>MPNV01002555.1:0-622931 GCA_013376435.1 Cyclocybe cylindracea
CAAAATTGTAGGCTTATACAGAGCATGGCTCTTCAGCGGGGCCATAGTTTCGGGATCGCAAGCATTGCAATTCTTTGGGAGGCGTCGTTTTTCCGGCAGCGATATGGATATCTATGTCAGACCTGCCGGTGCTCTTCAAATGGTGCAATGGTTGCTGTCGGAAGGCTTTCAGTATTCAGCATTTTCTTGTGGTGATTATGGCGACAACTTAGCCAGCGACATTGGTCGGCTCCTTGAACGTCCTTTCAATATATTCGTCAGACGAACACCGATGTTAGGGGTTTACAATTTCGTGAAGGACGTGACCCTTTCATCAGGTTCTATATTGAAACGGAAGGTCCAGGTGGTGGCTGTCACAATCGAACCCGTGCGATACATGCTGTCGTATTTTCATTCCAGTACGTTTTTAAAGAAATTCTTTCGTGACTTCCTTCTTAACTTTTTTAATTAAAAAATAGCCGCTGTCATGAGCTTTCTTGGAGCAGATATTGCGGTGTCTGTCTTCCCAAAAGCTACATTCGATCACAAGCTGTCATACGTTGCAAACAATCCATATAGTCGTGATATCGTTCTGGGTGAATGGTACAGAAAGTACAGAAATCGGGGATTCGAATTTGTCGCCGAGTGGTCTACACCGACTGACCTTGGAATGCAGTATGGAGATCGGTGTGTAATGGATAACACTGGTTGGGGGTGTTCGTTTTGAAGGTAAGTCTGACGCCTTTTATGGAACGTTCAATGAGGGGATTGACTTCCAACGCAATATAGAATGTGATGCGCCAGTTGGAGTTATTCAGGGGCCTCTTTACATGAACGTGCCGTTTCAAGTGCTACCTCGAAGTGTCTGTGTTACCGCCGTGGATTGCTATTTAAGTATCCTGGAAGGAGGAGTCAGATCTGTCTTTTCGTAAGTATTAGGAGTTGTGGGCGCTGTTAGACGCTGCAGTTATATTGTAAGAATGAGACTTAGCGTAGCGATTCGATCTTGTATCATTACACTGGCCGTTTTTTGTTCTTGTGCTTTACGGAGGCTCCTTTCCTTATTTAATAGATACTCAGTTCAGAGAATCGCTAGTGATCAGACTTGAACGGCTATGTTCAATTGGCGCGAGCTCGACTCTGCATAATACCTACAGGGAACAGAAGTTGTTCACTTTCTACCCGGAACCTTAAAATATAAAAGGAATCAGGAATTCGGGAAACTGCGCCCTCGCTTGGTCAGCCTCCCGTTTTGGCTCGACGGCGGGCGTAGAGTTCGAAATTTCTGAACAAGGTGAATCTGCTGCTGTACGAACTTAAAGCTTGAACAGTAAAATCATTATTTAATTATCATCCGTACGGCACGGCCATATTACAGGGTATACTAGCGCTCAAGTACTGGACGTGTGTACGCCAGAAATAACCAATCTATTACGTCTCTGATGCCGACGCTCTGCCCCTCACACCCACCGCTGCTCGGCGTTCGTCGCCTGCTCGTTCCGCTCGCTCGGTATACGTCGGGGCTCTGCTCTGCTCGTTCTCGCTTGTGCCACCTACTCACTCTGGTGCTGGTGTTGCTGTCTCCACCCTGCTTGCTCATGCCGTCGCCTTTGCATCGTGGGCCGTGCCTTTGTCCCGCCTTCTGTCATGCCCTCTCCATGTCTCCGTTGTCTCTTGTGCCTCTTCCTGCCAATATGAGCGAGGGTGGCCAAAGATGGCGATGAGATCGGACAAGGGTAGGAGAGCTGGTGACGACTGACGACGAGATGGCGAAGCGCAGAAAAACGCGACAGCGAAGTGCGAGAAAACGCGATCGCGACGGCGACGGCGACAGCGAGATGGCGAGAAGGGAGAGCGACGGCGAGATGGCGACGGGAAGAGTGAGGGGATGAGAGCGGAGGCAAGGGTAACGGCAAGGGCTAGCCACGTCACACTCGCGTGATGTGACATTGCCAAATCACGGGGGCCTGCGCGAGGAGCTTGGCTGCCGTCGTTCTCTGCCCCCATTCCGCCTATTTCTTCGGGGTGTCGCGCATCGAGCAAGGGGGCATCTTATATGGTAAAATTTATCAAAATAGCATTAAAAAGGATATGGGACCCTAATTCCACAAAGTACGCCACTTACAGAGTTATGGAAAAAGTGCAAACTGAGCCCGATGACGACGACGATGAGCTTCACGTATGAGACTTCGTGGAGAAGTTGGCGTTGCTGCAGCTGATCATTGGGCCCAACCTCCAAAAAACCAACGTAATATGATAGGGTTGACACGATTACAACACAAGAGGAGTGGTGGCGTTTTTGACAGAAGATGGGAGCTGCTGATAAAGTAGCTCAGCGCTTCATGCCTACGATGACGGCCGGTCGAGAAACTCTACTCCATGGCGATTGGGCAAGAGGTCCATAGCGGTACTCCGCAGAATGAGAACGGAAGCTCGATTGTGGTCCACCTTTCGCAGATGGGAGAGGAGGCGGTCGCATGGCTGCTGATTGGTACGGCGGTGGTGGCTGTCCATGAGAGGTCTGGGGCTGTCCATGGCGTGCCTTCCACGCAGCACAAATTGTATTACATCGTTCAAGAAGCTAAGGAGAACGCAAACGAAAAGGGGGGATATGATAAGCAAATGGTTCGGCATCCGAGAGAGACAAAGGCGGAAGGAATAGCAAGTAAAGATAAAGAAGATAGGCTCACAGCCTCTTTCTCCAGACCATCCGCAATACTCTGGATGATATTCTTGACGACGGACAGATGGTTTTCATTAGGCTTGTCGTGTCTGAATCTCATCATCTGCCAGCGAGATATTACAGGATCCCAATGAACTTCGACGATACGGTCGTCTATTTGTTTGCCAGACCGTTTGAGCCTAGAAAACAAACAGGAAAGAGGGGGGAATGGGGAAAAGAAAAATAAGTCAGTCAGCTGTTGCAATGGGGGTAGACCTTCGTTCGCAATGAGATAGCGAATTTCTCGGTAAAACTTGCACTCACTCTTCCCACTCGTCGTCGTCGACATACATGTCGTCATATTGCTCGTACCTCGAGTCGCCACACCAAACATGAAGAAGGAAGAGCGGCTTTGCATGCCAGTGCGGTTAAACCTCGATGGTGGAAACCAAAGGACGAGTTTGAAATCGATGGAGTTTTCCGAGGGAGGTTTCCATTTCAAACTGGGTCATGACTCAATCAGTGCTCAGTGGTGAGATAAAAGTCTACTCACATATTCGTATCCGTCGCAGGTATATACGGCGTGCTCGCGCAGGTGTAGATAAGACCATCGTTTCCGTGTCGCAGCGCTGGAATATCGACGTCGAAGACCTTCTCGACATGGTACGAAAGGCTGATCTCCTTGACGGTAATGCTATACAAAGGTCTTCAAGACTCGATTTCCCTAATAGATCCTCAGAGAACACACCTGAAGGGTTGCGATTCCGCCACGTGCGGATGATCCCTGATCATCTTTGCGTATGGTTTGCAGAACCACCCGCTTAGCCTCTGAAGACCAAAACATGAGTCTATCTGTTAAAGTATACAGGGCGGTAAATAGACGCACGCCATATCGCTTGTCCAGAGGTCTTTGCATCACGGGCTGATCATCGATAACGAGGCAGTCGAGAGCCAGAAACCGCATTTGTTCCTACGTTGGCATGTCAAAGGCAAAATGTGAAAGGTGGGGATACAACGCTTACGCGTTTCGTTCGAGGGTCGACGTCGATCACAAGCTCTCTATCGACGAGAGTGTTTCGTAGAGGGTGGACCGGGTTTTCATGATGAGGGAAAAAAAGTCCGGAAAGTTCACGATAAGTGTTATGTCGGTCAATCTTCGAGTACCCGTCAGTAGAGCAAGTTGGACGGCAAGTGAAAGGAAAACGCACAATGAAAGTTGATTGCTCTCCCATGTTTGTGACCACCAAGAACAGAACACGAACGCCATCCGACTTTTCGCAAACCCACAGCACCATCCGCGTGAGCTGCAAATAACGGGCATGAGACAAATTTCGGGACTCACACTAGTAATGACCACTACTTATCATAAGATACAGACAGCACTATTGCTCATGCACTACTTGTTATAATGCCGGGTTATTTATGAGGATTCGCATCTCTCATTAATTTCACAACTTCTCATTCGGTTCATGTTAGTATAAGTCTTCTCATTCATTGGTGCGCTTTCATTACTGCTCTTCTTCTCATTCTTAAGAGTTTCATATCAACAGTGTATTTCTCATACTTGACGCATTTTTCATTCCCACATTCTCATTGCAGTGCATTTTGCATTCTCGCGATTCTCATATCATGGCGGCATTTCATTCTCATCCACACTTCTCATTGCCCTGCACCCTTCTCATCACCCACTGCCCTTCTCATATCATGGTATTCTTCTCATTTCGTGGTGCTGCTTCTCGCTTTGATGCGTATTCCCCATTAGGAAAGCACATCACATAAGGGCTTGGCTGGCAGCATTGCTGGCGTATTTCGGTCATTTCCGGGCCGATTTTCTTGAATTAAAAAATACCATAAATTGTAGAATAATCGTAGCTTTCAGTAGATACCTTACACGTGACAGTGTGACCATTTTTGGCAGCTGCACAGCCAAATTAATTCCCTGCACCTCAAAAATGCAAAAATGCGGCCTCACTGGGCCCCCTCCCATGCACCCCCTGATGGAAACAGGTGAGCGTTTATGAACAGGAACATGATAGACTCCTATCTACCGCAGAATATCTGCAATACCTGCAGAAATGCTCGCATAATTGCCTAAACAATGCAATTCGCTAAAAATAGCCAAAATGCGCACCCAAATCTCTACCCATGGCAGGGTCCGGACCACCGGGACACCCTGGCGGTTTGATAGGGGATATGTAAGACTTTCCGGGGATATATTTTGTATGGCCCCGCGTGCATTATTCATGGCTGTACGCTTGAATCATTGAATTTTGATCAAAAACACGAAAATCTGCCCCGGAATCCCTCCCTGAAATCCTCATTTCGCACTATAATATCCACCCATATACCTTTATATGGCCTACCCCTACCACTTCGCATCCTACCCTCAGTTATATTCCACTTACAGCTTGTGTTATTCCCCTCTCCTCCTCCTCCCCCTCAAAAAGCAAAAATGCGCACTGAAAGTTCTCCTCTCCTGCACTTCATGGCACTCTAATACATATCCAACATTGTTTAGTAGCTATTCAGGTACTCACATGTGCAATGATCCCCTGAAATATCGAACTCTGCAATTGCAGGACATGTATTCCTGTTTCCCTTGGTTCCCTCTTAATGTTTCCTCTGTCCTGGCCTCAATTCTGGTCCGATTCTCAACAAAACATACTCCCCATACTCAGGAAGAAAGGTCTTTGAAATATAGATACACCCGAGAACACATTTCCAATCACTTAGATAACAGCAAAATCACACTGATTGGCCATTTCAGAAAGATCAGAGACATAATTATTAAATCAGACACAGCAGACAGTGTCTACATATGTGCCTTAAAATTCCTCAAAAGATTTGAGGATGATAGAGTGAATGTGGAAAGCAGGACACTCAAAAATGCGCTGGGGAGAGACCATTGATCAACATTCTGGATGTAGCTAATTATGTGTCTTAACCATGTCTTTGGGTACCCCATCTCATAGATCCTCCATACCTATGGGGGACTATAGTATTTCGAAACTATCATATATTCCCTGTCTAAAACACATTTCATCATGATTTTAGAAGGAGTAGATGGACCTGAATTCAAGGGGGAGTGTCTGTGTTCCCAAAATTGGTAGGCACAAGGACAAATCTGGTCATAGAATATTCATTTCTTAGTGTAAAATGTTTGGACTCGTTCAGCACACTAAATCACTTCATGGGAACATATTCCAGGTACTAACATAAGGATAGGTAAGGTACAGACCATGCCAGTGCGATGCCATTGTCCCCATCAATCAATCTGGAAATTTCCGAAATAGGGAAAGCGGACCTGTTCCAGAGGCATTGGTGCCCTCCTTGCTCAAATGGAGGGCTGAGAAGTTGGATGGGAGGGGAAATAGACCTCTAGAGGAGTCAGGTGTATAATTATTAGTCCAGACCAGTGGGATAATGGTCAGAATACTGCTCTGATAGATGTCAGGAGGGAAGGACTGATTAATCTTGTCTCCCATGTGGAAAATGAGCAGCTTACACTGAATAATAAGAGCTGATAGTACTATGTACTACCGCTATATTGTTACAGCAACAGGTGGTGTCAATTTAATCATCCAGGGAGGGATTCTGGGGCAGATTTTCATGTTTTTGATCAAAATTCAATGATTCAAGCGTACAGCCATGAATAATGCATGCAGGGCCATACAAAATATATCCCCGGAAAGCTTTACATATACCCTATCAAACCACTAGGGTTTTCCGGTGGTCTGGTCCCTGCCATGGGTAGAGATTTGGGTGCGCATTCTGGCTATTTTTAGTGAATTGCATTGGTTAGGCTATTATGCGAGCATTTCTGCAGGTATTGCAGATATTCTGCAGTAGATAGGATTCTATTATATGCCTATTCATAAAATATCACCTGTTTCCATCAGGGGATGCATGGGAGGGGGCCCAGTGAGGCTGCATTTTCGCATTTTTGAGGTGCAGGGCATTAATTTGGCTGTGCAGCTGCCAAAAATGGTCACACTGTCACGTGTAAGGTATCTACTGAAAGCTACGATTATTCTACGATTTATGGTATTTTTTAATTCAAGAAAATCGGCCCGAAAATGACTGAAATACGCCAGCAATGCTGCCAGCCAAACCATTATGTGATGCGCTTTCCTAATGGGGAATATGCATCAAAGCGAGAAGCAGCACCACGAAATGAGAAGAATACCATGATATGAGAAGGGCAGTGGGTGATGAGAAGTGTGCAGGGCAATGAGAAGTGTGGATGAAAATGAAAAATGCACCATGATATGAGAAGTCTGTGAGAATGAAAAATGCACTGCAATGAGAAGTGTGGGAATGAAAAATGCGTCAAGATATGAGAAATACACTGTGTGATATGATAACTCTTAAGATATGAGAAGAAGAGCAGTAATGAAAAGTGCACCAATGAATGAGAAGACTTATACTACATGAACCAGAATGAGAGGTTGTGAAATTAATGAGAGATGCAAACTCCTCATAAATAACCCTGGCATTATACACAAGTAGTGCTGAGAATTGCCAGTAACTTATGATATAAGTAGCAGACACCAGTCAAGTTCGTTGGATCGATGAGGAAAGACGTAGAGGGTGGCCTGGATGAGCATGTCCCAGGCGATAACCCAGTTGGAATGGGTGTGGACAGTCCGCAAGGGGTTGCTCCCACTGATGACGACCTCCAATGATCCCAGTTGTTCTCATTTGCAGCTGTCAGCATCAACGGAGTAAACTCCGGACAAAATGTGGTCCAAGTCGATGGTACGTCCTGTGAGGAGGTTGCTCCATTCCCCATCGGGGAACTGGGGGCATCACGTGGAGTTGAGCAAGGAAGATTTGGCCAATTTGACGTCTCGAGAGAAATTCTCGAGAGCAGTGAGGGTTTGATGGAGCTCAGGTGAGAGGACGGAAGGACTGAGTTCCTCCTGGACACACCATGGGAAAACAGTGGGGTCGATCCTTCTACGTCCATCATGTTGTCCATAATCCCCATCTTCTGAGTCAGGGGACCTGGATCGTTTCCGGGTTCTGGAGTCCATGGAACTAGGGGTGGCAGCTCTATCCAGTGTGTCCCCATCATCCACACGCTCTCTGGTTCCTGCACCGCTGGTTCCTCCTGTGCCATGTCCACGATCGGTGGCTGCTCGTTGGAGTCGGTCGTAGTTGTCCAGAACAGTGAGATAAGATCTGAGACATGCGAGAGCAGAGTCGGTTTCATCAGCGGCGGTGTGTCCATGGAGGATGGACTGGATACCGGTAAGGGCATCAATTTTTGACACAAGGCCTGCACGATAGTCGTCAACAACTTTGTCGCAGAGTTTCACAATGGCAATGGTCGATGCAGTGTTTTCGGTTGGCTCGTCTTCTCTATTTTGGTCAGCTGGATTGTCAGCAGGGCACTCAGTCATGGAATGAGATTGCAGATCAATGATGAGGCATGAGTGATGATAGCACGGAAATGGCTGTGTAAATCTGGGGACCAATGGACGTCAGTACTGAAGGCAGTGTGGAGGTAGTTTATCACCCACCCAGAGACCGATGGACATTGAAATGAAGGCAGCGAGGTCCAACGATTTCTGGGTGCGAGCAGATAAACAACGAGGGATGTCTCACCCATGGACCAGCTGCAGCCTGCTGGATCTGAGAGCACTTGCACCCGTGGGGCCAAGGCAGTCGTGGCATCAACCCGTCACTCCAGGATGGAGACCGGAGTCTGGAGAAGACGCGCAGAGCATACACATCCTGGGAGTTCAACAGGGAAGATGTGTAGGGAGTCAAATGAAGAGTCGACTCATGCACCTTGTTGATTAGACTTATGTAAACACCCATTTAAAACCGAATAAAGATGCAGATATGTCTATTTATATTGTCAGCTAGTCAACTATTCTAGAATTGGTATGATAATTATCATTTAGAATATGTAGTCATTCTATATGATTCTGCTGTTGGATGATCTTTAAATTCTTCAAAAATAAGTGTAGATGATGCTGGTGTAATTTTCTGATACTTTGATGATCTTGAATGTCTCCTGAAAAGTATGCTAAATTGAAATTAGAAAAATAAATATAAAAATAAACAGTTTACTCACAATCCAGCAATAATAAAAAGAACCAAACCAATCAAGCCTATTAATCCACCAAGAAGCTTGAACTTGTTAACATTGAAGAAAACCTGAATTTTACTAAGACCTTGAGGATCTGGATCTACAAATTCAAGTTTGCGATTTGAGAGTTCTGATTTGCTAGATGGATTTTGTGAACTGTAACAGTACTGATTAAAGCACTGTATGCAGATAGTTGAACGTGGTACTACAGGTGATACTTTTGAACGAGCCCGATCAAAAGCAGCACACTGTAAACACTTGCCCCAATTTGGATCAGGAGAATTAGAGTTGGGAGTGAATCCAGATATTGTGTTGGAAAAGACTTGATCAATGAAGAGGCGAGTATGATGCAGGGTGTATGTCAATTGAAAAGTAGGTGTACTAATAAGATATCAGATATGTCTCTGTAGTGAATTTGGACTGACTGACTTTGTTACTGGGTCATTACCAGAAATTGGAGGAGCATTGGGTAAATAGATAATCAATGGATGATCATCAGTAGATGAAGGATCACATCCAAAGAAAGTAGGCCGAGCATTGACTCCAGTCGCAATGAAATCTTCAGGAGTAGAAGGTATGGGAGGAAATTGTTGATGAGTGCTTTGTAGCAGTGTGGTTTGCCTGGTTGAAGTGAAGATTAATCCTGTACCACTAAATACTATTGAGCAATGAAGCAACTTCAAAGATACAGACACGGACTTTGGCCAATTATGCACAGGATCATCTGCACTTCCTTCTGCCGTAACAATGACATCAAGATTCCTGGCGCGCACCAACAACGGACCATAGGGAATGTTTTCCTGATTGGAGGAACCATCAATAAGCTCCAGCCAGGAGGCATTCACGTCTTGAAAGTCGGGGATGTCTAGTTCTTGGAAGGGATTCGGCCAATTGGCGACATCATCCGCTCGGGTGCGTACTTGCTGTAATTGACGAGAAAGGACATAGAGCAGCCCTGCGCTGTCACTGCTCGAGAATTGAGAGAGCGTGTTGCGAGCGAAATCCAGAATTTGCTTGGAGGAGGATCAGCCCCGGATATCATGGGGGAGGGGTCGTAGCTCCTTACGTTGAACAGACTTGCACTGGTGCCCATCACGAAGCCGGCTTGATCCAAGCCCGTAACGCAGGCGGTCCCGTTGATTGACCGTCCATTTGTCAGATGGGTACCGGCGTATGAAAGATTCATGCCAGTCGACAGGAAGGGGTCAAAAGAGGCGAACTCCAGCGGTGTTATCTGTGCAAGATTGTGAGCAAATGGGGCCCGCTACTCGGATATTTTCGTACCTCGTAGACTACCGAGTTGAGTGGCAGGGTGGTGGTCAAGTTCGAACCGACAGGACGTGAATCGGCGACGACGATCGGAAATGGAACCGAACGGCTTTGATAGACAGGAATCTGAGGTATCCGGGACCACAGCTGCCCAGAGCCATGCCCGGTGTCGTTACTGAAGAAGTTCTCGCGTGTCGTTTGGTTGAGAAAGTGATAGGATATCATACGGGACCAAGGGTCTGTGAGGCTGGTGTCACTGCGGGCGTGTTAGTCATGGGGCTATGCGTGAGCAAGGCAGAGCCTCACACTCCCCGGTCTGCCTTTGCAATGATGCTGTACAATATGCTTCCATAGAACGCTTGATTGCGGTCTGAGAGAAGGTCCACGCCGTCGGGAGTGACGAACGGAAGGTCGAGCATCCATCCGCTGAGATCCTGCCCGTCGCCTAAAACGAGGTCGTCGATCTTGGGCCAGTTGTTGAAGAACAACGAGCCGGTCAGCCAGGAACCGCCTTGACTGATCGTCAGTGACCGACGACACGTTGAGTGAAACGAGGAAGCACACCAGACAGCGCGGAGATGTAAGATGCGACCTGCAGCAGACCGCCTGTGCCTGCTGCCTTGGCCGTCGCGTTTCGAGCATCCAAACCGAGGAGACAGCCTGCCCCGTATTGTGCTGCCCGAAGCCCCCCTCCAGGCACAGCGATTCCGATCTTTGGATAGGTTGCAGGGGAGAACGTTGAGAGGTCGTAGCCAATCCCTAACCCGTCGCCAAGCCAGTCTTTCCAAGCATTGGGCAGAACGTTGTTAGCGCGTTCTGAGATGTATCGCTCTTCTTCTGGGTGGAGAGTCTGGTTCTGAGGGGAGAAACGGCGAATGAGAGGAGCAGTTGAGAGATCAGGGCAAGGGACGTTGGTGTTTGGGGCATAAGCCGCCACCGAATCGAGGTTGCGTCGTTTATGGGTACGGCCCGACGTCATTCCGGCGAAAAGCGCGAGGGTCCACAAGCAGACTTTCATGTCTTGCAGGATGGTTGCGAGTGGAGGTTGTGGTTAAGACAGAAGCGTGCGCAAGTAAAGCGGTACGGTAACAACGAGGCGACATAATTAGCTCGTGGGGATCATTTTATTACTCTCGAAGCTGCCAAGTACAATAACACGATAGAATACAGGAAAGCGATCAATCGTCGAACTGACTTTCAAAGAGATAGTTCGCTGCGAGCTCCTCGTTCTTATCGCAGGCGAAGTAAGCCTCGAGAACGGCTTGCCGAGGGAAGCCCAGGGCCTCGAGCTAGAAGAAAAGAGTCAGATATATGCAGTTGGATGCAGTGGGACTCAAACGCACTCTTAGGATCGCAGCCCGTTCCTCCTCTGTCACATTGACGACATGAGCGCCCGGTGGGACGGGGCCTGCGCCTTCTTCGTCGTCGGGCTCAATGCCGAGAAGTTGGAAGAGGGCTTCTGGGTTCTGGGCGATCATTTGCGCGATGGCAGGATTTTGAGCAGCGAGTTGCTGGATCAAAGGCTGAATGAGTTCAGGGTTGCGTCTAATTTGCTCGCGAAGTTGCTGTATCTGAGGATTGTTCTGCAGAGCTTCGAAATTGAGCCCACCAGGACCGGCGGCAGCAGGGGCAGCAGCGTGTTGGGCGCCTGATCCAGCCTGCTGTTGTTGCTGTGCAAGCTAGGGAGAGTCATGAGCGATAGGCAAGGAGGAACACGGGAGAAGCGGACCTGGAATAGGTTCTGAGGCTGATTTTGAGGTTGAGCAGGTGCTGGAGCTGCTGCTGCGGGGGCAGCCGGGTTGGCAGGCAGTGTTGGTGCGGCGGCGGCGGGAGGTTGGGGTGCAGCCTCAGGCTCTAGGTGAGCTGGGATTCCCTGGAGTAAGAGAGTGAGAAGATGAACAAGAGAGGAAAGGATGGTGACGGACGGTCATTAGATATTCAGCTGCGCGATCTGGATTGTTGAAGCTAGCGCGCATAGCGCGCAAGACTTGATCTCTGGGGAAGCCCATCTCGACCAAGCCATTGATGGCAGACTGAAGGCGGTCTCCGGACAAGAAAGAGGACTGATCTACAAATGCGGGAGCGGGTGGCTGGGCCTCTGAAGTGGCCTCAGTGGACGGAGCTGGGGTTGGGGCAGCGACGGATGCTGGTGTTGTCGTTGGCAGAGACGGGGCGGCAGGGATGGATTGTTCTGCAAGTCGTGCGGGTTCGGGAGGAGCAGGAGCCGGGGTGGGTTTTGGCTGTAAATGGTGAGACGAGAGAGCGACGGATAGAGAGATCGCGGCGGACCTTTGAGACCATGAGGACGAGAAAATCCTTCTCCTTGATGCCGCATGACTCGATGGTCTTGTCGTCGGTGAGGATCTTGCCTGGAGGGGGGTGAGGGGGAGGGGAGGCTGGGGGAGGAGACATACCGGAGTAGATGATCTTCTGGGACGCGGCTGGATGCGCGTGGGAGTGCTCGATCTTGGCCTTGAGGTCGGCGATGGACTCGGCGGGGTCGACGTCGATCTGCGGGGGGTCAGCGTGTGCGAGGGGGGGGGGTGGGGCGTGCACGGACCTGGAAGACCTTCTGCTGGGTTGTCTTGATGGTGACCTTCATGGTGGCTGGAAGAGAGATGACGCGTTGGCTGCCCGATTTGGACAGCGTGACTCTGCAGATGCCATGGAGCACGAAGGCGGCGACGACTATGTGCGCCGCATCGCCGCCTACATCCGCGCCAACGAGCAGCGGCTCGCGCACTCCGGCCCCGCGCCGCGCCGCCCCGTGTCGCTGCCGCCGCCGTCGCTCTTCGCGTGGCTCACACACGCCGCGCCGCCCGCCGCCGTCACCCTCGCCACCGACACCCACCACCTCTTCTACCTCCTCATCCGCCTCGAGGCGCTCGGCATCCATGTCGGCGACCTCGACGTCCACATCGACGCCCCCTCGCGGCCAATGAGCTACGCAGGCGTCTTCTCCGACGCCAAGAACCCAGAGACCCTCTCCCTCGCCTCCCTCCGCTCCTCCCTCTCCGCCGTCTCCGCCTTCTCCTCCTTCGGCTCCGCCTGGTGGTCCGCCCCCCAGCCCCCCAGCATAGATGCAGAGCTCAAGTACATCTACAGCAGCTTCACAAAGCTTCCCGCCCTCGCCCTCTCTCCGCCCGGCAGAAACGTCATTGCCGAGCTCGTCCATGATCCCCCGGGCCACAATGCTGTCCCTCTCGACGCGTTCAAGAACCTCCAGCGTCTCGAGTGCGACAACATCGATCCGCGCACCCTTCTTGGCTGGGATCGCCTCGCCGAGTCCTTGAGGTCCCTCAAGATCAAGAGCTCCGGCCTCCATGACGTCTCCGTCATCTTCATCGGTGCTGTCCTCGACGACGAGGCTCGCAGAAACGGCAGCACCGCCCGCAAGCGCCAGAGGCTCATCCCTCCTCTACATACCCTAGCCGAAGATACCACCCTTGACCACCCCGACTCTTTGCCGACACAACTCTCCTCCCTCAAATGGGCTTTCCTCAAGCACCTCTACCTACCCGACAATGCTCTCACCTTCTTTCCCCAAGAAATAATTCCCTATCTTCCATCCCTCACATATCTTGACCTTTCCTCAAACCTCTTGGTTTCTGTCCCTTCCGGTCTCGCCGAACTCTACAAGCTTCATTCCCTTAATTTATCCGACAATCTCATCGATTCCGTGCTTGGTATCTATCAGAACCTCGGTCAAGTCCTCGCTCTCAACCTCTCCCACAACCGACTCGAGTCGCTATGCGGGCTCGAACGTCTTCTTGCTCTCGAACGCGTCGATCTCCGAGACAATCTCGTCGATGAGAGTCTCGAAATTGGCCGACTGGCTGTTCTTCCCAATATCACTGAATTATGGGTTCAAGGCAATCCCTTTACCGAGGTTGAGGATGCATATCGTATCACTTGCTTCAATTACTTTGCCAAAGAAGGCAAGACCATCTCCCTCGACGGAACACCACCTGGCCCATACGAGAAGCTCAGCCTCGAACACGCCGTCTCCGACCCCATTCCATCCACCTCTCCATCTGCACCTGTCATTTCCGTCGAGCATGCCCGCAATCCATCATCTATCAGCCCACCACCACCCGACGAGACGTCTTCTTCGCCGCCTCGTCACCCAGCTGGCATTGGCGGCCCGCGGCGGAAGAAAGTCAAACGCATCGTGGAGCTCGACGCTAATGCGAGCGGACAAAGCTCTCGCTCGGGCTCGCACTCAAGAATACACTCGGTAGACCGTCGCCCAGAAACCAAGACGACAGAGACGCCTCGACCAGAGGACAGTCAGCCGCCGGTCACCCAGAACGCACCATTGAGCTATCAAACACCAGATGCTTCCCCTCCAGAGGCCAACGACACGCGACTGCGGCCACGGCATGTTCGTCACCAAACGGACAGTTTCAATTCCACCTCCTTCATGGCCGCGTCCGAGGCAAAGTACCCGAGTTTGTCTCGTTCGAATCGGCGCAACACCATGACGTCAAGATCTGAGGCCCGTCGAAATCGAATCAGCGCGTCAGTCTTCGAGTCGCCGGGGGAGGTGCCGGCATCTGACGACAGCGGTGAGACGTACCGAAGGCGAATAGAGGGACTGAAGAAGGACATGGGCGAGAGCTGGCTGAAAGTTTACAACCAGAGCCATGCTTGAGTCTCGACTTGATTGTAGTTAGTCTACTGTTACCCCTATGCTGTTAATATCACGTGATATGTTGGTCGCTGTCACAAGTTGGCGCATTTCTCTCGTTCTCATTTTCACCTCGACCATCTCCCTCTTGCTAGCCCGTCTTCGCTCCTTACTTTCTCTTCACCATGGGTGCAAATCTTTCAAAGGCTATGGGTTCGCCCTCTTGCTCTCTGTTACTGCGCACCCTCTGACGCCACCACGTTTCAGGCAAGATTTTTGGGAACAAGGAGATGCGGTTGCTCATGTTGGGCTTGGATGCGGCGGGAAAGACAAGTACGTGGCGAGTTTGGAATTTCGTTTGCAGCTCTAGTTGACCCCGGCCACCAGCGATTCTCTACAAGTTGAAGCTCAACCAGTCCGTAACGACCATCCCAACTGGTGCGTTGACCTATCGCTTCCTGCCACTGTCCAATTTCTCATACCCTTTCTAGTCGGCTTCAACGTCGAGACAGTCACGTATAAGAACGTCAAATTCAATGTCTGGGACGTCGGAGGCCAAGATAAAATCCGACCGCTCTGGAGGCACTACTACACAGGCACTCAGGGTCTTGTCTTCGTCGTCGACAGCCAGGACCGCGAACGAATCGACGAGGCGAAGCAGGAGCTGCACCGGATATTGAGCGACCGCGAGATGAAGGAGTGCCTACTGCTCGTGTTTGCAAACAAGCAGGACTTACCAGGAGGTGTGTTGCTTATGGCACTGCCGTATGCTTCTATCTTATCATTTCCCCCCTAGCAATGTCACCCGCGGAGGTCACTGAGAAGCTGGGTCTACACAGAATGCGCGACCGGTCGTGGTACGTGCATCCAAGGTATGTCAAGGCGGTGTCTCTACAGGACTTGTCCTAACTGGGTATGCAGCTGTGCGACAACTGGTGAGGGGCTATTCGAGGGTCTCCAATGGCTGTCACAAAACGTCAAGAAGCGCCAACAGTAGAGGCGCCGCTCTCAGCCACCGATCCACACACTCACTCCTTGTCTTCTCAGCGATGGCAGGATCTCTGAACAATGTTCTATACCAGACTTCACGTTTTTGACCCATACCCGCTTCTGTCTTTTTCGTTTTCCTCTTTTGTTTCCGCTCATGGCCATGCACGACTCGCGCAACGTACGACTGGATACTCTTTAGCCATAGTCTAATACATGTCTATTTTCCCTCTCCGTTTTGACAGAATGCCTCCAATCCAATAGGGCTTATGTAAGGAATTTGAGAATGTCGTGCTCTTGAGTAATTCCTGGGCAGATCATGCTTGCTTTTGACTAAGACCTCTTCTATGTTGCCAACCTTTCTTCAACCAGAACTACCACCATGTTGTCTTCCTTACGGTTAGCCGCGCGTACCAGAGGTTTCGCGACCCATTCCACCGTCCAGGGATTCAATGGCGCGGTAGGCAACACGCCTCTAGTACGTCGCTCTTGTTCTCTTCCTCCCTCCTTGCTAACAGTGTGCTGCAAAACAGATCTATCTCAAAGGGCTGTCTGAGAAGACTGGTGCCCATATCTACGGCAAGGCCGAGTTTCAGAACCCCGGTGGAAGCGTCAAAGATCGAGCAGCCCTCGGCCTCGTCCAGGACGCGGAAGAGCAGGGCCTGTTCGTCTTTCACCTTGAATGCGCGACGTCTGTTTGCCTGACCAGAATTCTAGAATCAAACCGGGAGGAACTATCGTCGAAGGAACTGCAGGAAACACTGGCATCGGTCTTGCGCACGTCTGTAGAGCCAAGGGCTACAAATGTGTGATCTATATGCCCAACACGCAGGTCTGACGCGTCTTCTTTCCTCGTCATGCACCCTGTTAACACCCCCGCAGAGTCAAGAAAAGATTGATCTTCTCCGCATGCTCGGTGCAGACGTCCGACCCGTCCCTGCAGTCGCTTTCGAGAACCCTCTGAACTACAACCACCAGGCTCGCGAATTCGCAGAGAGCATCGACAACGCGATTTGGACGAACCAGTTCGACAATACCGCGAACGCTAAAGTGCATTACCTCACTACAGGTCCGGAAATCTGGGCGCAGACACAAGGACGCGTCGACGGGTTCATCTGTGCGACGGGCACTGGCGGCACCCTGGCTGGTGTCGGGAAGTACCTGAAGGAGAAGAGCGACGGGAAGACACAAATCTGGCTTGCAGATCCCCCCGGCAGTGTGCTTACAAGCTATGTCACGAGCGGTGGGAAGCTCATTGAGAGAAGCGGCAGTTCTATCACAGAAGGTGTGTCAAATCTTCGTTTCTTTTCTTCGCCCTTGGCTAAACCCCGGTGTAGGAATTGGTCAAGGTCGTATTACAGATAACCTTGCAACCTTCATCAATGACATCTCTGGAGCGTTTACCGTACCAGACGAAAAGTCGATAGCTACACTATACGAGCTGCTGGACACAGAAGGCCTCTACCTTGGGGCTAGCACAGCCCTCAATGTTGTTGCCGCGGTCGAACTTGCTCAGAAGTTGGGTCCGGGTATGTAATCGGTTCTCGTCGGCTGCTTTGTCATTAACCATTTACAGGGTCGAGGGTCGTTACCATCCTCTGCGATGGTGCCTATCGGTATCAGAGCAGACTCTTCTCGAAGAAGTGGCTGCAAAGCAAGGGTCTCGAAGATGCCATCCCACCCCATCTCAAAAAGTACGCTGTCTTGGATTAATTGCTCAACCGGAGGCATGCATGGGCATTGGGCATCATATACCATTAATTAGCCATCGAAGCAGATTGCTTCGCATTATAGGGTACAACAATCAGAGGGCACTGGCTTCCTTGCTTGAATTTTCCGGCAACATATGGGCGTGTCAAGACACTGTGATACCTTAGTAAGATGACGATTATGGAGGGGCATGACTTACACGTTTGCTTTCATGATTCTGTCTCCAGTGGGGAAGAAGAGGAAGTTGGTGAGTAAGATATAGATGAACGTCTTGATTTCGATCATCGAAAACCGCATGCCAATGCATGACTAGTACGTGAAGGTGAGCAGGTGTCTGCGAAAACTTGCGCCCCACTTACACGAGGACCGGCGGAGAACGCCAATGTATTTGAGAACAAACCTGGCAATTCAGCCGCAACTTCTGGCAAACGATCCCACCGGTCAGGTCTAGTGGAAGCACAATTAGACCCGACGAAGTAAATTACGGCCACGCCTTACTGGAATTGCCAGGCATCCTCCCCCCAGAATTCTTTGTCCAACTGGAAACCTTCGACGGCAACATGGACGAAGCTACCCTTGGGAACTGAAACCGTAGTTGGCCTGTCGATAATTGTGCCATCGCTTCTGTGAACCGGATACGACGTTGGGACTTCATCGTCCTGGGTCGCGACGCGAATGGTGGAATGCACGGGCGGTATCAAGCGAATTGACTCGCGTATGACGTTGTGAAGGTAAGGCAAGTTGGAGATGGTGGTAAACAACGACTGAATTTCGTCTTCAGTCAGATCCGCAGGGCTTCCAGAGGATATTGGGGAAGTAGATAGAAGTTCGGCACGAAGGCGGTCCTGTATCGCGGGATTCTGCGCAAGGAGCAGTAGTGTCCAAGTGAGGCTGAGTGAAGAGGTATCTGAGCCAGCAAACATAAAAGTGTTAATATTGTGGAGGATATCAGCGTCTGAGATTCTCTGGTCGGGAGGTAGGTCTGTTGCTATATTTGATTTGACTGGATTGGGGTATCAGCGTGGAAAAGCAGCATAAGGGCGAAGACAAACGAAGGAGGGTGAGGAGATCTCTTCCTGTATAAGGAACACCGTCATGCTCTCCTTGCGCAATTTTCGCTTTTTTCTCCTGAATCAGCTGGCCAGCAACGCGATGAATGACGTTCTGGCACCGCTTGACAGTGCGGACAGTGTGATCAGGCTATAAGAACGAACTGACTTGTGAAGTGGATATCTTTGGGAAAGGTGGGTAACGTACGAATAAGGAGGAGACGGAAGGGAGGTATATTCTCAGCATTGTTCGGAGGAAACTGCCTTGCGAGATTGCAGTCTCGAACATTTCCTTGTAGGCCATAAAAAGCTCGTTGGATTCGTCGCGAATGGCATTAAAATTGTAGTCAAAACCTGTATCTCAAAAGTTGAGTAGATGTAGAGAAGGAAGACAGTAGAGACGAACCTGCCATGCCAATAACATCGAAAGTCGCTCGACTAACCCAATGACAGACATCGAGGGTGACGCGTTCCTCGGGCTGCTCTTTCGCCATCTGCATCCATCTGTCTTTGAGCTGTGTTCCTTTCCTGAATACAAGAGGTACGAGGGCGCGATGGTTCTGAATGGAAAAGGCAGGAGTAGCAACTCTCCGCTGGCGTTTGTGGACTTGCCCCTCAGCAGCGAGCATGCCGCATCCAATAAGACTTGTGATCAGGGTACGCGACTGCCATGGTTTTTCATAAAGGGTTGAATTTTTGAGTACATGAGAGACAGAGGCAGGATCTAGTGTGAGGAGACGAGTGTCCCACTGCAAGAGGTCGTCAGCCGAGAGAACGAAAGAGAGGCCAAGTGGACCTACCGGGCCGACACCCCGGATGCGAATGGAGCGCCCGTACTTTTTGACATAGGCTTCGTGGGTACGAGGCGAGTGCGTTGGGCTTGAGGTACATTAAAATGGAGAATGGACATGAAGAGGTGTCTCTCACTCGAGGACGGGCTGCAGATAGTTCGTGAAAAGGCCGCGATCTGTTGGAGGGCCGGCAATGGCGAGAAGAGGGTTGAAAGACGGGGCAATGAAGACGAAGTAGACAATACAAGCAAGAAGAAGAGAAAGAACGAGTGCGAGGACGGCAGCGACGGACATGGTGGTTGGAGAGAAGGGCGGAGGCGGTTATTGTTCGCGCCATGATCTATTGTCCGGTGCTACACCGACACACGCCCACGTGACTCGATGTGCAGCAGTACCCCGCGTTTGAACTCGACGCTCTCCGTCTGCGCGCGCTGCACCACATACCCCTCGGAAGACACGCTGCTCATCGACGTCCGCACAGAGAACTCCGTCTGCGTTTCCGTCCCCGTCGTCGTTGTTGCCGTCTCGCTCTCTACGGGCTTTTCTTCATCTTCCGGTGCCCTCTTCCTCGCCCGATACCGAGTTCTCACTACCACGATCAGCCCAACCACCAAGCTCAGAAGCGCCAGCGCCATGCACACGATCGCTATCGAATTTATGTGATGCACTCGTACTTCTTGTGTTGGATGGGTCAGGGTGGGGAGCGGCTCGTCGATCTCGGTGACCGTCGTCGTTGTGGCGTGCAGGGCACTCGGCGCTGCGTAGGGTACAAAGTCGGTTGAGACTCCATCGCTGTCCATATCGTCGTCTTCGTCTTGTGGGGAAGGGTTGCGTGCATATTCGAACCAGAAGATCGGGCCATCTCGAGGATTAAACATAGGGCGCGCCATTTGAATTGCGAGCAAATTACACCCTTTCACCTTTTATCAACAAGCGGCTGACCGTTAGTCCAGTCTACTCATTCCCACTCGTCCAGTACACAACAAAATGCGATCTTTATCGTATAATCGGAGTACATATAGCAGTCCAAGAACAAATCAATCCGAACTAGGCTCCGACTTGACCGCCCCACTGAAGATCTGCTGAATCGTTTGCAGCTCCTCGTGCAGCCTCCGATGCTTCGTCGTGAGCCTCTCTAGCTCCTCAGGTCCCAACAGTTCAACGTCTCCGTCAGAGTCCGTGATTGATCCTGCTCGTGCGATGTCGTTGTTCTTAAGGAGATTCTTGAGCTTCAGTTTCTGCCTGTTCAAATCACGTAGGCTCTGCAAATAATCAATGTATGAGTCGTCGTATCGTACGCGCAGGCTAGCATGATCTGTAGGCAGTGGTCGAGGACGATAGCTGTAAGACGGGGCGGATGAGACAGCTGGTGGAGGCGGTGGGGCGCTTTTTGTTGTAACGCGTTTGCTCAGAGGCACCTCGTCCTCTTTCTCGTCCTCAGAAGATGTGTAAACGGGAGAAACACGTTTCCTCTTCGTCGCTGTTGTCTTCGTGCCCGATGTCGACGTGTTGGTGTACTTGGAGGAATTAGAGACCTCCGAATAGGCTCTTCCATTCGAGGACGAAACTCGTTTGGCAGGAATTGCAGGAGGCGGGGGCGGTGACAGTTTCTTCTTCTTGGGTGCCGACGACGACGATGCTACCCGCTCTTGCTCAGCGCCTCTGTCACTCGGACGTGGGTCAACCATTGACTTCCTGGGCACGTCCTTCACCCTGTCTTCCCGCGATGCTGACGAGGCATGAACCTGTGGGTCAGTCTTCCTCTTCTTCTGACGGCTCGAGCGGTCATCATATTCGTCGTCGTCGTAATCAATCGTTTTCCGCTTTGGGGCTGGAGCTTTAGGCTCCGCATATTCCATTTCCTTCCTCTTGGGTCGACGCCTGTCGCCTTGAGTAGAGCTTCGTTCTCTGTCAGAGTCGGAGAACTGAGCAAGTTCTTCCCTGCGTATTTTCCGTGCTTGGGTCGACAGCTTCTTGTCATCCTGTTGGCTGGACTTGCTCGATGCAACCGATGGCGCCACAGGTCGTTCCTCACGAGAAGTCTTTGTCGTCGAGGAGGACGAAGCAGCGGAAGGTCGGGGATTGATTTTGATAGGCTTAGCAGCGGACGGCTGGTTTCTTCGAATGGGCTCTGGTGCTGGGCGGCTGCTGTCATTTATGCGTATGGCAGGAGGAGGATCCCGATTAGTCGCTCGCACACTCTCGTCCTTCATCATGATTTCCGCCTTCGGGTCGGCTTTGGGCTTCTGCTTCTTCTCTTTGACCTCGCGTGACGAGACGCCGCGCTTTGGGGCAGGCACGTCCTGCTTGCTGGTAGAAGCGGAAGACGAGGAAGCAGCAGGGTAAGGACTATTAGATGAGGTTGCAGGAGGGCTGGTCCTAAAGTGGGACCAGATGGGGTCGGATTCGGGAATGCGGAGGGAGTTCATGGCGATGCGAGCGCTGCGCGCCATTTGGAGTCGCTCCTGGTCGGTCAACCGAGGCCACTCGTGCGGACGAACTTCCTTCCATCCAATAGGTTTGAGCTGGTAGACCCTGTGACAATGTGCTGTCCCTTTCTTGATATCGGCCAACTGGAACCAATCATGAATACCAACCGCGTTTCGTAGTATGATCGACTACGCACCTCGTTTAACAACTCAAATATTTCTGTACGCAAGGCCGAACTACGATCGGATGCCCCCAGCAGCTTGAGCAGCTGATCCTCGAGCTTCTCGCTAATGGCCAGGCAATGAACCAGGCGCTTACGCAACGGCACCAGACCATCGCGCTGCGTTGGTGTTGCTGTCGGAGGTGGTGGAGCGGGCTTTGGCTTGTCCGCAGGACGAGGAGGGTTGCGGAAAAGTGTTATAGACGAAGGGTTCTTCTTCTTGGGCGGAGGGTGGAGGGTGTCTGGTGGGGCGTCGATGAACTTTGTGGTCGGCCTATTTCTCTGGTCGGTCGCGACCTGTGTGCTCTCTCTGATCCTTTCGCGGACATCGGCGAGCTCACGCTCGACTGCAAACTTGCCGATCACGTTGGCGTGGAGTTTCAAGGGCGTGGTGGTTGTCTTCTTTGCGCCTGAGGAAGAACGGAGGTAGAGCTCTGTGGCCGACTTTTCTTCCAAGTGGTTCATGGGGAAGTAGGCATCGCCGATGTAGATGCCCTGCGACAATCAGAGACGCGAACACGATGTGAGTGGGTCATAACGCACTGGGCTGTCTCCAAACTCGAACTGGACTGGTGGTAAGGACTCGAGAGCCTCGAGGGTCTCTGTGGAGAGGCGGACGAGCATCGCCTTCTTTGGCTTTGAAAAGTCTGGCCTTGGGTAGGCCAGAAGGGAGAGGGTGGTATCTGTCGGAAGGGGCATGGTGGTGGTGGAAGAGACAGACAAGGGTTGGAAGTGGCCCTTGCATTATTCCCATTGTGCTTATTACGTAACTAACGGAGGTTGTCCTGTACATACGCGACAAACTTGGCCGCCACACTGTCTTCCTGCCAATCCACTGCTCCGCGCTCTGTCGTTCCCAGTGTAATAGCCTTTTTGTGGATCGTAACGAACTGCCGCTTGAGCCTCTGCATCTCCGACAGGGTGATGGTGCGCGGGGGGAGGGTGATAGATGGGTTGATGGACGGGCCGACGGGGACGATCACGGTCCCGCCGGTTGGCTGTGAACTGGAGGCGGAGACAATTGCGGAGACCACGGTGGCTGTCGTCTGCTCGAGGACGTGAAGGGCATCTGTTGGCGCCTTTGCGACCTATGACGCAGAGATTGAGCACGCGACGACATGAGATCAGACAGCAAGACAGACGGAAAGGGTGCCCGAATTGGGCGGCTTGAGGTTGCCTTTGGTGATAGCGTCCAAGATGTCGGGGCCAGGGATGTGCTCGTCGGACCAGAGGACGGTGAAGAGGGGCGCATCCCAGCGGACCATGGAGGAGGGCTCTTCGAAGCGGACGAAGAGATTCTCTAGACTGGGACATCAAAGTTGCTAGGACGGCACGGTGAAGAGAGAGGTGACTTGCGTGTTTGGGGCGTAGCGCGTTTCGCGGAGTAAATTGCGCTCTCTGCACAGCTCCGGGGTTGCGACCACATGTACCTGGTGTCGAGTGAGCGTTTCAGCCGGGCTGACAGAGACACGGGCGGACTGTGCATGTTCTGAGCTTCATCTCTCGGGCGGCGCAGTACATCTGGTAGCGGAAGCCCTTGATGTAGTTGAGGGAGTCGACGATGAGGACCGTGTCTGCTGCGAGCTGGCGCTGGATGGCAGCGAACAGCGCCCCACGCGCCGGCTTCTCGGAGGCGCTGTCTGCGGGGGCTGAGCGGCCAACTGTGATAGAGAAATAAGCGCGCACCATCGTAGACGCTGGGTGTGATGCCGAGGGAGTGGTCGGAGACGATGCTGACGTGGTGGCCGGGCAGCTTGTCGGCAAGAAAGTCGCGTATCTGTGTCGCGCGACGGGACTTTCCAGCGGCGGGGAGCCCAGCGAGTGTGATGAGAGCCATGGGTGTGACAGTGTGACCGATGTGTGTTGTGCTGCTGCGTGTTTGACGGCGGGACCTCGACATGCTCACCGCCGTTCCCCCCAGGGAGCACTCCCACCTCAACATATCCAACAGCGCAGACCAGCTCGCCCTCGACGACAGGCTCTGTCCGGGCTGCAAGCGCTCCGCAGTCAACGAACAGGGCGGTCTCGTCGTCGCTTTTGGGTAAGTGCCGCTCGCTTTGTCGCCCACGCCCCCTCACCACCCGCCCCAGCCAATCCTTCTTCCACGTCGACTGCTTCAAGTGCGCAAAATGTCGCAACCAGGTCACCGCCGACACAAATCTTCTCCTTCTCTCCGACGGCTCTCCCATATGCGCAAACTGCTCCTACTCCTGCAACATCTGCCGTCTCCCCATCCTCGACGAGGCCATCATGACCGGCGACGACTCATACCACGCCCACTGCTTCAAGTGCAAGGTCTGCAGCAACCGTATCGACGAGCTCGTCTTCGCCAAAACGTCCCAGGGCATCTACTGCATGAACTGCCACAATGAGCGCATGATCAAAATACGCAAACACGCGCAGAAGAAGGCTGAAAGGGAAAGGGCAAATGGCGGAAGTGGGTCGTCGCGCTCCAGGGAGAACGACGCCAGGAATTTTCATCGTGATCAGGATGTGCGTGTCCCCCCTTTGCCCGTTGCCCCGTCGTCTCACTCCCCGCTCCAGGCGCGTTCTGCGTCCTCGCGTGCCCCACACTCCTCCTCGCGCCCACAAGATGCCCGCTCCCCAGCGAGGCCAGCCGATCCCAGTCCCCCTTCCTACTCTTCAACTAACGCGATCGCCTCCTCGTCCTCCTTCCCAACCCAGCCGTCCGTCACCGTTGCCCCTCCTGTCGAGCCAGAAGTACGCCCCCGCAAACACCTCAATGGATCTCAACCATCATCAGACTATCTCAATCAGTATCATGGCCTCGCAAAGTCGAACACTCTCCCTATTCCCCCAACCCCCAGCTCCTCCGAGTTGAAACGAACTAATAGCTACGACGATCGCCCGCTGAATGTCCTCCTCAAGCAAGACTCCCTGCCGGTCAGTGCGGGCCTGCACCCAGAATCCAGGACCAACGCCACCCAGGGGCTCTCAGTTACCTCAAGGCAGGACAAACGGCGCTCAATTAACCCTGGCTTCCCACTTTCACCCTTTAAGGAAGCACTGTCAAACCAAATGTCCAATTCCGCTCCACATAACGGTTCTTCCCAACCGCAGGACCGTAGTGCCTCACAAACCCCTCCCTACCTCACCCCAAACGAAGCTCTCTCGTCGCGACCCTCGTCCCAGTCTAGCTCTGCCCATAGCAGATCTTCCTCTCTTGCCGAACCGGATCACATTATACCTCGCTCCCGCTCTTCATCCCTCCGCGTTGATTCCAATGGTCACGATGATACCGTCGTGATGACCTCCCCACCGTCCATGACACTCGAATTTGATGAAAAGACCCTCACAAACGGCGCCTACCCTCAACGCTACGGCTCAGGGCAAGCCAGCGTCAATCGTCCCAATTCGAGGAATGCGCCACGGTCGGCGTCTCCGGCGTATCGTGCCGACGTCCCTCATGGCATTGAGAGCGGAACGGACACGGATGCAGAAAACGAGGCGGACATGTCGTCATCTGAAAGTTATGGCCGTTCACCGCCAGCGCCCCCTCCCAAAGACGTCAAGCAGTCTCTAGGGATACTCGGCGCCGATCCTGATTCCTCTCAGCTTTCCGAGTCTGGAGATATTTTGGAAGAGCTGGGAGATCCTACAGCCGTCGAGCGGACCTCGCACGCCACCTTTATTGCCCCAGCGCTACCGCCGATTCGCTTCTCAATGAACACGGCTGATTTCTCCGAACTCCTAAGCTCCGTTGGAGGCCTCCCGTCGCTCAGATCTCTGGACAAACTCGCCATATCTACGAAACAGGCTCAAGAACATCCTATCCCTTCGACGCCTCCACCGACCGCATCGTCACCGACGATGTACCGTCACAGCGGCGGAAGCCTCGCGGATGCTAGCTCAGATACGCACGTTGAGATTGAGTCGGTTATCACAACTCTGACCGCCAAAGAGTTCCAAGTGGACCAAGAATCGACCAGTGGGAGCTTGACGCCCTTGCCCGATTCCGCATTCAATCCCCCCTCACGGCGCACAGAGACCAATAACGTAATGCTCCAAGTTAGGGAAGCTCTGAATGAAGCAAAAAAGAAAGGCGCCCAACACGTACAAGTTGACATGAACCTTGTAGATGCCATCCTGGACCTCGTTGGATCACAAAATGCCGACTACCAACACTTAAAGACCCGCCTTGATGGCATGAACGTGCGGCTATTTTCTTCATTTTCATTTCTGTGCGCTAATTCCGTATTCCAGCGGGAGAGTAAACTTTTCATAGATGGCATGACCGTCGCCCAGGCAGAGTACGATCAGGAGTTAAAGGCCCGTCGAGATGCCGAGGCGGAGGTCACCCGTTTAAGAGTCCTGCTGTCCGGTCAGGCTGCCCGTCTAACCGCCATGTCCGGCGATAGTCGCAAGCAAGAACTGCGACAACAATTCTCGAAGGAGCTCAACGACAACCTATCGGATCTAGAGCAGAACCTCTCTCGTTTGAAGGTTGAGCGGGATGTCGCTATCGCTGAAATGGAAGAGATCTCCTCTAAGAAGTGAGTCTCTTTCTCTTCCACTACGAAGCGACACTGATTTGCTCTCCTAGATCCAATGGTAGCCCTGTGGATGTTGCCCCTCCGAATCTTGCAAGATCGTTAACAAAGCGTTTTGAGACGTTGAGGAACCAGTATCAGCGAGAGCTCATGCCCTTGACGGAGCAGAAGGAGCAATTGACGAGAGAAATAGCCGAACTAAAGGCAGTCCGTGACGTCTTCCTGGAGGAAACAACTGTGTTGAACGCTCGTAACGAGGAACTGGCTCAACTCAGCGCAGTCTACGCCCGCCGCATAGAGAACGCGCCTGAAACCCCTGCGAAGAATATGCAAGAGACATCCTCCCGAAATTCATCTGAGGCCCATGCTAATCCGCATATCCTGATTGCGCCATCCCTTAATTCGTCTGTCAGTGGGTCATCCACAGTCATCTATGAAGGCTCGGATGCCGATACAGGACTGAGGGTGCCGAGGACGGAAAATGGGCTTCAGACACCTGCGAAGCCCAAGTTCAAGTGGCCTGGCACCCGCCCGAAGGAAATGGCGTCTCCTGCATCGACCATCGAGACGAGCAAGAGTAAAGCGCATATCGAGCACAACTTCCAACAGCTCAGCGTCTTGCGATTCGCTCGCTGCGACCACTGCGGAGAGAAAATGTGGGGTTCACAGCTCCGATGCACTGGTAAGTTGGCGACCCGTTGTCATTCGTCGATAGGCGCTGATGATGTCTCCCCAGTCTGTTCCACCTCGATACACGTCCGCTGTATCGCAAATGTCCAAATTCCTTGCTCTCAACACCAGCCACCACCGCGAGAAGAACCGCAAATCCCTCTTCGTAAGTCTATCGGCTACGCGAAAATATGCTCATACTGATTCCCTCTCTAGCGCCGTCAATGTTCGGCAGGGATCTCACAGAGCAGGTCCACGCAGATCGTAGAGACGATGATCGTCAGGTACCTGTGATCGTCGAGAAGTGCATTGAAGCGGTCGAAGAAAGAGGTTTGTTCCTTAATTCCTAACTAATGTCGTCATCTCGCTAACGCCTCGTGTTTAGCTCTGGACTATGAAGGCATCTATCGCAAAACCGGAGGGTCAAGTCAATCGAAAGCGATAACTCAGATGTTTGAACGAGGAGATTACGACTCTTTCGACCTCCGCGACATGGACCGCTTCAACGATATCTGCAGCGTTACCTCTGTGCTCAAGACCTACTTCCGCTCACTGCCTGTTCCTTTACTTACGTTTGATCTGCACGATCAATTCATGTCCGCGATTACCATCCGTGATCCCGCCCTCAAACAGAAGACATTAATTGATCTTATCAACATGCTACCGAACGAACACTACTTCACGCTAAGAATGCTTATGTTGCATCTAAATCAGTAAGTTACTTTCCCGAGTGGTCATCGCAGCTCATTAACTTTTTGTATTAGGGTTCGGGAACGCTGTGACAAGAACCTGATGAACGGGAGGAACTTGGGTGTTGTCTTTGGACGTACGTGCAATCGTTGACCCTCCTTGATTCACTTCGTTGATCATAACCTTCAACAGCGACCCTGATGAGGTCCAGAGATCCCGCTGCAGAATTTAGTGACATGGCTGGGAAAGCCCTCTTCATTGAATGGCTGGTGGACAACGCCCCGTTGGCTTTTGGGTCGGAGTGATTTATACCTTAACGGTTATACCTTTTCATCTAACGTTCATTGATTCGGTCATTTTTATTCCATTGTCTGTACAAATTGCTACATTATGTCATTCATTCCTCTGATTACCATCGCATACCCATTTTTTCGTATTCTTTCGGATATGTATTGTAGACCGAGCGCGGTAACTAAGCTTATCGGTAACTGGACTCCCTTTGGGCGATGATAGACTTTCAAACGTTAGAAATGGTAGACCTATTTTTCAAGTTCGCCGACAGATATCAGCCTTTAGCTCTGCTCTCGAGATTTCCTGGTTTTTGGATTCGAATCCTGCTTCAGCGTGCAATATAAGAAGTGACGTCTAGGACCATTCACGGCTGCTGCGGCTGCAACAGCGACACGCCCCCCTAGAGGTGGGGCGTCCATCCCATTTCCACGCAGACCCAAGGAGAACATCCTATCAAACACTTGAACGGAAGGTTTGAGAGGATATAAGGGACAAGATTCCAACCACCCACATGTTGCAACGAATGCCTTCGCACTTGCTTGACAGGCTGTATGAGTCAGTTGGAGTGGAGGACTCACACCTTCAAGCATACGAAGATAACGGAATACCATAGAAGGTTGTGGCGGTCCTTTATAAACCCCAAAGCGTTAGGTATGGTGCGGACGCAGTGAATTTATGGACCGTGTACCGAAACGAAATACGGCATGATAAGCCTGACGCCACTTCTCTTCCAGTAGTCGAGCACAAACAGAGGAATCTGTACAAGTTGCGCACTGCAGTAGATGATAGGTAAGCAATTAGCGCTATACCCAGGAAGGTGATCACTTACGCATTGATATTCTTTGGCAACCATCGTCAATCCTAGCTTCAGTACACGCTCTAAAAACCAGTTTCTCCTGGCAGAATGAAGAGCTTCAGTGGAATACTATTCCTGCCAAGAGAAAGCACGGACCTTTTTTCCAACTTCAACAGTGTTTCCTGTGTCAGGGTGTTGAGCTCGTGTTCCGTCCAACCACCAGGATTATCGAGCACGAAACGACTGGATTCGCGATAGAGCTCCTCTTCCTGGTAAATCTCCGCGATTCGCATAGCCTTTATTGGTTTACCAGCAGCATGAGTCAGGAGAAATGTCAGGCATTCGTTCTGCAATGAGGGAACGCAAAGCTTGTGGGCCAGATTCATCAGGCTACCAACGTTGTTCCATGTGATGGTGCATTCCATTCTGACGATCCGTCCTCAGCGATTGACAACGAACAGAATATCTTCGAAGAGCTCACTGGGGGTAAACAAATTTCAGGAAATCATGGAAAGTGCTTGCCTATGTGAAATGTAGAGTCATCACGCACTATCAGGATACAGAAACAAGCACAAACCTTCTCTTCTTTGAGGACGATAACAGCATCTGGTCCATTTTTAGGATGACGACGGACAATGGCTTGTGCATCCGACAGTTTCCGCGAGGATGAGCCCGTTCGCTGCGTGGGAGAGCCTCCATTGGCAGAAGAACCCTCGAGTTTAGCTAAACTATCTTCTCGTTCCTTGGACCTCGTTCCGGGATCGTGCTTTTCATTGTCGGACTTCGGCTGATCGAATTCAACAAAAACCTCCAAGTCTTCAGGGTCCGCATCAGGATCCATGGAAGTGAACTTCCTCTCAGTGGAACTTGAAGCCGCTTCACTGGGGCGAGAAAGTTGAGACACGGTGACGACAGACTGCATAGACTGAGGCCGGCCAGTTTCAGACCAGTTACCGCTGAGAGCGGCCTCGAAGAAAGGGGAGGAGAAGAAGAGAATCTCCTTATGCGCCCTGCGAAGCGAGTTGAAGTTGACGAGTGGCTCGAGTGGTATCAAGCGGAGATGGTGCACACCAGAATGTAGTACTCTCCACAACTATCTTGACAGATCCCGGAAGCTTGCAATTCTTCGTGAAAATCTCGTCGATGTCAATGGCCTCATCGTCTTCTTCTGTGCTCAGTTCAGAGTCAATCTCATCGGGCTCGCAGTCCTCCAAGAGCCATGGGGGTGAGCCAGTTGCGCGAAAGATGCCAGATGCGGCAGCATGGGTTTCAGTTGGAGAACTGAGAGATGCTGCTGGATTCTGGCCTCGAGAATTGCGGGCGATGAGGATGTGGGACGGGTTGGTGGTCATGGTGTAAGAGCAGAGAACACAACACAGCCACTGAGATATCTACCGACTATCCTTTCCGCCTCCGCTTCTCGGCCCGCTCCCGCTGCTCCTCCGCGTCTTTTCGCTTCCCCAGCAGCTGCAGCGTGTCCTCCTCGCTCTCCTCAGAGTCGTCCGAGCCCTCTTCCTCCGAATAGTCCTCGCTTTCAGACCCGTCACCACTCTCGCTTTTCTCTTCTACGTTCGGTGGATGGACAGCATGCCGTGGAGAAAATGGGTCGGGTTGCAGTGAGCCAAGCACGGAAAGCATCTCATTCGCGACTGTCAGACTATTGGGTCCAGCATAAGTCGACACGCTCTTAATCACGAAAGAAAACATACCCAACAACCGTGACTTCCACCAATCCGTTATCACCTCCCAGAACATCTCCCGTCACTCGATGCACCCATTTCCCTCCAGTGCTGTGCTCTCCATCCTGTTCTTTTCCGTTCTCATTAGTCCGGACTTCCTCCCCAAACTCCGGATCGTTTTCGGCTGGGCCGTACTCAAATTCCCAGATGTCTGTGGGTATATGGTTCCGTGGTATTGATGCATTGAATGTTTTGTGCACAAGAAGGGATATGTGGTCTGGTGAACATAGATTGACTTTGCCCGCTGACAGAAATGTGAATATAGGAGTACATAAAACATGCATCGACTCACAAAGTTTGAATCCGACCTGAGGGCTCCATACAGTCGCGTCGAAAGCGATTTTGCAGATCAAGAACGGGCAATCGCGTTGGATGGTCGCGACCGGGTTTACAAATGTGATATTGGAATGCGACAGGATGACCCCTTGTAGGGAGGGATTGTATCTGTTTCCATTAGACCGATTCCGAGATGTATAGGTCGACATTTGCACCTCATAATCATGGAGTCGAGCAATTCTTCAACCCCAGCTTTCGGATGGGCGGCGAAAATAGGCGGTACAGAAAGGGTAAGGATTGTTTTTACAACTCTGAACTCTCCACCGGATGTATGCGACTCCTTGAGGCGTTTCGAGGGAGTATCAGTGGGACCATGGCCTTTGCGTTTGTGGGGAGACATGATTCAACGTTGTGGTAGAGTCCAAATTTTGTGTCGATCACGTGGGCAAATGACGATTGGTTTCCGGCTCATGGCAGTCCTCTCACTGCAACTGGAATGGTGCGTCTCACAACTATCTCCCATTCTTCTGTTGATCGTGTCCTAGGCGTCTCCAAGAGCCATTGTCCAAATTTTTATTGCCGGGTCAAGAATTCTCGGCAAGGCATTTCTGGAGGCAGGCAAGCAGGCGGTCAAAAGTGCGCACCCGTCCTTTCCGAACCTGTCCCTTTCTTCTGAATCTCTTCGTTTCAGACGCGAAGAGCGCGCCCCAGGCTGCTATCGGACATGACGCGGCTGGTGTAGGACACGCGAATTCAGGCTCAGTAACGGACCAACTGACACGGCAGCATCGCATGACGCTCGACGAGGCCCAACTAATTCTGAACGTCAAAAAGAGTGACCTCATGAAACAAATAACCAAGGTTAGTGCATAGTGTATCCTTTCCAAAACCCCTACTCACTTGTGCCGCAGAACCACCAGCACTTGTTCAAAGCCAACTCGCCTCCACCAAAACCTGAAAAGCCTCTGACAGCAAAGCAAATGCCGCCATTCCACTCTCATTATCTACAGTCTAAAGTCGTCCGCGCCTTGGAGCGAATAGAGGCTGAAATGAAAGCTACACAGCCAGAAGCGGTGGAAGTGGAGCCAAAAAGCCATGCACCAGAAGCCTCAACACCGCCGCCCGATCCACCAAGTGGCAAGGGTGTTTGATTTCGTTATAGAGTATATTATCATACAGCTTTGTTGTTTAATTAACTACACCCCATTCAATACAGATTACCCCACAATCTATCATATACTCCTTTGTTGATCCGTCGACTTGCAAGCCCCAAAGGCTTAGGGGGGAAAAAATCAGGGGCCCAATCCTTCAGCATCAACGCAAGATGGACGATCACTGGTGAGCTGCATTCTTCCTTCTCCGGTGCCCCTTGCCCCAACCAAAGAAGCTTCCCGCTTTAGCGATGAAATTCTTGACTCGCTCTTTCTTCACGGCGGCTCTGACGTCGTTCGAACTCATATTCCTCTCTGGCGTGATATCAATGAATGACCTGGGTGTCGTCTCCTGGTCCAGTTTGATTCCTTTCGCAGAGGTGTCTTTGCTTGCCGAACGATGGAAAAATGGCGCTGCTAAAGGTTTCGAGTCCAGCGAGTCATGCACAACGTCGACTCTTTCGAACCCAGCGGTATACAGGCCCAGACCAGCCGTGTAGGGGGTCGACAGGTGTTGCCGCCGACTCTTTGCTGGATCTATCTTGCGGCCCTGACCAGTTGAAGACCAGTTACTCTGTTGCATGTCCTCCGCCTTGTATCCATAGCTCGGAATACGATCACCTGTCGACGACCGGAGTATCGACCGAAAAGAACGAGACTTGGGAATGGATTTGCGACTAGGAATATGCGGCGGGACATCCACAGGCTTCTGAGTATCAGACCTCATGCTTGCGACTTTTCGAATGATTCGTGGCAAACGAGTAAACGACGAGGGTTCTTGACGTGCCGCGGGCTTCGAAGGAGTCTCAGCTGCGTATCCGTTCCAGTGTGCAGGAAGTTGCTTGGTTGCAACTGGAGTGTCTGCTGGCTTGGGTGTTAGGCTTCGAGGAGTACTGCGATGAGACGTCGACCATTGCAACAAATCCGACGCATTAGACGAATCGCCAAAGTGAGAAGCATCCAGGAGTGTGGATTGCCGTTGGTTCATGTCCAAGCTGAGCAACACTTCACCGAGCTGTTCCAAGTCGACGCAGTCGTTCTGGACATTCCAATGCACAGATTAGTCATGGACTCGGGAGATGGAGGTAGTCAAATTTATACCATTTGGGTGTCCTCAGAAAACGAAAGACTCTTCTGGAGTGTTTCCCTGCGACCATGGTCAAGAACACTGTTCGTCTGTATGGCGAGTTCGTCCTTCCCTTTCCAAGAGCTTTCAAAGACACGGTTCAAGAGCTCGCCTTCGCAGCTATCCAAACCAAACCACGGCGAGCTACGCATACGTCGGATGACAGGGCTGCCAATAGGTGGAGGCTCTGGAAAATCGAAAGACGTGCAGTTGTACAGGGAGGAGACAGCATCAGAATCGGTAGGCCCATGGATCGTTATCGGCGTTGAGCGAGAGCTGATAAAGCTAGAGTCATCGCACACAACCCTTGATTCAAATTGCAAGGTGTCGTCGAAATGTCTTCCAAGTCCAAAGTCGGTTCCCTGGCGCCGGCTGGGATGGGCGTTGACAACTTGAGGTCTCCGGAATTGAGAGGTGCTGAGAACTGAGCCAGACGGCGTTGGTGGCCTCGAAACAGTGGGAGGAAACAGCCCGTGATCACCACCATAGTTTGAGACATCAGTCGCAACGCCGTAGTACCCGGCGAAAGAAGAATCAGGCAGCTGAGAGGAACGTCGCCGCACACCTGGGATTGTCGGCTCACATAAGACCGGTTTGGAAGTAGCGCAGAACGATATCGGCCTAATTCACGATGAGACAAGAGAAGCGTTGCGCAGAAAACGTGGTCACCGAGACAGGCAAGGGCGAGTGGGCCCAAGCTGCAAACGAAGCCCAGATGTTGCGGCATCGACCTTGCGGGTCAGCTGCACGGCGCGGCTTGGAGGAGCGACGTGGAGATCGCAGAGAGACTTTGAATAAGCAATTGGCAAGCGGCGTGTTTCTTTGCGCGTCAATTCGAGGTCAGGATAGCGTTCCATGTGAGCGGGAAACTTAAGAGTTAGGACGGAAAGCAGGCCAAGGAACAAATCGCCGAAATGCTGTTGAGGATACGAACCAAGGGTGCGAGTAATCACTGGGGTTAATTGGTCTCTGATTACCCAGATAGGCATCACGTCAAACTTGGACCAACAACCCCCCCCAAAAAAAATGCGACAAGGGAAGTGATTGATGCAGAAATAACACTCAGATGGCGTAAAAGCGAGGAGAAACAGACGGATATGCTATAGCAGTGATGACAACAGTCGACAAAGAGACGAAAAGTATCTAATACTTCTTGCCACCAGCAAGTTGGAGGTGAGCGCTGTGCTCGTCGTACGGGAATTTTGATACAGGAATTTCGCGCCACAAGTCAGGAGTCAAGAAGGCGTAAGTTTTGGTGATCTAAAAAAGTGCAATCAGTAAGCAGCACAGGTCAAGCAATCGACTGCGGACGTACAGCTGCGAAGGTGGCCTTCAAGAAGTTGCCCATCGTCGCCGTCGAACCCTTAGACTGGGTGTAGCAATCTTCAACACCAGCCAGCTGCAATAGTCTCTTCGAGGCGGGGGCAGCAACGATACCGGTTCCTCGGGGAGCGGGGATGAGACGGCACATGACGGATCCGACCTTTCCGCTGACTTTTGAAGGGACAGTGTGAGGTTCACCAAGGGCGGCACCCCAATAACCTCTCCGCACGGGAATGACAGAGAGTTTGGCGAGGATGATAGCACCACGGATGGCCGTGGCGACCTCCTTAGCGCACTTGACACCAAGGCCGACGTGACCCTCGCCATCACCAATGGCGACGAAAGCCTTGAAACGCGTGCGCTGACCGGCGCGGGTTTGCTTCTGCACGGGCATGATCTTCATGACCTCGTCCTTGAGCTTGGGAAGGAAGAAGTCTATGATCTGGAACTCCTTCACGGGCAGAGAGAAAAGATAGATCTCCTCCATCGACCTGATTTTTCCATCCTTGACCAAACGGCCAAGCTTGGTGACGGGGACCCTTTGCAAAGATAAGACCACGAACGGTGCAAAAGTGGTGGTAACATACCATTCCTTCTCCTCGTCCTTGCGACCACCTCGACGGGGACCCCTGCGGCCACGTCCTCTGTCACCGCGTCCTCGTCCGAAACCTCCGCGTCCGCGTCCTGCGTCAGCCATGTTTGAGTTGTTGGGGTCTAGGGGAAAGATCAGTCAAGGTCATCCTACGGTGGATTGCACCATCCATCGGAGTAGCACCAGATGCACGCCCTCAAACTTGGGGAGTGTGTAGTTGACCATCAAGATGGATGGACACGACGACGATGGAGCACTCACAGATAGGCGGGCGGCGTTGTATGCGACGAGGAGCTCGTGGATGTTGTCTTTGCACAAGGATGGAGAGCCTACCGGAAGATGCCGGTGATGCTTAGTCATTGTCTCATCGATGTGGGAGTGGCAGTTGTCCCTTTCGTCCCTTCCCTCTACCACCACTAGCGCCTACCTCGTCCCCATCGAATCTACCAAGTTGGCATTCTATGTTGTTATCAAAAATGTCGAATATATCGAATCAGAAATCTAGTCTTAGCCCCACGTATGTCCCCTCTCCTCTCTTTTTGTGGCTCCTCTCACCGAGTTCTGTTTAGCAACGGTCGTCAAACCGTTGGGGATGGGGCTTTCACTTTCGACGCCGAGCCTAGTGTGCTTGCTGTGTGCCACCTTCAGGGCACCGACGACATGTACTACTATTCCACTACGTTCTCTGGAGGGCCCGGGGTAAGTTTTCTTCTGCGACTGCTCGTTCACGTCTCATCTTCCCCAGTGGCGCTTTTGACGCCCCCAAAGCGAAATGCCCTCCCGACCGAGGGTCGTCGAACTGTGTGACAGGCAGTCCGGCGTCTTACTTCCCCTACAGATACTCCGACTCCCCTCTATCCTCCCCGTCATCCTCTCCTCCATACGCTCGTAGCCTCAGCGCTCTATCTCCCCAGAAGTCGGTCTACCCCATCACGGGCACATCCCCCAGAAACATTCCCAGCCGGTCCAATTCTGTATCATCAACTCCACCATTAACCCCCGACATCTCCAGCCTCGGCAGTAAGGATAGCGGTTCCTCGTTTATCAGCACAGTTCGCGAGCAGGATGCCCTCGACTTTCTCATGACTATTTTCCCCCGGCACGGCTTGTCGGCCCTCCCATACGCCAAGAGTGTCTCGATTTCCGCTCCCAACCTTGGCGCTGACTTTAGTGGTGTTGTTTTGGAAGCTCCGGGCAAGGCCAAGACACTCTATGTTGACGGAAAGAGTGCGGAATCTGTTAGCTTGCGTGAAAGGTGTGTACGATCGCGGCAACACTCTCTGTCTGTGCTTACGTTTTCTTTGCAGCATCGTGGCCTTGCTCGACCTTGCTGATGAGCGTCTGGGCTGTAATTCACTCATTATAGTTTTGGAGCGCTCCTCTCCGAATCTAAGCGCCCTTCTCCATTCCCTTATGTATGTCGGAGGATCGGTTGTCACAAAACCTTTGTACCAGGTGGACCCAGCGTTTGTTCTTGTTGGCCTTGATGTTTAATACTTTTCACTGCATCCTTCTCCTTGCCCGTGCATGCATTTTGTGCATTGCTAATATGCATATCTTTTTCGCTCTTTACAGTTATGTAAATACACCAAAATGTTCAAAAAAAGTTCTCTCCACTTCGATCATCCACCAGGATGCATGCTATTACATGATGGTACAACTTTCATCATTTCTCTCCAGTCGTCGAGTTATTTCATCAGCACCAATGCCTCGCTGGGAGGGAGATGGATGGAGGAACACGATTAAAACTCCTGCGTTACTTGGATCCAGTTCAGCCTTGAGTTGATACCTCAGAGAGTGTCAGCAAACAATGATCCAAAGCGTTCGAAGTTCTCTTACTTGCGCATTAGCTCTTCGATTGCTGGCTTGATTTTCGCAACACCTCCTGTAGAATGAAGTCCTTTCCCTGGAAGCAGGATTAACAAGGAAATCCGGACAGAAGATACAAACACCAACCAACGATAAGGCTGATTTGCGAGTCTCCTCGAGCCCTTGCATCTTTGATGGCTTCATCTGCACGGACTATGGCCTCCTTGACATACAGTCCGTGAAGATCAACTTCGCCAGGACCGCTATCCTGCTCTCATTGTTAATTGTTAATACAGGTTATTGACAGGAGAACTGTTAGCGAGCCTTGTTGTTCTCTGGATCAATTTTGTCAGTCCAATAGTCATCCTCTAGCGCAACTGCACCAACCAACGAAGATAAAATCGCTGGCCTCTTTGTTGAGTTGTTCCATTTTACGCTGATGTTCCTTTCCTTTGTTAGAGAGTTCCTTGGCTAGTGCTCCATCTCCCCGAGCGTATGCTTCGTGGCCCTCTTGGAAGCGCTTCGCCATTTGATCACCATGCTCATTTGCTCTAGCACGAAGGGACACATAATATTCATTGCTTTGATTAGCCTGATTTTGATCCTAAAAGTAAAATAAGATGAAGTTCCTCTACAATGGCTTACACAAACCTGATATTTCTTTGGAGGACGACTTGGTTTTTGCTGCCCTTGAGGGTATGTCGGGGGGATAGTTGCAGGGTGTTGTTGGCCGGAAGGGTGCTGCTGGGTTGGGGGGCCAGGCTGAGGCGGCTGTTCTGGGGAAGGCGACGGAGACCCGCAGAAGAGATTGAAGATTGCCTTGAGCAGCTGGCCCAACATCCTGCAGACCTCGGCGCTTAAAGAGATGTGTGTAACCCGGATGTTCAATTGATTGGCTAATATGTGATTACGTCATCAGCTCCGTTCGCAACAAGGGTGCCTGGATGATTTGGCGCAGCATCAAGCTTTCCTTTCACTGTCTCTCTTTCTCGCTGCTTTCTCTACGATGCGTCTTGCCCTCCTCACATTCATTTTATCTGCTTCATACCAGCTTACGTCCGCTGGAACACTTGGAGAGAACGAGACTTGCAGTACTGGTAACAGCAGACTCCAGACAGGCACCTTTCAATTTTGGAGTGAATGCAATTCAGTCACCTATTGCTCCGCGAGGGGCGTCTGTGAGCCCAAAGGCTGTCGGAAAGACGACTTCCCTTTTGGATATGCCCAAGGATCAGATAATATACCTCCAAAATGTGAAAGGGGGGAGTTCTGCCCTGATGAAGCAAGTGAATGCCAGCCGATTCTGCCACAGGGAAGCGCCTGCCAACTCAACCGCGACGGTAGGATACCTTTCTTCAAGCACTCCTCTAGCTTTGACGATACCCGCCCATCCAGACCAATGCGAAGCTCCACCTAACTTCCAGGAATTGGCCGATATAAGTGGTCGCGGTCTCAACTTCAATGGTTCAGTTTGTTTGAACAACGTTTGTCTGTGAGTCAACTCTTGCGCTCTGCGCGGTGCATGTGAATGACCTATCAACACAAGATGGGCGAACGCTACAGTTGGAACTAGATGTATCTTCGAAAACACCCCTTACATTGCTTACGGAGTTGGTGGGGAGTTTATCGATATTGTCTCTCGGTATGCCCTTAAGTTCCTTGTGCCCCTTCCTTGTCTTACACTGCACAGCGACAATTGCAGAGTTGGCCTCTACTGCGACTCTGCAACCCAAGTCTGCATTCAGAATAAGCTTTTGGGTGATGCTTGCACAGCTGACAAGGAGTATGTGGTCCCACTCTAGCATTGATGACCTGTCCTCTAAAGATGACCGTCAGGTGCGAATCATGGAACTGTCTTAGCACCGGCGTGTGTGGGGTGCCAGCAGCTACGCCTCGTCATTTCGGTGTTTGGGTTTATGTGTTGGTTGCTCTAGGTATTATCGGTGGTAAGTGATGATCTCACCGACCCTTTAGCAACGTGACAAGTCCCTTCTTCTCTAGGAATGGCGGGAACACTCACCGGTCTGTACGTCACGCACCGGAAACAACGAGAAATCGAGCGCGCCAAGCGAGCTCAGTATTGGAAGGAACAGGTTAGGTGACATGTGCTAAGCTCCTCGAGATACTAACAACGCCGTCTCAGAATGCATTCCACCAAAACTTGATGCAAATGCGCGAAACTGCCCGTGCATCCATTCCTTCTCTTAACAGGGGGGGCGACTACAGCCGCGACGACGATTCGCAAACACCAATTCTCCATAGCGCTGAGACGCAGAAGTCTTCCGGATTGCGGCACTACATGGCGAACAATGACAGCTCCGACTTTGATGATGCGCTGGAGATGCGCGGAACGAAGGATAATCGATTCTGATATATTCTAGGACTTAGGACGTTGATTCGATTTACTAATTACATACCTTGGACACGAGTAGGGCGCAGGACGTAGCTGTACCTTGTTCGCACTCCACATAGGGCAGGAAACCTAATAGATGTCAACAAACGTCGTCGTGATGCTCAGTCGCGGCAGTCTCTCTTCAATGCCCATGTCATGTCACTCCCAGCACCCCACCTCGCTTTTGAGGAGGATATCGCCCAACCTTTCGCGCGCGACCACGATCCATACGAACCTATTCACGATCGAAAGGGCAAGGCAAAGGACCAACGCCTACACGGCGGGCACAGCCCACCCCGCAGCCCCAGCTCTTCCTCCGAGCATGTCGATTCTGCTGTATACCCACCCAGAGCCGACGAAGCAGAAGAAACACGACGCGTAGAAGAGGCAAGCCACCGCTCTATTTGTTTTCCTTCTCCGTTCTAAGACTTGCATAGAACCTGAGACGATGGGAAATTGCTGAACGCCAACGCAGGAAGGCCGCACGAGAGTCTCAGAGCAGTGGGACACCGTCACTGGTTAGCGATGTTTCGAGGCGTGCAAGTCTCCTCTGGCCCGGAAAGAGGACGAAACGTCCTTCAATAAGTGGACTCGGCACCCATACGGCACTCCAATCTCACGACGACCTTCCATTAACTGCAATTGACGCAAGTCCTGTGCAATCCCCTGCCCGTTCAGACTACGAAGGGGGCCATGTACAAGACCCATTCAACTCCTCAGAGTCTCTTTCCCCTTTCTCCGATTCACATGAAGCCCGTACACCAACAATTCATGATCCATCCTCCGGTGAACATTCTTCCAGCACTGGAGCCTCCGAGACCCTCACGTTAGGACTCTCAAGCGCTCCATCTGGATCTTCTTCTCGACCACCGCCACCTATGCCTATCAACATCCCACCCCCTCGCACACCTCCCCCAGTTCTAAGTCCGACTGGTACAGAAACGACGGAGTCGACGCGCCCAAAGAAGCAACCTGAAGTGAGATGGTGGCATGACTGGCTGTGTGGTTGTGGAGAGGGCCCCGATCGCGGAGGTGATTTGCAGGTCAGTTCTCCCTCTTTTTATTCCTGGTCATACTAAACCCCCTTGCTTTGCTCAGGCTGGACGGACAAATCCATTTGAATAAGTCATGCATTATGCCTAATGTCGATACATCCTCCATCGTTCTATTCTCATTCATTTCGAGTTTCGAGTTTTTTGAATGCCCTGGATAGATTCCCCTGTCCTGATTTGAACAACAACAGTCGCTTCTTTTACAAACGTTCGCGACTCTGTGGTATACGACATGGACTTGTATAGAAGTAGTAGCAGCTCTAGTATCTAATCAATATATACTCTATATATGGTATATATCGTTGAATTGTCTGTATTATGTGACGGGGAAGTGGACTACCTTGGGCTGTTTGATTTCTGCGGTGGTCGTCCTCGCCTCTTCCACCACGCCTATGTATTCTTCCGAGGAGAAGAGATGAGGCGACAGCGGACGACGTGATCTGTCTTCACCGCACGAGCTTTCAGATTGCGCCTCTTCAAATATCGTCGTAGACCGTTCATGAACAAGAGCAGTCTCTATTGTGGGTTGCCTTGGGAGGGTTGAGTTATGTTTCACGCCGACAATCCAGTCAGGGTAGATCCTCGAATTCGTGATGGTGGTAGAGATTGTCCGTGAAAATTTCCTTCCAACTGTGAAAAGGGGGATGGACAGCCCATCTACAGATTTATAAGTCCCACGCTTTTTCATATGAGGGCTCCACATACGAATAATGATTGAAGAGAGCACGATGAACGACACAATGGGTTGAAGTGCCAAACTCAGGTAATCCTGCTGACTTGTGGGTGGATCCCTTGGGTGTGGAAGTTGATGAATGGCTAGCGTTGAGATAAAGACAGCTCCAACGCCCATCTTCATCACGCTCATCAGGCTGCGGACGAAATTGGTGAAGACACAGATACTCACTGGTCCTACAATGTTGGTAAGTCCTCCAAGTTGTATGGGCCAAACGGAGAGCCGGCCTTACCGAAGTGGCCAGAAAAGAGGGCCTCACGCCATGACTGAATCTCGGGTATCCACCGGTATAGAATTAGGATGGCGGGTATGCGACGAAGGAGCATGATGCCGAAAGCGAGGGCGACGAGACGAGACGGTGTGATCCCGATTGCAGGAATCGAGAATGACTGGAACGGCAACCAAGCACCGATGTAGATGAAGCAACCGCAGTTCAGCACGAGATCGATTACCGAGGCAAAGGTTTCTCCTTCTATGTGAGTATTGAAGTTGCCATCCCATGAAATGGCACAGCCTGTATAGGCTGTTAGAAGCGGCTGCGAACAGGCAGAAATCAATCAACCCAACCTGCAGCAAATGTCGCCAATAGATCATCGCTGCCTATGGTGCTGACAATACCAATAATGAAGACAGCTAGCGCGAGATACTGAGCGACATAAGATTCTCTGTCAATAAAGCCTCGTTTGTGAGAGCACTTCATCACGTAGGAGAACAGCAAGCCTTATCAGTGAATATGAGTATACATAACATGAAGTTGGGCGAGATGTGACAATACCAAGGGCGGCACCAGTGGCGGTACCGAGGATTACTTGGTCTGAAAAAGGTTTCGTCAGCTTGGAGCTACGGGCAACAGGAAAGGTGTACTTCACATAGCCATCCAATAAGAATCCAATGCGTGAAAGCAATACCTCTTGTACCCTCAAGGGTGAGATAGATGGTCAGTGATAAGAAAGGATATGCAAGGCCATCATTAGCAGCGGATTCAGCGGACAGAATGTGGCGCAGATTGACAGGGACATGCTGGCGAGCAAATGTGCCACCTAGATAAAGAGAAGTGGTTGAATCCTGCTTGCATCGGATATTAATGGAGCGAAGCATGATACGGACCGACTATGGCAGCACAGATAATGGGATCCGTCGGCGTTAGACAAGCGGAGATCGCAAGGCAAGAAATAAAGTTCAGCTGAGGGAACAAGGCACGCAGTAGTCCTAATGAGTGGTAAATCAAGACCACGACAGGGTACAATTACGAAGGCAAACCTGCAACGATAACCCATCCAATAGCCATTGTGGGAACGACCATGGCGAGCAGGCTTTTCGCATGAGTAGCCATATAAGCTCTTGGTAACTCCACACCAATAGCAAAAAGACCTGTCGCGAGGACGATGCGCATTACTTCAAGGGTGACTTCGTCGGATACTGATCCCCACGAGCGGGGATCGAAGACGCCTGCAAAGTAAGGACCCATGAAGATGCCGTAGGCGGTCCCCAGAACGACTTCATTGACGTATATCTGCGAAGAGGCTCAGGAGACGGAATACAAAAACATGCTAGGCTCACCTTCTCCCGGGCTAGCAAAGAGAACATGGAGAACTATATGGTGGTCATTAAGATGGCATCGGAAACGAGAACAGAACGATGCGCACAGCGACGACGAAACCCCCAATGCACATGTAGGTGACACTTGGGCCAGTAGCCTAAGAAGAGCGAGTGAGCGACAATACTTGGTGGCTGGAAGGTAGTATACTTCTGTTAGCCCCATGAATAGACAGTGGGGAGAAGGTGTGCAGTAGGTGGGCTATTTATCGCGGCAGGCATAAGTAGAGAGGCAAAAGCAGAAGCGGGCCGGCGGATATGAGTTGCTTCCAGATTGGGATGCGCGATTTCAACTTGCACCGCGACAGCGACAGATGGCCGGAAATGCCAACCACTGCTCGTTCGTCCTCCTCGCCGAATTCCACATCCTCGAGGGGGCACAGCTGAAGTATCAGTTTCCTCAACCATTGGGGATCGATGAAAGGTACCAGTTTCAGCCATTTCATATCGAGAACCATACTCACAGCGCCCCTAGCGTGCTCGCCATGTCCATGCTGCCCGATGGTGCAGAGACTCAGCTCGACGACTGGACCATCTTCTTTCTGAACCAAACTCCATTCAATACCATCTCTCCTGTACTCGCTTTGGACACGCCAGAGGTCAAGACAATTGGCCTCCCAGGGGAAGACGATGACCTCCGTGACAGCGACAGACCGGAGCTGCTGTGTGTCCTCAACCTGGTTCGCACGAAACACGACAAATCCTTGGATCGGTTCGCCCTCTCTTTAATTAGCTTGAATATCTTCTAATGGCAGACTGCTAGTGGTGCACAGGTTCTTGCACTTGCAATATGCACGCGACATCCATTCATACAGATATTCAAGGTAGGGTTTCATTTCATCTGTGCTTTCCAAATCTCCGTGGCTTACAGAGGCGTTAGCCATTCCTTCTTCTGGCTCTAGACGACTATTTCTCGGATCCCTCTCAGGATTGTCTTGCGCGCCTCTTCGATGCTGTTAACTCCATGGATCTATCTGGCGCACCCAAGCTCACTAGGTCAGAGAAGCTCGTCATGCGCTCCAGCGAGCGTAAAGACATTTTTGCCGAAAAGACGGTGCAAGCTCCTCGGCAGAGCCGGGCACACTCTGGCGTGGGATCAAAGTCTGGTTTACAACACAAGTCCACAAATTCAAATGAATCCTACTCGAGTTTCGAAGAAGGTATCATGCTACGAGGCAAGGAACGGGACCGATATCCAGAAGACAGTAGAAACCGTCGGAAGGACTCCCAACGAGGAAGGGAACGAATCGACACTGAAAGCATGGCAACAGCTGTGCCATCTCAGAATCAGCACTCCCCATCTGATTCCTCCTTCTCTCTAGGAGGAAGCGCAGTTTGGGTTGGAGACGAATCAGGATTGGACTTCGTCCCGAAGGAGAGGACGACTGACGCCAGCAGCGTAGCCTCGATGACAGGTGGAAGTACACTGGTTGGTTCGACGCGAAATCGTCGATCAACGGATGCTTCGTCCTCCTCTTCACACGCGCACGGCAGGGAACAAAATTATCGCCTACTGACGTCGTATCATCTCGACCCTCATCTTCGACACGGCATAGTCAAGGATACCCATTTCTATCATACCACTGCGGCATACAAGGATCACCAGTTGCCAATAAAGATGCCCTTATCAACGTTTCCTGAAGAAGTTGGAGATGTACGTGATCCCCATCTCTCGAAATATAATACGTTATGCCTGACTCGACATACTTTCGTAGTATTCTTTAATTACCCTTATTAAGGTTTTCTCAGCCCATCCTGTTGTGTCAGGACCTGTCCATCCACATTTGCATACGAACGGACCCCAAACTCATCCCATCATTGTCCTATTTAACGCGCTTGTCACTGGGAAGCGCATAATCTTCCTGGGACACAAACGACCGGCAGGAGAAGTATCAAGCTTTGTACTCTCTGCGTGCGCTTTGGGGTCAGGCTGCGGAGCTGTTCTCAGAGGCTTCATCGAACGCGCATTCCCATACGCGAATTTGAGGAACAGAGATGAATGGGAATCTGTGTATGTGAACTTCTTTTATTAATGCTATGAGACTCTTACAAATCGATCGCAGACCCGCCTATATAGCAGGTGTTACGAATCCCATCTTCGAGGCTTCTCGGCAGTGGGATCTCTTCCTGGACATTAGCACTGGCAATGTTACGGTAGCGAAGGATATCCATTCAAACTACCCTCCAGCAAATTTGCAGTTGAGTGGACCGTTGATAACTAGATCAGGTACCCTCAAAGCAGAGTCCTCTGTCGGCAGCGAGGACGACATCGCCAGGATGGCAAGCAATAACACAGACCGAGCTTTCATCGAGGACGTAAGTCAGTCAACTCCGAATGTCTTCCATTGTCAGCTGACGAAGAGTTAGATTCGCACAGCCATTGAAGATCACTTCGGAGAAAGCCTTGTTCGAATGAGGTTTACCGAGTACGTGACACGCTTTGTTCGACTAGCGTCTCGCTACGAGGAAGAGTTGTCAGGAGGAACAAGTTTCGGCTTCCCAAGCTCCCCGTTCATTGATGGGAGGCCGCCCAAGCTAGGGAGTGGCATTGCGTTCGCAGATGATATAATCGGGTGGAAGGAGCTACTGGCGAACGGGCACCGTATCGAAGCGTGGCGCAAAACGAACAGCTACAAGTACCTCACAATGGTGTGCCTGATTTCCTGACCCTCTGTTTTTTTGCCGGAAACGGAAGTTCTTTCTAGGATTATCCGAAGTACCAAGCCAACAGTGCAATCAAGGGCTTCGACGTTGTCCACCAGCTGTTTCGCTTACGATATACAAAGAATATGCAGGACGCTGAGGCACTGGCCATCATGCGCAGTCTAGCGGAGGGTGTCAAGACCTATGATCAGGTCGTCGAGGTGAGAGCATGAATGTATATCACTTCTGATTCTGAGTACTGAATATAGTACGGCCAGCTCCTAGCATCGCTACCCCACGGAGGAGGGTTGCTATACCTCGGATTTTCACTGTTTCATCAAAAGGAAGCTGTACGAGAACACACTGTGAACCTGTTCAACCAGCTTCGGGCATATCCAGTGAGTTTCATGCAAGATGAACATAGGGTCGGCGCGTTGACAATATGGGCAGGTCGGCGTCCTCTATCTGCAAGCATTAAACCATTTCCAGCGCTATGCGTACGTCCGTCAGGCGCACGCGAAGGAGCGACGGCTATTCGAGCAACAGCACGAGAGCCGGCAGCAACCAGGAAATCAGCAGTATGGTGCGGACAGCGTGCCATATGGCATGGCGAGCAATGCTTTCGGACGAACACACTCGAATTCGGTGATAGGACAGCAACCTAACGGGGTATTTGGATGATTGAGGTGGGCGGTGGTCGTTGTGTATTGTAGTACTAGTAGTGGGTAGGGATGATGGATGGCTGCGGAAGAAAAAAGCGCCGACGAGGTCTCGAGCGTTTCAGGTTCCGGATATGGTCGGACCGGGCACGAGACTGGACGGGCAGAGATGACCGCGCTCAGAAAGCCCTCGATGCTCGCGTTTGATACATAATCCTCTCCTTCTTCCTGCTTCCTCATGCATTTCCTTTATAACTGACCCTTCCCTCTTTATATTCTCCTGTACTTTTTAATCTAATTCTCCTATCTGTGTAATGGCCAACAAACCCGACCCCGTCGACCCCGCCGCACAGGGCACCTTGCAAAGAGGAAAAGCATGCTTGCGCTGCAGGTCCGCATCTTTTTTTCCTCCTCGTCTGCTCGTCTCTCAATACCATCTAGAAAGCGAAAGATGGTACACAGCCCAGTCTTCTCTGAGTCTACTATCCTAACTCCTCCCAAAGCGATGCGACGGCGCAAAACCCGCCTGTCACCAGTGCACTCGCGCTAAGAAAGCCGAAGGCTGCGAGTACGACGATGGAAAGGGGAAAACACGCACGCAAATCCTCCGCGAAACGATCGTCAAGCTCGAACAGAGAATCAAGGAACTCGAAGATCCCGACTACATATCTACTTCAGTCACTCTCTTCGACCCTCATACCCACACGCATTCGCGCTCGAATTCCTCCTGCTCGTCCTTCGACTCACCCGAGAGTGCCTACCTCTCCGCCTCCCACTCTCCCTTTCCATCAGGTACAGCTCTGCTCGATTTTTCGGTCAATCGGACTCACCCTGCCCCCTTCAGAATCCTCTCCTGCTTCTCCCCCAGCAACTTGGGCCCAACTGCAGGTGGGCACTGCCCTGCCGTCCACATCCTTCCAGCTGACTCGATTCTTATCAGTCCCAGGGTCTGTCATCTCCTTCGCCTGCGGGTTTTGTGCCGGATGTCTTCTTCGATGATCATCAAACAAAGTTCCAACCTCCGTTGGAACTCGCTCAAATGCTGTACGTGTTTCTTTTTTTAGAGCATCGGTTTCCTTTCTGATATCCTGGGACTGGGCAGTGTGGACATCTTCGCACCTCACAGTAGGCAGTGTGGTCTCGAAATACATATGGGCAAGTTGAGGGACAGCCTCAGCCTTCCAGCGTCGGAGCAGCGACACCCCGTTCTGATGAACGGGATTTATCTTTGGGCTTGCTTCATCTCTCGTCCGGAGCCGTTAAGCCAGCATGAGGAACATTATCTTCAGTATGCTCTTGATGCTCTCCCCGATGCTCTGCGGTCAAGTGATAAGGTCGTCGATGCCATCCAAGCTTCATCGCTCATTTCTTTGTACTTCCTTGCGAACGGACGCCTGCTTGAAGGCAGCTATCATGCGAGCGCAGCAGCGGCATTGTGTGTCCAGACAGGTCTGAGTGGACGGCCTTCTGCGGAAACACTGGCTTGGTCAAATGATTGTAATGACATTGACATGAAGCCTTTCAAGAGCGATGTCCGTGACGGAGAGAGAATCTTGACGTTCTGGCAGGTGTACAATCTCGACCGCTGCTGGTCGGTTGTACTCCGGAAGCCACTAGCCATCCCAGATTGTCCCGATTCGCACCATTCCATTACATGCCCTTGGCCGCAGGATATCAAGGACTACGAGAATGTAAGCTAGCCTTCCTTTCTCAAATCATGACGCTGACATCGTCTTTCTTCTCGCGTAGGGCCACATGGACACACACTCCTCTTTGCCAACCATCCGCGCGTATCTCTCTGGCTCGGTGTCACCAAGCAGCTTCTCCGTCCCAGCTCTTCGTGTCAAGGCGTCTGCTCTCTTCGCACATGCAGACCATCTTTCGGCAAGCTGGAATCCTACCACTAAACCCTCTGCCAGGCTCTTGGAAGACATCCGATCGCTTGAACACGCCACCAACCTCTTTTTGTCGACGCTGATACCTATTAACCAGTTGGATGCCCTATTACCCGAAGAACGGCATACCCTCATCATGGACCACACAATAGCGAATGCAGCGACTATCCATCTTCACCGTTCCTTTGCTCTTGACGACGCGATATCCTACGAGAAATGTTCACAAGCTGCTCGAGCATGTTTGTCTGTTATTAGACACATTTCGGATCGAGATTTTTCATATCTCGAGCCGATAATTGGCGTAAGGTTTATGCACGTGGAGAAAACTTTATGCTAACCGTCGTATTTCCAACAGCCTTGTTGGTGGTCAGTCGCAGACATCGTCATTCGAGACTATGACGCGCTCGAAGCATCCTGGCCTCTCATGGATCACAGTGAACTCCGCAACGATTTGGGCGTCCTCTTATATGCAATGAACAGTCTCGGCACGCGATTCCCAGTCGTTGGTACGTGCTTAGCTCCTTCACCCTGCTACGCAGCCTAACCCAGCAACGTAGGCCCTGCTGTTGGGAAGGTTCAAAAACGCCTATCCTCTCATTAATCCTTCTTACCGCCATTTTACTGCTAATGGACCTATACAGCTAACTTATTATCTTCTGTTTCTTCCCCCCTCCCCCTTGTGTCGTGCTCCATCTATTGCCTGTTATTGCACAACCCCACGGACTACTCCTGGACTTCTGGTTAGAATCTTCTACGCTCCTTAAGTACTACGGACTATGAGGACGCCTCATGGACGTTTCTATTTACGCTTACATTTATGATCCCTTACGACGGACCAATTTCGACCGCGAGATATGGACTCTGCACCTTCGTCCTCCACACACCCATTTATTTCTTTATCGTTTCACCTCTTTTGGTGGCCACACTCCTTTCTACCTGTGCTCATGGACACACGGACCATCCTGGACATTGGCGATTCTTTAGTACGTTACATGTGCCACGCAAACTTTTGGACGTTTCGCACAGACGTTTTTCTTCTATTTAGTAGGGAACCTGGTTCGCTGGACACTCTTCTGAAGAAAAAGGCAATGTATCACTAGCACTCAAGTAGCACGGGTTGTATCTATTATGGTCCAATAGTACTCTGCAGCTGTTACCAGCACGACCGTATTTAATGGACGGCAGAGCCCCTAAATTGGGCACAGTCAGCTTGCAATCAGCTATCAATAGGTCTGAGCGCAGCCAACCCTAACAGGACTCCACTGTAATCCTCGACTACTACATGCCAGCAGTCTGCTCCTTCTTGACTCTCCTCCTCAATGCAACAGCCCATTGACATACCTCAACGTAGACAGTCCTCTTCTTCTGCCGCACCCACCGCGCTTCACTCCCATACCAGCGAATCGCATGTCCTTTTCGGATCGCCAGACCCGCTTAATAGCCAAGACCAACTCCTCGGTGCACCTACCACCCCACGTTCTACCATTCCATCCCCCGTACAACGCAGAAGAGTAGTGTCGGCGCAACATGGTAGCCCTAGAGGACCCCCGCCTCGCGAACGGCATCCAGACCAACAATGGTCGCTGTTCGGCCAGATGATGGAGAACCAGGGCCACTTCCCTGCTACCCCTAGTTCCGCGCTCAGTTGGCGTGACATCGATGGAGACTATTTCACTCGAGATTTGTCCACGTTGTACAGATCATCCCCTCGGGTGCAAAGTAGCAGCAGCAACTTGCGTAGTCAGACGGGGCATTCAGAGGAGCAAGATGGTCTCGAATTCGGTGACGCGTCAGAGTCACGACGGTCGTCTCGCGTACCAGTATCGGCAGACCCGTTGCATCCAGATGAAGAATACGATTCGGATGACTATTCTTCGTCGACGTCTACTCTCCATCTGGCGGCGTCCCCTAGACGTTCATTCTTCTCCTTTCCCTCTCTCGAACGGGCCTATCTCTCGGCGATAACAAGGAACGTCTTGAAATGCGGCATCTCATATTTGCTTGCATCCCTGTTTACATTCTCGCCGTATTTTTCGCGGCTGATAGCTGACCTCAATGCTTATGGGCCTGGAAAGCCACCAACCAGCTCTCCCAGTGGGCATCTTGTAGCAACGATGTGAGTTTTCGATGATTGTGTAGCAGCGCCTCCGCTCATGACAGACACCCATCTTAGTGCTGTGTATTTCAATCCTGCTAAGACAGTCGGGGCAATGATAGAGGCAGATTTGTTTTGTCTCTTCGGCCTATTCTATGCTGCTTTTGTCTGTCTGCTGGCCATGACTTTGTTCTGGTGGTTAGAACTCAAATCAGGGTGGGAGTGGCTAGGTGACCTCATAGTGGTTATTCTCATTGGGGTTAGCATGAGTGTATTGGCATGGTTGAAAGTTTGGATGGCAAGTTTATTATCAAGTAGATATCTTCCGTCCGCTGTTGCTGACAACGATGCCTTGACAGGAAAATCCGTCGTTCAACACAGGCCAGTTTCAGTTCTCTTACAAGATATCTCTTCTCATCTCTATATACAGCCTGCAGCATGACCGCAATCATCATGTTCGTCGTGTAAGCCCGCCCACTCTACATTTCGTTATCACGATCTCAAACAGTGTTCTAGTCTTGTAAAGGAAGGCGATCTAACGGAACTTCTCCAAGTCACCGCCATTGTCCTCTTCGGTTCTGCAATTTCCAACCTCGTCTGCTTCCTTTTGTGGCCTCAGAATGCGATATCCAATCTGCAAAACAGCATGACGCAAACCCTGGAATCATTTTCGACCTTGTTGCCAATGATTACAAAAATCTTTCTCCTAGAAAATGATGCCGAGTCGCATATTTTGGACATGGAAAAGGTTCAAAAGGCCGTCGAAAGTCATCAAAGCAGCTTCACTAGTCTCCGAAAGAACCTTCGAGAGGCCAAAAGCGAGTGGATTTTCACTCGCGCCTATGAGGATGCGGCACACGACTTTAGTGCTGGCACTGGATCGTCTAGCGTGTCAGGACGAGAGTCATACGAAGAAGCTGTTGATTGTTTGAATCGTCTCGGCCAGCATCTTAATGGCTTGCGTAGTGGAACACGCCTCCAGTACGAGTTGACCAAAGCTGGTTTAAAGAGGCAGACAAACAGACAGGGGAATGGCATTCTTTCTCATCCAAGCGATTCTCGTGCAGTCGAAGACGAACAAGTATTGCTCAAGGCGGCGGCAGCCATGTTTGGAGACTTGGTGGATGAACTAGGCCCGCCCATGCACGCGTTGGCCGTAAGTGGCTTTGCTCGAGTAGCTTCTGTCTCGCTGATCAATCTGTAGTCTGCGTCCACTTTTACTCTCAATCGCTTACGAGAGGTCTGCTTGCAATCAAAGCAGAATTTAAAGCGGCATTCTGTTATGGAACCCCATGAATTTGCAGATCTTGTGGATGGTATAGAGGCAGCGTTGGTGCGATTCGAGAGCACATCGAATCATGCCGTCCTGCGCTTATATCGGCGAAGTGACGCAAGTCAGTATGTCCGACCGTCTACGTCGCCAAGCGAAAACGTCGCCGGGTCCGCGAGTGAATCACAACTCACTGAGGGAGACAACGAAAATGTTTTTTTGGTGTACTTGTAAGGCGACCACCCTTTAAACACAGGAAAGTCGCTGACTCCTTGAAGCTTCATCTTTACCCTCCAGGAGTTTGCTAAGGAACTGATATCGCTCGTGGATGCCATCGAAAAGATCTATTGCTATGAACAGAGCATGGTTCGACGGAAGTCATGGTGGTTTAGAATGACAGCTACTATCCGGCATTGCTTCTCGAGCGTCTTCAAAACGAAAGCCGTCGAAGGTCGTCGAAGGACTATGAACATCAGGAAGAGTTTTTGTATGTCCCCTCTTTGTTGCCTTTACATATCGTAACTCTATTTCGAACAGCCTATATGATTCCCCCCAATCGTATCGCCCATCCTTCTTTCCCGAAGGTCAAGCCACACGCTCCTGATACAATTCAAACGCCTGGTCCGAACCAATTGTCATTCTTGGGGAAGGTCTATCACACACTTTGGTCGATAGGAAAACGATTGAAAGAAAGGGACACCAAGTACGCTATCAAGGCCGGAATGGCAACCGCTGTGCTTGCAGCACCAGCCTTTGCGGAAGCGACTAGGCCCGTTTTTCTGGAATACTGGGGTCACTGGGCCTTAATTTCTGTAAGTAGCTTTCTTGGACGGCGCTTTTCAAGCTTATCCAGCCTTTCAATAGTTTTTCGTCGTCCTTTCACCCACCATTGGTGCCGTAAGTGATGTTACTACCATTTGTGCTTTTCGACTAACTTTCTACCATTGTTCCTATTCCTGTGAAGACTAATAATTTAAGCTTGCAACGCATCCTTGGTACTTTGTATGAATCACTCTCTATTTCCCGTCCTGTGCTTCCTGACATGTCTTCAGATTCGGTGCGGTCACAGCTGTAGGGATCTACGCCTTGTTCCCAGACGAAGCTGTGATTCTGTCAATTTTTGGCTTCCTGTTTTCTCTTCCATGCTACTACTTTGCCGTGGCAAAGCCGAAATACTTGTCTGCTTCACGATTCGTGCTTTTGACGTACAATCTTACGTGCCTCTACAGGTGAGTTTGCCTTCTATCTATATGTTATTCGCGATTCTCATAACTGAATAACGCAGCTACAATCTGAGACAAAAGGATGTTTCTGTACTCGACATTGGGATTAGTCGTGCCATTGCAGTTGCTGCAGGTGTACTTTGGGCTGCGTTTGTGTCTCGCTTCTGGTGGCCCGCAGAGGCTCGGCGTGAGTTGACGAAATCCCTGAGCGAGTACGTTGCTGGCTCCTTGACACGTTTCCTTGAACCAATGCCTTCTCCTGCTCCCAGATTTTGCCTGAATATGGGATGGCTCTATACACGACTAGTTGCTTCCAACTCGTTCGCACCCGAATACCGAGATGAAGACCAAGCCCAGCAGGGTAATACTGCTCTTGACACAAGACGAACGCGGCTTTCCAACTCGGTCCACGAGTTCATGGCCATGTCTGTTGCTTTCATGTTACCTTGCGGAAAGATGTGCTGAAAGTGTGGATTGAAACAGGGAATTGCATCTGCAAATCAAACTCATTGAACTGCAAAGCTTGCTTGCACAAGCTCAGCATGAACCGCGGTTGAAGGGCCCGTTTCCGGTGAACCTATATCGCCAGATCTTAATCAGCTTGCAGACAATTTTGGACAAGCTGCACAGCATGCGTTGTGTTACAACTCGCGAAGAGTGGTAAGTTCGTTCGAAGCTCATTTATTTTAGCCCGTAATTGCTGACCCCGCTTTGGTAGGTATACAGTAAGTGCCAAAAGCCTGAGAAGTTTGCTCGTTCTATAATTTATTGATCTTGCAGAGCGTCCGACACGATTTCATCATCCCCGTCAATCGCGAACGGCGAGAGATGGTTGGCAATATTCTGCTCAGTTTCACGACACTATCTGCGGCTTTTCGTCTGAAGGCTCCTCTTTCCCCGTATCTACCCCCGGTAGAACAATCAAGATTAAGATTGGTATGTCTGCGCTTCAATTGGGGCTGTCTATCGTTCATCTGTTGATTAAACTTTCTCAGGTCGAGGCCATTCGACGACTGGATGTGGTCAAAAATCGTGACGTGAAATTCTCTCGGCAGCTTCTGTTTTTTGCGTACGCCCTTACCATGAAGGGTGTAACTATGGAGCTGGAATCTCTGGGGCGGATTCTCCAGGATGCATTTGGCGTCATTGGGCAAACGGCGGATGAATTTGAAATGCTGTTCTACCCGGACGCTGAGTCCCAGAGGACTATAGGACATGTAGCATAGATAGAGTTAGTGATAAGGCGTTGATGTCGAGCGAGATTTCGGGAGGCGCGCGTGCTGTCGGTGGGGTTGCACTGTTTCCGAGGAACTGCGGCACGCTCTCTGCGTGCTTGGCAGTTGGCGATTATTGCAGACCCCCTTGGCTTACCTACAGCCTCACATCACCGCCCTACAATTGGTCGAATATGGTTCCATTTGATTCCGCCGAACCGCATTGCGCAGTCGACGGTGTCGCACTAGAAGGCTTGTCATGTCTCGAAATTGCCTGAAATGGTTCTCATCTTCACTTGGAGGACTTCAGAGCCCGAGCATCCTATCATATCAGTCCGATTGCAAGGCCCTACCAACGTCAACGAGGTGCTTCCACCACTTCACATAAATATGCATGGCAATGAACGCGCCGTCGTTACTCAACCGCCATGTTGCCCTTACTTGTCCTCTTTCTCTTCCAGTTCCTCCTGAGCGCCTGCGGCCTCCAACCAGTAAGCGTCCAAGCTGCTCTGCAATCTCCAGCAACCGACGATTACGCCTCTAGAATCTTTACACCCGTCAGCAGCAGACTGTTACGGGTGATTCTTCATGTGGCACTGTACATGAAAATTTCCTACACCCAACCGTCCGGTCTTTCTGACAGACATTCCAGTCAGTTTGCATTGCCGCAACGGTTAATGGGTCAACCACGACTTGTGAGTTCTGTGACGCTATGTCCCCCAGGACAATGCATTGACGCACGCGCTAGATGTCGTTTCCAGTAGCGGAAATAGGAGAGTTGGGTGGATGGGCATGTGAGTGCCGTTTACTTTATTTTCCAGACGCATATTTACATTGTCTGTGCAGGGGCTTTGGAAGCCAGATGGCCAATACGCCTATGGTCATTATGTGGTTGAACAGTGACGGCTCAGTCACTCTTTCCCAACGTTCGGCGACCCGTCTGGTTATGCCAACTGTCGACTCTGATCCCCCAAGGGTTGCCTCATTCTCCTCAGGAGCCAGCGTTGTCAGTGGCTTTCTGAAAGCATGTTTGTCACTCTGATTGACCTAGTCTTCTAGCTCACCGGCTCTACGTTGAGCTTCGCCTTCACAATTCCTGTAGGTTTCTTCCCTCATCCATTGCAAGTACAGCCATTGACGATTACCGCAGTCGAACAGCGACACAAGACAATCGGTTATCTACGCATTGGGAACAACGACGCCAAGTTCTTCAGCAGTCGACGCCCCGATAGTTCAGCATATCGACGCGGGAACCCTTTCCCTCGACCTCACCAAACAAGTGTCGACGTCGACCACGACGAGTTCTGGCAGCTCACCAACGTCAACTGGAACGCCTGGCTCGGGCACAGGCACAGGTTCGGGTTCAACAAGCATCCCTTTACGACCTCATCAGAAAGTCATCGTCGCCCATGCTGTGTTCTGCACGGTTGGCTTCCTTCTTTTCCTGCCCGCTGGTGTTTTCGTGGCACGTTTCATGCGTACATTCGTTCCTTCCTGGTTCCAGGGTCATTGGATACTTCAATGGGGCATCGGTAAGAACTTCATGTCTCCTCGGTGACGAATTGCCTACATTCCCCCGCAGCCGGACCAACGATTCTCATCGGTATTATTCTTGGTATCGTCGGTGTTGGCCAAGCGGGCGCGTCACATTTGGATGACAACCACAAAGTTCGTCAATTCATACTGATTATACGGCTCTTTTTATAACATGTTGTTGCAGAGATGGGGAATCGCACTGTTCATTCTTTATCTAGTTCAATGCGCATTCGGCGCCGCCGTTCATTTCATCAAGAAGCAAAATCGCACGCGCAGACCCCCTCAGAATTATGCCCACGCAATTCTTGGTCTTGCGGTGATAGGACTCGCTTTCTACCAAGTCCGGTCGGGTTATCATGAAGAATGGCCATTGACGACAGGACGTGATCCCTTACCATCTGGCATCGACGTTCTATTTTGGATCTGGGTCGCGGTATGTTATCAAACTTCTCGTCTTTAATCTGGTGCTAATGTCTAAGCAGCTGCTGCCCCTCGCATATGCCGCTGGCTTGGTTTTCCTCCCAAAGCAATATCGACAGGAACAAGAGGCGGTCAAGGTGAGGAGACAAGATGACGAGGGAAACTTCAACCTCAAGCAGACCTCGTACCAGCAATCTAGGCGATGAGTAATAATTTCACTAACAGTGCTGGCACTGGTACATTCATTCGTGCCTTTGCTTTGTATATACGTACCTACCTGCGTGAGGGATGGATCTCCATCAATGTACAGCCTCGCAGGTTCTAATTTATTTCGCCGATGTTGGCGTAATGAATGTGTTTGGATTGGACTTTAAATCTGTAGCATAAACACGACTATACTGTTCTGCAATGTTGATTTAGCCTGCTTAGTACTTCGATGTCTACAATCATGCTCCACGTGAAGTCGTCTACGCCTATTCAACCCTCTGATCTCTCTTTGGACACGTATTTTCCCTCGTCCAAGCTTGTGCTGTTCGATGGAGGCTTGGTGTGTTCCCATGCACTCAGATACAAAATACTGAACTATGCTGAGGTGCGCAACCGCCAGGGAACTACGCTCGAGGACGTTCTTGATTTAAAACTCGCAGAATCTTCTTTATGGTCCGCCCAGCCTATAGTAGACAATCCGGAGACTATGGTAGCTGCTCACACCCTTTTCCTGGAAGCAGGCTCAACGATCATCTCCACTTCCACGTAATGTCTTCACTGCATATGCCACCCGCAACTCATCACTGTGAACAGTTACCAGTGCTCCTTTGAGACATTCGGAAACGAGGGCGTTGATGCCGAGAATGCAGCTGCAATTATGGTGCGGTCCGTGAGCATAGCTCGAGATTCAATTTCACGATTTCGCGCGACAAGTGCCGCCAACGATCGGCACGTTTCCGAAGGAAGGAATTTCCTCGCACTCTCCCTTGGACCGTTTGGGGCGACTCTGAAACCGACACAGGAGTTTCATGGATGTTACCACCCTCCGTACGGACCAAGGAAGTACGTTCAGGACGGCGAAAACCTGAACTCTTTTGGACGTGATCTTGGACTCGAGCAAGACGCAACAGATGCCTTGACACAATTTCACCTCAACCGCCTCACTGTCTTTTCCAAGGACGCCAAAACATGGGATGCCATTGATTGCATCGCATTCGAGACGATACCGCTCAGAAGGGAGGTTAGAGCAATACGAAAGGCTATGGCCTGTCTAGAAGAAATGGTTTTAGGTCCGGAGCGCAAGCGGGCAAAGCCCTGGTGGATTAGCTGTGTCTTTCCCCAAGGCGAGTCTCCTGAAGAAGCCTTCCCCGGTGGCCCCAAGGTGCAAATTGAAGGACTCCTTGAGGCATGCTTTTCTCGCGGCGATACTCATGCATGGCCTGTCCCTTCTGCTTTCGGAATCAACTGCACAGCGCTCGAATATATCCCATCCCTCGTCACCAAAGTTCGACGGTACCTTAAAGATTTCAAGTCCGAGGATCTCCCTTGGCTAGTCTTGTATCCAAATGGAAGCCATATATTCGACGAAGCTAAGCAGAAGTGGATAAAGGACGGTGGAAAGGAGTCGTGGGCTGAAGCACTCAGCAAAATGGTTTCCCATATTCTTATACAAGAAGTCAAGGGGCGGGCGTTGGGTGGAGTCATTGTTGGTGGCTGCTGTAAAACGACGCCGAGCGACATCGCTGCCCTGCGACAATTGGCGTTTGAGGTTTGATCAATCGGGTCAAGCTTCCGGTTCTGCTGGCAGATGTCTTCAAGGTTTTCCTTACTGGACGCTTCTATAGGCACCACCACTCAGTGGCAAGTCTTTCGCCTTGAATTCAGAAACCGCACTAATCACCCGTCATAGTTATTATGTAATGAAATTGTTCATCGCTCGATCAAAGAGGTCTCGACACCTTCGTGGGCCTCTGCCAATGATCGATGTCCTGCGGAAGGAGGGTTATATGCCCCTCGATTGTGCGGAACAAAGACTCATCCTTGTTCGATCTTGGCAGAAATGGAGACGCAGGTCAATCTCCATGAAAATTTCTTTCAGTTAAGACCTATGCTGGAGTTCAAGGACGCTTAAGACCCGGCATTTCATTCCCTCCCGTTCCACCCATCTAGAAAAAGAGGTGCTGCTATGCATCTTCTCGCGCTTTTACTCCTACCACCAGCCTTTATCCTAGCGTCTTCCGCGCACAAGGAGCCAACCAGGACTTTCAACGATGTTCCTCTGGTGCCGCGCAACAATAACCGTTGTCCACCTGGGACTTACTCCACCAATAACGGGTATGCGCCTTGCTTAAGCTGTTCTGCTGGTAGTTACTCCAAAGGTCAGTTCACGACCACCGTTATGGTGAACCTCACTGACTGGCCTCCGCAGAATATGGAGTCGCGTCTTGCCGTCAAGCAAGAGCAGGCTATTATGTCCCGTCTGGAGGTGCTACAACTGAAACCCCTTGCGCATCGGGCAACTACGCTAAAGAGACTGGCCGCTCTTCCTGTTCCTCATGCCCTGCTGGCTACCAATGTCCAAGCGATGCCTTGGCCAATCCTCAAGCTTGTTCTCCAGGACGCTACTCGAAAGGAGGACTGGTTTGGTGCGAGAAATGCTCCGCTGGTACATTCAACAATATACAGGGTGCTACTGGTTGTTGCAATTGTGCAGCAGGCTGGTTCAACGTGAGCAAACCCATCCTAGCAGTTGGCTCAGTGGCGCTGACCCTCATTACTGAATAATCAGGACCAACCTGGAAATACAAACTGCCAAAGGCGAGCATAATTTTTCATGTTTCGATGTCTTTCAATCGCTCATCGTCGAACTAGATGCTCCAATCAATACCCCTATTCCAACCCTGGCACAGGAAATCGCAATGACTGCTCTGCGACACCTGGTAGCTGGGCTATATCTCCGGCTTCCCAGCAGGATAGTAGTGGGACTTGTCGTACGTCCTTTTTCGAGGTTCTCCGTTCACGGTTGCTGATCCGTCTCTTAGCCTCATCAAGTCCTTTTGCGGTAGTAAGCCCGAAAGCTCGACGTCGAGTGGCGCACGCACCCTTATGCGGCAGAACGGGCCAGAAAGCGTGCCCTGTTTTTGGCTACCACTGGAGGGGTGGGCATAATGGACATCATCAGTCGTTCGCCAGTTACGAGTGCGTAAATATCGACAGTGATCTTGAGTGCGTCTCCCATCCCTTGGAATTAGACATTTTGCTAATGACCAGGACAGATCTTGTGGCGGTTGTGTTGGATATTCGCTCAACGGTGAAAGAAGCTCAGATGGTGGAAGAGACTGCAGTGCAATCCCCAACGTGGGATCTGTAAGGTGCCACAAAGGTCAATGCACAATCGGTAAGCGACGCTTTGACAAAAAATAATTGAACTGAGAAGCTCATGGCCAAACGCAGATGCATGCCAAGCCGGCTACGTTTTGGCCGCTGGGGGGGATCTTTGTGTTCCTGACTTGTAGCTTATACCAGATACTTATTGTAGTAGTTAACGGATGGAATAATGCAGACCAAGCAGTGATGACTGTGGCAATGCTGTCAAAGCGCATCCTGAGCCACTGAATCGGGCTTTGAAACGCGTCAATATAAAAATCGGCCGGCGCGACTCTCCTCCTCCTCCCATTACTACCCATCACTTTTCTGCCCTTTCCTCTCTCTCTCACCGCGCACAATGGACGACTCCATCAACTACGAAATGGAGTACGGCGTCGATCCGTACGCGTATGAAGATTCCCAAGAGTCGGATCAACAGACCCAGTCCACACAACAAGCATCTCAACCACCAGCTCCCAATGTCGATTCTCACCTCTGGGGCTACCTCCAGCCTTGCAGCTCTGCGCTCACACGAATTGACTTCTGGAAGATACACCCTCGCTACACACTTGGCCGAAACACCGAGATAAATCAAGTTGTTTTGCCTGGGTTCAAAGTTAGTGAGTACATTGATGTGGTTCACACCCTTTGGGTCATATCTAACGCATTGTCAACAGGTAATCAACACTGCGTTATTACCTGGGATGGCCACGATACTATCACTTCATGCGTTTGGGTTGAGGATAAATCGAGCAACGGAACATTTGTGCGTCTCTCTTCCCTGTTCCAGAGCACGGCTTTGATATCGTTTGTAGATCAACGGTGAAAGGATTGGGAGGGGCCAAACACGTCTCTTGAGAGAAGGAAATGAGATTGCATTTGGTACATGCGTCCCGCAACCTCACAACAACGGGCTGGAGGATTACAGTGCGTCTTTTATCACGTTTTAGGTTGACTCGTCCTGATCTCGTCGCCTGCAGGATTTGTCTACCGCCACGCAGCAGGTGGCTCCGCCAACGATGGCTTGTTTGCTAGCTATGACCTCGGTACCGAACTGGGCAAGGGATCTTTCGCGACAGTCAGGAAAGCCGTTCATCGAAGTACTGGACTGTGGTTCGCTGTAAAGATGATCAATGCAAGCAAGACGGTGGGGCGCGACCGCGGACATAGTAATAGGAACGCTACCTTTACACGCGAAATTAACATCATGGAAAAGCTCGACCACCGCAACATATGCAAACTTTTCGAAGTGTTCTTCCAAGAAGATGGTAGCATCAGTAAGTTAATGCTCCTTTTCGTCGATTTGTCGAGTACTCAAGTTATACAGACCTTGTGCTTGAACTTGTTGAAGGGGGCGATCTTTTGGAGTATATCCTGAGCAACAATGGCCTTTGTACGCTGTCAACTTTTTCATTCGCCGGGCTTTGTCACTCATGTTCTATCCAGGTGAGGTTGATAGTCGAGACATCACCTACCAAATTTGCGATGCCTTATCAGTCAGTCCTTCTACTTTTTGTTCACTCCGTCCGACTTATTTGGGCGCAGTACATTCATTCGCGAGGGATTACGCACCGTGACCTGAAGCCGGAGGTTTTTTCTCTTTTCTCCCTCCTATTTTTCTATGTATTCATTGCTTATGACCGCCAGAATGTTCTTCTCACCAAGCATCGCCCACCTCTCATTAAGGTCGCCGATTTCGGGCTTGCCAAAGTTGTTGATAGTCTGACAATGCTTCGAGTGAGCACCTCTTTCTCTCAGCATTCTATCCGTCGTCTCATGAAATCATTCTTAGACTATGTGCGGCACTCCGAGCTACTTGGCTCCCGAGGTCGTGAAGCAAGAAAATAATGAAGGGTACGACAACCTCGTTGATAGTTGGAGTGTTGGTGTTATTGTGTTCTCCATGTGAGAGTCTTCGACATTTCCATTCAGTTCCTGGACTGAACATCTCCATAGGATGAGCAACTCGAGTCCATTCTTTGAGGATGAGACTCAAGACATTCGAACGCGCATCATGACTCGCAAAGTTGATTGGAACACCCTTGCGGCGAAAAATGTTGGCGAGGACGGTACGTCCATCTATACTATCTTGTGGTTGTCATGCAGCTGACTGGCCTTTCCAGCCATGAGTTTCGTCCACCAACTTCTCGAAGAAAACCCCTCTCGTCGTATGTCCTTGACAGGCGCACTTCAGCACCCGTGGCTTAAAGCCCACATCCCTTTCCATGAGCCTCCACCGGACGACGGCGACGGCGACGCATCCATGAGCGCAGAGGACCCTCCAAGTAGCCAGGAATCGGACGCGCCTCCTACCGCAGAGACAGACATGCCCAACGGATCTCAGCGCTCCCTTCAGCGACGGAGTGACGTGCTCTCTCAAGCCGCTGAAAGCGGTGCACATCTTCCGGAACCCTCTTGGGAGATGATTGCCCATGTTACCGAACGGGAGAAGGCCGCTGCCAATACCCCTGGGGCAACCAAAGGCCAGAACAAGCGCATCCATGCGGAGCTGTCTGTTCTTCCTGAAGAGGTTCTTGATGACGCCGACATGAACACTGTCGAGGTTGCCGGCCCTTCGGGTTCTGGCCCAGGAAAATCCTCCTCGCCTGGGGAATCTCTTGACGAGAACTCGGACGAACGCCCTCGTCGTTCTACTCGCCGTTCCAAGATGGCCCGTAGGGCTTGAACAGATGTCGCTTGCATCTCACATGTGTTTTTTTTCCCGTGCGCTCTCTCCCGTCCAGTCGTCAAATCGTCAACCTAATAGACCACGTATCCAATGATTTCTCGCCATGTACATATGTATCTGCACGATTTTCTGTACTATACCTCAATATATCCGGAATTCTTACGCTTTATATGATCCAAGGCCCCTAAGCCACCGTCTTTGTATTGGCGTAGGGTCGATCCTCTCTCAACTATCATTGACAGAGACTGAGGAAGGGCTTAGGTGAAGATGAGTGGTTAGAGTATTCTTTTTATTGACGAACCAGGGGTTCATCAGGGAGAACAATACGAAAAATAACTATGCTAGGTACTATAACTAATGCGAGGGTGCCAACAACCCAGAAACATGGATCTTTTCTGTCCCCTGTTGTGTATAATAACCTAACAGTCCAAGAAAGCCCAAGAAAATGAGATACCATTCATAAAGAATGACTTTATGACCAAAAACAAATCTGAAAGCATCACGGAAAGCAGTGACGATGTGTCGACAACAAAATGCAGAGTGTGTTCAAGAGATAGCATAGAACAAGTTAACGAAGCGCATAGCAAGATTAAAAGGCAGGCGTAGGGTTTGTAGGCTGCGTTTGGGTCTGGGGTTCTGCTGAGGAAGATGAAGCGGCCGCGTCCTGCTCGACAGTATCGGTAGAATCGGGGTTCTTCTTCTTTCGCATGCCTCGCCGACTCTCCGACGGGTACTCGCATCGCAATGACCTTCTTTGACATTGGCTGCAAAGAAAATGAATGACAGATGAGTAATGATGTGTGTGATAAATCGGGAAGTGACGTTAGGTTAAGATAGGCAACGTACTTGCAAGTTTTATCAACGCTCCCGGGAAGAGGGGGTCCACACGCGATCTTCCGCCCTCGACAGAACAAACACGCCAGAGGTGGCTTCTTTTCGAGGTGTCTCTTCGAGGGCAAAGGGCTCAGACGCATGGACCCTCTTGATTGCTTCGTGGGGCTACCGGCGGGACCCCAGGAGCCCCCTCGGGCGGTAGTTCTCTCAATATGAGGTGGAGGAATCTGGGAAAGCGAGCGAGTCTGGCGGTGATGATCGTAGGCGTGTTGATTAGCATGTGTCAATGAAGCGGATGTAGAAGGGAGGTTTAAGCTTTCGAGGTGCTCGTTTATCCGACTAGATGATTCCATTTGAGGGTGGTGAAGGTGGTGTGTCGCCTGACGCGGGTCCTGGCTGGGCACGATGACAGGAGCAGGGGAGTACAGGGCAAGGTCGCTCGTCGGAGAGCTTGCGACCTCGGATGGAGTGCCAGGCGGGTATGCATAGAGAACCTGTGACAACGAGTCGACTGGCGATTGGGCGGGAGTGGACTGGTAAGCAGATGAGTGGATTACGCCATGGTGATGAGGTGGAGGATGAGAATATGAAGGGTTGGGTGGTGCTTCGGGATAGTGTGCCGGAGGAGCTACTCGGGGAATTGCAACCTGGAGGACTGGGGTTGGCGGAATAGGGTCTTCGGAAGGAGCATAATGCTCAATCTGCTGCGTTGCGGGTGCGTACTGGACAGACGAGAAAGGGGTTGGATCTGAAAGACGTGCGGGAGCATAGACTTCGGGGGGTTGCGATTGCTGCTGATCAGGGTGGTGATGTTCGAACTGTGGCCGGTAATCGTAGTGAAGCTGGGAGACCAGATGGGCTGTCGGCGACGGCACCCCGATGGGCTGCGGCTCCTCGACGGCGTTGTAGGGCTGGTCGTACAGCGGCTGGCCGGCGAAGTGGGTCGAATATCCCTCCTGCTGGGGCCGGTCATCGTAGGAAAAGGACACGGAGCTGAAGTAGGTCGCAGTGAGGGCGTGCTCGCGCTCTGCGGCCTCCCGTGCTGCCGGGAAGGTGTCGAAGAATTTTTCGTCGAACTCGCGCAGTGTCTGGGCGAAGGACGAGGGCGGGTCGTCGGGGGGAGAGCAGTGGAAGGGGCGGGTTGGGACCATGGTGGAGGAGGACGAGGTGTGGGAGGCCGGTGGTCAAATATTTGTGCGTGTCAGGCAATCTAATCCAAATCGACACTTCTCCCCACGTTTTCGTATACGTAACTCTACATATATTGAACCCTCATTCAACGCTGCGGGGCACCCAAACTGGCTCTTCCGTCTCCTCTCCTGTCGTGTCGCCCTCCCCTTCGCTGCTGAGCGCCGCCCATTCATCCTTCATCGGCCCTTGTCCCAACGTTGGAATCTTCGCACCCCGTTTCTTGAGGAACGTCACAACCTCGCCCCCATAGCGCCAGCCTTCCACCACGCCTCCGTCTTGCCCTTCTCGAAGCGAAGCGTCAGCGCCACTTCCCGATCCACCACCGACACCACCCCCATACATCCTGGCGAGGTGGGGGCTTGCTTTAACCTTCTTGTCGTAGCCAGCCTGCGCCAGGCTATCGAAGAACCCAGCCAGCGCGTTCATCGCTTCCACACGGGATCGCAGTACGTGACGCACGAGTCGCCGCGATGGAGGCCTGCGAGCTGCCCGCATCTTCACAGGAGGCTCTTCTTGCAGCTTGAAATCAGTTGGGCTCCCCGGCCGCGCGACTTCTTCCTCAACTGCCGCAGGAGTTGCCGCAGGAGTTGCCGTCTTCGGCCGGTCAATCCACGGATTGGGCGGTGGCGTCCGCGGCTTCATGTACTGCGCTAGTGCGCCAATCGACAAGTCCCACCGTTTAGGTGTCCATACCCCTACCAGCACTCGCCATGCTGCAATGAATCGCTTCGCCCTGTGCCCTCGAAATCAGCATCCTGTCTATTGTTGGAAAGTAACTTCACAAACCGTTCATAGTTGCCTGCGAAGGTTGTTCATATCAGGAACCGAACAAGCAAAGTGGAACAAGTACTCACTATCAACCATCTTGATGTGATAGACAGCGAATAGATAAACCATTAATCCGGCCAACAGTGCGCCGAGACGCGTATACCAGAATAGGGCCCAAAGGAAAACAAATGTAGCAGGATAGATGACAAGTAGAGATATTAGACCGAAAGCAACCTTGTTCTGAGCTTGTGTTTCCTCTTCGTGCTCCACAAGCTTAGCACCCAGGCCACCCATCATATAGGCAGGACTGTGAACGATGAGAGGAAGGAAGAAAAAGGGTAGTTGGACCAGAGCCAAAATAGAGTCCCGAATGAGAATTAGTACCGTATACAGTCGACTTGGAATGGTGGCTGGTGTGTTGGGATCCAATGTGCGTGGGAGAGGAAGTGATGATAGAACAGAGTTCGTGAGGTGAGTCGACTGAAGAAGAGAATAATATGCAAGCAAATGCCGTTTGACAGATTTGAAGTTAGCAGTGATATCCGGGTTTGAGAAGAGGTCAACGAGGCTGAGCGTATAGAAGTTAATATCATAGGTGGAGGTAACAAGGAGATCCATACGTCTGCGAGATAGCAACGAAGTCCTCCAACTTAATGGACTTGTCTTCAGCCCATAGGATGTCTCTAGCCATTCTTGCTGCAAACAGTGTATCCCTAAGGAGAGGATATGAAATCCTGCACGAACTGCGATAATGAAAACAGCGTACCAATCTGGGGCGTTGATGCTGGCCTCCACGAGCTCTCGTTCGATCGCACGCGTTAGACGCTTGACGGCCAAACGTGGAGCGCCTTCCTCTCCGGAAAAGAATTGTTCTTTATACTCGTCCAAGGAAATTGGCCGTCCAAATCTGCTCAGTCAAGATTAAAAACTCATTTGGCATTGGATCGCAGGCAACGTACTCCATGATGACCTGAAATTATGATGCGGAAATTAGACACAGTTCCAATGTTTTAGAAATCCACTCACCCCACTTCGGTACTTGGACTTGTTCGTGTAAACGATGGCAACGGGGACTATCTTGACGTCTTGCGAGGCTGCTTTGCCGGGATTGTCTCTTACGAATTTGGCGTATTCCAGGGCTGCCCAGGCTGCACCATCCTTGACTTGCATAATCCGGGGTTCCGTGTAACTTGTTCCCTCGGGAAACAATGCGACAGCCTCGCCCTTGCACAGAGCCTCGATGGTTCCCTTGAACAGAATCTGTCGGTCTTTCGATTTACGGTCAACAGGGATGTTGCCGGAGGAGAACAGAATCCAGCGCATAACCGGATGGGCAAACAAGCTTGCTATGCGAGAATTCAACAAATTGGACAGGGTATGATCCACATTAGCGCGCACCTTTACTCCAGTAGTTTAGCATCCTCTGGTAGGGGAACCCGACAGCTATAAGGGTCGTTGAGACACGTCCAGCGGCACAGGTGGCGCATCCTTACACAAAACCACGGGGTCGAGCATCATGTTGTGGTGTGTGGCGGTCCTGCAGGCAGCGTGAGGAATATGGAATGACAAGACACGGACGACGGACGTACACGATGATAGGACCATCCATCGGAACGTTCTCTCCTCCAATGACTCTGACTTCAGTGAAGAAGGAATTAACGGCAAGACGAGCAATGAACCGGATGAGCCGGTGCAAGGCCTTCGTGTCATCGGAGGATGAGGACATGGCGGTCGGACTTGAAGCGCAGAGAGCTCGGCGCCAGGTTATGGGCCAGAGAGTGGCGGCAAATGGACTGGAGGGCCTCCGGAAGGACCCCAATGAGTTGGAGGCCAAGACGAGGGGACGCAGGACACCCCAATAGGATCTTGCACGTGACAGCGTACTACCCCAAAGTGGACGTGATCGGCAGAGTGCGCCCATCGAACTTCGCGGTCCGTCTAGCCCCATGATGCAATGCATGGTATTGTCCTTATAAAACCGTCACTGAACGGCTTCGAATTCTGACAGCCATGCATTCATTATTAAAAATATCGCCGCCCGACCTATAAAATCAACAATCATTGGAAAGCTGAAATTTAAGGCCTGTCACCACAATGTTCTGCTTCAAAACCATTCTTTTTGCTGCTACAGCTGCCATTACGCTGTTTACGACGTCTGCTGAGGCTGCTCAATGCGAAACTACACTTGCCACAGCCAAGGTAAACTTCTGAAGACCCACAGCTTTCCGGATTCTCCAACACTCAAAAACAGTCCGTCGCTCAGCGACTCCAGAGTCACTACTTCAATCCAGGAAATGGACAGTATACTGGGGGGTCTCTCTGGACCGATGCGGTATCTCTCTCTCAGTGGCGCATTCTTTGCTCCAACCTCACGAACCCATGACAGAATACCCTTGAGGATCTCCACAACCTCATGTTAGCCACGGGGACTGATGAATTTTCTACCGTGGCCGATACCTCGTTTATTGGAAGAGCGGCACTTAATGCGAATACGAACTGGCAGAGTATCCTTGCTGGAAGCAACGATGACGCGGGGGTAGGTCTTCGAAATAGTCCTGTCTCAAGTATTATCATGGTGATCTTATTCTAGTGGATTGCCCTTGCTCTGTGGAAGATAGCAGATTATAAAGGAAGCCGTGGACTCTCTACTACGGCCTATTTGGTGAGTCAAACGCGACTTCTTCATCAGACTACCATGCACCTTAAGTGATAAAATTCAGAATACCGCCAAGAAAATATACGACATCATCGCGGGTCAGTGGGATTCGACATGCGGTGGCGGCGGTAAGCGTTCTTCCAAGTAGTTCCTGACAGATCTTGCATTGAACTTCTGCTCCACATAGTGTGGTGGTCCACTGCCCATACGTACAAGAATGCCATCACAAACGAACTATTCTTACTGCTGTCCGCCTCCGGGTTTCTCAGGTTTGGTGATCAAACATACCTCGCCAATGCCCAGAAGGTCAGCTCGCTCTACTACAAACACGTATGCTGTCGAATTCATTATAATTGCTTTAGACTTGGAACTGGCGTAAGTTTGTATTCCCGTCTCGATCACAAAGTTCCTTAGCATTCTCTACCAAGTCTTGAACTCCGGAATGAGAAATGCACAAGGTCTCTGGAACGACGGACTTGATAGCGCAACCTGTAGGAACAATGGCCAGGTATGAGCGCTCCGCATGCTGCCTGTCCCCAGGCTCACACATCCAAGACGACCTGGACGTACAATCAAGTATGAGCGCTTATGCCCTTATCTTATCATACTCCAAAAATAAATTGTCGGTGGTTATCAATAGGGGGTCATCGCGTCTGGTCTTGCAGCGCTCGCCGTGGCCACCAAGGACTCTTCGCTTCTCAACCAAGCAGAAATAACATTGGATGCAACCATCGCACGTATAACCACGAACAATATTCTCCGTGAATCGTGCGATGACGCGGCCTCCGGAGGGCCTGTCTGCAACCAGGACCAGGTAAGCGCTGGCCCCTGTCCCTCTCAGGTCCAATCTTGATCGCGATGGCACATACGTATAATTCTTCCAGCAAATTTTCAAGGGCATCTGGACGAAGCATCTTCAATACTACCTCGACATGGCGAACGACCCGGCACGCACAGCCAGGTACAGCCCGTTCCTCGGATCGCAGACTTCGGCCGTTTTCCACTATGGTACGAATGCAAACAACGACATCGGCTCCGTCTGGTACGCTCCCAACCAGGTGCGTCCAATTTCAGTCCTTATTATGCTGGCGCTCTTCCTCATCACTTTCCATCTTTCAGGGGGGATCAGTCTTTACTCCGAAAACGAGCGCCAGTGGCTTGGCTGCTCATATCGCAGCGGCCAAGTACGGGCCTTGCTGAATCACATTCAAGTTTTCCGAACGACAGAGGAAAGAGGGATTAAAAATCTTATACATATTAAATTTAGCCGAGAGTGTAAGGGGGAAGAAAGCGTGTATAACGAACAAATGAAGTGAATAGAGCAAGTAAATAACCAAGTGTGAATCGCCTGCGACAGCAACAGCCCCTTGCACACTACAACAATCGTAATAGCTAGTGGTATATCGTCATGGGAAATGAGAATAGTACAGCATCATGCATCGTCATCTTCAGCAGCGTCTCTCTGATGGGAAGGTTGGAAGTGTTGTCGAGCGTTCGGGGTGACTGGTTCCGGCTCTTCAGTGATTGGAAGCTCTTCTGGGCCCTTCCATTTCTTCGAACTCGTCAGTGGTTCGTCGGTGGGGTGGGAGTTGCTCAGAGCATGCTCTAGGGCTACAGGCAACAAGAATCAGTATGAATGAGTCTTAGAATGGTCTTCGAGAATCCTTGCCTTTTTCGCCGCGCTTTTTCAGACGCAGTGCCATGGCTGCTTGCAGAGAGTCGATGTACAGATCATACTTGACAATTTCTCGGAGAAGATACTGGGACTTTTCTTCCCAATTACTCTGCGCTTTCATACCATTTGGCGACCGGTGAAGGTACTGAAAGGATATTAGCACCTCTTTCTGGTATATTTGGAAAAGTCCGTACCAATGCCGCCATAGGCTCACGAAGCTCATTATGCACCTCCAACTCTCGCTTCAGGGAATCGACATGTTTCCTCAAGGCCTCCAATTGCGCCTCTTCGTCATGAACACTTGCGACGGTTGGTGGCATGGGTGGTTTCCAGTCGTTGATGAACGTCTTGTCAGTTCGGGGCGAAAACCCTCCACGAACGGTAGCCGCTCCCTCTTTCCATCCGTACTTGCTCCGAGTACTCTTACCGCTGCGGACACTGACCGAATCAGGTAATTCCGGTTCTCTATGCAGCTCAGTCTGAGACCGAGAGCGTCCGTGACCATACATATCCACGACTCTGTTCCAGCCGTATTCCATGTTCGAGACGCCGCCCGCTAGTGGCTCTTTGCTTGTCCTTGCTGCCCAATAGTTACAAGTCGACACCCATTCGTTTACCAGCTCTTCCGTACCGGCCTGGAAGAAGTAGACGCCCCGGTTGGCAAGGGTGAGAACCATGCAATGAGGTCGCTTGTTGTAACCAGGAGGAGGGAGCGCGTGTGCGAGGGAATGGGACAGTTGGATCGTTCCAACAGGTTGTGCATTAGCCTTAGAAGGTGTTAGACAGCAGTAACGATCTGTAGAGGTAGTTTGACATACCAGCCAATTTCCTCCGCCAAATGTCCCAGACATGCCAGACGTATGATCCCCAAAGACAAACATATTCAGCTCTCCTTTCTGGATGACGACGAACACATCCATCCACGACTTGTCTTTGGCCCGTTTATTAGCGGATTCCCAGTACTGCTTACGACACAGCATGCCCTCCTTCGCCCATGGTGCGCCGAGCAAGGCCAACTCCTCGTCGGAGATACTGATCGTTGTGGATGTCGACCCTATGCTGTGCACACTACGATCATCATCCTCTTGGGCCTCTCGAATGATAGTATGGGACAAGTTGGAAGCGAATCCAAGTGTCGGGTTTAGGAAGGAAGAGCTGGAACCATACATTGCCTAGAAAATCAATGAGCATTCGTTGATGAAGGCAGGGGAAAAATCGTACTTCGTGCGTGGACGTTGCGAAGCTCGGAGAAGGGCTGACGCGTCCATCAATGCTGCTATTGCTGCTATACGGGCTGATTCCAGACTGAGAACTCAAAATAGATTGCAAACCGCGAATGCTTCCTCGTTTGAGAGTTGTTAATCGATCTGGCTGCCCGGTACGCAGGCTTCTATTCCGCATCATGCCATTACCTCCTGGGCTCAGCGAAGAAACAGAGGGGCGGGTCAGACTGGTGTTGATAGGCTGAAGGATCTGTTGATGCTTGATCGCATTGTACATTTCCTACAAAAAGTCAGGCGGAAAAGGGACGAAGGAAAGAAAAAATCAACCTTGAGCAAGCTTTCCATATCACTTTCCCATGCTCGACCATGTTGAGCGCGATTCGATGCTATTTGTTCATGCCCATTCGAGATCTGAAGTGAAGGCGTACTGCCGTTCGGTTGACTGGCTCCAATGTTACTAGTTTGGGCATGGTTCGGTGACACAGGAAGCGACATAATCGCCTCCTTGGAAAGGCTGTTCCAGCTCGCAATGCTGTCGCTACGTTTCGATCTGGTCATCATTTCCGTTTCGTCAGAGCCCGCCCGAACGCTGCTACTGCAGTCATCGTAAGTGAGGTCAGAACTTGAGAGGCGAGCTGCCGTCATTGGTGAATTTGGTTGGAGCTGCATCTGAATGGCGGTCATGGTGTTCCGCACGAACTGAGACCGTGACATTCGAGAAACCAGCTCAGCGACATGGAGATCCGTGTTGAGAAGTAACAGCGAATATGAAACCGCGTGAACGATGTCTGATAGCATATAGTTGGCGAAGGTTCAGTAAAGTTGCTGATGGAAGACTCACTAGCACTGCCATATAGGTTACCTGGATTGCAATCCCAGTAACGACGACTGAATTGCTCTAGTAGGCGGTCAACTTGTTGTGTTTCGGCCTTCAAGTACAGTTTCCCGCAAAGACGTCTGAAGAGAAGATGAACGAGGAGCGCGAGATATGAGGGAAAAGACTGACCTAAAGGCGAGGTCTAGTCGAAGGCCTGCGAAGTCGAAGAAATCGATATAATGCCGCAGAGCAGCCTTGTTGATTTGGCCCCTGAAAAGAAAAATAATAATAATTAGGCAATGACAAGCATGCGAAACAAGAAGCCACGCACTGTCCACCCAACCACTCGCAAATCTTCTCCTTGGCCAAAAACTCCTCATCTTCATTCCAACACCGTGTCGCCAATTCCTTCGCGCGAGTCTCCATGTCTCCAGACTCTTCGGAAGAAATATGAGGTGATGGTGAGGTCGAGAACTGCAAGGATTCTGGGGTGTATATATCCTGTTGGGAGCCTCTTCGGTGGGGCGACACTATTAGATGACAACATTCAGCAAGGCTCCATTATGAGTGACAGTTAATATGGAACTACTTACAGACACGAGCGTCTTCGGCGGCAGCGATGAGTGATGGCTCCGAGCTTGAGGCAGTGGAACGGTGAAGCACCCGTAGCCGATTCGCCTCGCGTGGGCTTTGGCTTTGGGCAACCAATCCGGAGGAAGGACCACTTCTCGATCTCGAGGGTGTCAATTGCCTCGAGCTAGGCGCGTGCATGTTGGTTGAGCCTAACGAGTATCGAGCCGGAGATTGCAGTGAGGAAGTGCGAGGAGGGACAATCGCGGAGTCATCGTGAACAGAAGAAACAGAAGGCCTTGATGGACCAGGGCTGCTGCTAGTAAACGGATCCGTGACCGACGACATCGAAGGCGACTTTTTTTCGTCTGCTCGTTCACCTTGAGGGTCACGAGGGGATAAAACGATGCCGTTAGCCTTTGCTCGATAACTGGCTTGGCGAGCCGGAGTAGATGGATCCCGCAGGTCCAACGTCGGACTCGAGAGGGGTTCTAGTGAAGAAAGTTCACCTTTGAATACATCCAAAAACCCAGGTAACGTCTCTGCCTGAGGGGCCACAGCCTCCTTCGTCCGTCGCGCTTCAGGGGTTTGAGGCGGGCGGGGGAGGGGTCGAATTGTGGGAGAGGAGGCAGAGGTCATGATCGCCCGCAGGTCGGCATCACTGACACTCATGCTTCTCCGTTTGGCTGCATTAGAAGCGGGTGCCGTAGGCGAGGGAGGGGGAAGTGCAGGCAGAGGCGACATTTTCTCGACGAAAACGATGGACCGGTCGTCGATGTCTTCGATGTCGTGCGCCTTCGTCGGGGAATGGACGATCGCAGGTAATGGTTTGTTGTCAGGGACAACTGGACGAAGTGAAGAGGATGAGGAAAAGACGTCTGCAATGGGCGACGTCGACGCTGAAGGAGTAGGAGTAGGACGGTGTTCAGCAGGTATAGGTGGGACAGGGGGTGCAAATGCATTCATAAGATTGGAGGAAGATGACTGCGACGACTGGCCAGCAGATGATGGGTGGAGCCCAGCATCTGTTTTCTGCGCAGATAGATGTTAACACAGCGTACAAAGATAGAGACGAAGCGGCATTGCGTACTGATCGTTCCCTAACGGTGCTTTGCCCCATCATTTTACCCCAGAGTGCACTCGTCTTGGCCCGCACCGACGATTTTGGCGCCTACAAAGATGAATAACGAACCGATGAGCACGGTTTACAGCCGAATAGAAGCGGAAATACGACGCGCCTTGATAGTTCCATTCTCCTTGTGCTGTTTCGGACTACCAGTGAGGACCCAGTCGGGGCTGGACGCCGCCCGCATCTTGTCCGACGAAAGCGAATAAGACGATGGCGGGTGGGGCGACGTCGAAGACGTCTTGCGCAGCCCATTGTCAGGCAACGGTGGCGGCGGCTCCTGGTCGCGTCGCTTCTCCCTCCTGCTCGACCCACTCCCGCTACTCTGCCCCACCATAGCCCCTCCACGTTCCTTGGCCTTCCGTAGCAGCGTCGCCAGATCCGGGCTACTCGACGTGCCGGGAGAGCGATACATCGACCGTCTGTTCGTCTGCCTCTCCGCCTCCTCCGCCTCCGCAACCAAATCGTGCGAGGATGATGAAGGAGAGGGCCCTACCGACATCGACAATGGGGATGCAGGATTTAGCCGTCCCACATTCCCACTCCCACTTCCCGTAGTGGTGGCACCATTATTGCTGCTAGCACCCCCGTTCGATGGCCCTGGTGGCGAAGGCGTTGGGGGCACAATGACCGGCGTCGGTGGCTGGAGCGCGACCCTCGAGATGGCACGGTTCACAGGAGCCGTTGTCGGCGTGTTGCGATTCGAGGACGTCGACGCCGATGTGAAGCTGCGATGCATAGGAGACGGGCTCTCGACACCAAGCGAGTTCACATCGAGACCCTCCCTGAGCATGACGGTGCCCTCTGCCCTGAGAGCCTCCTCGAAATCAAGGTCGGTGCGCGAAACCCGGCGGTGGACCTGCCTGTTGCTGGATGGGTCGTTGGCGATGGGCTGCAAGCCTGATGGATACGCAGTCGGAGGGCCTTGGGAGCGCATGGGCGCGGCATGTTGGCGAAATAACGACGCCAGGACGAGAGATGCACAAGAGTGCGGGGCAAGGAGGAGTTATGTGTTGTGGTCAGAGAGCCGACACTGGACCCTGAACTGCTTCCGCACGCTATTCATGTTTATTTGCCGCGTAGGCTTTGATCCATATGCCGTTCTTCTTTCCTCACACTTAAGTAAGTATCAAGCAGCAGTGCGCATGTTACAGTCTACAACAAATGGGAAACATGGAAGGAACGGGATGATAAAAAAAAATGGACGCAGTATGGAAAAATCCCAGCAACTATTCGAAACCAACGAACCCTTAACCGTCCTGCCCTCCAGACGTCCGCCGTTGACGCTTCATTGTCGTGGATGCGTTTGGAGGGCGTGAGGCAGGTGCAGTGCCTCTCGACCCACCTGTTAGAAGTGAACCGGATTGAGAGCGCGGCCGGGTCGTAGACGACGCGAGTTTAGGCAATGTGGACGCCCCTTTCCGAGAACTACTGCTGGGCGTGCCAGAAGCGCGGTTTCTGCGACAAAATGATCAACAAGGGCGCACAAAACGCGAAACAATGCATCACAAACCTCTTCTTGATGACATCTGTCTTTAACGAAAGCGGACGAACAACACCATGCAATTTCTGTCAAAAAAATCAGTACCTTGCGCCGTCGGTTATATTTTCATCAATACTTACATAGAACAGCCCGCACGCGTTACACAGCGGCTGGCCTTCGGGATCTCTCCGCCAAAGGGGCGTATTCGTGGTTTGACAATTCGTACACAGCGTGGGCGTCGAGTCAGTCTCTTCGCTCTTGGTCGTCATCTCTGTCGATCCAGCATTGTACTCTGGCGTGCTCGTCGAACTTCTACCTTCAGTGCTGACCGGCGAGTTCCCTGGAACAGTTTGCGACTTTTTCCGTACTTCTTGGGCGCTCTGCTGCAGCGAGATGTACTTGCGCGAAAGATTCGACGGTGCGGTCGCGCGTGGTGGTTGTGGGCCAGTCGAGCTACCTTCTGCGGAAGGTGGCGTCGAGGCATTAGAGACGTTATAAGGCTCTGGTGACGCGTTTGAGCTTGAATTGACCCCGTTGCCCCAATCGTCGCTCGACGGGCTGGCATGGTAATTAGGGAATGTGTTGCTGCCTCCCGCGCTACCTCCGCCAGGGCCACTGCTGGTGTTGATGGACAGAATCTGAGTTGGGTCGACGTGCGTGTACTGGTTGTCGATGGGGTAGACAAGGCCCATGAGTTGGCGATAGTCCAGGTCGTCCGCAGCAGAAACGGCGGTAATCTGCGCGTAGGTGTCCGCCATGACGGCCGACGCCGCCGCTGATGCGGCTGAGAGACGCTCCGTCGAGGACGAGGTGGCGGTAGAGTGATATAGGCTGTTGCGGCTAGCGGAATTCCGATGGTGATAATTGGGGTTAGCGGTGGGAGAATACTGTACGTTAGACGCCGAAGCGGCACCGGGAAGGTCGAAGATGCCTTCGTAAGGGGGGAAGGCAAAGTTGAAGGGTGTAGAAGGGAAGGGGCTTCTGCTCTCAGGTTCGTGCGATGAGGAGGACAATTGGGAGGAGCCATCAAAGGTGGAAGGATCGGCCCGTAAGAGGCTGTCGCTGTGAAGGCCTTCTGCTGGGCGTTTGATGCCGCTGAGGGTGTCCACAAGAAGCGGTTTCCCGTTGACCTGATGGCGGCCTCTAGGGGCGCCGGCGAGGGTATCCTTCTGCACCGTGTGATCAAAGCTTGTCTTTCGAACGAATCGTGGAAAGCTGCGCTGCTGCTGTTGGAGCTGCTCAGGTCTGATGGGCACAGGCACTCTGTTGTAGCCGTGGAGGCCTGATGATGGTAGAGAGGAGGGTATAGCATTAGGACTGCTGAAGGCGGAGGGGTTGAACTGATATCTGTCTGTGTTGTCGAAGTAATTGAGGGCGTCTGACTGGTTCTCGTAGAGAACGCCCAGATTCTGGTCGAACTGCGGACTACGACGACCGGCAGAGAGCAGCGAGGGGCCTGGTATGGGAATGCCATGAGAAGGGGGGATGGACTTGGCCTGGGACCGCTCCATAGTGGGAAAGGCGAAATGGGAGTCGTAGGAGGGGGCTACGAGGCCATGGTGATCAAAGGTGCTTGCGCTGGTGGTGGTCTCGGGGGGACGGGAGCGGGAGCGACTTGTAGGACGCCAGTCCATAGAGATGCGTGATCTTGAGCGACTCATGGCCCTCCAATCCATTGGAACGACACTATGGCGCAATATGATGAGCGATTCATGAGAGAAGTAAATAAGACCCACTCTTCGTCCTGGTGTTCATCTTGCTGAATGCCGTCAAAGCCTACGACGCGGACGCGGGCCTTGCCCTTGTCGATCCTGCGACCGCGCTCGTCCGAGGACTGGTGGGGTGGGTTCTGCTGCTGCTGGATGCCCTGGTGGGGGAGGGACTGGGAGATGCGCTCCTTGGGGAGGAGCTGAGGGGATTGGGGCGATGATTTCCGGGGAGGGGGATCGGCAGCCCGTGCGTCCTCCTCCTCCTTCTTCTTCTTGAGGGCGAGGGCCATCATGCGCCAGGTAAGATTCTCCATGCGCTGAGCATGGGGGAGGGTGACCTTTGTGCGGGCGTACATCTTCCAGACCTGGGTGGCGAGGGGGTCCTCCTTTGCGAGCTGCTCTGGGTCGATATCGGGGTCGGGAGAGGCCTTGAGATCGGGGGAGCCTGAGAGGCGAGGCGATGTGAAGGGGCTGGTTGCCTGGGGCGAGAGGGACGGGGGCTGGTTTGGGAAGAGGTCATCGGAGAAGATGTCGGTGAAGAGGGTGGACTTTGAGTCTGAGGTGGGGGAGGTGGGGGAGTGGGCAAGCGAGGGCTGATTATCTTGGGAGGCAGGAGAGCGATGGGGTGTTTAGCGGAAGGGATGGCCGGGGAAGGGCGGGTGGGATGGCTGGAGGACGAGGACATCCAGAGAGACGGGGGCAGGCCCTGGCGCTCACCTGGATACGGGTAGTAGGGGGGCGCTGGCGCGGCGGGGGCTTGGAGTAGGGCCAGTCATGCTGGGGCTGGTGGTGGTGGTGGTGGGCGAGGGCTGGCGGGGGGGGCCTGTGCGCTGGGCCCCAGGACACCGTTGGCGGCGAGGGCGGCGAAGACGGTCGGGTTGAGGGGCGCGGAGAATATCTGCGACCAGTCCTGCTGGGGGACGGCGTCCTGATCCCAGTCTGCCATGGGAGTTGGTGTTGAGAGAGACGGAGGTCGAGACAGTGCTCTCTGCGGTCCGACACGCGGACTCCAGACACCCCCGGCCGTTCTCGCCGGCAGCCCCTGATTTCACATTCATTGCTAAACTATTGGCTACTCCGGCCCATCTTTCCACCGCCACGCCGCCACCAGCTCCCCCCGCGCCAGTCCCGTCCCTACGAACGACCCAATGCATGCCGGGCTGCCCACGCTCAGCACTCAGTCCTGCACCATCGGCCGCACTCACCTCAGATACAGCAGCGCAGGCTGCGCCGCTCCAAACCCGTGCATCACAATCATCGTCGTAATAAGCCCGACAATGTACCCGACCATCGCCGCCCAAAAGAACGGCTTGCCCGCCCGCTTTCCTTCCGCGTCGTACCGCAGTGCCACCGCGACAAACGTCCCAGGAATAACAATGTCTCCCAGTCCCAGCATCGTGTAGCCCCGTGCGCTCCCAAACACCGCAGACTTGGGCCACAGCAGCTTGATCGGCACATCCAACGTCGTCGCCACCTTCACCATCTGCACCCCACCGCGTCAGCTCTGGCGCGTCGTCAACCGGAACACCCCACTCACCACCTCTGTTCCAAACACCCACCACACGTCGTACACGAACAGCCCCGCAAGCAGGATCGCCCCCGTCCGGAACGAGTCCAGCTTCAGCAGCGCGACCGCGTTGTGCGCAAACGACAGCCCCAGCACGTCCGTCAGCAGCACCGACCGCCGTCCCGCCGCCGAAAATGTGTACAGCCCAGACGGCACCAATGCCAGCGGAAGTAAAACCATCGTCGGCGTCCGCGTCGCCACACTCGCGATCACTGTCTTCATTCTTCAGCCAACAAATCGCCATGCGCGCAGCACTCGGAAACGGAAAACGGAATCGGATCGCACAAGAAAAAAAAATCACATCGAGATCTGCTCTCGATCAACTCACCATGCGATCCCTTCGTCACCCTCACCCTCAGCCTGTCGAAGCCCTTCCACCGTGTTTCTCCGGCCAGGTGCCTGGTCAGCACCACTAGCGACTTTTTGGCAATCCAGAAAATAATCCATCACTCCACTGCGCATATTCGAGGCCTCTGCAACTCACGTTCCACACGCTTCCGACTCCTGTGATGGCAAAATACCAGCCCAGGAGCCTGTTTATCCACTTTTCTCCAAGGTGCTGCACTACCAAGTACAGCACCACCAGCACCACGGAGCCGACCTGTCGCGTTTTCAGCCATCAGCAAAGGAAGACAGAGAGCAACAACTGACGATGGGGAACAACCACGCATCCTCCGCAGACATGCGCTCCGTGTCATCCTCATCCTCATCCTCGTCGTCATCAATGGGATCCCCTTTGCCCTTGTCTTTCCCCTTACCCTTGTCCTCCGGCACAGGGTCTCGCTTCGACCTCTGAGCTCGCCCATGTAAGTAAAGTAGGCAAAGCACAGTCCGTATCACACACCCGGGGCAGCGAGGCGTGTGCTCCAACGTAGATCGAGAGGACAGCGAGGCCGAGCAGGCCAGCGTAAGAAGCCAGTAGGTCCCAGTCGACGCTTCGCCCGTGCAGCAGGCGTCGAGCAGCAGCAGCGACGACTTCTCCTGCGACTTGTGCCATGTGGATCCAGATACAGTGTGCCCGATCTCTCGCGATCTAGAATTGCATGCGTGGCGCTGTATGGTCGTGCTTGCTCTGGAGTGTGGCGCATAACATGTCCGGGCCGGCGGCTGATGGGACGGCTCTCGGTCGCGCGACGGCTCCCGGACAGGGCGTCCCCCGTGCATCGCTGTCACTGTTCCCGCGAAGTGCTCTGCTCGTTCCCAGCCTACGCCGCACTCCAGTGCCCACCGGGCACCAGGGCATCCACCCGAGAGCCCAGCCGCCCGCTTCGATTCCCCATTCCTCCAGCGAACGTCAACCTGGCACCAACCCACCATGGCCCCATCCCCTTCAGTTCTCATCTCTCAGATCCCAATCACTGCACCACCCCACACGCTCACGGCATCCCTGCCTCCCCCAGATCTGTCACTGATCCCAACTTCAGTGTTTACCCATATGTCGGCCGCTTCGTGTTCTTCGGACGCCCAAATCGCCAAATGGTCGAAGAACATTTAATGTTGGTGCGACACCCAGCATACAAGACCCCTCCGACCGTCTCACGAAGAATTAACTGTGTGCGCACTGCAGGCTCCAGTTTTCATTGCCGTAATTGTGTATATATACACATCCAATCCCCGTGCTCGTTTTTCCAATGTTTTTCCATCTACCGCCACCTCCTTCAGACCTCCTGATCTTTATTGTGGCGCACAACACTAGGAATAATACCTCCTCAAATGTATACATATCCAGCAGCCCAATCCACCCAACTGCGGTTTTTACGCTCGTGCCTTCAGCGCCGCCGCATGCCGCGTCAGGACCGTATACGTCGACGTGCCAGGGTACACCGTGAATCCATCGTTATGGGTGTTACCTCTGAACATAAAAAACAAGGTTCCATCAGCACTTGACTTCGACATCGCCTAGAGACCAGCGGAGCACTCACGTAGAAAGCGCTGACCCAGCTTGCCTGAATCCGTCCAAACCGAAACGACACAGCGGTCGCGCAGCGCGTGAAGCCAGAGTTAAACAGACAGCACAGCAACGGCAGCACAAACAGAAGACAGAAGACATATCACGTTAGCCACCCGCCCATACCCCGCGAAAGAAGAGGAAGGAAGGGTCCCATGACCGCTACGCACCAGATGAGGTCCCCAGCCAGCCCAGACGACACGATCGCGTCGAACCATGCGGTGTAGATTGTGTCCTTGTTGTCCAGCATGCCGAATTCTTCCAGGATGACGGGCTTGTTCGCTGCGGTCTGCGACGCGGCGTGGTCCCTGATCCACTGCACGCCCCATGCCAGCGCGTTGTCCTTCTGGCCCCAGTGGTCGGGGTACGCCTGTGTCACGCGCGTCAGTGCTCTACGTTGACTGTTCATCACGGTCGCGTACGTGGAACGTTCCAAAGTCGACGGTGGGGATAGCGAGGTTCACGTCAAAGTCGATGCCCTCGCCGCCTTGGTACGGATACGTCGGCGCACCAGGCTGGTTGTAGAACCCCTCGTCGCCAATCGCGACAAGGTGGTTGCTGTCCAGCGACTTGATGTACGCCGAAATCTCCCTGATCCACGCAGTCACCGTCGCGGGTGTGCACGCGCCAGTGGACGTTCTACGGAGCGTTTAAAGAGTGAGAACGAATCGTCGCCACTGAGAAAAAACCAAGTTGGCACCCACCCAGTGCTACCTCTGCATCGCGGCTCGTTTGCGAGTTCCCAAGCCAAGATACCGGGCTCGTTCACATATCGCCCCACAAAGGTACGCACATAGTTCTTGAAAGCGGTCTACCATTGACGTAAAACTGTCAAGCACAGAAGTCGCTTCGAAACAAAAATAGACACGTACCTTTACGCGTTCGTCCGTGTAGAAGAGATCATGGTTGCCCGAATTCAGGATTTGTCTGACGTAGACGTCCATGCCGCCATAGTCCGCCCTGCACATATATTTAACATCGATGCCGTCGCAATTCGAAGCTAGGACGAACGAACCAGTTGTTAGTCCTACAGAAACACCGTCAATCAGCCGGCTGGAGAACACTTCATATAAAGAAACTTACAAAGCAACAATAAGGCGAATGCCATTAGCCTTGGCAGCAGTAATGACACGGTCTAAGAAAATCAAGACATCGTCAGAAACCCTCTTGAATTCAAAACCAACGTCGCCATACCGAAGTTTTGGAGCCCGGTAGAACCAGTGTTGATCGTCGGAGTGCTGCCCGACCACGACTGGTACCAGTTCCCGCTTTGGCTGGTGACTTCATTGAAGCCCCTAAGACGAGGTAAAGGTAGCTTCATCGGCACCAGAAATCGTTGAGGATGAGATGGACTTACCAGGTACGAACAGTGGTCCCTCCGGCAGAAGCGATGTCGGCGAAAGCTTTGTTCATGTCGGCTGTACCGAGACCGGTCAGTCCCACCCAGTAGGAATTGCCACTAGAATAAGGAATAAAACGGTCAGAACTTAGTTTAATGGCAAGAGGCTAATGGCACACATACCCTATGACGGTGTACTTGGACCCGTTCAGAGTGAAGCGCATTCCAGAAACTTGCACGAAACCAGTGCCTGCTGGAGGCGGAGCGGCAGTGGTGGTCGGTGGTGCCGCAGTAGTCGTAGGAACCTGCGTTGTCGGTGCAGCGGTAGTAGGGCCAGCGCCCGGAACACACTGGTGGTACCAGTCATTTTGAACTAAGCAATAGGCTCCAGAGACGCAGGCTTTGAACCGAAAGCATGTCAGCAAAACCCATTGGCTGAGTGAAGTTAAAGACTCACTTGTGTCCCCTGCGTAGTTTATCCCACCACACTGTCCCCAGAGAGGAACGGCAGCAAGAGCCGAGCGACACCCCAGTGCCAGCGTAATGACAGCAGCAAGATGCTTCATGTTGAGAGAAACGACGAAGAGAATCGCGGGTCTTTGCCACCTCAGCTCGCCACGTTTTTATTGCCCATCGTCGTTGCTCGGAAAAATAGACCGCATGATCAACAGTCTATTGCTGCACAGGCGACCTAAAGCTAGGCGCATCTTCATATTTCCTGTGCATTAGCGAAGAGAAGACTCGGAGAAATAGAAGGGAGAGGGCCAAACGGATGCGACGGCCATGTTACTTGCGGCGGAAATATTGGCGGCCAAGGAGACTGAATTCTTGCCAAGCCTACGGGATTAGGGAACCAAGCTTACCATGTGCCGGGTGTTCGTGTCGATCCCGCTGCAGCTCCGGAAGCGTCACAAGTTTCAGCGCTGCCAACAATACGCCGAGGAACAAGTATAGGACGGGGCGGACGGGTTGTAGGATCAAATAATCAGAAATCTATTTTGTTGGGGATTATTGACAGGTATAGATCAGTACCCAGCAGCTATCCCGTTCTTCCGCGAGTCACTCGCGGCTAAATGACAGAAAAAGTTCATTTGAACACGGACAAAAATAACTTCGAGACCGAAAATAGCCTTACCGGATATAAGGTCGCCCTCTTTCATCACAGCCTGAATCACAGCCGCAACGCGATTGACATCAGACACTGTTGCATGGAGATAGGTAAGCGCAAAACGTTCACGGAATCGGTAAAAGTTTGGACTGACCTGTCACATTATGCCCCCTGTCTTCCAAACCGCGAAGAATATCCTTAGGATAGACATCATCTGCATCCACCCAGGCAGGATACAGCTGGTCGTGCAGGCGGCCGTATTCGATAGCTGCGCTTACGTCAAGGCCCCAGTCAAGGTTCAGAAGGACTTGGAAAACCGCAGGAAAGATACGCGAGCCACCAGACCCTCCAATGGACAAGTAAAATGACCCATCTTCATGCTCAATAACTGTTGGAGAGGTGGATGACAATGGTCGTTTGCCAGGCTCAGGGTAGTTGTCTAGGAAGACATTTATTTGTCAAAGAGGTTAAGCGGCTCATGCAATTCTTACATGGTGAAGGCCACAATCCGAACGCGTTCGGGAAGCCAGGAGTAGAGAAATCGTCCATTTCATCGTTGAAAAGGATACCCGTCTCCGGATCAAGAACCTGGGAGCCAAAGATAAGATTAACAGTCGACGTGAGGGCGACTGCCATTCCGTCTTTATCAACGACGGAAGAATGGCTCTGAAAACACGTTAAGTCGTGGTAATGGCAGGATAAGCCTCCTTCTCACAGTTCCATGGTCAACTTTGACGTCAAATACGGGATTGTAGTACTCGGGGGGATGTGTCCGATCCTGGGTCGAAGTTGAATCAGCGAGGCTACAACAGCCAACAAAAATGCATATATCACGTCTGTTATGTTAGGAAGAATGGTCTGCGCAAAGTCCTTTGTTGCGATTTCGTCAATCTGTTCGGTAGAGTTCACGAAAGCCGGGTCGCAGACTTTCGTTCTAATTCTAGCCATTAGAAATAGGGCCACGAGAGGAATAGTAGACTTACCGTGCAGCAAAGCCGAACTTCATGATTTCAACAAGTCTATGCACGTTGAGGACGTTCCTTTCGGTCATATCATATCGTTCAATTAGGTTGAGCATATGGAGCAAGACTTTTGTGGGTTAGTCGCCGCACCAAGCTGTCGTTAGTGAGAAAGGCTTACCGGGACCAGAAGTAGGTGCATGTGTCGTATACACCTTCTTCCCCCGATAGGTGCCTTCTAAGGCCCTTTCTACTCTCACAGAGTAATTCTCTAAATCTGCAAGGGAGAGGATGCCACCTGTTGACCGAACTTTGCGTACAATGGAGTCCGCGATGGGGCCCTTGTGATGCACTTGAGAAAGTGAGTGAAGGTAATGAAGATAGTCGCCACCTTATAAAAGGCATCAGCGCCTCCTTCAGCAATGATAGATAGAGTCCGCGAAAGGTTCGTCCGTCGAATAGGCTCCCCTTCTCTGAGCAAACGACCATTCGGGGCGAAAATTACGTTCCAATCGGGGTCATTCAGTATCAGTTCTGTGAACCACTATAAATCCTGTCAGAAGAATGATAAGAATGGTCTCAGATATTTCACTGACTGGTATTCGATTGCCTAATTCCCTGTCGACTTGCCAGCCAGCGGCCAAACGTATACTCGGCTCTACCAGTCGCTTCCACGGCAATACTCCCCAACGGCCATGCGCTTCCGCAAGACCACGGACCTCTCCTGGTACGCCAACAGATAGCCCACCGTACCTGGAAGACCTCGGATTTGAGGCATACATTGTAGTATTCGCCAGTGCCGGGGCTACTTCTCTAAAGTCTATGGTATATACTTCGGAGCTTGTGCTGTCATTGGCTAGAGGGATGCGAACAGTCATGAAACCTCCTCCTCCAATGCCCGAACTATTAAACCGCAGGCTGGAGTGGTATAGTTGAAGCAACAGAATAATGACGCACGAGAACATATTCACGACTCCGATGCAAAAGGTAGCAGCAACTGCCGCGTCAACAGCATTTCCTCCGTCTTTCAACACATCCACGCCAATGTCGGAACACCTCTTGTTCTCAGTTGCGACAGCACCGTGGCGAGCATGAATAAGGTAGGCCGGGTTTCGTGTCTTCCCAAAGAAAGATGACGGCGACTTGGAAGAACGCCTATACGTCAGAAACACCAAGCATACGAGCAAGGCTAAAGCCAATCGCGCATAGCGTTTCCGACGGACGCCTGAGTGCGGGAATGACGCTTGTGAAGGCAGAGGAAGTAAAGGCTCGTCGACCAGATGGACAGACGGGGACTTTCCATCGAGCATGGTGGAGGTCGAGAGAAAGAGTCAGGCACACAAGGGCACACACGAAGGCTCGGATAAGTACCCCTAATCGCGGTCCGGAATCTGAGTTACAAAGCAACGATCGAACCACCCTACGTTTACTCCTGGACCACCATGGCCTCCAGCCATGCACGTCTCTTCTCAGAGATGTCTGGCGATATGGTGGTGGGAAGTCGCGGGTAATCTCATATTTTACGTGTCTGATCCGTACTTACCTTCTATTCAGTCAGTCAGGTGCCCAGAACTCGCTGATTTTTCACAGCTCAACTCACATATAGCCCTTAGAGCCCAATCCAAAGCGCCGCAGACTAGCAAACACTAACGCTCGGTTCGATCGTATGGTTGAGACTATGTCAATTGTACGCTCGCACCCTTCTTCGACTTCACCCCCTTCCGCCACTACGAGGAAGAAAACAGGGCGGAAGAGCGTATACAGCCCACACGAGCAAGTCCATCTCGAAAACAAACTCTCCCTGATCAAGATGGATCGATTGGCTCCTTTGTCAGAGCGCTCATCGAGTGATAGTATCGACTCAAAGGTTGCTTCAATACAATGTTGACCATTGACTAGCTGACTTGGTCTAATAGGGCTCCGAGATAGCATCATCTCGTAGAACGTGCAATCCGCTGCCTGCCTGGCTAGCGAATACCTTCATGACGCTCTCTCGATCGCACCCTCTGCGGCTTCTCTTGCCCAAAGGAGTAGAGCAAGCTTCTGATGATGAAATATTTGCTCCAGTTGAAAATGATTCCACGAAGGGCGATGGCGACGACTCTCCTTTTGCCTTCGCAGTTTCTAACCAGGTTCTTGAAGAAAATGACGTCGTTAATGACACCCAAAATTTCCAAATGGCGCCATTTGAATGCGACATAGAATACCCAATTGATCTGGAAAACGAACACCTTTTGTCCAGCTTCTCTCACCCAATTCCATTTTCTACACCAGGTCCAGCTTCTGCTGTCAATTCTTCTTTAGTTTCCAATACTTTGTTCTCCGTCCCATCTCCGCAGACTTGCTCTTCTCCAACGTTTTGCTCAACTGAATCTCTTTCTGACCCAGATTTCCCTTTTGCTCGCCCATATACGCCTGCTCGCAACACCCATGCCGTTCAACTTCCGAAATATTCTGGCAGTGCTCAAAATGATGCAACATTTAATTTGCCTTTGTCGCCGGCTGCCGCAGCCCATAATCGATACTTCTCGAGGCTCTATGCAACACCAGGGCCTGGATATTGTGCTTCTTCACTTGTGCATTTCGATTCGCCTGTCGAAGACCCACTGACTTCTCATATTCTGTTGCCTGGTTTCATTGTGGACGACGTTGCCGTTGATTTCCAATGGAGGCCTTTCGATCGAAACGACATTGTTGTGCCTTCCATCACACAAGGTGTTGCCTTTGCTCGCAACCCATCTAAAGGTCAAGGGAATACCAACAATACGTTGCTCACTCTTCACGATCGTCATTCAAGTCCTCCCAGGGTCACACGACGATCGACTGACACACCTCCAAAGTCTCCATTCCCCCATCCTTCGCCCAGGCGCCGCGACTCGCCATGTCCTTTCCGTTTTCTACCGCCTTCGGAGAACGCTCCAGCTGCTTCCATTGTCCCTGCCGCTCAGGAACCACCCAGAGCCTTAACCACGCCGAAGATGCCTCCATTTGCTCCAGTGCCTGGCGTATACATATCGCCACTGCAGCGACAACAAATGACCGAACCACCGTCCAGGGCTCGTTTGGCTGTAAACGGCACCTCCAACAGTCCCTCTCGGGTTTGTCGCATCTTTGCTTTCCCTTCTCTCTTGGCTTCAGCTTAAGAACATGACCAGGACCCCGTTCACTCGTCCGGAGCAGTCGAGGTCATGGCGCCGATCCCTCCGGTCCGATGGGGCGTCAACCACGAAGGCGTCCAGCAGCGTCGCACAATGTCCCAGTCTTCAAATGACAGTATCGAGTCATGGGACGACAAGGAAGAAGCTATTTAATTCAACACCAGTTTTCCGGAGTATTCCGCGGTCCCGGAAGTTTTCATTCCTGTCTGACCTCCTGCCGTCGATAGATCTTTGCAAACAAGGGATAACATACCCCACTTAACTTTGCTCATGTGAGCTTTAATTCCGATGACAATCAGGTCGTGCCCTGTTTTCCAAAAGGCTTCCTTCGCAGTACACGTACATGTGTAAAATAGGATCAATGTCTGGGACGTAGGCTCTATCGGACTAGATCGAATAAATACTCTGGAAAAGGCTCGCGGTTAACGATTACGTGCAGTGAATACAGGACGGTTGAGAGCAAGACAAGAGCAAGAAAGCAATGGTCCGAGAAAGGCGCGGCGTAGTTTTTCACCACCCAACATCACCACCGTCAAACGGTTCAATGAACACTCCCGGGTCACCCTGCACCTTTCGGAGTCGATATCGCTCTAGTCCGTAAACATCGTAAGCATTCGCAGCCAGACGCATGGCGTTAATGTGATGTGGGCGATAGTTAGCCGCCATCGCATGTTTTCGGCTTTGCCAGATGCAGGTGGCAAGGTTCATCCCGGTCGTTGGATTCGGAACCCCGTACCAATAAAGAATTAACTAGAATCCGCGGACATTGGTTAGATTGAGCTCTGGTGGAGTGGATTCGAGGCGAACGAACCCCTCCATTTCGTATGGCCTCTTCATGAGCTAGTTTATCTGCCTCATAAAGGGCTGGAAAAGAGGTAAGCGTGAAGGTAGAAAATACAATAAATCAGACTACTCACAAATGCCGTCACTTCCTGACTTTCTTCTACTTCTAAAAACAACACAGTACCAATCTCTCTCCTCATCCTTCGGCAACTCCAACTCGGACCAGTTAAAAGCCTCGTCATATGAAGTATCGGCGTAATCAGGAGTCAAAGGCTTGAAGTGGTGAAGAGCCTTGTGTAACGACAGAGAGGCAGGGTCGATGTCGGGTAGGCGTGTCTCTGTGACCAGGGGAGGATGTCGGGGATCGGCATGAGGGATTTGTAATTGGTAATGGTCTGGCAGAGATGAGAGAAGAGGGGGAAGGTAAAGCACAGGTTCCTCAAATGCAAGCTGAGAATTGAACTGGGGAATGGCGTGTGGGTCTTTGGATTCTTTGCCGAGCTCGACGGCTTTGACATGGCTGGCAGGGTGAGGAGGGTGGGCGAATGCGGTCATGAAGGAGGGTGAAAGACGGGGCACTGAAGTAAGAGGAAGCCAGGCTACGCAAGTTTATAGATGTACGCGCATGAGTGGGCGCCTCGATGGCGACAGCTGAGGAATGTCCGCCTTACGAATTGCGACATCCCTATTGCGCAATCGTTCGTTGTTTCCGAGGACTGTCCCTTGTTGAGCGGCAAGCGGCATGACGAACCAAAATATGCTTCTGCACTGTATTTCACGTCGTAATGTGAGGTTCCTCTTTCATAGGGAGTCGGACGCTTACGATTGTCGATGGGTAAGTGCACACTCGTTTGCTTATTATTACGCAGGGTGGAAGATGCATCGTCAGTCAGGCGAATGTCCGAATCATCCACGAATCGGACAGCAGAAGGGGTATGTCCGCTAGAGACGCGGTGATACCGAGGAGCAGGGTTGATTGGATGAAAGCCGCTGAGGGTGGCATGAGAAGACGGAGAAGAGGCGATGATGAGGTCAATGGGAGCGGAGATTGCAAAAGCGTATCCACGGACTGCGTTGTCAAATAAAATTGGCACCAATTCACAGAAATAGTCGGCCAGCAGCGAAGAAACAGTTGCGCAAACGTTGGAGTGATTGTAGAGATAAGGAGGAAAAGGGGAGCCGAGCTTTGCACGGCGTGACATCTCGTGACACACATGTCACACCAACTTCGACGAAGGTTGTCCGAAGATACCCATGGCGGCCACCAAGAGAGCAGCAGAGTCGACTCTTTATCACCTCAGCCCCAAGGGCTTCTGGAAGAAATTCCGTTAGCTTTTTTCTCCTTCTTGTATACCTGTTGCTCAATCTGTAATGTCCAGGCGAGGTCGCTGCCGTGAATCCCGAAATCTCCAGCGGTCTTCCACTTCCTTCTCTCAACCGATACCCGCCTCCTGGCTCGAGGCCGGAGAAATACTCAACCCCAGCAACAAAGGGTACGTGCATTGGAAGTGCCATCGACTATATGAGACTCAACTGTTCGGTAGCCTCTGATATTGCCCAGAACCCGTATTGGAAACGCGATGTTCGACGCGCATATCCTCAGCTCTCAGTAGTTACGCAGTCAGAGCTTTCGGCCCTTTTGATTGAGCATTCAACGGCACCGGCGTGAGTTCATTCCCTACTTTTCTATCTAGCGCACTTGACGCGAAGAGCCTACAGCGTCGCTGCTCCGTCGGAAGGCGAGAAGTCGGATGTCCCTGCTGCAAAGAAAGAACTTGCCCTGTCAGATGCCATTGCTGCTATTACCTCCACTGCGAAAGTCTACTCGGAATCCAGACTTCCTCCTGCCCTTCCTGTCTCCCACAGGCGTTGGGTGCCGCAGTCATCCCCCGCAGCTCCTCATGACGAGCACTCTTACTTCCCCATGTTACTCTACCGCTAGTAGCGTGGACTTATCCTACGAACTTACTTTGACAAAGATGGGTAGAATATGAAGAATGCTTATAGACCCTTGAGTGTCCGTGGACTGACGTCAAACAACCACAAACACGAATTCATGTCCGCACCACCACCACCTACTGCAGTACTAGGCTCATATCCCCAAGTCCAACCAGCTTTTTTCGCCGACGATCCACGGTATGCTTGCTTTCTGTGCCTTATCCATCGAGACCGCTTTCTCCGATGAGGAAAGCAGCGTATTCAACTGTCACCTCATTCGGACAGGATCTACTTTTCGAAAGACTCGAACACCTGGCGGTTTGAACAAGACGATGGGACAGAGCTAGAATTTGATGCTGCGAAGAGCGCATGGACACCTCTGGTATGCAACAAGAGTCTGTATGGAAGGATAACATAAGCCGACTGTTGCAAACAGGTCGACGAGGGCCTCGTATCTCGCCAACAGGCCGCGTACTCAGTGGCGGGTGTTGACGAATCGGTACGTACAACGCGCGTTAGCGTCCAAATAGGTTCATTTTATGCAATGCTAGACCCCGGCTGCTCCGGTGCTCAAACGCGAAAGCAAGAAGCGCAAAGTGGAAGATTATACCTCTGCCACTGCACCGGATGAAGGTGTCGCCATCAAACGTGGCAAGGCGGACAAGAAAGAAAAACCGCTGACCGAACGCAAGTCGAAGAACACCGCAGTATATGTCACCAACCTCCCTCTCGACACAGAGCAGGATGAGCTTGTTGAGCGCTTCTCAAAGTGTGGGGTCATAGAAGAGGACCTAGACGGCGAGCCCAAGGTCAAGATGTACGCTCGGGAGGATGGGTCGTTCAGCGGAGAGGCACTTGTCGTCTTCTTCAAGGAGGACTCTGTGATATTAGCCGTGAACCTTCTTGACGAGGCTGAGCTGAGGCTTGGGCAGCCATCTACCGTTATGCGAGTAGCCAAGGCAGACTTCGCCCACAAGAGTCATGTGTCAGGACAGGGATCTGCACCTCGGAAGACGGTCGATAAAAAGAAGATCACAAAACGGATAGGGAAGATGCAAAGGCACGCTTGCTTCTGTCCTTTATTTCGATTCGTCGAGGTCTGATCGTTGTTGTTCAGGAAACTGGAAGAGTGGGGCGACGACGACGGATTTGGTCCACAACCTGATCCAGCGGAAAATGCGGCGGATAGAGCCAAGCAAGGAAGGGTTGTCGTTCTCAAACATATGTTTACTCTTCAAGACCTCGAGAAAGACGCGTCGCTGCTACTCGATTTGAAAGAGGATGTACGAGAAGAATGTTCAACATTAGGAGAAGTCACAAACGTGGTATTACACGATGTAGGCCCCCTTCACCCTGTTTAGTCACATAGCTTCTGACTAGCTTGCAGAAAGAGGAGGATGGGATCATGACAGTTAAATTCCGCGATCCGCTGAGTGCGCAAGCTTGTGTGCTGGTGAGTTCTCTACAGCTGTTTTCGGGCATCGTGGATCAAAAATCTTCCCCCACGCAGAAAATGAATGGTCGTTTCTTTGATAAACGCCGGATCGAAGCAGAAATATTCACCGGAAAGCAAAGATTCAAACGAAGTGGTGCGGGTGACGATCTTGGGGGAGAAGGGGAAGAGGCGGAAAGAAAACGGTTGGACGACTTTGCACAGTGGTTAATGACAGAAGGAGACTAAATCTTCCAACGACAATGTTGCTTGTTGGTCGTGTATTATAATCCAGTAATTATCTACCTCTAAGTATGTTACATATCACGTGTGGCACATAACACTACCAACATGAACACAATGGTTTGCTTGTAACCATTTCTATGCGCTAGTTTGAGAACTTAAGCCAAGCGTTGACTGAGTCAGAAGGAAAGGAACACACCTCGACGATTACAGTTCGCTTTGCTGGGGATTCCGCATTCTGTATCCACTCCATGCCAGCAGTAGACAGGGTAGGCTGACGGCGGTCATAAGGACTGCTTTCAACATGTGATGTTGACTTGGAGAGAGCGACAAGATCCTCTTCGTCAATAGAACTCCTCCTAGACGGCAGTTCTGGCACCGTGGCAAGTGGAGGGCTACCAGGAGGCGTAAACGGTGAAGACAGAACAGCAGTGGTGGGAGCGGAGTGTGATGACCCTGCTTGAACTTTGGCTCCTGAATTTGACTTAGAACGTACCACCTCGACGACGTCCTCTTCCTCTTCGTCAACCACATCCGAACCGAGCCGCTGTAGACTAGCTTCAACTGCATCCAGCCTTTCCAGATGTTCCAACACTGTAACACCAGTAGTGCCTGGATGGACGCGCTGGAACTTTTCCGCAAAGGGTACCGGTCGTGGTGCGCCAGAAGCGTCTGTAGACGTACGGCGCATCGGCGGAGGAAACTCCCCACCGCCGATGCTTTGGCTGCGCGAACGCCTTGGAGGAGGAACACTGTTGATGGAAAGTTGAGGAGATGGCGGCCCATTGGGGTTATCATGCATTGTATCCTCTGGGACTTCAATCTCGTCATCCCAGACAAGCGCCTTCGTCCTCCGTGTTAGCTCCAGGGGTCCTAAGCAATGTGAGGCATACTTCTCCACATATATCTATCGTACCATACCTTCATCCTAAATATGGTGATTAGTGTCAGTCTGAAGGAGAGAATCCGAAAAGACTGACTGCATGCCTCAATGATTGCACGATATTCCAAGCTTGACCTAGGGTTCGTGTCAGTGGAAAGACATACACCGCGGAAGCGTTTTCTTACCTTTAATCACAGCCAGTTGTCGCTAACATTCGTCGTCAGAAATATCATCATAACGAAGAAGGGTGTCCTTACTGCAAACATTTTTGGATGGAAATCTGGGTCCACAGCAAACAATTTTTCCAGTTGGAAAGTAGTCTCTTCCCACCACGTCTTGGAGGTTAACAAGGGAAGGAAATGGTTCCGCGTCCGATCACTAAACGGTCGGCCAATGATGCTGACTGGTAGGTAGAGCCATCCATATGTGTAGGACCGCCACCCTTGGGGATGTTCGTGAGGGAAAGACAATGAGTTATCGATTGCGGCAATGTGAATGTGAGGTTTGCGTTTGTAATCCGAGTTTGGTGTATTGGAGCCAGAAGGTACTGGGGAAAGGGTGGGTTGGTACGTTGATGACGAGCCCATGCGAGGCACACTGTGCATCTCGGACCGCCGCAGTTCACTCATGACCGGCATTTCCAACCGAACAGAGCGAGAAGGAGCAACGTCAACTAGCGCCTTGTCGTGATCGCCTTCACAATATTTGATCATATAGTTATCCGCTCCACGGTCAGTATTCAACATAAGATAATCTGCAACAAAGTGTCAGTGAGTAATGATGTCTCTGAGGTGAATAGGTTACCCAGAATGACAAGTCTATCAGGCAATAGATTGATGGTGTGAGTAGCAAGAAAAGTGGAGAAGAAAAGGCGACGGACTTCTCGAGTTCTTCTCGGAAACTCTGTTGCAGCTGCTGGCCCCAGTAGAATGGTCTCTGCACCTCTGCTGCCTCTGTGGCGTCATAGAGTACACGCTCATCTTCGTAGTCGGCTTCATCATACAAATCATCAGCATCGCCAGTTCTGCCGCATATAATCTTCATTGCACCAAGGAAGCGTTTGGAAAAGTTTCCATGTCGATGCGTGGAGTCGTCAAAGGTGTCAGATATGGCCCGTCCAGGCCATGGGTATTTGCGTAGAAAATCAGAAGCATCTTAGAGACTTCAGTTTGCAATTCATCGCATAAACCAGCAGTTCAGACCTTGGAATCCATGAAGAAAATATTGCATGCTGCCAATCTTCTCGGGTAGAGGTTTCCCTTTTTTCGCAGCATTCCGGTCGAGCCAGTCGTAGAAGAATGCCTTTAGAGACAAGTGAGCGGGGAAGAGATGTACGAAACGGCGTTGTTCACCCACAGGACTTGATAGGGAGACTAGCTGCGTCGGAGGGACGATGTGGAGGTCTAGTCTGTCGTCTAATAATGAGGCTGCGGCTTCTGAGATATAACTACGAGGACGTTAGCCTCGAATACAAGTGCTCTACCCACGGAATAAAAGGTGCAAACCTTAGATTAGGGATAAGGCAAGCGCGTCCAAAGGGTATGATCCATCGAAACTGCCGATGTAACCATTTCGTGGTCTGTCACTGAATTAGGAGACTGAATCTGAGTCCAGCGAAAGAGCATACTTTAGGATTCAGTCTTCCATACGGTTCTTCGTCCTTGGGCTTGAATACGCTGTGGTCCGGACGTCTTAAACCACGATACAGATGGCAGATAGCACAACACTCACGCAACTGTCTGGACACGCCCCTCGACCTTCGCCCTCGCAAAATAGGACCCGGACGACCCTTTGGTAATCATTTTCGGATGAATCCCCTCGTGTATCGCGCCCTTAACCGACGACACCACCCTGTATGACACAAGGTGTTCAGGCGAGGTGTGCAAGGCAGCAGGATGACATTCACTTACGCGTCGAAGTCGGTCTGGGTCATGGGCGCTTTATGATCCAAGGTCTTGACCTATGTAAATGGCTCAGCTACACCCAGCAATCACACATTCGAGTTGACGCACAAATCCAGAGCTTGGCAAGCCGGTAACCGCTGGTTCGAAGACACTGCGCCATATTTGCTTCCTGGAGCGGTCCGTGGTTTTCTTCTTTCGCTTGACTTTCTGAGCAATGGACTCTGTCCATCTATTCCATGTAAGTCAGGACAATGGCGGAGCGATTACCACAAACGAACCTCTTGAATGCGTTGTCTAACTTGGTCAGGTCGATACTGCCTGGTCGCAACGTTCGGCGGCGTTGATGAGAGCCTGCATGTTGGCTGGTGGATGGACGAGAGTCATCACCGACGTCGGTCTCATCATCATGTGACGACAAGGGTTGGTATTCAGAGCGGTTCGCACTGTGAGGAGACATGGATCATGAATGTGAAGGACTTGTTAACCGGCGGACACGACGTTAGGCACTGTATCAGTGGGCGGTCACAGCAACGTCACATCTACAGACTGTTTGGCTTTATGGTTCCTTATGGACCCAGTTGCCCCCGATTACTTCTTTACATAAAATGATAGCCTCGCAGGCTTGTCCGGTGGAAATGCGGTATTAGATGACACACGTAGCAGATGAAACTATTTCCCCCAGCAGCAGCCGCTTGACAGAACTTATGGACAATTTATGGTACTACATTGCTTTACAGAGCTTTACAGTAAAGTGTGGTGTAAGTATATCTAAATGTAGGTCCTATGCCACTTGAGTTATGCTAGTCCGCGACGGACTAACCTCCTGTCGAGGGTTCCGCCATTCTGGTTGTTTGAGTTCGTCAATTCGAGGACTTTGGTGCTCTGATGGTCCCACGAAAAAGGACTTGATTTCCAATAGAGAACGAAGAAAGATTGATGTCCATATAACCAATGTCGCCACCGCATAAATCGCTCCGTACACTCTGAAAGCGGACGAATCGAATTTGTCGGATAGTTGGATGGTCAAATTAGCGTACACTCCCTGTGAACCGGTTCAGACCAAGTCTCGCTAGAAGAATGAGCATTTACGTTAGGAAAAACTAGGCCCCAAAAAGAAAGCCTAAACGTAATCCATGACCGTCGAAGGGTATTGTATACGGCGAGCAGGGCATACAGAATCCACATAGTCGCAAGTGACCACAGGAGGAACGCTACACTCGTGGTGACAATGTCGATGATCGGTCCTGTTGCCTCATGGGTGAGAAAATACGAAGTTGTGGTCCTGGGACTCCTTGGAAGAAGTGCTTTCAGGTTGTCTCCAATGAGGATAATGGCGAAACCGGACTGGCCCGTTGGCCCGAGTGGAAGGAATACAGACAGAATACTTGTTCCCGGAGGTAATCCGTGGATAATCAATCTCATGAGATAGATTGTTAAAATCATGGGTGCAAGGGTAAGGCCGATGGTGACCATGTAGACGGAGACTGTAATGGTCCAGAGAGCGTACGGCGTGGAATACTGGTTCAAGGTTTGTCCAAGAACACCGCCGGAAGACGCAGCGACTATGAGGGTGACTACGGGAAGGAGCCACATTGCAGTCATCGATTCCAAAGTGTGTGTTTGTTGCGTAACCCTAGAGAACTGGATCAGTCTACTGAAATCCCCATGGAAGAAACGTACTCACATGACGTGAACGCCGATCCAACAGCATATGAATGACACAATGACGTCCACCCACCATACGGTCCAAATGAAGTACACAAAACCTCTTCCACCGAACTGGTATCTGTCGTGAATAACTTGCGCAGCGACGTTGATGAGCGTAGTCGCTCCCATAGGAAAACAACCGGTGTATAAACTGGTTATTGGATTCCGTAACAAAGACTTCCATCTGTCCGGATAGCAGGTGTATTTTGCGATGACCAGTACCGAAAAGGTGACGAAGAGGAAGAGGTTGAAGAAGAAGAAGACGAGACTCAAGGTGTTCAAGGACTGCGAGCCTCTGCCATATGGAAAGGCAGCAAAAAGGTTGCTGATTGCTCCTGTGCCTAGAGAGAGTCGATTATCATGTAGGTAAAACGGCGAATGTTTTCGAGAGCAGGTCTCACCCATTGTAATAGCAAACAAGGCGGGAGACGCTCTCCTAAATGGTTGAAGTTCAGACCTCAGAGACTAGAGGAACAGAGAGGAATGTTGACCTTGCCATAGCTCGAGGAAGGCGAAGGAAAATGCCATACCATGGCCATCTTGGTCGACGGGGAGGCATAGGTCGGAAGTGCTGGCGCACCCGACGTTATGAGCGATTTATATGTAGGTCCGGACTCCGGAAGTTGCGCGAGTCAAGTGCTAATTTTAGGTGACCATCACGTGACAGTAACGCGGAGAACACTCCCGGTTTTCCAAATTGGGATCTAGCCGAGTCTTCCACCCTTCGTCGCGACCAGCCACCTCGCCCAACAAAGTCTCCGTCGCTCGCCTTCTGTCTCAGTCTGAGACCCACTTGAATGTCCTACCTTGCTTAAAAGCCAGAGACCTGAACGGTTCAATACCATCGCTCTCTCTTTCTCCTGACGATGGGTTTCTGGAGTCTCTTCTCATACTCTGCCGAGACCAGAGTCAATGCGGCTACAGGCGAGCAGCAGGTGACCATCAAGTCGACCAGCGTTATCGCATCAGTTGACAATGCTCCGTCTTCCTCTGTCGGAGGAGGCCCATCTATCGAAAATACCCAGGTAGATGCAGCCCAATCAGCTCTGACAGAGGCGACTGTCACATCCTCCATTCAACAGAAGAGACCTCCGGATGACCCCGTTGTCGCACTTCCCCGCAAGTTCTGGCGGCTTGGTTTTGTGCGAAAACGCCCGACAGAGCATAAGGCCGCTCTCTCAACGATCGCCGAGCACGAGAAGAGGGAGCATGTCAGAGAGGCATCTGCAAGGCATACCGTGCAGAAGATACAAATGTCCAAGTCGGAGAAACGAGCACAGAAATCGGCAATGGCAGTTCGCTCTCTCATTATTGGGCCCACGTCGTCGGCGGCTGCCCCAAAGATGACGCCAACGGTTGCGAAACCTCAGCTCAGCAAAATCAGGTCGCAACTCAAGGACCCCAAATCGGCGAACAAGCTTATAGCTCAACTGCGCCAGCTCCCGGCTTCCGGCGACTCTTCTATTCATTCCCATACTGGTTGCTCAAACGGACCTATTCATGCCGTCTGCCTGGAACATTCCGAGGCTGAAGAGGATCATCTTCACTTTGCTAAGCTTCAGCAATCTTCGTCAGCCTCGTCCGAAGGCGCTTCTGCGCCAGCTGCCGGTATGGCTGGCGTCACATCTGCCCCCGTCGACAAGTTGGCCGATCTCTTCAGCGAGATGCAGGTCGTTGACCTGGTCAAGTCTCCCGATCTTGGCCTTGGTCAACCTGGGAATGGGAAAGGCCTCCTCGCTGGAGCCTTGCCAACTGCCGAAACGGTCCTTGAAGGAGTCAGGAAGATAACACCGGAATTAATGGCTTTGGGATATGCTACCGGCAAGGTTATCGCACCGGATCATTCAGGTATGTGTGGAGGTTTCAAGATACCTTCGTCCTGTAGTCACAAATTGTATAGGAATTTATCCCCCGACGGACAGAATGTCGGTGCTAACATGTAAGCTGTTTTGATTCTGGCTGGTGGCATTGCTGATTGGTTGGCATAAATTAGATTGGTGGGGTCTGGAAGTACTCCTTCCGCCGCCCTCTTTGGAATATCTCACTGTCAGTGTAGACGTCTTGTGGCTGCCCGTTTTTCCTGTCTAACGCATTTGCAGAGCGTTCAATCTGTCACTGGCACCGTTATTAATTTCTTGTCGGCTCTGGCCCTTGTCAACAACGGCGTCCGAGAAATCCTCCCTTTTGTCCGGTACATCGCCCAATTCATCGACTTTGAGTTCAACGCTATCAAGAAGCAGGACCAGGGTAGTGGTGTTGTCTGTGCAGCGACCTGGTGTGTATCTTCGGGTTTATACTGCATCTGGTTCTTACATCCTCGTAGGATAATGCCTGCTGCGTTGGTGCCTCGACCATGGGATTTCCCGTTACCTCCCACCTCCGGGCCATTGACAGACCCACCTACACAAGCAGACAAGCCAGAAGGTGCGGGGCTACCGCCGTCGCATGGAGTCGTCATTCCTCCTGTTCCCCTGCCCAAGCCGATGAATTCACTCCTCGATGTCGTGACCAACGGTCCTCTTCCTGTCGAAACAGCTTCTCGCGGCTATCCTGCTGCCTAATGACTCTTACGACATTTTTACGACGTGCACGACACTGCTATTCTACACATAATGGACATGTTTTTCGTGTGTACCTTATACAGGTTATTATTACTTCCGCCGTCTGCAGCTTCAAGTCTGGGTGGTCACAACACTGTCAGGTTCTGCATACAGAGGATGTGATGAGGCGGGTGTGATTAAGGTTAGGATAACATTGCCCACCAATGTAGTGGATGATTGCGGAGGCCTGCAAAGAGGCAAGGAAGTGATCTGGGATGGCAGCAGCAAAGCCCTGATTCGCGTCAGTTCCGGATATGAACCTTCTACCCCGGACAGTAGTAGAGCTCACATTCAAGATGTCATATCGGTAGGTGACCTCCCCTCCTACAACAACAATACGGAGTTTAAAGAAGTATATGGGGCAAGAAATCTGGCAACACGATACCATTCTTAGAGACTTCCTTTACGTATTCGTCAATCTGCTGGGGCGTAGCAGAGTCCTTGAAGACGACGATGTATTCTAATTATCTCCTATTAGCCCTCGAACGGAAGGGTGCATTGTCGAAATCGTCTTACTGGCTGGGGCATTGGTGGGAGCCATGATGGAGGTGCTGTGCAAGCCTTGCTGTTCCACGCAGCTTTTCGTGTTCCAAGCATGATATCGGGTTCCAGAAGCCGCTTTCTGAACGTGCCCAACAGGCAAGATAAGATAAAACCGTCACTACTACCACCGCGGAACTTGACTCAGCAAGGTTGTGCAGGGTCGCGGGGTGACGATATATACTTATGAACCAGAGATGAGGTGGGCTTCCCTTGGTTCAAACTCATGCCTAACTGACTCCAGCGTAGAAAGCGCTCTAATCCGACAAAATTCGTCTAATTAGCTTGGCCCGCATTGCTTCAACGGCCGTGTTCCCCAGGACTATGCCTGCTACAACTAGATCTGCAAGCCGCTTCGCCGACCTACAGGAAACGGGCCAAATAACTTCAACTTCGAAGTCAACTGGGACAGAATCCAACGTTAAAATTCCTCGAGCAACCTCTAGGAAGCGTAAAGCAGAAGACACTGTTATAAAGGAAGTCAAGAAAGTGTCCAAGAAGGAAGACCCAAGCCCAAGTGCTCAACCTGTTCTGATACCTCCGCCAGACTCAGCGGAGGGGGACTCGGATGCAATTGTCCCTGCTGTTCTCTCGTTTGATTTTGAGGAAGCGAAGAACCACCTCATTGAAGCTGATCATCGGTTTGAAGATCTCTTCGAGAAGATGAAATGTAAGCCCTTCGAGCATCTCGAACGAGTCCACCCTTTCCAGTAAGATCTCCAACCTTTGAAAGCTCGAAGATGCTCACGAAAAGATAGAGCCCTTGCTAAATCTATCCTGTAAGATTTGGGATCGTGTTTTTCCTGAATTTACATAATAATACTTGCGCGCAGGGGACAACAAATATCATGGTTGGCTGCCCGGTCAATTACTCACAAGTTTCTCAGATTATATGAGCCCAGTCTCCCAGAAAGGCCAACTGACGAGGAGTAAGTTCGCCATTTTTCATTCCGACGGACCTCCTTCGACGTTCTAATTTGTCTGTACAGGAGGAAAGTAATCACATTCTTCCCAAGTCCTTATCAAGTGGCGACGACTGGGATAGACACACTCAGGACCGCGGGTCTTAGCGCTCGCAAGGCGGAATACAGTGCGTCGACATCCAGCTTACCATGAGGTCCAACCGTTCAAGGAATCGCGTTGCTGCTTCTTACAGTCAAGGATCTTGCCACTAGGTTTGGTGACGGCCGTTTGTCTACTGAGAAATTGCTGGCAGCCGATGACGAAGAACTGGCCCGAATGCTCATTGAAGTGCGTGGCATAGGAAGAGTAAGTGTCCTCGATTCGCAAATGAGTGGGGCTAATGGAAACTTGGTAGTGGACTGGTAATATGATAGTATTTATACCAGCGCCGAAGAGCTAATTTCGTTCCAGTCGATATGTTTGCAATATTCTCCCTTCGCCGTCCAGACATTCTTCCGGTCGGTGGGTCATGGATACCTTCTTCGACGAATGCCAATATTCACCAATAATATTGAGCAGGTGATTTAGGAGTTCAGCGAGGAATGGTGCGCTGGTTCCTTTCCTTGCATTCCATGGCACACCCCTTTTCTATTTCACCGGAAAAAGTCGGTAGTTCAGCGAATACGAAGGCCAAGAAGCTCCAGGGCGAAGCTGACGAGCTCCCTTCTGAGTCGCTGGCAGATGGCGAGAAAGATGTCAACATGCCTGTTGATTCATCCTCAGCACCACCAGGAACATCCGACGAGACGGAAGATACCTCTTCTATCCCACCCCCGTTTACGCCTTCTATCAAAAAGACTTTGAGCAAGCCGGCGGCGACTCCAGGAAAGCCCGTGCCGCCTCTGCCTTCTGGCATCGACGTCAAACTATTGAAGAACAGGCTGGATGGAAAGAATAAAATCAAGTCAGTCCTATTTTAGAGAGAGGAGTCATGCGCCGCATAGTGATGTTTCACTTTGCAGAGGAGCATTCCTAACGCCGCAAGAAATGAATGCACTTTCAGAGAGCTGGAAGCCTTACAGGAGTATTGGTAGGTGATCATCTGGCTGGCAGACCTGGAACGCTGACCGGGTGCGCTCGAAAACCTTCAAGGCGTCTATTATATGTGGTCACTAGCAGAAGCAGAGTAGTTGACGATATGTAGAGTGAAGATTTCTGGTAACCTGTTGCTGCCGAGTAAATCCCGCGTCTAGATTTGGAGTGAGGCACTATGATCGAAAGCGGATTTCCAAAAGTAGGTCATTCCGAGCCCCGTTCCGCTGATCGACTTTTCACAAGCACGGGTCCGCTATTCCTCTACGTTCCGTCTCTTCACCAAGCGGGGTCGCGCCTCGGGTCTTCTGACTGGCGTCCCCTTTCCCGTTCCTGTTTATTTTCTCTCTCTTGCTGGGCGCTCTTGCTCCGACTGTTTCAGACTCTGTTGCCCTCCACGACCCTAGGCGTTGTCCCCGAGACAAAATTACCACACCTCCTTCTTCACCCCCAACAAACCCTTCCTCGTACTCGAACAATCAACCTATCCAGCCCTCCCTCATGGCCCCACAAAATCCAAAGTCTTACTCCATGCCAGAAACGTCTTCGGCGGGGTGCGTCTCACGAGGACATAGCAACACTTCTCGGATGACCTCCGTCAGCCCGCCCCAGCGGGGTCTCACAGGCGTTATTGCCGTGAACAAAGCTTCGCAAGAAGGCTTCGATGCGGGCGGGTCGGGGGTGAACGGCAGGCGGACGCTGTCGGAAAGTATGCCACGTCTGAGGAAGATGCTTAGCTGCTCCACGCAGCTCTGGCAATCCTCACACGCCTTCCCGTTGTTGCCAGCCGCCAAAGACCAACTCGCTCAGATGGACGACGCGTCGTTTACCCTCCCCGACACCATGCCCGATGCAGCACCCCGTCGGCCTTCCATGTGCCAAGAAGACGCGCCCGAAAACGGACTTCAACTCCATCTCAACGGCGAGCCGTCGCCAGAGTTGAAACCACCTCACCTTCAATACAACTCTGAGGCTCATCTTTATTCCTCCCACTTTCCGGTGGGCCATCACCTCAATTCAAATTTCGCCCAAACGTATCAGCTTGAAGACGAGTTGGGTTCTGGTGGATATGGTTTCGTTATGACTGCCTACCATCGTGTTGAGGGCCATGAGGTGGCGGTCAAGTTCATCATTAAAGACAAGGTTCCCGAACACGCCTGGATGGAGGACGAGGTCGTTGGACGCTTGCCCACTGAGGTGGTCCTAATGAGTTACGTCAATCACCCAAACATTGTCAAGTGCCTCGATCTGTTCGAGGATCACCTCTACTTCTACCTCGTAAGGTCTCCGTCGTTCCCGTCTCCGCAGAAGTTCTGACATGTTGCTTCAGGTGCAAGAATTGCATGGCTCTCCCTGGCATAAGAACCACAGACTGGATGCCGAGCCTCCAACCGTCCATTGCTACTCCGACCGCATACCATCTGTATCAACTCCTGCGTTATCTCCATCTTCATCGGAGGCGTCACTGCCAGCGTCAACGCCTAGCACGCCTCCACATGTCTTCGCTGCTATCAAGCCTCATTCCGCCACGGACAGGACCAATGCAGACGCAGACATGCCAAAACTGTTACATACGCATCTATCAATAGCCCAAGGTGCATCTCGACCCGGAATCACCCGTCGAGCCTCCCATGACCTTTTTGAATGCATTGAGCAATCAGAGTGCAAACGGCTGACCGAATCGCAGGCCCGTTATGTCTTTGCGCAAGTCGTTGACGCCGCGGAATACCTCGAAAGTCTTGGTATCACTCATCGTGACATCAAGGATGAAAATCTGGTGATCGACCAAAATCTCATGGTACAGACTCAATTTCCCCTCTCTTTCCAAATATCTAATTGACGTTGGATGTCCAGGTCAAGTTGATTGACTTTGGCAGCGCTACCGTCGTTGACCCCACTCAACCCCGGCCATATTATACCATGTTCTACGGAACCGCGGCATATGCTTCTTCCGAAATTCTCCTGAAGAAGAACTATCAGGCCGCACCTGCAGAGATATGGACTCTTGGCGTGTTACTGTCATACCTATTGGCTGGCATCTCCCCATTTCCGACCGTGCGAGACGCAGTCGATGGGAAGATTTTTCTCTCAGAGAAGGTCGTGGGCAAAATCTCGGAGGACGCTATGGATCTCTTGCAGAAATGTTTGGACGCCGATCCCGAGACTCGCGCCACAATAACCCAAGTTAAAGCTCATCGTTGGCTGCAGCGAAAGCAGCTTCTTTAGCATCATTCCGCAGAGTTCCCTTTAATATTTTTCTCTATCTGTCATCATTTCCTAGATTTCGCTGGACTCGATTTTACCGCTCTATCATCATTGGCTGGTTACATAGTGATTTTTCATTAGCATTTTTCATTCTATCTTCGGACATTGTAAATCGTTTTCGTAGATTTGTATTAATAGGTGGACCTGTATTGTATCTGATTTTCATGACACGATTTGGACTGTAGTTGCAGAAATTGCGAGGTAAGACCGTCACGTGCTATGGAGCCAATCGTAAGCGGCGGGTTAGAACACCCCGATATTCTGTCAGTTCCGACCACCATGTCCCTCGCTCTGAAAACAGCAGGTTAGCAATCTGAACCATTTACCTATCTCTTACGAACTTAAAGTTTAGCTGCCCGTGCTGGCCGAACAGCAGCATTTTCTTCCCAACTTGGCCTGACGGGTTAACGTTTCGCGACTTTTGCCGCAAAGCCTCATCTGACAACACGCCCGTACAGCCTGCCGCTCCCTACACACCTCGAAGCTCGTCAGACAGGCTGAACCACAACAGTATTCCGTACCCACACCAACAGCGACAGAGCCCGTAACCGCCTTCGCCAAGCAGGACTCTATGCAACTTAGTCTAGAAACACCACAGAACAAAGCTGGTCAGAGGATATCTTCCACGCGAAGGATTCATGGAGCTGAAATTATTCTCAGAATATGTTTTGTCGACGCTGGATAAAGTCAGCAACTGGGCAAGGCAGGGGTCTATGTGGCCTATGACGTTCGGTATGTCCCCTCGCCAGGTCTCCAATCTTCCTCAACTCATGGTATTCCCTGTGACAAGGACTTGCCTGCTGTGCAGTGGAGATGATGCACATGGCTGCTGCGCGCTATGACCAGGACAGACTCGGTGTCGTTTTCCGAGCTAGTCCTCGGCAGAGCGATATAATGATTGTCGCTGGAACGCTAACCAACAAGATGGCTCCTGCTCTGCGAAAGGTGTACGACCAAATGCCCGAACCCCGTATGTTCTTATGATTCGAGAATTGAATTCGTATTCATTATATTCCTCTTCGAAGGTTGGGTTATTTCCATGGGTTCTTGTGCCAACGGCGGCGGTTACTACCACTACTCGTACTCCGTCGTCCGGGGATGTGATCGTACGTTCTTCTCGAACTGCGCGCAGTGGTCATGCGATTGACTTCATATAGGGATCGTTCCGGTAGATATTTACGTGCCTGGGTGCCCCCCAACAGCGGAGGCGCTTCTGTATGGAATGCTGCAGCTGCAACGGAAGATAAGGCGAAGCCGGAAAGGAGTCCTTTGGTAAGCGGTTTATGTTTCTCGCAGATGTCTTGGAGCTGACCGTAGTTGCGTAGGTACCGTAAGTAAGGATAGTAGTGATTTGAGGATGTGATTAGAGTAGAATAAGATTGCATTTGTGTCGCAGTGAGTGCGGCATGATCCGCAAAGACCGAAAAGAGAAATTATTGGCCGTTGGGGTCCTGGAATTGCGCCCAGTGCCCACAGCCTCTGTCAGCCTTCCACTGCCAGCACCTTCTCCATCGCTGTGCCCGACAGCGAGCAGCCAGCGTTGTCTCCGTCATCCACCGTCGGCTGAGCGCTGAGCTGAGCTGCCTGCCGTTTCTGATCATCGATCATTCATACCTGCACCCCTTCTCGCCTTCCCTCTTCCCCCCTTGAGCATGGCCGCTGCTCTTCCGCCCCTCAGGAACGACGTTGGGCCCAATGGCCTCTATTCTAGAGTCATCATGAACGACTACGACTTCGGGGACAACAGATATCCGTCCCTCGCCGCCCCACCAAAGGGTCTTCAACCCGATGCTCAGTACACGCACAGACCCTCTTCTAGGCAGGATAGGGCGCCAGCAGACTCTTATTCGAGTCCCTCAGACCAATCGCAAGAACCACAACGTGCCCTCTCGTATGCTCTTCCCCCAGGCGCTGCCCGTCGTGTCGTCGAGCGCTACAGTTTGGACGACAACGTTCAACGCGCCCCCTCCAGAGGTTCAAATGAGACGAAGCCCACGTTCGTCGAGTCCACCCAAGACACCGTCACAGCCCGTAGTCGTCCGGGAACGCCTCAGGCGTCTCGTGCCATGTCGCCTCAACAAGGGCGTGCATCCCCAAACCCTTCTACTCGCCGCAACCTCTCCCAACCTCCGAGCACCTCCCCCATAGGTTCTCCCTCAGGACCCCAGTTCCCTCCTATCATGCCATTATCCGCTTCTCCGACCTACAACCCGCCTGTAGCTCCCAGCCATCGCGCCTACGCCCAACAACCTACCTATGTCACACAGCCAAGCGCTCCCAACCCGATCCAGACCGTGTATACACCCATCATGCCGCAACAAGAGGAAGTATGCGTTGAATGTGCGATGCGCGATCAAGATATGGCGGATGTAGATGTCACTTCTCCTGGAATATGGGCCAGAGCCAGTGATGTCGCCTTCGAGGAACTAAAGCAAAGAGAGCGAGACGACGAAGCCAACGGTATTGTCGTCGACGATCCCTCACGGCCTAGGATCCGAGGTGGTCGCTTGACGGAACAAAATCTAAAGCTGTGGCTGAGTGTGGTGAGTTCTGGTCTTCCATGTATAATTCCGTGAATTAACCTTTATGATTAGAACCCCCGAGAGCCTACCTCTCGCCAGCAGACCTTAAATGCCTATATCAAATCTCAAAGAACTTTGCTTGAGGCGGAAGCTCTTGCCCACGCCCGCGCCATGCAAGAAGCGAAGCAATTGGACAACCGCATGCGTGACGCCTATTCTCAACTACGGCGCTCAGCGTACGATATGGGCAACAGCTCTTCGCCTACAGACGATCTTGGTGGCGTTCGCATCAAACCTCCACTATCTCCTGGTGCTACACATCCCAATCAGGCGCATGTCCGATCTCATTCTCGTGAGATCACTCTGCTGGAGAATGGCATGATTGTAGAACATGTAGACGTCCGGAAGGAGGAACGAGAGGCAAGAGAACGCAAGAAACGTGAGGAAAAACGGGCACGCAAGTCTTCCAGGAGCTCTGTCATGGATGTCACGTCCATCATTTCCGCCCAGAGTAATGGGCAACTTGTTGAGAATGGGTTGAAGCCTCATTCTAGATTTTCTCATGCAAGCTCTGCTCGTCCTACTAGTGTCCTCACCGCCCCTCTGGACCGACCCGATCTGCCTCGCGCCTATTCTCAAGCATCGTTCTCTGATGTCCACAGCCTCGGCTCCAGTTCTCCAAGGCGAACTAGATTCTTCGGTATGAAGAACCTGAGTGCGGGTTGGAGGAGCCAGGAAAGTTTCGCTCCATCAGGAATGTCGGGTAGTATGATCGATATGCAGTACGTTCATCTACTTGTCTTCAATTCTCCTCTTTGACCTCACACCTTTCCAGTGTTGCTTTACAACGGGAAAGCCAAGGGCCTAATCAGTTTGCAGCGTCTCCAATCGATCTAAACACCCCTCGTCGCAGTCAAATCTGGCCTCCTGTTGACCTCGAGGACACTAGCGCGGTTGGACCTCATGACGGTAAGGGAAAAAAGAAAAAAGGAGGATTGGCGAAGATCTGGCGAATTGTGACGGGAAAGAATGACGCTGGGCAAGAACGAGGCTTGCCGCATCGTCAAGATGATGACGACCTTCCACTCGCACCGCCTCCTCCACTATCCTATCTTGTCGACCGAAAACCAAATGACCTCCACTCTGGCGGTATGCGCCACGCTTCCACTCCTTCTCTACCATCGGTTGTCTCGCCTAAGTTCGGGGCATCAACTCCTGGTATGTCACCGCCCACCGCTCCTTCAAGCCTCTTGCCGTCTCCCGTCTCATTGCGTCCGCTTGGTGTTGATGTAGAATTGGCAGATGGCCGCAACTCCTTTTACAACGACGGCAATCCTATTCACGATGAACGAGACCGGCACGACGATGTTGTTGGCAAGACGCCGAGCAATTGGAAGTCCTTGCATTCTCTTACATCCGAACCAGATGTCGGGCGTCCACCGCTCGTGCCCAGTGTCCCAAGCTCTCCGTCACCTTTCCCCAATAACAGTACCAATGGTACTGCCGTTGTGGGCCCTAGGCCCATGTCCCTTTCTCGAGAGAAATCCTTACCTCCTCTCCCTGTTGGTGAAGCCCCGGCCCAAGTTCTGCCGTCTGACCGACCGCGCACAGTCTACACCTTCGATTCCCGTGCTCTTCCTCCAGGAACTGCTTCGCCCTACGATTTCCTCCCTCCTCAAGCCGCTTTCAGAACTGCTGATACAAGACGCCAATCCTTTGGTGGTACCTCATCAAGACCTGATCTTGCAGTTCATACGATGCCCGTCAACAAACCTGTCGATTTCGACTCTAATCGTTCCTTTGGTGCGCGATACGATGAATTTGGTATCTCTCGACGATCATTAGGTCGGCTCGACCAAGTCCAGGAACAGGCCAGAGCGCTATCCCCTCTCCCCTCTTCGAAGCGAAAGAGTAAATTTGGTCTTGCATCGCTGCTTGGTAAGAAGAACGACAAACGTGACCACGACCACATGCAAGAAAATATAGGGCACCAGTTCCCAAGTATGGGGCAGCACGACAACCAGGATGATATGACGACTAACGGATATACGGCGTCGATATCACGGCACAGTGCACTTAGCTCAGGTACTCCCAACGCTCACCCACGGATGTCGGTCACCTCGCGCAAGGCTCTCGAGGAGCTGGTACAGCAAGACCCAGACTTCGTTGCCTATCGATACCCCTCGAACGACCAACGTTTGGATCTCCTGCGATGACAACTTGATGTAAACATTTGACGGGTACTCAGATCATCGTTATTAGTTTTAATTCACCCCTTTCCCTCCTGTTCTCCTTCGGAATTCTCGTTGGTATCGTGCTTTCTCCCTACGCAACTTCCTGCCTTCTGCGGACGTGTACATAACCTCATCTCTCATCGTCTTGATTGTAATTTATCAGCACCCACTTTCGTTTTTGCACATATCTACTCTATCCGCATTTGCATCATGGTTTTTCAGAATGTTACACAATGAACTCTGGTAAAATTTGTCTGTTCGACACTTGGAATGAACAAGGGACTACGTATATTGACACTCTGACAGCGCAACCGTGATCAACCCACTTTCCCTCCATGACCTGACCGTGGCCTGAAGAGCAGATTAACCTTGGTATCCGGAATGATGGCCCCATTGAAGATAACATTCTTAGGACGCTCTGTGATCCCAGGAGGAAGGCTAACGTCATACTTCAACAGGATGTGGGCCAACATGAGCTTCAACTCCATCTTGTGCCAGTTAACATGAGTGCATCTATGTACGTCAAAAGGATTTGGTACTCACAGAAGCAAACTGTCTACCAGCGCAAGCATGACGGCCTGCGACAAAAAATCGAGCTGACCGCCAAAAGGATAAAATACACGGGTTAGACGCACCTGCACCGAATGGGAGATACTGAGGCGAATAGGATATAGTAAGTCTCATTATATCCATGGTAAACATGCGTTCAAGCTTACATTTGAATCTACAGTGGCGAAGGCATACTTCGCTCCGGAACCCTTCTGAGAGCGCAACTTTGAGAAGCGGAAGACGTCACATCGATTTGGGTCAGGATATGTATCAGGATTGAAGTGTATCCTTCTCATGTCGATTGCAACTCTATAACCCGGTGGGATGTGAGTTCCGTCTCCCAAATCACAACCTACAACGGCACAGCGAGGAAGAGCAACTGCAGACATATTTACCTCAGTGAGACAACGGTCTATAAACAAGGATAGCTTACAATGCATCAAGCCGTAGTACCTTCCTATCTCGCGCAAGGCTGAATCCACCTTGTCGAACTTGTCCAAAGCTTCTTTGGTCCATCCACCCTCGGACTCCAAGGCTTCGCTGATTTCCTGCCTCATGCTTTCAATGTCACTGGGAGGCAACAAGACGAATTCAAAAAGCGTCTGTGTAATGAAGATCGACCTATGCGGTACGTCAAGACTGGAAACCGTGATAGAAAAGGCATAACCTTACGATGTGTGTATACTTCCAAAGTTAAGATTGAGTAATCGGACCGCAATGTCCTGGACTTTCTCGTGTTGTGGCACACCCTGGATCAGGAACTCTGACACGAGCTTCTGAGCACGGGAGACGCCGTTACTACAGGATGGACGAGAAGGAATAAGGAGACGTACAGGCTTTTCAGGCATGCTCTGGCGTTCTTTCATGTACCGTTCCAGATGCGGAATCACATACTTCAAAGCGCCTTTCTTTCCTCCGAATAGTGATGAAAGTACGAAATACACAACGCTGGAAACAAAGATGGAGCGTACATTTGGCTTTGAAATAAGGGCACTCACGGACGAAGAACCACCGGACTCCACTGAATAAACGGTGCCATCATGGGTGTTGTCTCTGCGAACCGTACAATTGCATGCAAGAATCCTTCATCCCTACACATCTCTTCACCGAAAATAACACGATTGCTAATTCTCGCAATTAGATGTGTCATGGTGTCGAAGATGGGTACGCTAATGGAGTCTGCGAAAATAATCTTTAAGACTTTTGAAAAGTTTATGAAACCTGTACATACAAACCTTGACCGTTCGGGATCCTGAAAGCTTCATCCATGGCCAATACAGATTCTTCGAAAATCTCAGGGACCATAGCAGGAATAGCACGATTGACATCGGTCCGCATTACGTGTGCTTGAACTGGATTATCAAGCTGGTTCGCGTCCATTGTGTACCGCAGCTGAAGATCTTCATTGACGGCAATTATCTCACTAAACTGTTGAACAGGAGCTTAAATTTGAAGAAATGAGGAGAAGGAACCATGTCATACCACGCTGTCTGGACCTGATCTCAGGCGTTCCAGATATTCTGGTCCCAGGAAGAAAATTGGTCCTGACTGTGATGAATCACTGTAAGGGCCATATAAAAAGACGGGGACGAGCTTACCAGCGTTGGTAACACGAAAGGCTTGTTGTCGAACTGTGCCCTCCCCTCTATGATGAGACTCTCCGCATCCAGCGTATATTTGATGGCTGTTTGAATGTATCCCCAGACACCAGGTTTCCCCACTCGCGGAACATCGCCCGAATAAGAGATGCCACGACGCAGTCGAATGTATCCCAAGGTCAACACCGCAACAAGGAATATAGCCACTTGAGCGGACGACATCTCGAACTTGCCGGTGCTGGTAGCGGGTGTAAGAAGCGGCGGGAAACATAGGGACCAATCGAGGGTCTATTATAAACCAACAGTTTCCGGAGGCATCTTGTCTTGGGTGTTACGGAAGGTTGTTGCGACAGACAGGGCAGGTAGGGACTCCGGATTCCGGTTTAGATCATGCTTCGAACAATTGCTTACGCAAAGCACTGTCGGCTGGCTGAGAGATCTTATTCTGGATCAAATATTCCATGAGAAATTGGGCACTTGTAAAACGCCAGTGGGCGCCCGTGGCGCGTTTGTCGAACGAAGGAGACTGAAGGCGGCAAGTTCCAAATGGTCGTTTAGAGGAAAGCTTGACAGGTCTGGTACTTCCGGTGATCAGATTTGCATCCGGTCTTTCTTCACCCACCACCAGCGCTCATCCACAACCCCTTGAACAGCGTCAAATGGCAAGTAGGGTATGTAACTTGCGGGTCGCATAATCTCATGTAACTTGACAGGCTCCTAGAGGATTATCGGCGGAGGAAAAGCGCGTCAGGTTGCTCGAAATATTTCATGAATCGGTTAGTCGCCCCTATTCCTGGCGCGCCGGACGGGCGCTCATTCCTTTCAAAGCGCGATTTCTACCAGGTATGCAGGGACGTCAGCCGGACAAAGTCAAACCACGCCCTTAAACATGCCAACAGCTGAAGGAGCTCGAAAAATTAGGCCCAAAATTGAAGGGAATAGGTCAGACCCATCTGCTCGTTGACCACGGTTCAATTTGACCTACGAGTGCCCCAGTGTCGCAATCCGTCAAAGAGGTTTTGCAGACATTGGTAGACGACGGTCTGGTGCAAGGAGATAAGATTGGCTCTTCCAACTGTGAGGCGCATATATTTGACTATAGTCCTACCTTCCGCGTTTCTGATCTTTGCTTCTAAGTTTTCTGGAGCTTTCCTTCACAGCAAGGTGTCCTTGTAAGTATATGCGAGTCGCACCGTGGGTTGGCTTATTTTTATCGCCTTTATAGATCCAAGCAAACTTAGCAACGACGAAAGAAACTCGGGCGATGCATCAAAACCAGATTACAGAGCTCAAAGCTTCAATAGAATCTGCAAAGGCAGAGAGAGTCGAATCAGCAAGTCGTAGCAGTATTCGTTGTGGATCTGATCATCATGTCAAATCCAGCATGCCCGAACTGATGCTCTGGCAAAGCTGAGCGAATTGAAGAAAGAACTGTCCACGCTAGAAGCGGAATTGAACGCATACGGCGATTCAAATCCAGCAAAGCTAGAGGAAGCAAAACGGGCGGCTTTTCTTGCCAAGGAAGCTGTATATCGCTGGACCGGTACAGTGCTTGATGTCTTTTAGCATAGGAGATGGTCTGAAATCATCTGGTCACCGCACAGACAATTACAGCGTGCTAGTTGGCTATTTCACGAGACAAAGTAGTGTCGGCGTTGAAGATGTTCGTCAATACCTCGGGATAGGGGAAGATTACGAAGAACTCGAGTAAGTCTGGCTTCGTACATACAAAGATGTTCCTCGGCTGTGTTGCGTAGGGATCAGCGAAATTCGAATTTTTGCAACCGTTACATTAATCTAGCTCGACTGCAAGGCGCAATTTCTCCAGCTTGGAGGACACTTCAGTTGCTCCACGCCTCAGAATGAAATCGGCCAACTTACCCAGTCCTTACCCCAATCATCTGCCTCTTGTACAGCCTTGGTGCTGGCTGGAGAAGGCAGGATGATTTTCACAATGTCGACGATATTGTGGGCACGCAGCATTACAGCAACAACTCCGAGCCCTCCCTTCTTTCGCATATGATCATTTGCATCTTTGAAGCTGTCTAGAATGGTGCCCACTCCCATATTTCCTGGAGGATTGCATGAGGTGGAAACACGCATTGAGTCGAAAAGTAGAATTACCGAACACATCTCGTACTTCAGCCACCGTCATGGTAAATCCACCAACGGGTTCATAGCGCCTATTTGGGGGCAAATCATCGTGGCTAAACTTGAGTTTAATATCAATGAAAAGAAGGTTGTCGTCCAAGGCGGTGGGTTTGTGGCCGAGGTCTAGCGCACAAATAGCTGCGTGGCGAAGGGGTGGGAGGTGGGAGGAATGCCTGAGCAACTGGAGTGAGAATGGGTTGATAATACATATCCGCGCTTGACTCTTGCCATTTCTTGAAATCAGCCACTGCTGTCGCGGCAGCAGCGTTATTAGCAGCAGCGTTTTTAGCATCTGAGCTAATTTTACATGGCGCCTTTACGAAGTAGGATTAGATAAATGATAAGCGCTTCCGAAGGAAGTGCAGACCTTGTGAAGCGGCCAGCTTGCAATCTGGCATTCCCTGCTCTGGAGAGAATAATAATCCGGATTCGGATAGGGTGAATGGCTGATAATTTTAACAGAGCCCAACATACACAATAGATGACCTGGAACGAGAGGAAGCGGGCTTAGCGAGGGCCAAAGGAAGTACAGTGTACACGACGCGCGGACCTCTTTACATTTGCCACAAGCTTGAAACGGCTTTTTCCCAGGCTCTTGCTTCTTTGCGCACCAATGGCAGACTTTTAAGACGCGAGATTGTCCCTTCCAGTGGGAGGAGCCCTTGGACTTTTCCTCCATGCGTGGCGAGCGAGGAGAACAAGTGCACTGTTCTGGTGGTGACTGTTGAATCAGGGGTCAGGGTGGTGCACATAGTGGGCGGGGGATGAGGGTGACATAACTGCGTGGGGCCGCCGAAGGGTGAGAGGGGGCGCACGCTGCAGGAGGCTGCGAAGATAGCCTTTGAGGGTCAAGTGACAGCGTGACACGTGCCATTCAACGTGAAAAGATGAACCGGAGCTGTTCGGATTTGCTTCCCGCCCACTGTTCAGCCTCTCGTATCTATCCCCCAACTGGCGACCATGTCCCAGAGCCCCTCTGCGTCCATCTCGAACAGCTCAGAGGCCGCTGCGAAGAAACGGAAGACCGCTGCTGCCGCCTCTCCAAACATGGCTCTCACCGCTGAAGCAGGGAGCACTCAGACACCCTCGACCCACATCCCCAAGCGAGGTGCTCGGGCCTGCACCGCCTGCAGAAAGGGCAAAAACAGATGTGAAGGAGAGGTAAGTGTTCATCTCGCGGTCCTGGCGATCCGCCCTACTCACTGAGGCCCGCCTCCCCGTTCCCCGGCCCGGCTCTTCTACCCCACAGGCTCCCTGTCGACGCTGCCAAGCGAGTGGTACTCCCTGTATTTTCGAAAAGCCAGAGAAGAAAAATGCACAGGCCCTGTCCAATGCTAGTGTTGAGTGCGTGCACCCGTTTTCCCTCCTTGTTACCACATCTCACCCACATGCCACGCAGGCGCCTTTCGAGATTGGAGGGCCAGTATCTGGTATGTCCAATCAGACCCAAGAAACCTGCCTACTTACTGGGTTCCCTTCTTTTCTCGTAATTGTAGGTCATGCAGAGCCAGATGATAGGCATGCAGTCCTCTCTTGACCGCATCCTTTCGGCTGTCCAGAGCAACGGCAGCATGGCTATGCCACCTCCCATGTACCCCCCGCACATGGAGCCTCATCGCGAGGCAGGAGGAATGCCTCCTCAACACCGAAATGGATTTGAATCGGGCGCCGGGCCCTCTGACCGTGGAAGGGTCTTTCCGCCGTTGCCAGGTTTCGCCCCGCCTGTGAGTCTCTCCTTGTTCAATACATTCCATCTCGAGCTCGCCCTCACATCTCTTAGTCTCACAAATATGCGAACTACGGCATAGTTCCTAGCACCGCGCCCTCGTCTGATGATGAGTCCGAGGATACTCTCCCGAGAGCGTCTCTCAACGCCCCAATCGAGGCACTCCAAGGATTGGCCAACGCTGCGGCTGAAGCGGCAGCAGCCCCATCCGCAGAACCGCCCAGGCATGGTTTACCATACACAGTATGCCGAGGAAACTGACTGTATTTTAGGGTCAAGAAACGCAAGCGCGCTGAACCCATCCCAAGGAATGCCTTCCCCCATGTCGTCGAAAAGGCAAGTGCTTTGTTATTTAGTTGAATTATTTTATTCAGTTCTATTCTACTTTCTCGATATCCAGGGCTTGGTCACCGATTCAGAAGCTCGAGAGCTCTTTAACATGTAGATTTACCCATCACTTTTAGCCATCGCTCTGTTCACCTGTATTTGTAGCTTTTTTGCAGGATGCCATCTCTTTATTCCGCTTTTCGATCCCTCCTATGATACCTATGAAAGCTTGATGGAAAGATCCCCTTGGACTTTCGACGCAATCCTCGCTGTGGCCGGGAAAATTCGCAGTGGAAACGGGCCTCTCAGCCCATCATTCTACAAATGTCTGGAAGAAGCCCAAGGCATCGCTCGTTCGTCCCTTTTCGGACCTGTTGTGAGGAAAGAGGCCGTACAAGGTAAATGAAAGTCATTCATGCCCTGGACATTGAGGTACTCATTGTCGCGTATTTATAGGAATGCTCTTGCTCGCTGCCTGGAGCACCAATGGTTGGCTTCCTAGTGGACACGCGATGCGTATGGCCCTCGATCTTGGGCTTCACCGTGCCTTGGAAAAATTGGCGGAGGATAGCGGCAAGCAGCGGTCCGAAGAGGAAGAACGCAACCTCGGTAATTGGCTCACGATCATTTTCTTATCATCAGGACACCTACTGACATGCCACATAGTCGTCTCTGCCAGGATCTGGCTCTGTTTGTATTGGTTCGACCATCAGTGCGTGCAGTTGAGATGAACAAGTCGAGCTTGACATTTAACCATTTTTAGAATGAGCCTTGGAACGGGCCGGCCCATCGTCTTGAGGGACGAGAACACCATCCGTCACTGCAGGATCCTACTAACTCACCCAATGGCGTCTCCAACCGACGTCCGCCTGATCTCCTTGGTCGAGCTGATTGCCCATAAAAGTGAGACGTTCTTCATGTCTCGGGGAATAATTGTTCATATTTGCTCCTAGCCCAAATCTATGACTTTTTGGCCCCATTGAACGGACAAGTTACCGGCAATACCTTGTCCATTATCAGGAGGGCCAATGATGCTCTCGATAAGTGGTGGTCCAGCTGCGATGAGCTTCATCGTCAGTCTTCCGATTCCCTTCCCACCATAGCTCGTCTTAATGGTCTTCCGCCTTAGGTCGTACAATGGATCAGGATTCTCTTTTGCGCAAAGTACTAGCCGGAGAATTACACTATGCGAAATTATGGCTTGTCTGTGTGGCTCTTCGTGGGGTAGCATGGGATAAAATGCCGTTCGAACAGCGTGAACTTGCATTCCAAGCCAAAGATGCGGCTTCTAACTGCCTGTCTATTTTCCTCAACTCGTCGGAATACCGGTACGGGCCGGTCTGTATTTGTTCATCTATGATCGAACTACTTACCGCTTATGTTCCTAGAGCTGCTCTTCGCTACGCCGTGCATGACAGCCTCGTCACTGCCGCGTTCTCGGGTCTTTTCCTCCTGAAGATGGCCAACCTTTTCCCCACTGAGCTCGACTTAGGAGCCATCACGACCCAGGTCGAGCAGTTAGCCCAACTCCTCTCCGACGTAGCTGCAGAAAGGTAAGCTGTATCCAAGCATCTTGTCGTCACTCTCTGATCGCCGTCGGCCGTACAGGTATGCATTGACTTTGCGTATCATGCTCGCCAACCTTCGCCGAAAGGTTGGTTTAGGAAGCGGCATGACCACGCCAGCTCCACCAACAATGCCGCCACCTCCATTTGCCGAAAATATGATTGTGTCCCCAACATCAACCTTCCACGATCCTGGCATGCCCCCTCCCTTCACCATGGAAGAGCTCGGATTCGTCTGGCCCAATGACAGAGGTATATTCAGCCCTGCTGCCATTCCTGTGTGGTTGCAAGAACAGGTAATGCACTTTCTATGGGTCCAGTCTTCTATTTCTCACCTTGTTCTTCAGAGCTTGGCAGATCTCGGCCTCCCAGTCAACGGTTCCGATGGCATATTCCTGTCAATGGGCAAGAATGGCTGGGCTGGAGATTTTGCGCCTATGCCAGAGGCTTGGTAAAATATTTTGTGCTTCTCCTAGAAAACTTTTTTTTTTTTTTGTATCCTTGATCTCCTGTTTTCTCGTCTGTTCAGCGAATTTTGGTTTTATACAATCGTTCTATTTCCTGATTTCTGATACTTGAAAAGAAAAGAAAAAAACACCCATGGCAGGACAGCAGAAAACATTACGACAGTCTAGGGTTGATTTACTCTTCCTCCTCGCTGGACTCCTGTTCTTGTAGGAACTGTTTGTACGACCTTCATTACGATGAAAAATGCAACGAGATATTTTTGAGACTGTACCTTGACAAGAGGCTCCGTGCTTTTGAGGAAATGCTGGCGTCCCTGAGGCTTCGAGCCTTTCTGGTACCAATAAATTATAGCCTGGTCGGAAATACAGTCTTTGTTGTACAACACCTTTCCGCAAATTTGTCAGAATACGTTCAGTTCCAAACAATGGGTCAACAGACTTTAAGAATTTGGGGGAAAGCCTTGATAATACGCGTGTCTTCATAACAGTAGACTTGGACGGCATTGATAAGAGCGATTTGAGTCTTGCCAGTTTCGCAGAATGGTTCAAGGATAGGGGCATATTTCTGAGAGAGGGGTTCGGTCAATGCTCGACGCTAGTGGATGTAGACTTGGGTGCCTACCGTGACTTCCCGGAGAGCGAGGCCTTCAATTTGATCTGGTCTGGCGCTCCAATCAACGGATCCCATGAGACCTGACCAAAGGCATTGAACCAACTCCGCTTCCGGAATGGGCGACTCTTCCTGACGTGATTTGATAGCGCTGACAATCTATGGGGTCGTGAACAGATGTTAGGGCGAAAATGTGGGAAGGACTAACCTGCTCGGGAGTGTCTCCGTGCTCTTGCATTTCAGTAAGGTCTTTGACGATGCCCTCCTTTACAACAGCATATTGCTTTTTGGCCCACCATTCTGCGACTTGGGGCAGATTTTCCTTTCGGAAATGCTCGTCGAGGAATTTGCCTTCGCGCCTGTTCATTGGGAAGAAAAGGAGCAGGTCCTTGATGCCTCCGCGCTTCAAAGCAGCCGACAGATGATCCATGCTCTGGTCCACGAGGTAAGCACGGATTATAATGGTGAGAACGCTGATAGCCACATCTAAAATGAAGAATAAGCATACTTTGGACCCAATAGCTCAAAGAAACCCAACTGACCATTCTTGACGAGATGGTCCTTGGTCAAACTCTGGAGGCAAGAAGCGCTTGCAAGGCCTTGAGAAATCAGAAGCCCGACTGCAGTACTAAATTTGTCCTTCTGAACAGGTGTCCAGCGATGGATGTATTGAAGCAAAGTGGGGAGTGCAGATTCCTCAAGAGGTTTCTGAAGATACTTGTACCTGATCGAGAGATAAGATCGCACGAGAAAGGTCAAAAACACTGGGCATACCTCCTAGTAAGCTTATTTATGACCTCAACGTATTTCTTTATGTCGTCCACCTCCGCCGGTTCTTTGGCATTGAAGATAGTGAAGGGAGATACCGGTGCACCGTCATCGACGTAGCTACCTCCTGGTTGGAGGAGGCCGCCAACAAGGATGATTTCGAAGAGAGCATCTGCATATTTGAGGTATTCGAGAGTAGATCCTGCTTGTACGAACTTAGTAGCGAAGGAATCAAAATCGCCCTCGGGTACGGTTTCGAGGTGTTTGTAAAGTTGATCTCTGAAGACTGAAAACGGAATATAAGGCCAGTGGTACTTTTGACAACGTGGAGTCATACCGGACGGTTCGTGCTTAGCGTGTGCCTTTACAGCACCCTTTCTTGCTTTTATTCTGACGCCCTGGAGCGAAGGCTTTGCAGCGGCGGCTTGCTGAGACATGCACTAGGTGGACGAAAGGAACGGAGAAGAGGAAGAGTCGTCGGCTAACTCCGAATGATGGAATAAATGGGCCACAGCGATCTGTCACCCTCTCCTAACCCAAACCATGACTCCCCGCTTCACCGACTCCCCCAATGCCCGTTCAAAGTCCATAACCGCCGCTGACCTCGACACCCATGGTGTACATTCCTGTCTCATTTCGCGTCATATCCCATCTGATAAGCTGAATAGGTCCTCAATCGCCATTCTACCAATCATCCCACCTTCCGCGTCGGCGTTTCAGAAGACAAAGGTACTCGAAGGACTATGGAGGACGCCCATTCTTTCGTTGTCGACTTCGACTCTATACGTGGTCAAGGCTTCTTCGCTGTCTTCGACGGTCATGCTGGGAAACATGCAGCTGAATGGTGTGGATCTCACTTCCATGAGGTAGTTATCTCATTCTTTCTTGGTCGCGTCAAGCGCTTAGCTTTTCTCTAGTATCTACTCGATGCTATCCACGCGTCGGCCACGGCCCCAATTCCAGACGTTCTAAATCAAACATTCCACGCTGTTGACGAGTCTCTATCTCGTATGTGCGAAGAATCTGAAGGCAAGATCCATTCAGGGTGTACTGCAGTGACCGCATTTCTCCGAGTTGAAGACGCGGGAGGCCACCAGTCATTTCTTACCCCTCCATCATCTCCTAGTCCTGATTCTCCCGTCGATGATGCAACCGAGCCACCAGCCAGTAGCAGCCCTCTAGCAAGCAGTGTGGAGAGCATTTCTCCCAAGGATGGCGTTGAAGGCACAACGAGTAAGAAAGTTAAAAAAGAGAAGTCATTAAGCACCAGCCGGATCCGCAAGGCCCTCCGGAGCTTGGGAGGTGGATCCCGGCTTTCATCATCATCCTTCTCAGGCTCGTCGTCTCCCAACTCGTCGCTGAAGACAGCTGGGGATAGCCCGAATATCACAATTCCTCCGGCATCGGGCCGGCGTGTCCTTTACAGTGCTAACGCTGGAGATGCACGGGGTGTTCTCTGCCGAGCAGGCAAAGCCGTGCGTCTAACGTACGACCACAAGGGATCAGACAAGCAAGAGGCGAAACGGATCACTGATGCGGGAGGGTTTGTGATGAGTGGACGCGTCAACGGTGTCCTTGCTGTAACAAGAAGTCTTGGGGACTCGTCTATGAAGGAATTCGTTGTCGGGGCTCCATATACGACAGAGACAGAGCTTTGTCAGGAGGATGAGTTCTTAGTCCTGGCCTGCGATGGGGTGAGAGATAATTTCTTTGGCTCCGAGGAACTCGTTGGCTTACTGTCTTGCTCTTTCAGCTCTGGGATGTGATTGGCGATCAAGCGGCGATTGAACTAGTCCGCGACATTGAAGATGCGCAGCAGGCCAGCGACAAACTGCTGAAACATGCGCTCTCGCACCATACCACGGACAATGTAACTGTTATTGTTGTGAGGTTCAAACACGCAGGGTAGCCACTCGATTCACCACGTTGTTTCCCTTTTTTTTCTATCCTCGGGTTGCCCTGTAAACGTCTACAGTCATAGTTAGACTCGATGTAAGTCCTTGTAAGTCTGTATAGCTCTGTATATCTCGGCTAGTGTAGGCTAAGTGTAACTGTTCACTCTTGGCATGACGATGATGACTTCAAGATTCCCGCGGACCAAGCTGGCGCCGAGATCTAACAAGATTCTTGGTGTGAACGTTCACTGCAGGCTTCAGTGAGGCTTTACTACCCGATATTTTTATATCGTTAGCCACTTCCCTCGTCTTCATTCAAACTGACGAACTCAACGCCCCAGACACCATACATACGGCTGGACCCTATGTACCAACAACCCGCTCCCTATCCGGGGCCAACCCCCGAATATGCCCAACAACCTTATTACGCCCCTCCGCCTCAGCCTTACGGCGGGGGCGATGTTAAGAATCCTTACGAAGGCGATAGGTTCAAGCCCAAGAAAAAGATAAACGATCCCATTTTCCTCGTCCTTTTCGTCTTCCAAGTACGTTTAACCTGCCGACGACTCGTATTCCTCGTCTTAGATCGTCCATCGTAGCTGCTAGGATTTGCTGCACTCTCAGGAATTGCTCTCAACGAATGGGTATCGCAAGGAGGATTGGGTGGCGGACTGGGAAAGAGCGGCGGGCAGACAGGCACTTCTGTTACTTTGAATAGGTGAGGTCCGTCCTCCCCATCCTGCCAACGTTCCTGATGAATCCTTGCCGGTAGGAGCACTGTCTACCTCTTGCTCCTCATTACCGCTGCTGCGGTGCTGCTATCCGTCGTCTACCTGATGCTTACACGCATGTTCACCAAGATGATTATGCACATTACGCTTGTCCTTACCATCTTGCTCAACATGTAAGACTACAACCTTGTCTCTTTGGGCCATTCACTGACTGCCCTGACAGTGGAATATGCATCTACTATTGGATCACCAAGTACTATTGTATGTCGTCGTCACGCTGTTCATACAGCCGTCTTTCTCAACTGTTTCCTTAGCTGGCGCCATTATTTTCACCATAATCGCCGTCCTCTCCGTCCTCTCCTACTTCGGTTTCAGATCTAGGATTCCGCTCGCCTCGCTGCTTCTCCAGGTCGTGATGGATGTCTCAAAACATCACTTGAGCGTGTATGCCGTCGCCTTCACTGCTTTGTTCTTGCAAGCAGCTCTCTCGGTGTATGTGCCTCCATTACAGTCCCCAATTCCTCTGACACTCTTCTATAGCTGGTTCACATTCACTGTCATTGCCACGTAAGCCCAGGTCTCATCCTTTGCGCCAAGCTATGATTTTGATCTGTCGACGTTTTAGCTATGCCAAATGGACGCCTGGAAGCCCTTGTATGTTTCTATATTCCGCTTCGATCCCTGGAATATTTTATTCAGGTTCCTTGTAGCGTGTGCAACGTCTAGCTGTTCTAGTGGGAAGGTCGCCGGCCTTCTTTTCTTTGAGACGTTCTCCTTCCTCTGGACATCCCAGGTCATTGGCAATGTTTCCTTGGCGACCTTGGCTGGCGGACCCTATGGCTCCTGGTATTACTTTGGACCTCGAGAACTTGGTGAAATGGTAAGATTAGTCCTCCATGATCATTTGAATTGGCAATTTATTTCTTTTCCCTCTTCAGCCAAAGCATCCCACTATGTCCGCCTTCGGACGTGCCTCTACTCTGTCACTCGGTTCCATCGCCTTTGGTTCCTTGATTGTCACTATTCTGGACCTTTTGCGGCTCATTTTGAATGCCGCGCAAGCCAATGCAAATGCGGAGGGTCATCGTACGTTCATGTCTTACTATAACGCAGTCTCATTCTCAGTGTTATTCTTCCTCTCAGCTGTTGAAGCTTGTCTTGCGTGCTGCGCTGCATGCTTCGTGGGTATCCTCCAGAGCATGGTGGAATATTTCAACAGGTCGGCTCCTTTAACGAAACAAATATCCTGTACCCCTGACGATGTTTACGACCAGATATGCATACATTGAAATTGGTCAGCGAAAGTATAAATACTCGATTTCTTTCTTTCCTCACGTCCTATTCCAGCACTCTATGGCAAGCCCTACATTGCCGCCGCGAAGGATACTTGGAGGATGTTCAAAGATCGGGGTAAGGATTTCTTTTCTAGGCGCTCGGTACCTGTCTTTCTTATTCTTCACTCCAGGTATCGATGCTCTTGTGAATGACTCTCTTGTCGGAATGAGTAAGGCTATCACTTTATGCCTTCAACGGCCTTTCTTAACCTCATCCAGCTCTCATGTGGGGCGCGTACGCGATTGGCCTGATGTCATCTTTATTCGCCTATCTATACCTGCGTTGTAAGTGGATCATTCATGATGCTAGAAACACAGTCCTAACAAGTGGCAAGTCACGGCGCCGTCTTACAACGTGGACGGTCAATACACCGCACCTGTGGTTTTATTTGCGTTCTTAATCGGCTTAGTCTGCTGTGCGTGGTTATTTTCCTTTTTGGATTCGACAAGACCTTATCATAATTCAGCTATGACTATGTCTTCCGCGATCGAGGCTGGGGTATCGACAATGTGCGCTTATGTTTATCTCTCGACTTGCGCGTATATAACTCTTCTTGTAGTTTCGTCGGACTCGGAGAGGATCCTCAGGTTCTTTCCAACCGTGCACCAGAGTTGTTCGCGGTAAGAACTTGCATTTTCTACAGGAGAATCGCCACTGATACGTTGACGACAGCTTATCGCAGAAACCTATCCCGATGTCGTCCAGGGCGTTCCAAGACACTGATTTGAGGGAAATGAGATTTCTTGGGCGTGATATTACACTTCTTTAGTACTGCGTCGTATATCTACCTTTCAATCCTAGTGAGTGTTTAGTTGCTGCAAGTCTGACATTCAATGAGTCGTGAGCATCATACTCTACACGTGACATAATGGCTCCCGCCGAGTCCAGATGTTTCTTTGACTGCGGCCCTCTCGCGCTCGAATTTCGTGCTCGACCCAAATTATTACCTCTGAAGACTAGCTAGTACCATGAGGAAGACCTCATACGTCGTCACCTTCGCCGTTGTGGCACTCATCCTCGCGTTTGTCTGTCTCAGAACATCTTTGATCCCTCGGTCGTTTCCTATTTCTAACTCCCCTCTCAGAACATAATTTCCACCCGCCGACCAGACTGGTAGGGAACGGGTTAAGCTTCCTGGGACGCCACTGATTTATGTCATCTTCAGGCTTGTTGTCAAGTATGAAGAGATCTTCCATACCAGAGTCACCGTAACATACGGTCTCACGCAACGCTGCGAGCTCACCATTTCGGAGATCCCTAGCCCCTCTGACGGAGGAAAGATCACATACAGGAAGTATGAATGCAGACGCTTCCCTGCCAGTGTAACCGACGGTTGTGACAAGGAGAACGAGGCGTTCTGTGCCGCTTGGACGAGTGCAGGATACCTCGCACAGATTGGCATCGGATTTGGCAGCGTCTCCCTGCTGGCAATATTGGTGGGCGTGAGTACGCACTCACGCAGGAGGAGGATATGGAGAGCAGTTGCTGGTTTGGTTCTCTTGCAGGGTATGTATTTCGAAATCAGCGATGTTTCCGAGACTTATGCTGGTCCCTGTGCAGCCATCTGCTTACTCTCCGCTTTCGCGATTGTGACAGAATTGTACAGGAAAGAAAGCTATTCGACGTTTGAGCGTGCCCGACCTGGTAAGTTCGTGGTGTTCGGGGAGCGTTTTGTCAGATTCTGACTCCGTAATAGGCCTCGCCTACGTCCTCCATACGATCTCCTGGGTTGCCGCCATCCTGACCACTATCGGAGTAATCACAACGGGTATCTCTGCAGATGTTGGCCACCAGTGGGCAGCCGGAAACCGGGCATACCAACGCATCGGACCCTGAAGCTCGACATCTTGCGTTGTGGCCCTACTCTGCCCTGAACACTCTGCGTCCCCCCATGTACTTATTCACAATCGCTTTATCTGTTCAAGACGCTGTAACAATTAAAATGTTGATATTCCAGGTCCCTATGCAGGTCAAAAAACGTCTATTAATTAAGGCATTCCCTTCTTCAAGTTGTCGAACTTGCTGTAGGTTAGGACAAGCCAGTTGCTGCCTTTTTCAAGCCGCCCATGGCGTTCTTGACGATGGCAACGAGACTATGACCTGGTTGGGTCCTTCCGGGACCGCTCTCCATACCTCTCTCGAGGAGCCCTTGTCGCCCGCTAAGTTCCCAGAACATGCTACCGCAAGGTCTCCCGTTTGATGTACGGCCTTCAACCTGGCGATGTTCTCGCTGTCGAGCTGATCATCTCTCTCTTGGCTGGGTCGTATGACCAGCTGACTCCTGTCTTTGTTCTTCTTTCATCGTCGAGTTGGGTAGAGGAAGCACACGATGTCGTATCCCCAGTTCCCAGTTCCTTGACCTATGCCGGAGAAGGAGGACCAGGCCATCGGTGTTGAGGAAGGACCGCCCGTAGAGGGGACGCCGAGGACAAGTTTGTCGCGCATGACGTTTTGTGATATGAACCAGTTGACGGCAGAAGCAGCGCCTAGAGGTCCTCCGTACAAGTTGGCTTGATGCCAGTACAGATCCCAAGATCCAGCTATAAAAAGAACCGACTTAGGACATGAAGAGCGAGGGACAAGCCAGGAACGAAAAGTCGTAAGCCATATCCAGAGTCCGAATCTATCCTCTTTTGAACGTGGAGCTTCTGTAATTGTCGGTCCGCAGGTGTGCGATCTGTTGCGCTGGCGTCATCGTTGTTCTCATTGGAGTAAATGAGGAGCACTTACTGTAAGCAGGAACTTGGCTCCATAGCCTTCCTGGAGCATGTTTGTCCAAGGCAATCCGCATCTCTTTGAGAAGCTCGCCCATATCCAGTGGCTTGCTCATCGTTCGTAGGATGTCGTAGTCGACGTCCAGACCATCAATCCATAGTCCTCAAGGAATTCACCGAGGTTCACGATTTAGCTCTAAGGCGGGATGTCACAACAGGATGGAAGTTGGGCGAATACGTCCACCCTCCGATGCTGAGGGGACTTTAGGTGGCGGTTCGCCTCTTCAGATTGTAGATGGCTTTGAAGTTTCCGTACAAGTTGTTTCCGGCATCGTCCAGGAATCTCGGGGTAATGGATATCTTGATCGGCCCATAAGTCAGACAGGGTAGACCTCGCCAGTGTCGGGCTTGACGTTTGCGAAGGAATACAAGATGTGGCTGAAGCATAACTTAGATATATGCGGTGACAGATGGATGAGCGAACCTACGTGAGGTCCGCACAGGGATGAGGGAAGGGGGAAACTTCCGCGAGATACCCTGCAGATCGAGGTCAGAGACGTGTTATCATGAAGAAGGATGGATCGTGTACCAATTGACGAGTACAGTCTGAGTGAGAATGGTAAAGCGAGAAGCAACACGACTTACTATCCGACACTGTATTTACCATCACAAGGCATAGTTGGATCGTCGGGTGAACAGGGTCGATCAGTGTCTGGCTTGTGTTCTGGAGTGTCTGGTGGGGGAACTTTGGTGTACGGAGGATTGTCCGGCTCGGAAGAAAGAAGCGCGACAAGGCAAAAAGCAAGTCAAGAATAAGCCAGCGGCGTGCGCTGCGAAGTTCCTTTGGCGGCGGGGAGTTGCGGTTTCTAGGTAGAGTGCTCTACAAGCCTGTCGTTGGACTCTGATGTGGGGAGGGTTCGTAAGAGGAGGCAGCATGACATGGGTGCGCAGCTTATATTTAAGTTGTATGCGACGGTGGGGGTGGAACAAGAGATCAAATGCCCCTATTCGAGCATGTGCAACATCGATCTGTTCGCCGCCCACAGCCGCAGTCAAACATGCAAGACGGAAAACAACGCAGCGCCTGCGTCGAAAATGCTTGCCTCGGAGAGACGTTTTTCGATAAAAAAAGGTGGTCTTGTTCAAAGTGCAAATTGCTTCCGATCCGTCTGGCTGCGTTTTCTTCAAGGTGGATCGTTGTCTGCGTGTCGTCATCTTCGCGTGCTCAGGACCGAGGTACTTACTGTGTGCTTCTTTCTATATCATAATTTTTTCGTTGAAGGCCGTCAATGGCCTAAAGATCCTCGCGCAATAAAATGTCAATTCTGTTGTTCAAGCCCAATCTCATATTGCCTATGAAATCTTAATGCTGGAACTTTCCCGTTGAAGATATTCCCTCTAACTGCTGACATCGGAGTAGCAGCAAACCTCCAGCCTTCAAGTTCACCCGACCCGGAGACGATATAAAGCATACATGTAGCGAATATGGGATGGAGCTTCCTTCTCTTGATCCTCGACTACGAAACTATTCCTTGCCCCAGTGCTCCGGATCCTCTGACATTTTCGGTCACCAACGCCCAATCTCCAGCTTGGGGTCAGTGCGGTGGCCTGTGCTGGTGAGATTTTAGTACCTTCGCAGACGCTCATACATAGCTGTTAACTCTCCGATATGAGTGGCTCTACTACCTGCATTTCAGGGTACACTTGTATATACAGCAACCCCTGTACGTCGAGATTAGGCGCCCATTTCATTTCCTAATCAGTTCAAATTCGGGCGCTTAGATTACTCGCAATGCATCCCTGGCTCGCCACCTGGAACAACTGCCACGGATCCAGGAGGCGCTACCACTACTACGCTCGCTTCCCCGCCAAGTACCACGGTGACAGGACCGGCGCCTACTGGCTCTCAGGTCCGTACTGTGCAAGCTCCCGTCTTCATTTCTACCTTCAGGACGGCAGTACGCCGCCGGAACATAAAAATCTGAGATTTACAATTAATGCTAACTTGGAGCATAGATCATAAACCAATACTCGGCCCCGAGTCATCCGCTGGGCGCTTCACCATCGGCGGTACAATACCCCTGAATAGCGCAGATGGATCAAAATTGTATCTCAACCTCAACAACAGCGGGACAGCTTCCTACAAGCCCTTGACGTTCGGAACAACCGCGACGACGATCAGTAGATGCCATCATCACCACTAACCCGAGGTAGCCCAATTTCATTACCTGCTCTACCAGCTCTTCAATCACGTACGATCTGTTCCTCTAGACGGGTGATGATACACCACTCCGAAGGAGTTCACTAGGTATTTGTACATTGTCGTGTATAACGGTTGCATCGTAACTCTAGAAAGGAGTAGTAGAAAGTTGAAGAGCTAATAAAACAAGGTATTGTACGGGCAGACATGTAGAAAGCTACTAGTATATATGTAAAATATGAAGAAATATCCCAACAGCTCAAAAATATCAACACTGATTAAGAAAAGAGTTCTTCGGCCATGGTTGATGGTAGTCGTCCTCCCACGTCGTGAGATTGGGATTGGTGTACGCCTCGACGTATCTGAAAGGAAACGTTGTCACGCAAGAAGCAAAATATCCAGTCAGGACATACTTGTCGATGTAATCTTTCGTAGGGAAGTCGCGTGGATTACAGCCTATATTGACGGCATTGGCCGACTGATAGACTCTAACGTAGTCGATTTTCATGTGGGCAGGAAAGGTTAGAGCAGTGAGGTCGACGGCCCCGAAGCTTGTCGACATTCCCAGGTTAGCGATGATGTACTAGAAGACGAAGACGTTGAGAGTATCATCTGGTATATAGACTCGGGAACCAACCATTGGCTCTTGTGATACTGGCCTTGCAGAAATCTGGACACTTGGGTTTGGTCCCACCCCAGCCGCCTTCATCGTCCATGTGACTTGGTTACTCGATATCCATGCAATGTACTGCGCTTTGATCAGCAACTAAACAGTTCCTTCGATTCATTGAATACGTACACCGTCATCGAACCCTAGATGACCACAGAGCGAGCACTCAATTCCTGGAGTAAAAGGATATAGAAGGTGGAGTAAATGCCTGGTTTGTACTGCGGAATGGTCTAGGTCAGCAACGGGGAATAGGGCTACCGAGGTTTCGCACCTCGAAGCCATAGATGGAATAACACCCTGTGCCCAGTTCATAACAGTCGGAATTGGTGTTTGTGACGACTGAAGTGGCTTGCTGGGTTGCACTCCCAATATACGTATTCAGCTTGCTTATGGTGGGATCGACAATAATCATGTTTTCCGCCGTGCTATTCCAGAGATATCCAGCATCAAAGGGCTAGCATACAGTCAGCCCAAGAGTAATTGGGACGCCTATGAATTACTTACCGCCCACTGAGCGGATTGCGAAACTTCGCCCACTCCACTGCCACTGGACTACGGGAGTCCCTTTGTCAGAGGCGATTTCTCGTAACTAAAACAAAGACGTACTTGTGCCTCAAAAATATCGATTTCAGGCGCCGAACGTCCAACAAATGTGCCGTCCGAATGTTTCGGTCCCGGGTGGCTTTCGCCTGAGCAAGTGCATCGAGACAATCGTTGCCCAGGCAGGTAGGACAGAACCCCGCCTTTGCTCGCGTCGCCGTTTATCGTCGCCGCTATGGGCTGTCCGTTCGTGGTTTGGTTGGCAACGGTGCCCACATCGCAACTGTCATACGAATAGGGCCACTGTATGTAGCTTCAACGAATGCCTGGACAAAACGGCTCAAATGCGACTTACTAAACCCTCCAACGATGCCCCATAGCCTGCACGACCAAGATTTCCCATCGCCCATATTGCGGGCCAAAACCCTGCCACATGACTTGCACCTGGCAATTGTACTGATGTCTCGATATAGCCACCAGTGAAACAGAACTTGTTCCTGTAGGACAAGGAGGGGTCAATGAGCATATATGGAAAATCTGATAACAAACCAAGTGGAGAGCAAGCCTAGACAATGAGCGTCATAAATCAAGTACGTGTGACAGATTAATTACTGACCGCCTTCATAATTGAGTCCATGAGTCTGCTTCCGAGAAAAGGTGATAACAAGAGAACCATCTTGCGTTGTTATAGCCTCCGGATCGTACCATTCCAGGTTGTTGGTGGCCTGACGGAATAAGGGGTGAACTTCGATATTGAGGCAGTTACACTCACCCAATAGTGAAGGTCTACAGCCTCCCAATATGGATCGTCGCCGGGATAGAAAGTCCGTCCGTCCACGTTGAATTCATCCGAAAATACAAGCTGCATGTCTGGCTGACCGCTGACCCATGACGGCCTCGTGTATGCTTCTCGAGGTGTGTCTTGGTCAATGAGGCCGAAGTTGCCAATGAGTGGTATCTGTCCTGTCGAGTTTATACCGCCGACGTTGAAAGCACCCCCTGTGTCAAATTTCGTCCGGTCATAGAAGGTTAGGACGGGATAGCCAATGCTGTTGGTGTCAGTGGTGAGCCTAGTGGCTGGCAGAAAATGAGCCTGAGAACGCACAACAGCAACAAAAGGCCTGTTATGAGAATAATAACACATCCAGCATTCCCGAGCCCACGCAGCGAGAGCGTGTTCTGAGGTCTCCATGACCTCTTCTCTGACGGAACGAGGTCATAGAACTCGTCGTCAGACTCGATGAAGTCTGGTGATATTGAGGAGCCCCAGTCGCGTGGGTCATGAGAGAAGTAAAACTATTATTGTAAGAACGCTGCAAAAAGTGATGGAATGATAAATCACCTTCGCAGATATTGTGGCGAGGCTTGACCTCGCGCCAACAGGATATGCCGAATCGAAGTCAGACTAGAGTGTGTAAACAGACGAGGCAAGGTTGAGGAACGGAATAGTTACCAGCGTGCTCCAGTCATTCGAATCTCTCTTGAGCATGAACTTGCTCTCCATGGTCGGCGTGTCGAAGAGACCAGAGAGATGAGGCTAACAGACTTCCGCGGGTCAACGTCAGAAATGACGACACGGCCTAAAAATAGCCCCATTCATAACGTTATCCGCCTTACACAGTAATAACAACTATAAATATTCTCATAGTAATTTCGTGATGACTCCCAGACCCTACAGGAACTGTCAGTGAGAGTTTGTGTGATATCTATGCCACCACACCGACCTTGGTCTTTCCCTCACGGAATAATAGCTTCATGCCCTCTTTGACAAATTCGGGATGGGAAATGAACTCAAACTGGACTGTCGCGCGATCGCCTGTTCTCAAGATGCCTTGGGGATGATCCATTCCGACTATTCGAACGGTCTGGCGGACGGCCTAGAAGACAGAAGAAGTAAGAAAATGGAAGTTCTCTCACGCCGAACACCATACTCCGCAGTGCAGCATAGCCTGACACCATACATTCGTCAGCTTGCTTCTACGAGAAGCACGAAAGAGATCACGAACTTGATAGTTTTTCTGCAAAGTTGTGTTATGGCTAGGCGCCGCATCAGGAGTGATCTTACTAACCAAATGAATACTTACTAGAGGATCAAGACTTGGCCTTCGAACTGTCGGATGGCTGCGAAAGGGGTGTGTGGAATTGTTCAGCTAGAATGATCATGATCAACCCACCTCGGGGAGGGGTGTCCGTTTTCGTCACGAGAACCATGCCCTTCCTCACTGCTGCGCGACGGATTCTCTTTAGCGCTAACGATACACACTGGCCTGCTTCTGCGCGTCCTACATCCGCTCTAAAGCAGACCGTCACTTTCAGCACGTGGTGAGGGGAGAAATAACGGCACCTCTTCCTCTGTATGCTTTTAACCACGGTAGTTTGGTAGTTCCCATTTGAGTCTGGGCCTAACATAACGGCATCGCCAGCTTTTATAGTCCCAGAATTCAAGATCCCGTTCACAACAGTTCCAACGTATGGAACAGACCAGACTTCTGTGATGGAGTACTGCCCGAGGGATGAGATATGTTGGTCAGCAATACAAAACAGCACAAACCTCTAAAGGTTGATCGACAGCGAATTTCTCTGCATCTCTTTCACTAGAAGGTAGCAGGTTCAGGAATGTTCGGACCTGGAGACTTTGAATTAAGTTATATCGCAAGAGTGTGATATTTGCTTACAAAGTCCAGTCCTTGGCCGGTGACATTTGAAATCTGGAATATCGGACAGAGTCTAGTTTAATCAGCGTCTGTAGGCGTTGTCAGAGGTTTGGTCCTCTTACTTTTCCGTCCCAAAAGAGGTTGCCATTTCGACGGCGACCTCTAACGATTTCACAAAAACTGGAATTTTCCTTCGGAAATGCGAAAGATGAGCGACGAGAAATAGGTTTGAATATCACCATTATGCGTACCGGCAACCAGGACTCTTGAGAATTTTGACAACCTGCTTGACCGTCTCTGCGAGAACATTTGGAGGAGTCATATCAATCTAGGTAAAGTAGTGAACAGTGAGACTAGTTGCAGAGAAAGGCGAGGCAACCTTGGTGATACAAACCACCACAGGGACGCTCAGAGCTAAGGCAATCGCAAGATGTTCCTTCGACATTCCTATCAGCCCAGCATTGCCCCCCACCATGAGAACGACGCAGGATGGTGCTCCAGAGGTAAGACCGTAGAGCGTGGTTTTCAAGTAGCGCTCGTGTCCGGCGAGGTCTACTTGTTAATTAATACTGAACTTATAAACGGTCACGAACACTTTACCAGTGAAAGAGACGATCTTAGCAGCTTGTGACGATATTTCCTCCCATCCCATCTTCTCTCTCCGTATAACATCCGGATCGGTTGAATGAGCGGTGTTAGGCAGAATCGGAGCACCAGAAGGACCAAAACCCAAGATCTCACCCAAGAGTTGGTTTCAATATCTGCATTGGGCAAGAGGCGAACGTACCTCCATTCCGACACTGGATGTTCGACCTGTCTCTACCTCATGTTTGTGACGGAACAGACCAACACGAGCCCGGCCTCTGCCGTCGTCAAGAGCCCCTACATTGGGCTAAGAGGGTGCTTATAGATTGCAAGCACGAGTTTCATACCTCTGGTCAGCACTCCTAATGTTGTCGACTTCCCGCTATCGACGTTACCAACCACAGCACATCGAACTTCGGGAGTCAATGAAACGTTGGGAGGAGGTAATCTCAAAAGTAATGAAACTCGAGGATGGCCACTCTTAACCTCAAATAATGTCGACATCTTAGCAACCCGTTTGTATAAGTCTGATGCACGGTCATGGATCTCAAATTCGTACGCACCTTCCCTCCAACTTCCTCCACAGACTTGGATATCCTTTCGCGAAGAGTTTCTATGTCCTTCACGGTTCGTTCTAGGCCAGTCCATCCTGTAGTATCCTCGATAAGCTCGCCAGAAAAGAGCTCTGCACGAGGAGGCTGCTGTCCTATTCGTAGCACATATTCGCCGTTATGCTGCGTTAATAGTGAAGCAACGAGATCCCGGGCACGATCGTGGTCAGCCTGGTTCTCAGAAAGTAACAGGGACTGCATAAATTGATCAGCGATTGTGATTCACAAGCGGGGATGTGGGAAGATTGATGAGGACGCACCAGTATCCGTTCCTCGACTTCCTGCAAAGCAGGGCCGTCGGGACCGGCTGTCGCTCCCTTCTTGAACTCTGTAGGTGAGGCCAGAGTTGAATCCTCTTTAACCTTCCCTTTCGATTTTTCCTTCTCTTTGTCAACTAGAGCTTGAACGCGTTGTTTCACGACTTCACGGTGGTGAATTTCTTCGATTTCGCTTTGAAATGTTCGGAGAGTCGCCATATTGAACAGCTCAAAATTGAGCTTTTAAAGAATCTAGCAACAGTGTGGAGGAGTCAGCCCACTGTTGAGTGACTCAATTGTTGTGTGGGATCCAGAATGCAGTCAAAGGAAGTCATTCTTCCCAGGCGTCATGTGAGGACATTGCAGGTTTTGGAATCTTCCGAGGGCCGAGGCCGAGAGTGTGAACAAGAGGTGCTTTATATTCGCATCGACAACCTCCTTCGTGACAAGCTGCCACATGGCCACATGGACTCTGTCTTCCGTGAATGTAGAAAATGAAAAAGATGGTACGTGTCGTACGTCCACAAGGCCTTCCCGAATCATCCTCTGCCATCACGGTCACGTGGAGCTAATTTTGGCCAGTGGCCCTTGCCTTCAGACTCTCAAAAGTACAAGGTCGCCATTTGCACTGTATCATAAATGAACGGACAAGGTGAGCACTATGCTCCCTCTATTCAGAACCTCCAACTCATCTCTATGGTACGCCGTGCGTCTCGCTCGAAACCAACAGCAGGACCCTCCGAAGTTCGTATGGTCAGTGGCTCACAGCCAGGGGTCCTCGATCCAACACAGCCATCCCGTCTCCTTCGTACACCAGACTCCACCCTTACATTCGCGTCATTCAATCCATATGTCGCGACTCCTCATGACATTTCCAGAATCAGCAATCTCTCACTTCACGACGAACGTTGTCGATCAAAGCGAATTGTAATTGAAACGATTGCTGGTCAACCAGCTTCATGGCGCTGGGTGCCAAGCGCACTAAAGCAGGAAGGAGTAGATGACGAGGGAACATTTCCTCGACTAATAGACCTTTGCGGGTGAGAGATTCTTTCTTCGTGCCACTTGCCTGCCCTTATACGTTCCACAGCCAATTATGCGAAATCTCACAAGACCAGTGGGATTTATACAAGCTAGATCCTCTCTACAATTGCTTTGTCAAATTTCCGCCCGCTCTTACCGTGATTACGCGGAGAGCATGGGCAACCCATGACCGAATACCGTCGCCACCAACAGAGTCTCAATCAACCAACGCAGCAGAGGACGACTACGACAGCGATAAAATGGTTGTTGACGATGATTCCACACCATTTCGTCCTAAAGCTGGATCTTCTCCACGTCGAAAGAGGAAGCAATCGCCTCGAGTAGCCCTCGACTTCGACTTTGGTGTCCAACCTCCTGAACAGCCACCAGATCCTAAACCAAAACGGAAAGGTGTGTAGATCGCGCAAAAGACCTATAAATTTGCTAAGCATATCTTACAGCACACGTATCCTTCCAGACCCTACGCCCAGCTGATGATGATGAGAATGCATACTTCGAGGAAGACAGCCTCAACCGTAACACCAAATCCTACATCCCTCGGAACCAAAAGCGCGCCAGGACGCTGTCTCCTGGAGCACAAAAACGTACATTACACGCAAATCGCGCCGCTCGGGACAACACCAAGAAGACGAGATGGGAGCAAGAAAAGGAAGCCCGGAGAGAGCGGCGCGAGCAGGCGTTCCTCCGAGAGGTCTTGATAGAAGTGCCTCCAGCCTATGCCCACTTTAATGGTATGTTGGTGGTTACCCTTGAACTGCTCTTTTCAACCTTTCCGTAATCGTTAGGGAATGGCTTCGCCTCGACCATGCACGACATACCGGAAGAATCAAACATTCCAGAAGAGACGAATACCCCAGACGAGACGAGCATACCAGATGAACGAATGGAAGAGCCGACCTCCCAAGAAGAGACAGAGGATCCTCTCGCAGAATCTCTGAGAAAGATGGCAGAACTCAACGCTGATCGTGAAAGGCAACGGGAGCGGGAAAAACACCTTAAAGGAGAGGAGGTCAAGCGAAGAGCTCAGTCCGAGGATCCAAGTCGCGAACAACAAAAGCAACAGAAATCAGCAGAGGAAAAGCGTAGGAAGGAGGAAGAGGCCCGAAGACGTGAAGAATTTGAGAAGGCCATGCTCGAAGAAGAGATACGACGGCGACGAGCGGAATTGTTCGAGCGACTCGACCGAGAACGTGAACTTCGCCATGATCAATGGAGCAGTGGGTACTGGTCACATCATCGAGCAATAGAGCGGTACAAAGACGTCTCTGCTTTCTTCGACAAGGCCCGGTTCTCGGGAGAGACCTTCCCGCTTGTCTTTATTGACATCCCTTGGCCGACACTGAAGGACCCGCGTCACAACAGGGTACAGGATTTGGACTGGGACGTCATTAACGCATTTTTTAGTTATTTCCGAAAGAACTCGCGCCTTCAAGAATACAAGGATATCCTGAGGGTCAGCTTCCAACGCTTTCATCCCGACCGCTGGGACAGCCGTAACCTTTTTATTTCTATTCTCGACGAGCAAGAGAGGAATGAGGTGCATACAGGTGAAGCTTTAAATTCGCGCCATCTTTCCCGAACTGATAAGCGCCAAATTTTCCAGCGGTGTCAATGGTCAGCAAAGCGATAGGGGCTCTCTACACAGAGGTGAAGGGAACATAAGAGGCAATCCTCATATCGCCATTTATAGGGCCTGGTGAAGATCTCTATCTTTAGGACAGAATGTTGCAGTACTCTAGGCTGTGCTTTCAGACAGATGCATATGTCACACTGTTGACAGCAACCATGTTAGTTGGATGAGGGTCGGTGGATAGTTACTCATGCAATTGACTCAAATTTTATGCGGGCGCATTGATTGGTACCAGCCTGATGTTTGTGACGTGACCTCATCGGGGAATGATGCATCGAGCTGCCCACGGTATTTGGTTCAGGCGCTCATCCTTCCCGCTCGCTAGTATCGGGGTCACTGTGAAGTATCTCCTCCATTTGACCGATCGTGGGCTGTGGCTGGTAAGCGCCGATGTTGGAATACATAAGTCAAATTACCAACCAACCACCGCCATTCACAGAACCTCGATCTGCTGACAAGTTGCAATGCCCGTGTTGGAGAACTCGAACCAGGTCCGCAGAATCCGCTCAGAAAGTGCTATTGTTCGACCACCAGAGAGGGCGCATTTGCATTCTACTTTGTCACCTGTCGATAGTACCCTCGAGGCGTACAACCTGCACCATGCCGTGGGCACGACTCACCAGGCGCCTAGCCAGATTGCTGCTCATGAAGTAGTCTTACCGCATAGTGCTTCTCCGCATCCGTCAGAGTGGGCCCCGTTGTCTAGTACTGGTTGGCCTTATCCAACTCCCTCCCCATTGAACACACCGCAACCGCCGCCTCCGACCCAACATTTGGAACACCCGGATCTCTTGGTCCCCCCTCAGCATAACACCTCCATCTATATCAGATGCTTGAACTATTTTGGCCTGGGTAGACGAGCATCGCACGCACGTAAGGCACTCGTATCGGTAATCTGGAATTTATCCTGGGGCTTCTGTCAGGCATGTCAACATCACACAGTTTATCTCCCCTTTCCCTATTTAACATTACTACTCCTCAGGTTCTTACAATTGTCTCTATATTGATTCTGACAGGCACACGATTGAAGAGCCCCACACAACCAGACTTGACAGAATGGAAGGCTTGCGATCGCCCACTTGGGATATGGGCATCGATTTGGGTCGTCCGGGCCATTCTGGCGTCAGGATTAGCGTACTGGGATTTCCGGCGAGATCGCTTGCTGTTTGTCTCTTAAAATCTTTATGCAATGTTCGTCACTCATGCTTGGCTTAGACGTCCAAGTGCCGATGCAGAGTCGGGGAATATAAACACAGCTGCTGTATCGCAAAATGCTTCAGTGGCAGCTAATAATCTGGATGGGCAGACCGCATCTCAACCACTTCCTCAGCCCCGTGAAGGCTCTGCCGGCTCTGCTGCACGTCCAGCACGCATGCTTCCTTACAACCCAACGTATTCACGCCTCACATTAGTGTGCTCCTTGCTCACACTAAGTTGGTTCCTCACCGCTCATATTCTTGAATACACATCGATTAACACTTGTCGAAACTCGTCGCCGCACCTCTGGTGGCTTGTCTTCGGTATTCTATGCATAATGTACCTAATGGTATTGGAAGTCGTCATCCTTGGCTTCGTTGTGCTTATCGTCGCTCCTATCCTCTTTGTGAGTTCCAATGTCAGTTATTTCCTGATGAGGTCTTGATAACTTTGGCTAGATATTTTGGAACATTTTCTTGATTTGCATTGGACGCCATCCTATGCAAAATCCCAACATGATCAAGCCAGAAGTGGGAAAACTTCCCAAATCTGTTGTTGATCGCATCCCCCTTGTCATGTACATACCACCTCCTCCAACATCGCGGAAAGATGCCACCGATCAATCACCGCACTCTTATCCCCCGAAGGCATCCGAGACAGTCGCTAGACCGCCTCGCGTCCGCTTCAGGTTCTTCAGAAGGGCATCTACAACTGCGCTGAGGAAGCCCAATGATGAATCTGTCGACGAAAAGAACGGAGAAAATGGTCTTCCCGATATTGCCCCGAAGTCATGGGAGAGCAATTGGGAGCATGGCGATCACCCATTCATTACCCTGGAAGAAAACCAGGCGGCCTGTGCCATTTGCTTAATGGACTTCGAGGAGCCCAAGCGAAAGAATGCTCCAGAGGACACGGGTGACGTATCCAAAGAACAGACAGAAGGATTAACTGCTGTAAACAGTGGGAACAATAGCCCTTCTCATGTTACAGAACCACGTCAAATAGGAGAGTCTAGGGAAGAAGAAATGCAAACGAAAATGAAACTCACAGATGCAGGTGATGGTCCTCAGCCATTGAGGCTTCTTTCTTGTGGTCATGTTTTCCATGTAAGTCAGATAGGCACTGTAAGGACCATCCTGGTATTTACTGTGTTTTGCAGAAAACTTGTCTGGATCCATGGTTGACTGATGTCTCCGGACGTTGCCCTGTTTGTCAGAGGCCTGTGGAGACCCCGGGCAAGAATAAGCAACCTTCGAGACACATCTAAGGATGTTTTGAAGGTGCTTTTGTCCAATCACCTGCTTCAACCACCCCTGATTGCTAATGTTATCTTCTTACTGCAGATTGATTCCCTACCTATGCAATATGCTTTCTGACAATGGTTGGTTTGGGATACATGTCCACTAAGATCCTCAAGCACCTAGTTGTATCTGTAGCATGTGCCAGCTGGGCCATGAATCTTCTGTATAGGACCTGTACTATCTGCTATCAGTTTGCCGGCGATTTCAAGACCTCAGAATCTCTCTGCGTATCATTTCACTATCTTCACGAAAAATTAGTTGTGGGCTTCTAATCCATAAGTGGTAGTCTTGAAAACAATGTGGCGCACTGCCGTGTTGTTGGGTTCGTTTGGGAGGCTGACGACGGCCGAATAGGTTGGAATTGTTGCCGACTGATCGAGTAGATGAGCGCCTAGCTGTTGGAAGCGCCGGTATCTAACCGTGCCGGCGCCAAAACTGGTCGCCAGACGCCCACCGTAAGGATCTCGATCGTAAGCATTCCCTAGTATGTTGAAAGACAGGACGTTAGATGCCAAACAAAAGATCTGCCAATCATACCTCGTGTTGCAAACTCTGCACAACATCATCATTTGCCTCGTTGAATCCCCAAGGCAAGGATGGATGCAGTGGCACTTGCACTGCACTATAGAGCACTTACACAGGCTATCTGCTTCCTCAAATCGGGGATAATGAATTTAGATTTGGCTTCTCGGTGAAAGCGTACCCGGTGAAATGATACAAGAGATTCGGTCAACTTCCATTGTGGTCAAACGCGGGCAGGGGATGTCAAAATGGGGCAAAAATATGTTCGAACTATGTTCCAACGACACGGAGTATGTTCAGTCACCACGCTGCTGATGTCCAACAAATTTCTTTTGGTCAAATTGGATACACGAAGGGGAGCATGAGCACGATTTATTTTTATCGTACCGGGCCGAGATTGGACGTTCGCCGAGGGAAGCTTCTTTCATCGCCGTAGGTTCCCTCGGTGTCGGGATGGCCCAAATGGCCGATGAGAGCAGGCGTGGATTCTTCGACTTTAACCGGGCACCCCACGAGCAACGTCACCCGCTTGTCTCTCCCTTCCTGCCTTCCCTCCCGGATGAAGGCGAGCACGACCGGAGAGAGGACGCTGGCCTCTAGCACCAGCCTCAAGGGCAAGAATGGGGACTCGGCCGATGTCGAGAAGGTATCTCCAGTCGAAAGTCGGGCCTCGTCACCCCCTCCGTCAGTGGGAGCATCAGCCCAACTCCAGACGCCAGCCAAGCCTCCGTTCTCGGTGCAGTTCCTGGATGAGGATGAAGATATCTCCAGAGCACGCAGAAAGTACATTACGATCCTCCTCCAGCGCACCGGGCTGATCGTCACAGCAATCTTCGCGATCTTCTCCATCTACTGGGGTGCCCTCTACAAGCTTCCTACTCATAGCTTGGAAGGATGGATCGTCGTAAGAGTCTTCGCTTGTTTCAGATATGGTTGAGCGCCCGTTGACGTGTTTGTCAAAAAAAAATGCAAAAAAAGGATTTTGACGGCGATCAGATAGGAGAGTTCATAACCGCCGAACTCAACGCACGGTCGGGTCCCATAATACATTGGAATATCCAGCAAAGTGGAGGAGCGCTGAAGGACCCTGATGATGTTGCGCGGGCAATTGTCGATGAAGACTGCTGGATTGCGGTAACAAGTCGGCCCATCCAATTTTCTTGATCAACGGCAGTGCTGATGGGCCGCTATTCCGGACGATAGTCAATCCCGGCGCAACAAGGGTCTTGAATGCAACGCTGGCATCCAATGATACCAACTTCAATCCTTCAACTTTAATAACAGCTTATGGGATCGAGGCACGGAACGAAAATGCATAGTATGTCTTCTTCCTTCCCTTCTTGATCCGGCGTTTGAGCAATTTGTGAACAGTCGGTCATTGCTTCGTCATACAGTTAAGCGCCGTTCTGTCATTGATGACCTAATTTTAACCAAATACGTTGCCTGCAGATAGAAGGGTCCCTTCAGGAAATCACGAAGGATTATGCCGTCAGAATGGTCTCGGAGCTCATTCGGTCGAACATCTCGCTGGCGGCGATTCGACCAAACGTGTTGGTGCGGCCAGTTTACTACACGCTGGTGAATGTACGGCCCTTTGATGTTCCTGTGTAAGCCTTGATGGAAATTTCGACGAAGCATGCCATGAAGCTCACCTTACTTTAGCGCCTCAGCAGTGACCTTCGTTGGATTAATTTATCTGCTAATTTTGTCTTTCATTGTGGTCGTGAGTTTAAGCATCAAGCTAAACTTGAAGATATTTCGCTGATGGTTTCCAGAACTCCGGGATCCTGGCTAGAACGGTTTCTGGAATAGAGAAAAAGTTAACGACAGCCTCATTAATTCGAGTACGGTTGGTCTCACCAGTGGTGATTTATTTGATTCTCTCCGTGAGTTGGACCGCCTGCGAATCGAGTAACAGGCTGATGGCTAGTGACGGTAGCTCGCATACACTCTTGTTACTCTCGCATTCAAGTTGCCATTTGAGCGCCAGTAGGTGGTGTGCTGATATCGCGAGGAGTTGAAAGCCACTGAATTCGATTGACAAGCTTTGGCCGGGCTGGTTTTGTGATATTCTGGATACTCTCGTGGTTTGGAATGACGGCAGCGTGCGTAGGATAATCGAGCTTCTCTTCTGTATACTAACGCCTCGCTTGCTAGCGGGCTCGCGTTGGAGTCCATGATGACTCTGTTGACCTTGAAGTACATCCAGGTCTTCTTGATCCTATGGATTATTGGTCCGTCTATCGTTCGAACTCCAATCCATGTGAAGTTAACACGTTGACAGGGAACGTATCGGTATGCCTATGGCCGATCGAGACATTACCGGTGGTGTACCGGTACGGACACGCAGCACCGTTCTACCACATCTCGAGGGGGGTCAGAACGATTGTGTTTGGAACGAAAGATGAGCGTAAGCTGATTATCGTCATGTCGGAAACCCGAGGCTGAATGAGTCATATACATTGACAGTAGGACTGAACTTCGGTGTTCTGGCGGCGTGGATTGGGATCTCGTGCGTGACGCTGCCGCTGATTCAGTGGTATCGGAGACAGGGAGAGGTCAGAGAGTGGAAGGCAAAGGTCACGAAGTCAGGACACGCGTGAGAGTAGATTACCAATACGAGTGAATGACCAGTGTATGATTGGCTCGATGGACTCCGAGGAACCTCTGAGAATCGCGCCGTACGTGTCGTATTTATTCTGCCCTTCACTCGTTTACCTTTCCCTATGTCTCTTCTTCGCTCCTCCATCGTATCTAGAGCTCTGGCTCGTTCTCGCTCCTATGCGACGACACATGCCGCAGCAAAGAGGTGATTTACCTGCTCGTTGGGCCAATGTCCGTGTCTCACCTGCGTCACCAGTCCAACGGGTAAGCTACGTCCACTATCCACCGGACGCGCCATATTGAGTTCTCCAAGCCGTCGTCATGTTGAACATGGGCGGCCCGTCCACCGTAAGCCCACACGTCATTCGCCTCTCGCGTCACCCAACGTTTTTGCGTTTAGGTTGAAGAAACCCACGACTTCTTGAAGAACCTCTTCATGGACGGCGACCTTATTCCGCTACCCTTCCAACGCTTCCTCGCACCCTATATTGCCCGTCGACGCACGCCCAAGATCGAACAGCAGTATGCCGACATTGGCGGTGGTTCCCCGATTCTTCATTATACAAAACTGCAGGGTGACGGAATGGCCCAGCTCCTCGACGAGCTTCATCCGGAAACCGCGCCGCACAAAGCGTATGTCGCGTTCCGGTATGCTCGCCCACTAACAGAAGTAACGGCACAACAAATGAAGGAGGATGGAGTCAATAGAGCTATCGCGTTCACCCAGTACCCGCAATACAGCTGTAGTACGACTGGAAGCAGCTTGAACGAACTATTTCGACGAGGGAAGACAGGTGACTTCGACAATATCGAATGGAGTGTGATTGACCGATGGGGTACCCATCCTGGGTTCATTGAGGTGAGTTCGTCGTCCATCTGCAATCCCGCTGATATATAATAGTTCGCACTTGCCCTAGGCAGTTGCCCAAAACATTGAAGCAGCCCTCGCCAAATTCCCAGCCGAAAAGCGCTCAGAAACAGTTCTCCTCTTTTCAGCGCATTCCTTGCCCATGTCTGTTGTAAACCGCGGAGATCCATATATACTTGAAGTGTCGGCGTCGGTCGCTGCGGTGATGCAAAGATTAGGCCACTCGAATCCATACCGGTTGGTCTGGCAGTCGCAGGTTGGGCCTTCGGCTTGGATGGGGATGCAGACAGGCGAGGCTCTGAAGGGGCTTGCTCGTCTTGGAACGAAGCAGGTGGTGCTGATTCCAATAGCATTCACGAGCGACCACATCGAGACGCTGTATGAACTGGACTTGGAGTATGCGAAGGAGGCTCGAGAGGTAAGTTTATTCGCTGCTGCCTCCTGTCTGGTTAATGAAATAATTACGCTTAGCACGGAATTGAAGTGCACCGGGCGGCCTCTCTGAACGACTCGCCTGTGTTCATTCGAGCGCTGGCCGACATTGTTGCGGAACATCTGCGCGAATGTGCGGCGGGGAAAGGACCAACAAGCATTCAGCTGGGCCTGCGGTGTCCGGGATGCACGAACGCAACGTGCGGGCAGCAGAAAGCTTGGTTCACGCGAGGAGGCCGGTAGTCGCTTGTAATTTTAGCAGTGTTGATTCGGTCAATGCGAAGGGTGGACGGAAAGTTTGAAGACGCGATTTGATGAGATTAGACGGACGGGAATGCTTAGTCAGCGGACAAGAACACTTTCGATGTTGGTTTACCAGGTGTTGGCGGCTATAAAGGCCCTGCGTAAATCCTCACAAGGCACAGACACTCTTGCCCCGTCCACTCCTCTCTGACAATGCCCACCACCGTCGTCTCTGCGCCCGGGAAGGTCCTTGTCGCTGGTGGCTACCTCGTCCTCGATCCTGCCTATTCCGGCGTCGTCGTCTCCACCTCCTCGCGCTTCTACACCGCCGTCCAGCACGCCCCATTCCGCCAGCCACTCACCCTACGCGTCCGATCGCCTCAGTTCCTCAACGCGACCTGGGTCTACCATGCTACGCTGACCCCGTCAGTCCAGATCGCGCCGTCCCCAGAAAAGTCCGTCATCTCACGTTGTATGATACTCGGGAAAATTCACTCATCGCCTGCTCCGATAGTGCTGGGAGAAACAAATTCGTGCATCTCGCGCTGCAGCACACGATCTCTCTCGCTGTCGAGATCAGTGGCGTGCAGGCAGTCCAGAACGCCCTCTCCGGGGGGCTCGACATAACAATTGTCGGCGGTAACGACTTTTATTCCCAAAGGGCTAAGGTACATTCACTCCGAGCCCTCCGGAGCGAGTTCAACGCCTGACCATTTCCTATGTAGCTCGAGCAGCTTGGCCTCCCACGTACGATCTCATCGCTCTCTAGCATCCCGCCCTTTTGCCCCACGGGAGTCCAGCTCTCTGACGTGCACAAGACCGGACTCGGGTCGTCCGCCGCGCTGATTACATCTCTTACCTCTGCCCTCCTCGTCCACCTCTCAGCTATCCCCGTGTCCGCTCTCGCGGAGGATGGTAGCGAAGGCCGCCGTCTGGCGCACAACCTCGCACAGTTCGTGCACTGCGTCGCTCAGGGGAAGGTAGGCAGCGGGTTTGACGTATCAGCCGCTGTGTTTGGGAGCCACCTCTACACGCGTTTCGATCCGGCGGTCATTCAGGATTTAATGGGCGAAAGTTTGGTATGTGTGGCTGCTCGTTCTCCATTTTCTTTTTCGCCTCCGTGATTCTTTCCATGTCATCGTTCTCGAATACGATTTTTTTCTGACCGTTGAATTCCTTTATCAGCCTAAATTGCTGCCTGTTCTGTCTCCGTCGAATGCGGCATGGAATTATCGCATCCAAAACTTCAAACTTCCTCCGTATACCCGGATTATGCTCGCCGATGTCGACGCGGGCAGTGATACCCCTTCTCTGGTTGGCAAGGTTCTGAAATGGCGCAAGGAGAAGAGTGCTGAAGGTAAGCGTAATCAAGCATTTGACATTCATCAGCCAACGATTTGTTCAGCCAATGCGTTATGGACACATCTGGACCAGCTAAACCAGACGCTCGCACAGACCTTGTTGCAGCTCTCGATACTTCATGACAAGGACATCAAGAGCTATCGGAGCGCTGTCAAGTACATCTCGACCTTACAGCCCCTGCAGGTCAGTCCAGTGCCGCGAGTCGAATTGTTTGATTTCTGACAAGGGTTTTCAGTGGGAGGCCAACCCTTTGCAACCTGCCGCCCAGGAGCCCATCGTAGCGACCTTCTCCAAGGTCCATACACTTTCGCAAGTAAAACGAATACCCTCGAGTGTCATGGGTTATTATTGACAAATTCCCAGGACATTCGAGCCAAGATGAAAGAGATGGGCGAGCTGGCTGGGGTTCCCATTGAGCCTGATGAACAAACGAGGCTCCTGGATGTTTGCGTGTCGCAGGCAGGCGTCATCGGCGGCGGTGTTCCTGGAGGTGAGTGTCGTACCATTTCCAGAGTTACCGTCATCTCAAATTTCTCTCTCTCTCTCTTCAGCTGGTGGCTACGACGCAGTGTGGCTGCTCGTCTGCGACCCCTCCTCAAGCAAATCAGATCCATCGCCTCTCCAGCGTGTAGAGCATATCTGGAACAATTACACCGACCTGAATGTCTCTCCTCTTTCCTCAAAAGAGAGTCTTGCCAAAGGGATCCGCCTTGAATCCGTTAACGATATCCCAGGACTTGCAGGCGTGTTAGCCTCAGCAGCATGACGTTGAGGATCCTTTACATAAACTAATGATTACACTGCCGTCCTATGTACATACGGTCCATCCTGATCTAGAGTAAGTTATATACGCATGCGTCCTGAATGCTCGTCGCCAATAAACTCTTCTCAGAGTGGGTCCATCAAATGCAGATTTTGGCAGCTCCCTCCGATGTCCAGGACTTCGCCAAAGCAAGGTATAGAGAAATAACCATCACAATCACGCCGAAAGCAACGCACATTACAGCGGGCAATTTCGTCATGCTGTACCATCGCAGCTTCTTGTCGACCAGCCTGATATAGCACGCAGCAGGGAAAATGAATGCCAGTGTAGTCGCTGATACACCGCCCGTTATCTCGAGCATTACCCCGAGGTCACAGGTTACGAGTGCCACTGGAAAAGAAGGCACGAAATAGAAAGACGTCAGACATGAATACGTGTATGTTGACATCGGAAATTGCAACCCACCGAACATGGACGCAAACAGGATGGTTGTCGTAAAGAACAAATGCCTTTGTGGGCTAAACACCTCATGTGAGAAGAAGTATTGCTCGACGACCTGTAAATAGGCGCGTCAGACGATGAGAGCAGGCACAAGGGAAGGCAATGCAACTGCGAAGAGGATTTGAAACGGCCCCACTTACTTCTCTACAGACGAACAGTTCCAATGGAAGCGTCGTGAACATGTTCAGGCCGAAGGAAAACCGTGCGACGTTGATGAGGGTGTCGTTCTATTGATATCAACAAAGCCAATCAGGGTGCGATTTGGAAAGGAAAAGAGAACATAGGGTAAAGATAAGCGGACAGAGCGAAGAAAATGCGGGGTTGGACAAGAGAGGTATACGCACTTGTGGGAAGTTATTGAGGATGTTGCCCTGTGTCTTGTCCGTGAAGACGACATAGGACGAGATAGCGAGCGTCATGCATGCAACGAGCGAGAGAAAGGTCGATACGTGGGTGACTTTTGCGAATCGGTCTAGCGTTGGCGTTCGTAGGCTTCCGTAGATTAGAAGTGAATTATGGTGGCAGACTGGAGCAACATTGGCATGAGCACAATCGATGAAAACCAAGATACGCAGTTATGCTTACCAAAAGCAAAGCTGATAACACCGATGGCTTGGAATATTCCCGGCTCAATTATTGAGAACTTTCCTTCTTGAGTGCCCTTCAGCTCCGGGGGAACATGTGGGCCTTCGATGAGTACTGAACCCACAATGATAAACATTCCGACGAGAGCTAGGCCTGATGCTCGAGATAATTTGTGGATGTCTCGATATAGCGAAAGGGGGTAGGAAACACAGGTAGTGCAAAGGGCGATAATGAATTGCCGATTGGCGAAGATTTTTAGGATGGGTGTTGTAGGTAGTGTGGGGAAGACGGAGCGAAGAACTTGAGGTAGGGTATCACCGATAATAATTCCAAAGGCACACATGCCTATAGTTGGCATTTCATGAGTGCTTCAAGGTCAAGCCAGCTTGAAGAAACACACCTCCAAATGCAAACGAAAATTGGAAAAATGAAACGGCTGCTCGCCCACTTGGGCCAAAACAATGGTCCATGATATCGATGTATGAACGACCGCCACTTAGTTTACCGTTTATGACGATGAGCCGAATTGTCCAGTCAGTCACAGCACATAATACGGTGAGAAGAACGAGCCCCGCGAAGAATCCAGCTTGACGAAGGGCATATGGCAGACCTACGTCAGCGTAAGGAAAGACATAACGACAGACGTTTAACGCAATTACCGATAATGCCTTGTTTCAGGAAATTAGCGTATGAGGAAGTAAAGAAGGACCGATAACTCACCTGCACCCAGAATGGAATTTGCCATATTCGCTATCGAATCCAACAAGCCTCCTCCGGCCGTCCTCTTCGCGGCAATGTCATCCAAGTCCAACGTGTCCTCGCCAATAATGACAGTGTTCCCATTCGCGCCATGCATCGGTATCGACGCATCCAAGCTCCGTCGAGAGGCAGACGAATCAACCAAGCCCACTAGCAGTGGCATGCGCTGGTCATTCCCGCGGCGCGTCGGCAGGCGGGACCCATCGAGCTCGCGTGCATGCTGCTCCTCGAGGTCGTCCGTGTCTTGCTCGAATTCTACACTTCTTTGGTATAAATATTTGGGGCTTCGTGCGGTGGACTTACCCGTCTCCCGACTGGACGTTGTCGAGCGGAGGGGCGGTGCGTAGACCTGGACCTCGTCGTTGAAGGCAACGGTGTGCGTGCTACGCGCTGTTTTGGGTGTCACGACTGGGAGGGCACTCGTGCCATCGTCGTAGTCGTCATCGGAGTCGCCCCCGGCGTTGAATAGCGTGCGGGTGTGGCCTTTTGAAGTGGATTGTTCGAGGAGGGGCTGCCGTGACTCTGACTCTGATGCAAGATCCGTTCGCGAGCGCGAGGGATGTTTGAACATGGCCAGTTATAAGCAGAGCATCGAGCGCAAGACTTCGTCACTGTGGTTGCGGTTCAGAGACTGGTGCTCCGGCCCGTCCGGGGATGCCGAGGTCCGCGCCGGATTAGGTAGGCGGCTGAGATCTCTCGTCTTGCACAAGACCATCTCTCTTAGCACGCTAATCACAACGCCGACGCTGGGCAGTCGCGGTTTCCACTATTCATTCCTTTCTTTATGCCCGCCATGTACATATCAACGACTATTCCCCTGCTCCTTGCCTCTGCTGCCTGGGCAGCCTCCCAGATCGCCCCCGACGCCGTGGCTGCCCAGTACACGCTCGCGACAAGCACGTCCCTGCCCTACCCCTCCGCAACACAGTCCTCAAGCGATACGCAGAGCCATCTCGTCGCAAACTGGGGCCTCAACCGCGCCCGCATCCAGGATGGGCCTGACAACCTCGAGTTCGTGGGCGATCCGTTCCCAAACAACCCGCCCACTGGTGCACCTGGGGTGACCTCGCCGTCGGGGCCGGTGCTGCGGGTGACGTACCCCGAGGGCAGTTTCTCGCACGACACCGGCGGGGCGCAATTCTACGCCCTATGGAACACGAGCGACGGCTCGAACTTCAACACGATGATGGTCTCATACGAGGTTGCCTTTGACTCTGGGTTCGACTGGGTGAAGGGCGGTAAACTGCCTGGTATCCGTGGCGGTCTCAACTCCACTGGATGCTCAGGTGGTAACAAAGCCGATGGACTCGACTGTTTCAGCTCTCGTCTCATGTGGAGGAAGAGCGGTACTGGAGAAGGTGCGCGTCTGTTCTCTGCATCCCGCTCGGCCTTCGACTTTCTATCTATTTTCCAGTCTACGCCTACATCCCGACACCGAACAACCTGTGCTCTGAGAAGTCCATAACCTGCAACTCAGACTTCGGTGTGTCCGTCCAGCGAGGGAACTTTGGGTTCGTCAGTGGCGAGTACGTCTTCTCCCCAACCATTCAACTTCCCAGCATCACGATATCCTAACCGCCAAGTTACTTGTAGATGGGTCCGAGTCACACAGCTCGTGCAGCTGAATGACCCGCCTAACGTGGCCAATGGGTATATCGCGCTTTAGTGAGTGCCTGGCCGTGCATCACCGTACCAAGGTGTGCGCGTAGCTAATATCCCGACCCCCCTTTGCCCTTTTTTCTTTTGGGCGAACTTTCGCGCCGACAACAGCTTCAACGATATCTTGGTCGTCTCGCAACAAGACCTGCAAATTCGTGCCAGCAACTCAGTCGCGGCGAACGGATTCTACTTCTCGACGTTCTTCGGTGGTACGTGGATCTCACCTCGCCCATACTCTCGCCTGCGGAGAACCTCTCTGATGACTCCTTCGGTCTTGGGCCTTTTCTTGCTTTCACCAGGCTCTGACACCAGCTGGGCAACTCCAGTGACAACCCACACTTATTTCCGCAACATCCGTCTGTGGGGCAACAACGCAGCGTCGAATTTGTCTGGCAACACAGTCAGCCCGGCGCCACGCAGCACGACGAGCAGCCCGGTGACGCTAGTGCTCACTCTTCTCACCATCATGGCAGCGACAGCGTTTTGTGTCTAATTACAGGATTGAATCCAAGTTCTGTCTTGATCCTTCATTCGCTCGTTAGAACCATTATATGGAAGAGACAATTGTTGGTGAATAGTTGTAGCACGCCTTACTTAGCCCATCCGTCCATACCTAGATCAATAATGCATCGTATACCCTCATGTCCTAGTGGAATCCAATCGGCGCGCAACTCATTTATCTTACCAGGAATTATGGTGCAACAATCTTAGTCACCGCTACTTTGGGACAATCAAAATCTCGGCTCCAGATTTTCCCCCGTTTTCTTATTCCTCTTACAGAAATGCATCATTTGATGATACGAACAAAACTGCAAGACCGATTTTTATTTGCTTCAAAACTGACGGAGTTGTAAATTTTTGGTCGGCAGGAATTGGCTGCATGACATAATTTATCTATATATAGGAATACTTGATATATATGGCATCATTAGTCATCAATCCATTCCCCTTCCCTTGGCCTCGGAGGACCCGCCGATGGCGAGGCAAACTTCGTTGAATGAATTGCTGAACCTTGAATTGAGCATCACATGCTGATAGACCATCACAATAGGTGCCCATCTATACATCCATCTGATGCTCCCACTTCCAAATTGTCTCAATGGCTCAATGGATGTGAAATTCAAGGTTTTCAGCAGATTCTCCTGCAAGCCTGTAAAAGTGTAATCACAATTTTCACAAAGCCAATGCTTTCTGGCTCCCCAGAGGAAATCAATGTAGTTCAACTCACAATGAAACTTGGACAGGAAGAGGCAGATATGGCCAGCTTCTTCAATGACTTCCTGAACAAGTGACTTCGACGCAGTCATGGTGTCATCCCCTTCCCAATGCTTAAAAAGGGGCTTTTTCCCTCTTAATAAACTCCTTTTTTTTTGATTTTTTTTTGATTTTTTTTTTTGATTTTAAGTCCTTATTAATGTGTAATTTATTGGCCAGAACCTGCTGGTGCCGGTGTTCCAATTTTTTTTTTCACTGGCCAAATTGGCTGCTGTCCCAAAGTAGCAGTGACTAGTAAGATTGTTGCACCATAGCACAGATAAAAGGTCGACTAAAGTTGACATGCACCTTGATCACTGAGTATAAGTATTCCAATGGGCATTGGCATGACATCATACTACCAACCAGCACCCAGCATTTGATGCCGTTTCAGGGAAATGATACTCGACAATATGAAGCAGCCAATTTGTGGACAGTCATTGGAGATCTGTGATCAGGGAGTTGTTGTGAGTTGCCAAATGAGAGGGCGTTGAAGATGGAGACGCTTGACGAGAAGCCATGACAAGTCATGCAGGAGAGAATGTAGAAAGTGTAAAGTGGGTTTGACTAATGTACGTCAAGTACATGCGGTATATTTATACTACATTTGGTAGGTCCAAACACTATTGTAGTAAGTACTACTTAATAGAGTAAAAGTAGACTATATAATAAAAAGAAAAGTAACTATGATATGACGGTACGAGCGCATCGAGAGGAGACAAGACAAAGGAGATAATAGAGATAAGATAACAATAAAGATACCGAGGCAGCCCGGCCGCCAGCTCATCACAACGATGAGACTTGCAACTTCAACACTCCCCCTCAAGTCGAATTTGGACTGTTTAGCCCCAACGATTTTGCGAAGTGCTTTGCCTTCGCACTCGGCAATGCCTTTGTCAACATGTCTGCGGTCATATCATCGGTTGGGCAGTAAACGAGCTTCAAGGTGCCTTCTTCGACGACGAAACGGATGAAGTGGTATCAGATGTCGATGTGTTTGGTGCGTGCGTGAAAATTTCCGTTGGTGGCGATTGCGACGGCTGATTGGTTGTCGCAGTGAAGGGTCGTTGGTCCCGAGATAGGCTCGAAAACTTCGCCGATGAAGTTTCGCAACCAAACGGCCTCTTTCGCGGCGTGTGTCGCAGACACGTACTTGGCCTTGGCAGTCGACAATGTGACAAGTTCTTGCTTGCGAGAAGACCAAGAAACGGCTCCCCCGTTGATCAAGAACGCGTAGCCCGAGATAGCACGATGGTGGTCCTGTGAAGCTCCGTCTGCTCAGTGTAGCGTGAAGCTTGAAGCTCCACTGTTCTGGTCATTGAAAAAAGAATCTACACTACTCCGAGCCCTCCTCTGGAGGTGTAAGTGACTGAGTTATGGGTCATGTAGAGTCTCGAAAGACATATGGGAGGACAGGGCAAATCAGAGACACCGAATTTGAGCGCCCCAATTCATCTTATCTTATCTCGGGGCTCGGATCCATAAGCAGGGACTCTTCGGACATGCGAAATCGCACTCGAAACGCTTTCATAACGTACCAGCTTCGCCTTCCTTTTACTTCTACCCACCCCTTCTGAGCATCATGGCGTTCTCCGGGGCCCTCGTGCGTTATCTCTCTGCCTATCTCTTGCCCTTCGCCACTGACCTTTCCCTCCCCTCCCCCTCCCTGTCGTACTCGACTGCATGGATAGACACTAACGGACCTCAACGACTTCATCACGCCCTCGCAAGCATGCATCAAGCCCGTAGAGCAGAAGGGCCGGCCGAACACGCAGGAGAGGGAACCGGGCGCTGCGTCGGTGGGTCTTTCTTACGCCGACTAATTGTGCGAGTGTTTACGCGTTGCGTTGGTGGGTCTTTGTAGACAGAGATCCTGATCGACTCGAGCGGGGCGTACTACGAGGTCTCTGCGGATGGGCGAGCGGGTGGGGTTGGAACTTTGGCGAAGAAGGAGGAGTCGCCGACGAAGCTGGCGCAGGCGCAGATCAGCCTGAACGACTGCCTTGCGTGTAGGTGCGTCTGATTTCTTCCTCCTTCCATCCTCGACATTGCATACTGATAGCCGTCTTTCCCTTAACTGCAGTGGCTGCATAACCTCGGCCGAGTCCGTCCTCATTACCCTCCAATCGCACACCGAAGTGCTCAACTTCCTCTCCTCAAACGCTACGTCCTGCACGCCCAAAATCCCCGTCGTGTCCATCGCACCCCAGTCCCTCGCCTCGCTCGCCGCCGTACTCAACGCCGCACCCTCTCTACCGTCATCGTCATCAACCAAGCCCAGCCCACCCGTAACACCCCGCCAGGTCCTCCGGCGGGTACACGCCTTCCTTACATCTTCACTGGGGTTCGCACACGTATTCGACACGACGTTCGCGCGGCACCTGGCGCTGAAGGAGCACGTTGCGGAATTTTTGGAGAGGCGGGAGGCGGATGCCCGGTCCGGGAGTGGGGAAGGAGGAGAGGAGGGGCGGAATTACTTGCCGATGCTGGCGAGCGCGTGCCCTGGGTGGATATGCTATGCGGAGAAGGCGCACGCGGAGATGCTGCCGTTCATCTCGCGGACGAAGAGCCCCCAGCAGGTGATGGGCACACTGGTGAAGGAGTGGATGGGCAAGAAATGGGGTCGCAGGTGCGTTCCAGACTCTACCTCTCAGAAAAGCTATTAACGTTATGGTTATAATTACAGCCCAGACGGGATCTACCACGTTACGGTGATGCCGTGCTACGACAAGAAGCTAGAAGCGTCGAGGCAGGATTTCTATAATGAAATGTACGCGACGCGAGACGTGGATTGTGTTATCACCACCGGCGAGCTGGAGGTGATGATGCGCGAAAAAGGGTGGGACCTGGCAGGCGAGCTAGAGCCAATCCCGGCTCAGCGATTACCACCGTCGGAAGAGACGCACCTGCCCGAGCTGCTGCAGCACCTCGGCACGTCTTCGGGGTCGTACCTGCACTCGATCATGGCGCACCTGCAGCACGCGTCGCCGACACCGCTCATGGTCTCGGTAAAGATGATCAGGAACGCGGACTATGAGGAGTACACGCTCGCAGAGGAGGACACGGGGAAGGTGGTGTTCAAGGGCGCAAAGTGCTACGGGTTCCGGAACCTGCAGAACATTGTGCGCAAGGTGGGGAAGGAACGGGGTGTGCGGACGACGGGGGGTGCTGCAGGGCGGCTTGGTGGCCGGGCAGCAGTGAGGCGGACGCGTCTGAAGGCGGGGGTGTCTTTGGAGGAGCGGCAGTACGATTACGTCGAAGTGATGGCGTGTCCTGGGGGATGCGTGAACGGGGGTGGTCAGCTGAAGCCGCGTGTGATGGGCAGGGACGAAGAGAAGTACGAGCGGAATTGGGAGGAGGGAGGAGTGAGTGTGGAGGGGATGCAGGGTGCGAAATGGGGGGACAGGGACTGGGCGAGGAGGGTGGAGGAGGCGTACTGGATGGGGGCGTCGCGGGAACTAGAGCTGGAGGATGACGAGGTGCTGGAGAGGGTGCTGGGGGAACTGTGTGGCCGGCGGCATGAGCTGTTGCGGACGTCATACCGGGCGGTTGAGAGCGAGGTTGTGGGGCTGGCGGTGAAGTGGTAGGAAATAGCAATACTAGATTATAATGAGTACAGTTTTATACAGGAGTTGTTGTGTAGGATCATCTGCGTGCGCCGGGGCCGTTGTACCAGTACTCGCACTGCGGACAGTAAGCCGGCGTGCGGAGAGTGATGGTCTCGCGGGCGTCTGGGTCGTAGTACTGCGGGGGTCAGGCTGGGTGGACGGCGACGATGGGAGGGGACATACGCGTTTGCACTGGGGGCAGGACGGGCAGTTCTGTGGATGGCGGTCCGAGTATATGCAGTATTTGTTGTTGCAGTCTTCGCGGGCGACCTTGCGGGTGATGACATAGTGGCCGCAGCCGTGCTGCGTTCCCTCGCTGTGGACGGTCAGTGCGTGCGGGTGCGGGGAGCAGGGGGGACTGACGTATGGAGGCGGCACATGGTCGATATCGAATGCAGGCGACATGACGCCCTTTTATTCACTCCGGCCACCAAACATGCCACGCGCACTCTCCTCCATGCCCACCACCCGCTCACGCACCGGCCTCTTCCTCTCCTACCGCAACTCCCGGGCCCCCACAAACGCACGCCACCCCCTCTACGACGACTTCCCCAACGACGACGAGCACCACAGCCTCATCCCCCGCACCCATGTCGCAGTCGATGTCCCCGTCCTCCCTCCCGTCTGGTATGCCCCGTTCGACCGTGGCCACCTGCCCTCCTGACGCCCAATCTCCATAGGGTCGATATCTCGGATCAAGTAGAGGACCTCCTGGCCACTGCCCAGGCGAACAGTCCGTTTCCTATCCCTGCTCCTCTCTGCAGCAACTGACCACCGTCCTCCTCTCCAGTCCACTCCCTCGACAAGCTTCACGCCAAACATGTCCTGCCGGGCTTCTCAGACCGCTCCCAGGAGGAACGCGACATCGAGGCCCTCACAACTCACATCACACGAGTCCGTCCTCAAGCATTTTTTTCACATTCATTTCCCTCACTCGGCATCACAAGGACTTTCGCCGCTGCCAATCCCTCATCCAGAGCATATCCTCCAAACAACATGCCTTCCCCCCAGATCCACAAAAGCCCTCCCACGAGACTCGCGCCGGAAAAAATGTCCAGCGTGGCCTCGCTGCAAAGGTCCAGGATCTCAGCGCCACCTTCCGCAAGAAGCAACGTGTCTACATGGAGAGTGCGTGCCCCCTCTCGTTCAGGATATTGCGCCTCATTTATCCTGCCCTTTTGCCTCTTCCGTCCATCCTTTCCTCGATTATCGCACATCGATCCCGTCACGCGTCCCAACCCCACACTACCCCGCACGCGAAATTAAACGTGCAGAGCTGCAAGGTCATGCGGCCAAGAATCAAGATCTCCTCGTCGCTTCTGGCGCCGTGTCCCTGCGAGGTTCCGAAGGCATGAACGCCGTCGATGACGATATCCAGGCTGCTGTGCGTCTCCTCCCTTTTTCTTATCATGATCATCCCCTCTCAACTCGGCCCTATCTCCCCTGGGACCAGTCACATACGAGGGCCCAGTCCCAATCCCAGCTCTTGGTGCACGAAGGACCGTCCCATGAACTGCAAGCACGCGAGCGAGAGCTCACGGAGATTGCGAAATCGATCGCGTCCCTGGCGGAGCTCTTCAAAGACCTCTCCGTCCTCGTCATCGATCAGGGCACGCTGCTCGACAGCGTCGAGTACAACATCGAGCAGACCGCTGTCTATATGGAAGATGCCGTCCAGGAGCTCACAGTCGCGACTCGGTTCGTGTCAGTCGATCCTTTTGGGAACAGAGCATGCTAAACTTTGCCTTAGGTACCAGAAGAGCACGGGGAAGCGGAAATGCATCTTCCTGCTCCTTCTCATCATCTTTGGCTTGATCCTCGTCCTCATCTTCAAACCTCGACGACACCACGCGCCAGCGCCTCCTCCCCCAACAGTATCTATTCCCCCAAGTAGACGGACTGGTGTATTTATGAGACGGCTTTCAAATTCTTCTCGGACTCGACCACGATATCTTATCCCATAGATAGTCTTTGACCTAATGATGACGACATGCGTCCTTCGGGACAGACCTGCTCCGATGTCCGAGACTCCGGATCGTCGCCGCTGCCATGGCAGCGACCGATTTCAATGAACGTCGTGATGGAGCGACGCGCTCTCCATAACGCCAGGGTCGGGTGGCTGCAGCACTGGGTCTGGGTCGTAAATTGCCCTCTCTTGTTCCTCGTCATATATTTTGAAGCATTGAGATGAACAGAGGCGACGTTGGCAGCTCACTCGCAAAAAAATTCCTCCTGTATTCCAGCGGTACCCGCATTATGTAGCCCGTATTTTTAGCCTTCCGAACGAAATATCCAGAGAGCCTCGGTTGGTAATTGCAACAAGCGAGGGAACCATCGAGAGAACATGCACTCAGGAGTACCGTAAATAAAAGCACTTCTCTTGTCGACGACCACGACGTCCAACGGCCGCTTGATGACGCACAACGCGACGTCCCAGTTCCAGCTCACCCAGTTCCCCAACACCTCGGAGGACCGCCTGCTCCCTGCCTCGGACAGTCGCGTCGAGTCGACGGCCCAGACGGAGAGAAATCATACTTATAGCCGCCCGGAACGGTTTCCCGATCCCGCTGCCGATCATCCTGCCAGAGGAAACAATTTAGACATTGACAGAAGAAACGTGCAGGGTCAAACCACAACAGACTTGAACAATACCAGTCTTAGCAGCCACCACGGGCAGACCTACGACCGCGAGCGGGACGACTCGTACGCCTACGAATCCATCGACTCGCACACCCACCTCCGGCCGACGCCCTCCGCCACCCCCTCATCCACTGCTGCCGCAGCACACCCCCCACCCCCGAGATACTCGAGCCCACACATGGCGTACCCGCCGCGCCCGCCGCTGGACCACCACGAGACGAGCTCCGGATCCGCGTCTGCATGGAGGAGGGACACGGAGCAGGGGTACCAGGAGCTGCGCGCGAATCACGGTCCCGCACCTGGGCTTGGGCAGGGAGATAATACTGGGTATGGGGCGAACATGAACATGAGCATGAGCGACACGCATTTGATATACCCTGATGGGGAGCCGCCGAAGACGAAGGTGCGTCGTCTGGCTGTTGACGTCGAGGTTGGACGTTGAGGATAAACCGGCCTTTTGTTTTTAGGTCGGGAAACTATACTCGTATTTGCTGACGGTGTCGATCATTACACGGTGGTTCCTCTTCATCGTCCCCATCCTTGGGATTATCTGGATTCCGGGCATCCTCGATTTGACGACGTCCACGGAGAAGAGGGTGTGTCTCTTTGTCTCCTTATTTTTCTTTGGGAAAAGGTTCAATGGGTTTTGGGTCCGCGCTCGTTTAGCTATGGGGAGTCAGGCTGATATGGTGGAGTATATGGTTGAGTGTCCTCTGGGGAGGTACGCGGTTTTCTGGTGCTCTTTGGTTTTGTTTTTGTGTCTGACTGAGTTGTAGGATGGTGGGCCGCACTTGCTGTTGCGTGAGTAGCCTTGTCTTCTTTCTTTCCGTGTACTAACTGTTCCCGCGTTCTCGTGCTCTAGTCGCATCGTACCAGGAATTATCCGATCTACACTCGGTGTCGTCGCAGTTAGCACGAGGCGCTACATCGACTGGATGCAAGCGCTGCATAGGTGCGTCCCAACTCCAGATTCGTAGAATCGCCCCTATCTAACGGGCACCCGCTCAGATACATCGCGTTGTTCGCATGGGCTCTGGCGAATTGGGTTTCCTTCAACCCCCTGATAGACAACCACCAAGAAGCAGGCACCGGCCAAAAAAGCGTCAACGCTGTCGACCTCATCGCGAAGATCCTCTTCGGCGTCTTCCTCTGCACGGCCGTCCTTCTATTCGAGAAATTCGCGATTCAGTGGATCGCTGGCAAGTTCCACGAACGGTCTTACGCCGGTTCGTCGTTCCTTTTTCTCCTGGTTGTCTCGGCTCACGTCATCGCTCGGGACTTTTTTTTTTTTATGACAGAGCGCATTTCTGACCAAAAAGCCGCGGTGAAAACCCTGGTCGCGCTGTACAAACACTCTATCGACGTCCCAGGACGAACGGACACACTAGGCCCGGCTAATATTAAGAACACCATTACGAACCCACGTCGCATTTTCCGCAAGCTGAGGGAAGGCGTGCGATTCGCGACCACCACGACGGCGACGGTCTTCGGAAACGTCGCCTCCGAGATCGCTGGAAGGTAAATCCCTCTTCTACTTCCACGGACGTATGATACGTCTCGGACCCACAACCCACTTATCGCTCTTCTCTTTCGCTTTCCCAACCCAGCTCCGTGCTCCAACCCAACTCCCCGCAAGCAGTGATCAAAACGGCGCTGGAATCAGCGAACAAGTCGCGTCTTGTATGTCCGCGTTCTCTGTTCCTGTGCGCAATGTCCTCGGGTTTTGATGCCTCCTTGAATACGCATATAGCTCGCGAGACGCCTATTCTATTCATTTGCTAAAAACGGAGCCGACTTCTTGACTGTGGAAGACATTGAGCGGTATTTCCCGACGAAGGAAGATGCGGTCGCTGCGTTTGCCCTGTTCGACAAGGATGGGAATGGGGACGTCTCGATGGAGGAGATGGAAATGGCTTGCCTGTATGATTGCGTTCTCTTTGAGGAGGCTGGGGCCCTGTTCATTCATATTGCATTGTTTTAGGGAATTCCACCGTGAACAGCTCTCGATCGAGAACTCGATGCGCGATTTGGACAGCGCTGTCGGCCGCTTGGATAACATCCTTATGTCGCTCTACGTCGTGGTCGCCATTCTCATCGTCGCCGTCGTTTTGGTAGATCTTTTTTCTTTCTCCACCTTCAAGCCATCGAAGCTAATGAGTCTGTCTTCGCCTTTTAGGACGCCTCAGTCACGACCCTCGTTACAGGTGCCGGCACCTTGGTTCTCGGTGCGTCTACAGTCGGTTTTATCTATTCATAACCCCCTCATCTCCTTGCAGGTCTCAGCTGGCTCATTGGTGGGAGTTTGCAAGAGGTGCTAACAAGTATCATCTTCCTGTTCATTAAACATCCGTTCGATGTCGGCGACAGAGTCGTATTAAACAAGGACACCTACACCGTCAAGGAAATTCGTCTTTTGTCGACCGTCTTCCTCGACTCTAATTCAGCTTGTGTGCAAGCACCAAACATGCAGCTGAATACCCTGGTAAGAGACTGGATTTTAGGTTGGTGGAGCTCGACTAAAGGACCCGTAAAGTTTATCCAAAATGTCCGTCGAAGCCCTCAGGTAAGGAGTTTTAAAGCTTATAGCCCACCTGGATGGAGTATCTGACCGCTTTTAATAGATGTCGGAAACTTTTACTTTCGACGTTTCCTATTCGACTTCTTTTGAAGATCTAGAGAGGCTACGTGAGAGGATGCTTGACTTTGTCAAAGCTGAGAGAAGAGACTATCAACCTGTCTTCGATGTTACGGTCAAAGGTGGGTTTTTCACCCAAAGTACCTGTCAGATAAGGTGTCAATTGATTAACCATCCACAGACTTCCCAGAGCAAACTAAGATGACGTTATCTGCCGACATCAAGTATAAGAGTAACGGGCAGCACGGTGCCCTCAAGGGTTAGCCCCAAGCATACTGTTTCCATACATGAGCTTTAACTGACACTGCCCCCCTCTTGTGCAGCTAAACGACGGAACAAATGGATATGCGCTCTCAAAACGGTTTTAGCAGACCTCAAGATCTACGGTCCAGCCGGAGACCCGGATGCTGCTGCTGGAGTCACTCGTTACACCAAAGTCCCGTGGGACCTTATCGATGCGCAAGATCAGGCTGACCGTGCAAAGGCCGAACGCCTGGGACCAGAACCCCGTTCTCCGATGGCCGGATGGAAATTGGACGACAAGAATGCGGCTATTTGTATGTTTTCTTTTCCCTTTATGCTTCGGATTCTAATCGTCTATTTTAATGGGGTAGTGGACAGTGCGGATGCCGTGTTTGGAGAATCATCTGAGGTGAGTTAGACTGTGTCAATTACCTTTGGCTCAAGGTTCACCGTGGTTTCTGCTTTTCCAGTTGCATCTTACGCATCCTCGACGTGGATTGTCGCAGACAAACGTGGAAGGCTTACCTGCTGGCCACCACGTCACCTTCAGAGGCCCACAGCAGACAGGTCCTCCAGCCGCCGCGGATGTGTTTGAGATGAGAACGCGAACCTAAAAAAATGGATAGCCCACTTCAACCGGGTGCACTGCTGCACCGCTACTACTGATCTTCGGAAAATCTAGGCCGTAGGGCGAATCACTAACCCACTTGTCAAAAGGATGGACTACATTTATCTAAACTACAAATACTTATATTTTTAGAGAATCTATGAATTCCACCCATTCGTTTGACGCGGTGGACTCGCCCACCCTGTGGTACCAGCGGTGGCACCGCCCCATCCGCTGGTGGCACCACCGTCGCTGGCGGATCTGGCCCATCCACTAGTGGCACCACCGTCACTGCCGGATCCCCATTGACTGGCATTTCCACGACTGGTTGTTGGCCAACCTCCCGTCGATGCCCCAGCACCCCAGGCACTCTGCTGACCGCCACCAGCCCAACTTGGCTCAGCGGCTGGGACGTGGCCATTAACTTGGGGGTCATTGGGCAAGATCTCACCATCTGGCTGTTTTTTGAGTCCCAAAATGAGATTTGCAAGTTTTGTCTGGAGTTCCGCCAGTCCCTAGAGTAAAAAATCTAGGTTTCAAAAATTAGCTAGGACGTGGGTCATCGCTTACCCGCATAACCACTTCCTGTGGGTCCAGGCTACCGTCAGTCTCCACTTCGAAGTAAAATTTGTTTGGTTTCGCGTTGAAGTCAAAAGCTTCATCTTCGCGAGGTGGTTCTTCTTCCAAGGCATTGTCACTCAGCGGCCATTCCTCCTTGATACTCTTCTCGTACCAATGGGTCGTGTGCCGCAGCTTGTTGTGGGGGTCATACTCGAAAGAAACTGCAGAGCAAGGTGACCATTTCGCGTGTTCCTTCGCGATGCCCTTACGGAAAACAGAATGAGACGGGGACAAGTTTAAGTCCGGATGGACACCTATCTGACCTTTTTAGCCGTGCACTTCATTTTGAGCTCCTGGCCTTTGCGAATCTTACAAATTAGAACCGGTGGGACACCGGGTTCGTCTATCCAGCAACCATATCATTAGAGGATTCGTTTATACACAGTTAAAGAAGACGCACGTTTCCCAACTGGTTGACCAAATAGCTCCCCTCGCTGTGTAAGCTCTTCTCCGGGTTCTGGATTCTGCTGCTCCGGATCTGTTGGAAAAGGAACTAAATCGAGGTGGTCGCTTGTCACATCCATTGTGTTGTCGTCGTGGCATGCAACATTCAGGACTAGCATCAGAGAGCAGTATGAGCACCCTGCGAGACATGTGCAGTCCTGAAAAAGGTATGAAGGAGGTCTGGACACGGAGTTTCAGGGAGCTCACTCTTGTATACTTGATAGCTTCTTCGCAATTAGAACTGTTCAGAGGCACCATGCCCAGCCTGTGTGCAATAAATTCGTCTGGCAGCACTGTGGTGTTGACCTCGATTTCCACCATGTCAATAGCTAGGAGGTGGAATATTCAGAGGGTTTACGATATAGAGTATAAATTAGACGCACCAACTGTGGGGATATCCGCCATGACCACCCGTCTCAGAGAATTGGCGAAACTTCAAGGGGCTCGGTCAGGCGAACTGCAACAGGTAGAGGATGGGCTTACGCCAAGTCGACATTTCCTAGGACAAAATTGACGCGGTCTTTCTTTAATTCGCGTATCCGAACAGTAGGTTCGAGATCTTCTTGCGTTTGCATCGTTCAGGATGTAGGTATCGATGTGGTGGTCGAAAGTTAAGCGGGTCGCGTACACAGCAGACTACCGAATGAAGAATGCAGGCACCTCCGAGCTTAACGGAAACAAATAGCGGTTTCTCGTGCTTCACCCCACTGCAAGCACTCTGGCCAGCTCCGAACCACTGTCGCGCCTATACGACATCTAAATAGAAACCGATGTGGACCCTTGTTTTCTATACATGCTTTAGACAGTTAATCTGGTGAGCCCGAAGCGTCCCTTTCACCCCGTATAATTATATCTCATCCGTATCCCACCCATTTCCAGAATCGTACACAGCTGCCAGTACCGGTCACGGCTGCTTGGTCTACGCGCTCCGTTAAATAGAACAAACCCTTGTCGGAGAGCCTTATGACGATGAGGCTCCTTCAACGCCGTTATTCATAATTCCAATGTTCTCGGATTTTATGGTCTGTTTTTCACCTGGAGAAAGCACTTCCTCATGCGTATCCCGGCTCGCTGGCGCCAGCAGACAGGCTGACGACGCGCCAAAGGATCTTCAGGTACGATGTGCGTTTCATCCTGCTCTGGCAGTGCTCGCAGTGTGTGTGTGCCGCTAGCTGACCGGCTTTGATCCTTGAAGGGTATTCGGACCGTCGCTGCGCTGGGCGTGTTCCACTTGTCTACGTTTAGAACCTCCTGTGTGTCCTCGCAGTAGAGGAGAACCGAATACAAGCACACCGCGATCTTTTCATCTCTGTTGCATGCGTGAAGAGACATTTGATTGATCGCTCATCCGAGGACAACACGGAGGCTGCTGCGCCGGGGCGCTCTCTTGGGCCTCAGGTTACTTGTCGGGCAACGCGCTCCAAGCGTTGGCCTTGCACCGGATATTTCGACGTGATAGCGTGCCCTGGAACACGATGCGGCCATTGGCGTTGGCATGTCCGTCTCGTTCTCTGCGATGGCACGGGTATTCCTAGGGAATTCTGATTGGGTACGGAAGGTGGCAAGAAGAGGGGAGGCTGTGAGGCTGGAGTAGACGAGAATCTCATGGCGAATGTCAATCAAGGGAGTGTGGCGATTGGCGCATATTTGCGGAACGCGCGTCGGTTAAATCTAAAGGCGACTGTTTATGGCAGTCAGCAGTTGGCAGAACCGCGGCAAGTCGTGTCTCCGCGGACAATGACAGATATGCAGTCTTGAAGATCTGCTTTTCTTGCTATCCCTGACCGTGATATCGCGACTTCCGTGTCCTCCATAAAAGCCCTCTCCTCCATCATTTCCCCCGCCCCCATCCCCCATGGCCTGGTCTCCCAAGCGCGGCCTCGCCCAAAGTGCGTCGTTCCACCTCCCGCTGACGAGTCCCCATCCAACTAACCGTTTCCCAGCGGAGGCTTTACTCACCGCCCCAGGAAGCATACACGAGACCCAGACCACCCTTGTCGATGGAAGGCTCCATCGCGTCTACAAGAACCTCTGGCCCTCTCTGCGCGAATTTTGGCTGGCAGCGGTTGCACAATATTCCCCCGACACCTACATCGTCTACGAAGACGGCCGCCTGACGTACCTGCAGGTCCACGCACGCGCAGTCAAGGTAGCTGCGTTGCTCCGCAACACCTACGGCGTCAAGAAAGGTGCCTTCAGGTCACGTCTCCTCTCCGACTACGTCATTCACAATACGGTGCTCACAGGTGATAGAGTAGCGATCTGTTCGCGTAACTGCCCTGAATATCTCGTCGTCTTTTGGGCGTGCCGTAGGCTCCATCACCTTCTTTGAAGACGATCATGCTGATAAGATTATTAGACCTTCTCGGAGCCGTCTCTGTTCTTGCCAACGCGTCAGTGATACTGACTCTTTCCCAGAAAACAAATTAACGCGTGGGTCTTTTAGGTGGTTGCCTCTAGATCCTCTGAGCCACTGTGTGGCCCACACAAAATGCAAGATTGTCGTCCTCGACCCCGAACGAGCAGATCGGCTACAGTCAGTCATTCCGAAACTCTTACAGGAGACAGAAACCACGGACTTTCTCGTATTTGACTCTCTTGGCCCCCTTCGAAGGTGGAAACAGATACACTCTTTCGAGGAAAGCCTGCGACGATACCCTGACGACGGATTGGACATCTTGAATTCTGCGATCTCAATTCTGCCTGAGGACAATGCGACAATAATCTTCACCTCAGGTAATATTCTCGCCTCCTCATGGCCCCCGTTCCTGACCATATTCTTCACCAGGCACTACTGGATTACCCAAAGGTGTCCTCAGCACTCAACGACAATTCCTGACCAATGTTCTAAATGTGATTGTCACGATCAAGTTTATACTATTTGCGGTCTCACACCTGGTTAGATTCTGGCTGGCGGATTTCGTGCAGCATTACGACGAGGAGAAGACTTCCCGACCAAACAGAGAACCGTTCCCCAAAAGGCTATTCTCGTCTCAGTCCCTCTTTTCCATGTCACTGGTTCAACGAGCTTTTCGGTCCGCCCTCAATTTCTTCTGGTCGATTTGGCCCCTAGACCTTACCTTTTCTCTCAAGATGATGGCCACTGCGACAGGGATGAAGATCGTACTGATGAGAAAGTGGGACGTTGAAGAAGGTGCTCCCTCTTCTCTTGCTCTGCTACTATCTATTCATAAATTTACAGCCGTGAGGTAGGAGGATTTACCTCGTTTGCAAGAGCTACAGGCTAAGCCTTTCAAGGTTGATCAAAGAGGAAAATGTATCGGTAGCAGGAGGGTAAGATCCTGCGCTCTACCTACCGCGACAGCTTCAACTTACCGCAAGTGTCTAGTGTCCCGTCGATGGTGACAGATCTGACCTTGAGTTCATTGGCGGGTCATCCCCTAGAAGGCCTTCTGTTTGGTGGCGCCCCAGCTCCCGACTCGCTTGTCCGTCGGGCCAGGGATGCCTTCCCGAGCGCAACCATGTGCGTCAAGCTGAATTATCTCCGTTCTTCCTTCTTTTCACTCATATCGAAAGGCTCCAGGATACAGGCTTATGGTTTGACAGAAACCAATTCAATAGCCGTTTCCGTAAGTTTAACTCTCGTACATACATAACACCTTTTCATAGCGCAGGGCGAAGTTTGCGGGAGAAGATTACATTGCTCGTCCTACTAGCACGTCCGTTTTAATTCCTTTCCCTGTGGCTGCATCTCCGCTGATCCCTTTTCATTAGCGGCCGGGCATCTCCCGTGAACGATATTAAGATCGTGCATGACGATACATGCCTTCCTCCCGGCACCGTCGGAGAGGTGTGGTTGTGAGCGCCACTCATACTTTGTGGGTGCACATGTCTAACATTTTTTAGGCGGGGACCCAATGTTATGAAGGAATACTGGGGTGAACCAGGTGTGTTCACAATATCGTATTTGATTTATGCTTCAATTTTTACTGACTGTCAGCCAAAAGAAGCAACGAATGCAGTGATCACGAAGGACGGGTGGCTTAGAACCGGCGATGTGGGCTACCTGGACCACGAAGGGTTCTTGTACATCAAGGACAGACGTGAGTCATTTTGGCGCTATAAATTAGTTTCTCTTTTCTGATAGCATCTCCAATTGCTCTCCGGGAATAAGTGAAAGATATCATCATCCGTGGGGGAGAAAACATCGTGAGTGCTCTTCGGCCGTGATATATCTTGGTCCCCACTGAGGTCTATGTCACCAGGACTCGGTCAGCGTGGAAAATGCGCTCTACGCTGATCCTCGGGTTTTGGAGGCTGCCGCGGTGGGTGTGCCAGACGAACGCCTTGGGGAACTAGTGGCAGCCATAGTCTCTATCCGACCCGCAGACCAGGGACAGGTCACAGAAGAAACGTTGATAGAGCAGACGAGAAGCAGGTGCGTTCATTAATCTCTCCCTTCCAGAGAGAAACTGGTTTTAATATCCTTACAGGCTTCCTAGATTCGCTGTTCCTGTCATGATCATCATTCTCAATACCGCCTTCAGTAAGTGTGATGATAGCTCTGCTCACCAGCGCCATTGACCTCATCCTTGTGATGCATTTTCAGCGCGTACCCCTTCAGGCAAAATTATCAAAGGTGAACTTCGCAAAATTGCCAGAAGCCACTGGGAATTGCGGCGTCGAGGTGGAAATGGCAATGCTGGGCGGCAGCCGCTGGCGAACCTGTAGTCGTAGGTATGGATATCTATCACAGGATGGACGGACTCTACTTGGATGCAAGATTTAGGGATCAGACACATTTTTTCATGCTTAGAATATCTTCTACCTTCTGCTTTCTGCTTTCTGGCGCTTAGCTGCCACGTTTACGTAATCATCGTTTCTGGGAATCAAAACACCAACATTGTTCAGAACGGTGACATGTCCAGTCCATGAATCAAGGCGACCTCTCCAGGGCCAGCACTGAACCTCTGAAAAGTTACGCGCGCTTTTTCAGGGCTCACCAACAAGCCGTTCAAGAACACCTACGAGGGGCATCAGACGACGGTGACAGCCAACCATCTTTCGTCCCACCTGCATCGTTTTGGACATCAACAGAGAAAGACCTCTTTTTCCATGGCCTAAAGGTCTACTCTCGCTTCCGTCCAGAGCTTATTGCCGAAAGCATTGAGACCAAGACGACGTTGGAGGTCTGCCTCTACATCGACATCCTCCAAAAGGCTGCCGCCAAGAAAAATGGCCACAACGTGAACCCCGGCATCCGAGACATATTAGAGCCCGCCCTCGAGGTCTCAGAACGCTGGGTTGAACACGAGGAGGAGATAGCGCAGCAACTTATGGAAATCGACGCGTGCCCCTGCAGCGTAGGCAATCGTTCCAGAGCCTTGTCGCGTTGTACTTGTACCTCCAACGTCCCTCTACACGGCGACAAAGACATCGACACCGATAACACTTCGCGAAAACGTCTCAACCACCTAACGGCGAGCCATCTAAAGGCCCTGGAGGGTATCACCGACGAGGTGCAGTCAAAAACTACTCAAAATGACATACCCGAGGTCCCTTCTGCTCCATCTCAAGCCCCTGGTAAGAGTTCATCATTTCCTGATACGTTCGAATTCAGAACGAGTCTTCTATTCTTACCTTTAGGTGACATACCGTCGATGTTGGATGTTTATTCTGGCCCCCAAGCCAGTTCTTCGCTACCTCCTTTGGCCCATGGCTCTGATGCAGCCGAAATAGACCTGTGGAAGCAACACCGTCTCCAGAAGATACTCTATTACCGCCACAAACGCGCACAGGAGGCTGCCAAGAAGGCCCGACAAAGCAAGACGAAGAAACGAAAGAATCCTAAGGAAGACAGAGAGAGTGCGGTACCCGCCTCTACCAGAGATGTGCTGGCGGACCAGAGTCCTCATACGGACCATGATGGGCTTACCACTGGAGCAGAAGTCGTTGATACAAACATGGAAGGCTCAATAGAAGCATCCGAAGTGGTCGACGAAGATGACACAGCGAAAACTTCAAAGAAGACACAAGCATTTCTCAAGGATAACGTGGACGCAGGGGTTTTGAGCAGCCTTGGTCTCGACCTGTTCCACCTCTCGACGCTCGGGCGACTGCTGAGGTATGCAGTATATCTCAATTCGCTTTGATGACACCCTCCGAATTTTTTCCTACGCCTGAATGGTTAGATTATTCCAATCAATTAACGGCTCCACATGCTCTGTGGACTCTGTCTCCATATCGACCAAGAGTATTCAGCTCCTGGGGGCGATCACGAAGGACTTCGTGTCTGAGGTAATTCGTCGCACAATAATTACGAAGGAGCAGGAAATCAGGTTGAAAGGAACTTTGAAGGTGTGGTGTCACGACTTAGACGAGGTTTGGCTGCTTTGCAGTGATGGTGGCTTGCTCTGCTTACTCGTCTCCTAATTCTAGATCAACAAATACAACGTCCAGGAATGCTTGGATACCATGGGTCTGAGTACCTATAACAAGAGGAAATATTGCGCGGAACTTTTTGACCGTGTTGAAGGCGAAAAAGAGGTACCAGGGGAGGAAGAGGACGATCTAGCAATGGCAGTCGAACCAGTACAATACATCCAGATGACCCAGAGCAAAGTTCATTCACGCTTTACCCTCCCGGAATCCCTCTTATGGTGCGCTTTGCCAAGCCATCGCGACGTGCTTAGCGCCGACGATATAGTCCTTGAAGTTGACAAGGCTGCACTGTCGAGGGAATTGGAGGAGGACGGGCAATTGGACAAGAAGGACATGGCAGCATCTAAACAATATGAGGACAGTCTTTGGGCGAATGGTGTTCTTGACATCCTTTGAGGAGCATGTATAGTCACTTGATGTACATCTTGTGGGTACTGCTGTCGCATCTGTTCAGCATTTTTTGGATCAAACACATATCAGGTACACTACTTGAACAACAGGTTGGGAATGTTGCAGTGTTACAACTTCGCACGCTCTCCCGTCTTCTCATCTTTCACTCTGACGACTGCCTTACCCCAGGTTTGTCTCTTCTCGAGTGCTGCAAGGCCGTCAACTAGCTGTTCGAGGGAGTAGATCTCGTCGTATATCACAGGTCTAACCCTGCCTGAGGAGAACATACTTCGCAAACCAGATGAGGGAGAATTGTGTCCAGACAAGAGAGAACCTACGCTAGTATATTTTCCCATACTTTAGGTATGTGGTTAGGTTCATGGACTAGCGGATTGTCAGCTAGTCTAAGCTTAGCAAAGAGAAATGATCATACTGGAATAAGCCCCCCAGTGTAAGCCGACCAGAGAGACATTTTTAAGCAATACCAGATTCATAGGAACCTGTTGTCAAGTTCAGATCGGTCGTCTTATAACAAACGGCCCTGAAGAACGGACCTTTTCGATGGTCCCGCCAGCAAATCCAATGACAAGAGCGCGGCCTTTCCAGGCGATGCACTTGAGACAATCTGATGCACAGCTGGTTCGCGAAGTTGGAAACACATTTTTACCCGCACATACCATTTATGAGACCGACCGGATCGTAAATAACGTCGACTCCATGGCCACCAGTGATTTTGAGGACTTCTTTCTGCCAGCCAGCGTTCGAATAATTTATTCCGTGGTCTGCGCCGCCGAACCGCTTCGCAATCTCTATTTTTTCCGTCGACCCGGCTGCTGCGATGACCTTGGCGCCAATAGCTATTGAGGCAAGTATTAAAGAGCTCGAACTAGGTACTCGATTGGTAGCGTACCTTTAGCAATTTGCACGGCAGCAATTCCAACACCACCAACCGCAGCAGTCACCAACACCCATTCACCTGTGTCGACGCCTCATCGATATGGAGAGACTTTGACCACCTTCGTAATGCTGCGCACCTTTCTTCAACTCGGCCCTGCCAACAAGTGCTTCATAACTGGTTGGCCAAGTGATGAAAAGTCCTGTTCAATGAAGGGTTGGAATTGGTCTAGAGGGGGGCATAAGGCGTTGGACCTACCGGCACCTTGGTCAAAAGACACATTGTCTGGCAGAGCAATTACACGATCTAGATCAGCCGCAACTTTGTCGGCGAATGCGCCTATCTGGGCGCCAAATACGCGCTGGCCACGCCTGAGCCCGCAACCTTCGGGTATGGGAGAGTCCTGAGAAATTCTGCCAGCAAACTCTGTCCCCAACGTAAATGGGAGAGGAGGCTTGTGTTGGTACTTCCCCTGAGCTTGAAGGATCTAGAAAGCTAGGTCACTAGGGATGTATGACGAGACGCAATATGACACCCACGTCAAAGAAGTTCAGACCAACACTGTAGACATCGACAACCACTTGGTTTGCTCCAGCCTTCGGTTCTGGGGTGCTGCTGTTCAGGGCGATCTTAGAAGGGTGGGCAAGCTCATTGACTACGAAGGCCCGCATGGTTGCTCGGAGTAGACTGAATTAGAGGGAAAAGGATGCATTTCAAGGATATTGGTCTTTAAAGACAGCAAGGCCCCTGATTCGGCTTCCCGCTCCATCAGTAGCCGGACAGAACATCACAGGTCCAAAGAAATTGTACGTACATGCATACTACAGCCCTTCGAATTCTGGGTTTCATTGGCTGATCAGCAGACCTCGGTCTGATGGCTAAGAAAAGGGACACATATTTTTGGTTTTGTCTCTCGGCTGCCCATCCAAATCAAAAGAAGGAGGATGTTCAAACTCGGTGACGATTGCGTGGAAAATTGCTACATGGTGTACTTATCTACTTGTGTCGGTGCATGGGGTGGTGGTTGTACATGTGAAAGCTACGAGAGATCGTCTGCAGTTATACGTGGCGTGGAATTTGGCGATGCATCCGAAGTCAACTAGCTAAAGGCAAATCCTTCACCTCCTTCATGTATGGCCATTAGCAATTGTTGGCGGAGCATCTCATATGAACTATACTGTGGAAGGTCGATTTGATTGAAGCCTAAAGTTGGTCGTTAGTGTTGTCAGAAATGTTGACGAAATCGGATACATACACGTATGGGCTTGAGGAAGGCGGTCGGGTTCGCCATAGGCACGGTGGATGGAGAATTTCTGAACCCCTTGTACGCCCTGGAGATCGAGGAAGCCGCTCAACGGCACGCGAGAAGTGCCGGTCGCAAAGCTGAGGACTTTGGCCCTTTCTTCTCGATTGAAAGATTTAAGAGCTCGCCACCACCAAACGATGTTGGGATCAGAGCTCGTGTACCCATTGTACTCCGTTGCCGCTCGCCATTCATCAACATCAATGTCCGGGGTTCCAGATATCAAGAGTTCGAGCTCCTGTTCGTTGAACTAGAAGATCTCGTGTCAGCAAGCACGTGCACCATGTATCATACTCCGGCTTACAATCGTCACCAACTCCTTGGGAATAATCTCGTAAAAGCCTGATGAAAGACTCTCAATCTGTTCCTTGATAGACGAATACAGCCTGTACTGAGCAGAAAGCTGCACAAATTCTCGTTTGTTTTCCTGTGTGACGGGGATCGTCTCGCCCTTTTCTTTCAAAGGAACAATCCGGTTGACGCCAAACTACCAAATAGTGAGTTGAATAACAAAACATCTCACGTATGCAAAACATACCTCGTCCGCTTCAACGCTGAATGTGAGGTCCAAAGGCGTAGGATCGTTCTCTAGAATCCAACATAGAGAGTTGTAATACTCCGGGTCTACCCATTCGACGTCCCTATAATCCACAGGCTTCCCCAAAAGTTGACGGTAGAGACTGCGGGCGAAGTAAGCATCCAAGAGTCGCCCATCGTAGATAGCCTTGCCAATGACACGCCCGACAAACTTGAAGAACGACAAGTGCTCAGGATTGACCCATGAGTTCTTGTTGGGCTGGTACGTTAGCTTGTCTGCGGCACATGGCTGGAACAGAGCGTTGTTCGGGTTAAACATCTGGCGTGCCAAAATTTGGAACCACTCGCGCGTAAGACCTCCTGCATCGACGCCCTCTTCGTCATAAAAGCGGACACTGAGTTTGCCATATTTGATTTGATCTCCTGTCTTGCGCTGGAGATACAGGAAGCTATCCTCAAAGACCCGAGCTCTGCGGACATTGAGCTGAAGAGTTCCGTAATGCTCACGAATCTGTGGTTTGCGATGCAACTGTTGACTGAAGTAGTTCCGTTTGTTGTCGAAATCGAGCACGCGAGAGTTGTTAACCAGGAGAGAGAATGATCCACTCATCAACGATGGGTTATTGCGTACCATGAGGTTCAGGACCTTCCTATGAGCGTCAGTGAAGGTGATAAACAACTCTTCCATCGACTCCTTCGGCGTAGTTGGAGACCTTGGCGAAGCAGATGCCCGTAGGATCCGCGGCACAGAAGAAGGTCCTTTGGAGCCGACGAACTTGCAAACAACCATCAGAGATTCGATGAGAGGGAGAAGAGAGTGAGCGATGTCTGCTGTTTCGGCACTCTCCCCAATAGTGGAGAGGCAGTCCCCCAATCTCCGCCAAAGAGGAGTAAATCTGAATGACTCGTAGATAGCTTGGACCTTTTCAATGTCGTCGTCCGATGCAGGAAGTGGCGGCGCACTGGATGCCGAGGGCTTCCCCGAGTACATGTAGTCGATCGTCTTCAAAACCCGTAGCAACTTGGTCTGCGTCGAGGAAGAGGAGGAGAACTTGTTGGTGATAGTAGCATTGCTCCGGGAATCTTGCAAAGCAATGGCGAGTTCGTCGAGGTCAGTATACAACGTTTGCCCGAAGTCTTGGGCCTTCGTCTTTAGCTCAAGTGCAATGACGTCTCGTGCATCGGGGATATTGGATAAGTTTTGTATCAGAGTTAGACTCTGCTGGAAAGTTCGGCCAGAGCACTCTCCAGTGGTCAGAATGTTGACAATCAAGCGGAGTGCGCTATGCGGGACTTGAGGTACCTGGGATAGGAGGACCTTTTCGTCGACGACTTCGCGTGCCGCTTTATTTTGGACTGGTACGTTTGATGGATCTGCAGTATATGACAAATCTGGCGTGAGAGGAAGAGCAGGAAGAAAAACATATGTCCTACCAGCGACTATATTGGCCGTGCTTGTACTGGGCTCGGCGACTATGCCTTGTGGCTGCGAAGGTGTTGCCGGGGACACCGCACTGGAAGACGAGTCCGGCACTGTGGCCGTAGTTGTGCCCGGATCGGGTACTTGTGGTTCGAAAGTTTTCCTCTGCTCCTTTAGTGTGGACAGAGGGCGAGTGACAGTAGCAAGTAACCCAACAACGGCGTCCAAGATGCCAGCGGTGCGAAGGAGGGTTTGCCGATCCAAGAGGCTCAGAAGTAAGACCAAGGGATAATGCGACTGCGATTGACGTTCTTTACCCTTGCCCTTCTTTGCTGTTGGCTTTCGGAGACCAAATGGAAGCTCCTGTTCCGTGAGGAAGAAAAGCGAAGAGGGTTCGTTCTCGCTGACAATGAACATCAAAGCTTCAATACATCTCTGAGCAATAAGGACAGGTACAGCTTCAACCTGAGAAATAGGTAAGATGGAGGCAAGGTAGTCGCTCTGACTAGCTTTCTGTTTGCCCGCAGATTTCGGTGCTTGAAGTTTCGAGTCGCGATTCCGCACCGACATTTGCGCAAAACTTTTGTCGACTGCAGCAAGATCAGCAGCTCCGTCTTGAAGGATACTGAGGAGAATATTGAACAGCTCTGTGCGAGTCTTGGAGTTTTCACACAGGTTGACGAGGACCTTGAACAACAGTGTCTTCTTAAGAACTTGTGGGAAGAACAACAAGCGAACAAGGACTGCGACTCCTGGGCGATCCAACAGCAAGATTGCGTCGTGTTGGGGAGCGTATTTCTTCGGTAGGGCTGGAGCTGTTGGAAGGCGGGCTGCGGGACGAGAGGCCAGAGAACGGCGAGCCTGTATTTCGTCCCGATAGGCACCTGCTTCAGCAATCATATGAGAGGGAAGCGTCTGTAGGAAGCCGTCGTCTTGGTCCAGAAGAACTGCTTGCCGTAAACTTGGATCAAGGCTGGCAATGAAACTTGCGGGATCCATTTCGGCCGCCTCTCTGGCTGGCGCCCTGGAAACCTCTTCAGTCCTGCGACGAGCCCTTTCCATCGCCTCCTGTTGGATGATTTCAGCCCGGATGTCCGGTGGCAATGCATCGAGGAATTCGGCGCTGATCTGTGAATCTGGTGGTCGTTCTACTCTTGCTGCCTGCTGAGCTCTGACATGCTGATTCAAAACCTCCTCTCGCATATCATCGGGGAGAGCTTCGAGGAAAGTGGGATCGATCCCAGTATCGGTGATATCCACGGCGCTTCCGTGAATCACCACCGTTATACGTTCTGGAGGGTTCTGACCAGCATGAGACGAAGACCCTGCCGGTGTCTCTGTGGAAGATGAACCCTCAGCTGCTTCAGGGATCATCGTTGGTAGAGACGTTGCCTGGGGGGAATCGGTTGCATCGACCATCTCTGTGTCTACATCGACAGAAGGAGGATCTCCCATTGCCGAATCGTGCACAATGGATGGAGAGTCGGCAGGTACTACACTGGGTATTTGAGTCGTAGGCTCCACGTCCTGCGTTGTTGTAGTCTCTGACGATAAAATCGATTCTGGCATGACCGGGGGTGGTGTTGATCCCACAGTGCCCTGTGGAGGTGGTGGGGGTGATTCTGATCCCTTTTGATTGTGGGTGGTGATCTCTTCCGCCTCTTCCTCTTCCCCTTCCCCTTTTTGGGCAGCCTCCAGCTTTTCCTTCTGGGCAGATGCTTCGGCCGCTTCACTGAGTTTGGCCTGCTTGATTGACTCGAGAGCAGCAGGAAGCATAGCCAAAACAACATGATTAGTGAGCCTCCCGACACGCTCGACCACAAAATCTCCGTGAAGAATTTTCATCTCCTCAGCCCATCTTTGCAATGTAAGTAGTGGGTCAAACTCTCGGCCCTGTCTATGACCTTGTGGTCGTGGAACTCGTTCCGTTCGATTAGATCCTCCAAAGAAGCGACGACCATGGTGCAAAATTGTGCCCGCCGGAACTTCGATGCGGAAGGTTTCCCCCGCCCCTTCGTGCGAGATGATCTGCTGCAGCATTTGAAAAGATCCTTCTCCGAGCATCTCGTTGATTGTCTGCAGGAGACTGGGATGGCTGTTGGCAAAAAGACGCTGAGCGTTGCGTATGCTCCGATTTTGACTGCTGATTTGTGCACGGGCTGGTGTGGACATGTCCAGAAGCAACGGATGGGTCGTCGCCTCTGGAGCTGCAGGGGTATGCCTGGGGCGCCCGAATGTTTGGTGGTCTACTAAGAGCATCATAAGTCAAGATATAGATTTGAACTTCTTGACACCTACCATGTCCGCGATGCCGGCGATGAACGAACAAACCGCCACCATCACGAATGTTCCCTGTATTGACAAATGTGTCCCCAAAGCCGAAAATGCCCTCGTTTTGGAAGTTGCCGTTCTCCAGTAAGAATTCTTCATCTGACGCCATCTCGACTTCATCTTCTTCGTGGTTGACTTGAATAGGGACTAGCACTAACGATTAGCTTCTGGCTCACATCGTCTCATTAAGAATGGGCATTCACCTCCATGGCCGGCTTCATCATCAACATCCTGGAGCGCGATACCAAGGCCTTCAACCTCTTGTTGCATGTCCTGAAGGATCATAAGCAGGCGATTGGGCAAAAATTGGTCTGCGTACCTCCCACATCATCCCCTCTTCATCCTCGTCTTCTTCACCTTCACCTTCGTCCTCATCCTCATCCTCATCCTCATCCTCATCCTCATCGTCCTCCTGATGTCCTGGTGTTTGCTCCTCATCTACGTCCTGATTCTCGACCAGGTCCTCCTCTTCTTCGTCTCCTTCATCCCAACCTTCGCCGGAATTCTGTGTCATATGATCGAGGTGGTCTCCCTCCTCACCCTCCGATTCCGAAGCCGACGTATCTTCACTTCCAGTTTCCTCTCCATATTCTACGTCCATCTCTACGTCATCTTCGTCTTCGTCATCCATATCCTCGTCTTCGGAATAGTGGCTGTCATCCATTTCCTTGATGGACACATGAGGCGATGGACACAGCCCATGAAATACTGCGACTTACCCCTCCATACATTCCCAGAGCTGAATTTCGATAGAGGTCAGGGGTCTCCTCCCTACCATCGTCGTCCATAGCATCATCATCTTCCGACTCTGAGGATACATTGTCGTCGTGGCGGACGTCTTCCTTATTTTTGCTCGAAGCCTTACTCATCTTGATCGCAATTTTAGTGCTACAAAAGGGCGATCAATATGCAGACTGAGCAGTCGTAGCATGGAATACTCACAGGTGCTCGAGAGGACGAAGAAGCGAGGCAACGAGGTTCTTGACATTCGGATAATTAAGATCCACCTCAGAAAGGGCATTAGTGAGGATAGAGACAAAGTTCTTCTCCAACATGATTTTTGCCACGTGTGTTGGAATATCGTCCTGCTGCTTTCGCGAACTCGGATTGACACGGACAGTAAGAAGACGATGACACAAGTCTGATAGGGCAAGCAAGCGACCGTATCGAGCATCCGTGCTTTCGCTTGTAGATGAAGCATCCTTGATACTCCGTCCGACAGTTTCCAGGACAAATTTCCGCACGAAAAGCAGGTCTGGAGATATTTCCTTCATTTCTTGAGCAGCTGATGTATCCACACACAGTGCGCCAATCAAGTTCATCGCCCAGCTGCAAAGCAATCCTCGATTGCGGAGTTTGGGGTCGGAAAGTGGGGTGATGGTGCCATAGGTGATGAGCTCGGAAAGCAGGAAGTGAAGAGTTACAGGTCGGAACTTGTTGGTCAATTCCTTGGATTGTGGTTGCAAAGGCCTCCTTTTGGTGGAGAAGGAAAGAAAAGCCGCCTTACAGGCATCGTAGGAGAACAACAACTCGGTCAAACACTGCATGACGAAACAAAGATATTGATACTTGTCCTGAATGTCGACGGGCGAAGCAGTTGGCTGACTAGAACTGCCTGAAGGGCCGTCGAGTGGGTCATTTTGAGTAGCTTGGACGGGCGGTGGTTGGGGTGGAGGAGATGCAGTGGCAACAGGAGGAGGCACTTCGTTGATCACCTTCACTGTGTTCATGAGCTCATTGACAAGCAGATAGACGACGTTTTCTGCGGTTCTCTGCGTGACATTGGCGGAACCTGCCATGGGTGAATCAACCTGCATGTCCATGGTGCCTTCCTGCGAAGACGATGTAAGCTTCTCAGAATTAGGATCCGTGCGAAGCTTGATGTGGGGTGATGGGGTGAAAGGCTGCTCCAGTGAGCACAATGATTTTGTCACATCAATGAAGATATCCACATCCCTTAGGGCGATAGCACTGCAATTCCGCACATATGTATTCGCATCTGCAGTTCGTGCCCGCGGATGAGTGAAATACCGTTTGATGGTTTGCTGCATAATGGTAGTGATTGTTGGTGCGTCTTCGACGACATGGCGGAGGATGGTTGCAACATACGAAGATCCTCCCGTCACAGGAGAATTTCGAAGGCGGGTGAACAGAAACGAAAGACCGTCACGATGAAGAAACTGCGCTGCCTTCTCTCGGTCTCGTGTGAGAAGTACAAATAGCCGCAAGACCGACAGCAGCTCGTCTGCAGGTAAATCGGGAACAGCGAGCAGGCGAAGGCAGAAATCAAAGACAACAGTTCGCGCCTCCGCCCGTGACGGTCCATTGGCTATCGGGCCTGGCTCCATAGGCTCATCTTCTTTGGGCAACTCAATGGCACGGGGCTCTTCGGCTAGGGTAAACAGAGCCTCGGTGACAAGCAAATGCGCTGCGAGCCAACGAGGCGGTTGCTCGGGATTGATGCTGGACAGTAACAATGCAAGTAGGTGCTCCATCAAGGTGTTCCGTAATTCTTGGTCAAGAGAAGAAGGCGTTTCACAAAGAACCAATGCTAATAGTCGACAGCGATTGGCAAGTGGTTGCTCTTCCACGTCGTATGCGAATGACGAAAACTTCTCGATGTCTCCAACGAGATTGCGGATGGCCTGTTCTTGATGATTGCTTGATTTCGTGAATGCGATGTGGAGGTCAAACAAGAGTGACAGGTGTTCGTCGATAAGCAGAAGTGATCGCTTGCTGATATTCGCCCTCAATGCCTCTCTCGCTTCGTCCAACGACTTCCGCCATTCGTCTACGGTCTTGCCTACTATAGGTGGACCACTAGTGGCTTCGCCAATTTCGGGGCGTTCCTCAACTCGAGACTGAGCTTCCCCCTCTCCACTAATTGGGACGGGCGGGATATCTTCAGTTGCCATTGGCTCTTCCGTCGGAGTTTCGGGTGCAGGCTCAGACGAGGCGGGAGGTATATGTTCTGGAACAGGATCAGGGGGAAGGGGGAAGGGGTGTGACAACAGATATTCCGTTGCACTATTCACATTATTGTGGGTCCGAATTAGAGCACGCTCGGCAGCTGAACGAGGAAAGCCCATATCAGTCAAAATCCGAATGCGACCTTCATCTGGCCCGGTGGCTCGAGGAATAGTGGTGGAGCCAGGGCCGACATCTGCGTTGACATCAACTTTCGCTTCTTCATTCTCTCCGTTGACAAGCTCCAGGACAGTCCGCACTACGTATCGACTGACACCAAGCGGTGCCTGTACCAGCCAGGGAGCATCCCAGAGACTTTGTATCGTAGGAAGGGCTGTATGACGCAGTTTTACGAGGAAGTTGTGTGGTTCGAAGTAGTCAGGGTCGGTATCCTTCTTGTCTCGCGTGATGATCAGGAGTGTTTGACCAGACTCGAAGAGGGGTTTAGAAGCGAGGATGGGATGAATGAGATTGAGAGCAACTTTCAAAGCTCCGTAAGCATGTAAGAGTTCCTTCTTTTGCTGTTCCGTCCGATCATCTTCCTTGATCTTGGCGACCTCGTCGACTGAGGAGATTAGCAAAGCACATATATCAAAAACGGCGTCGAAACCGCCGGCCCGATAGAAAGCGAAAAGCTCGACGGTGTGTAAGGTGCTCGTGGACGTCCGCTCTATATCATAGTCAGCTCATAGGTCAAATACATTAAGGAGGGGACTTGCCATCCACGAGCAGCAGGGTAAAAAGCCCGAACATTACACTGTAATAGTTGTACAATGAGGCCTTATCATCTGTAGAACAATTGAGTTAATGAACTTCACCAGTCTTATTGAGCCTTACCAAATCTCTTCAAACTCAGGTGTTCCAACATGATAGAAGCCACGACCTTCGACGACTCTGTAATTTGTCTCTTTTGCACAGCATCCGGATTTCTGCGAGCATGGAACATTTTTACCATAGCTGCAAAGAAAGTCAGTTCCGAGAGAATATGTCAATTTTCAAGTTTTGCGTCACCTTGGAAAAATGGTGCCAGAGCATTCGGAAGTCCCTGAGTTAAATGCTTCAGCGAAGAAACATTCCAGTCTCGTGGTCCCTCGCGCTTTGCGATAGGGTTCTGATTTTCAAGAGCATTTGAAGTGATTGGCTTGTCGGTTTGTACTCCATTCGCGTTGTTGGACCTATTGGCGAAAACGGAGCCGTCCGAACCTGGTAAATCCATGGTAAGTTGATCAGGAGACCCTTCCAACGGAGACGCCCCGGGCGTTGGTTGGATTTCGATGCCTTTTGAGCTTAGGCCCACATTTAGAGATATATTTTCCCATATACTGGCACGATGAAGGGCTCCAAGATCAGTCAAAACTTGGAGCGGCGTGTTGTTCATGAGCGTTTGCAGTAAGCTAATCGCGGCTCTGCCTTGCGCCTGTCCAGCAGTGGCAAAAACGTCGGAAAGGAGGGTGATTCGGATGTGTAGGGTGACGAGGCTCCTGAATTGTCGGTTTGCTACTTCCGCTTGCTCCACTGCGATATCCAAGGTAAATATCTAATTCACCAACTGACAAGGCGGCCTTGAGCAGAAACTTACAAGATAAGTCCACAAATGGAAGTAGCTTCGACGATTCTTCAACTGGATCCCAAAAGAATTTGCTATCATCAAGGGATATTTTGACAATCTCTGCCAGATGAAGCAGGGTTTCGGCAGTTGCTACCTCGGTCATGGTCCGCAAGACCTGGACCATAGAGTCAGATGCGACACTGTTGGCGAAATCATATGGCAAGCATGGAAGGCCTGTCAACCTCCCGATCCTTTCTAAACCATCGGTTGTGGTAACGAAATCTTTACAATGAGGAGGGTGTTGGAAAAAACCCTCCAAAAACTTGGCAGTGTCTCGTCAGTTCACAGGGTGCGCGCAGATAAGATTAGACTTACACGGCCAAGGATGTCGATGTAAGAGACCACGATGTTATCATGATTTTTTTCGCTGAAGTCCTCTTCTTCATATTCATCTTCGACAATTTCAGCCATTGTCTCCGGTGGTGCAGTGAGGGTGTCGTTTGCAGAGGCATCTTGCATCGTTACGTCGCTGTCAGAAGAATGGCTCTGAAACGCTGGCATGAGCTGATACCAGTGTTGGATCTCTGGCGGACAGATAAATGACATTCCGAGATTTTCGATATGGCCCAAGGTGGCTTTCAACGAGTCAAACACAGGATCCTTCAAAGAAGGGTGGTGCCGAATGAGTTCATCAACAGCTGTTCCGACAATGACTGCATTTTCCTTGTCAATAAGGACCTTTGCGTGACGGTCTGATGTGAAGATGGAGAATATCGCTGGAATGATGCTCGGGCGTTTTGCAAGTTGGGCTTGTCCTGTTTCGTTGAGACACAATGCGCCAATTGCGTTTGGGATCGCTTGAATGACCTACAATAACAACCATGTCAAACCAAGAATTTCAAATACAACCTGTGTCAAACCTCAATGGCAGGCTCTATGCCGACTTCTATCGCCCTGTAAAACGTATCGGGTACTCCAGCCTCTTGAATGATTGCCAAGGAGGTGGGCTCATTGTGAACAAAGGTGGACATGATGTTGATGGCTAGGGACCATTAGCAGAAAATCGAAACAGACAACTAATTTTCTACCAATAGGTAAGATGGTTGGGCCAAAGAGACCACGATATTCAATTATCTTCTTGACAGATTTCAGCAAGGACATGTCTATGAGCCCTCGCAGTCCTTCCGCTGTTCCAGAAGATTGCATCATGCGGTGCATAGAACGGAGAATGTGCTTCAGGACAGCAATACGCTGAATAGGCAACTCGCCTAGGAACGGGAGCTCGGTCAGGAAGCTTATCCACAGAACACGAGAGAACGGACCCAATCCAAACGTGGCACACGGTTGGTGAGCACTAGCATACTCTTGCACGTCAAAGTCGATTTCGTACTATAAGCAGTGAGGAGAACGAAACCCGTTGAAACAGCATAAGTACTGACCTCAATTCTGCCGACGAGAACTTCGACTCCTCGAGCTGCAACGAAGAGGCTGAATGCATTTGTAAAACTATAAAGGACATTGTCGACCAGCTGCATTGTTTTCGAAATGACGGGAAGACGAAGGGCGGTCCGATTCTCCATAATCTGGATAAGCAGTGGGATAAGACCAGCGCCTACAACCAGGTTTCCTCCGGAGGCATGAGATGCAAGGTAGGTAATGAATGACAGCAATGCTTCCACGAATGCCTGGGATAGACGAGACTCTGGTTTGGCTATCTCAAGTGCCATGTTTCGAACCAGTGCCATGAGTATGCCGTGATTGACACCAGCATTGACAGCGGCCAAGACTTCATGCACCTTGTTTTTGTATCTCGCAAGAGCGTCCAATGCAGCAATAGCCGACGTTTGAACCAGAATAGTTACACCTTGATCGACTTGAAGAAGTTCTGCTACGTGGGCTATGAGGTCAGGCTCGTACAGAAAGAGTGCAGACGTCGCTTGGGATTCTGAATGTGTGTGGCCATAGATGGCGATCGCAAGCAAGCGGACAACTACGAGCTTTTCACGGTCCGTTTCCTTGCCGGGAGAGAGCGATGATGCTCCTCTAATCCGACAAAGCAACTCGAAAGCCTCGCTTTCGGGAATGGAGTAGGTCTCAATGGCGTCAGCAAGGACATTCATTACCGGAGCCGCCAGGATGGTGCTTTCATCGAGACGAACTTGAACAGAGCTTGAAGTGGGTATTGTTGGCTTGTGGAGGGACGTTGTGGGATCCCCAGTAACCTGTGCGCCACTTTCGCTTAGGGGATTGGGGCTGGTGTTGGACCGATAAAAATTGAAAACAACTTCTCGGGCTTCTTGAGGAATCCTTTCCACCATCTGTACGTTCTTTCCCCCAGCAAGATCCACAAGGCCAATGTCGCTCTCACGTAAATGGGGCCATCGCTTTGCAAGAGATTGAAGACGAGTAGTTGAAATACTGAGCGCGTGAGAAACAGCCGGTTGAGCAGAGTACTGCTGTGAGGGGCGAAGAAGCAAGTTCAACGCCAAAATGAGAACATCAAGGTCTGAGGTAGACAAAAGATTGTTCAATCGCTAGCACAAGACGTGAGCGTTGAAGATCAAGGCAACAACTGAGGGCACGCACGTCGTATGAATTGAACGTCTTGCGATTCGTCGAATTCTCCAAGAGCAGTCGTTCAAAGCGAAGGATCTCCGAGAGCAGTTCCTTTGTGGAAGGACTGAATGGGTTAAGTTGGAGCTTGTCAACAGAGTACTCGCGGATAATGGAGTCCATGATGTCGTCGAACTTGTTGAGGACCTTGATCCATGCGTTAAGATCTGACCGCGGCCATTTCCAGGTGTCGACTTCTCTCAAAATTCCAATCAATTGCTCGTTTGATTCACTCAGTAGCTTGTTGATGAATTCGTTAACTTGAGGAGGCTGTTTCAATTTATTCATGTGTAAGAAACGCGTCCTGGACGCCATAAAGGGTATACTCACCGGTGAAATCGCCTTCTTCGATTTGGGAAGGATCTTCATTTCCTAGGCGGAGCCAGGGGGAATCAGAAGATCTAAAGTGTTCCTGCAGCTGCAATTCTTGAATCTGAAGATAACCGGTCGCTCACGGCAGAAGAGGTTGCTTCAACGGGCAGGGACACCAAGGAACAGTGCTGACGCAATTTGCCGTGTGACTATAACGCGTCCGTGACGTTACCCAATATCATTATGGGTAGGACGCGTCCTAGCCGAGACATCAATTCCATCTTGAACCTCTTAGTTAACGCAGCACCGCCAGTTGAATAATACTTTTTATCACCAAAACATGCCCAAGAGAAAGTCATCAGACAATGAGGAAGATTCTTTCTCCGTTGGAGCCAGTGAAGCCGCCGAAGCAGAGACCGAATCGTCTCCTAGAAAATGGACGCGTAAGGTATGTTCTAATTCCTCTTTAAAACAGACCCTAGCTGTTTTATTGAACAATGTTAGAAAGAAGAGAATACTCCACGCAAAAGGACGAAAGTGAAATCTGATTCAGAGGAAGCAGCCAACGCTGTAAGCCTCATGTTGCTGCCTAATTTGAAAGACCCATGAGCTTCCCCATTTCCACCTAACAGAATTCTGCGCTAAATAATTCGAGCGATTTAAAAATTAAGATACAGAAGAACGCAGAAGGGGACAGCTTCGTTGACTTGGGCAAAAGGAAGCGTGCAACTATCAGGACATTCAAGGGCATGACCTTGCTTGATATAAGGGAATATTATGTCAAAGACAGGGAGGAGAAGCCAGGAAAGAAAGGAATATCTCTGACTGTCGAGCAGGTGCGAGGCATGACCACCGTTGATGCGACCTTTTCTGACACTTAACTCCATGTAGTGGCAATTCCTTCGAGACAACTCTGGGACTATTGACGGTTTATTTGCAGAGCAGAAGAAGAAATGATATGGATTAAATATTGCCTAGTACCCTATGAAATTGTTACGTGCTTTCTATGAGTGATTAAAACGGCATGCATCTTTTAGATGGTGCATGTCAACCTTACAGTGTGAGCCCGAAGGAAGCCGTACGGGCTTGTGTAAAGCCTTTCAGCCACCAACCACAAGCCCATGCCCTTCCTTTGCCGAGAGATGCCATAAAATCCATATAGGTCTCCAGTAACGATATTCGGGTGGACAGTACTTCATATTTCCTGGGATCGATTCCATTAACCACAGATAGAATTTCAGCAAGACTGCGCGTACCACCAAGACCTGAAATAATCGCACAACAGGCGAACAGACAGCAGCCCGTAGTCTTCGCTCCTTTGGAGAAGCGATCTTCTTTCATCTTCCCAAACTGCCCGCGCGCAATACTTGGCCATTACCAAGAAAATTCGAATCTATCTCCACCGTTAGAAAGAAAGAAAAACAAAACTTCGGATTCAAGAAGAGAAAGGCACATTTGAATGGGTGGTCATCAAAGCAAGGTCCAGACTCCTATACCGTCATTAGCAGACTGGCGGGAAGAAGATTGTGGGTCATTGCGCACCGTGTTAAATCATTCAACTTCAGGACCATAAGCACCCGTCGGGGTACTCGTCGAAGGACATCTAGCACCGAGAGCAGGATACCATCTCCTTGGGACACTGCATGCCGTATGGCATCTTTTTCTTCGTCGGTCTGGGGAACCATGTCAATCACGCTGGATGCACGTCGAAATTTGTTGTCCTCAATCTCCTCCCAACTACCCTCCAACGCTGCTCGCCCGGTAATGGCAGCCTCAAACACGGGATACTAGATGCTTGATTAGTAGAGGGCAAACACAGAGCCTGACAACATTTACCAAATCCGAGTCAATGTTGCCGACTAACTCAGCATATTTCCGTCTCTCTTGGAGGACAGGTCGTGAAGCGGGCGCCATGAGAGAGAGCCAGAGCTTGCTATAATTGACTCGCAACTTGCGATCGATGTCGAAATACAGGCCGTGATCTAAAAGGACTATCTCAAAGTTATAGGGCGATCTTGATCCTGGAGGAGAAGGCCTTATCAAGAGATTACCTGGCCAAAAGTCAGTTGGCTTGAGACTGTCTCTTGTCAAAAAGGCTTTTACCAGGGTGTGGATCCTGAAACGCAAATAAATAATGAAATTAACTGAGGCAGTTGAGGGAAGTAGCACATACTGCATGAAACCATCCATTCAGCAGCACCATCTGATTAAATATGCGCGACAGTTCAATGGCGACCTTGTTCCGATCGACGTTATGATCAGCGAGGTAAGCTAGATCATCTACTCGTCCTCCTTGTATGTATTCCATGATCAACACTCTTTTTGAGCTAACAATCACTTTAGGGATATAGAGAGAGGTGCGAATGTCACGAAATTCCGTTTCCGCTCGGCTGGCGTTGGCAGCTTCAATGACGAAGTTCATTTCCTTGGGTAAATTGGTTCTCATTTCCTCCTGTGTGAAGCGGAGGAGTCATGAAAAGACAAGCTACGTCAGAAATTTGAGACGCACTCCTAGCCAGGTGAATTCAAACTGGGGGAACCAATATTTAACCCATCCTTGTCGCGTCCATCGTAAAGGGAAACGGGTGGTGAGTAAAGGGGCCACGAACCGAGAGTGATATCCACCATCTCCATGTCTACTTCGCAGAATTCGGCCAGATGGGGGTGCTGTATCTGGTTCAAAGGTGTCAGTAAGAAGAACCGGCGAGAAATCAAGAATGCATACCTTAACGGCTACGCGCGCTCCTGACTCTTTGTGATGTCCGACATGCACTTGAGCTAAGCTTGCAACCCCAATAGGATTAGGGTCGAAGTCATCAAAAAGTTCTTCAATGGGAGCTCCCATATCTGACAAGAAAAGGACTTCCAAGTCGTTGTACTGAGTGGGCTCGCATTTATCTTGAAGAACCTTCATAGTGTCCGTCCATTCCTTGGGGAGAACAAACATAGAGGCCATGTGCTGACCCATCTTTATGAAAACGCCTTGGGGAACATTAAAATAAGCATCCATACTATGCAACCAAGTATGATAGATAAAGCGACCAACCTCCATTGGCCAACAGCGCCTTCAGAACTCGTCTTGCGCTTCGCGTATGACACGCCGAATATGCTTCGTTCTCTTTGCTACTTGATTCATATTTTTTTGCCATGGTGATTTTATAGTCAATAGCACTGAGGACAGCTGCACCTGTTCAAGGTGAGACCAACGGCGCGTCGTTTGAAGACTTAGGAACCAACCTCCTACCCTCGAGCATCTCACAATAGCCAGCACACCATGCCTGAAAGGCTGCGCAGTTTCATAGGCAATAAAACATGCCACGCCAACTATTACCGCACCCGTCGGGTAGAAAATCCAAGGACTACTAGTCGCTGGTTTGCGTCCAAGACGGTGACTGTGATGGGTCAGAGTCCGTAGAGATCGTATGCAGTTCTGCACTTGACTTGCATTGCGGCTTTGACGCAACACGGGCAGGTTCAGTCGCGAGAATGCACGTCGTCCCGCGACGGAAAGCATGATACCAATGGCGGTTCGGACTAAGGGACTGGTTGCTGATCTACTAGGCCACGGCCCGTCCGAGCCGTTCGTCTTTGCACATATCTGACATACTTCTCTACGATCCGAAGGTACATAATGCTTACAACACTGCCCAGAGACACGTCGACACTCGAACATCTGAACTAGGATGCTGCTAAATATTGGCAAATTGTCTAAAGAAGCCTCCCAGTAGGCGGCAATCCCTGAAAGCCCTCGACCCGATCAAATACCTTCACACCACGCAAGTATGTTTTCTCCACTCGACCTTGAAGTGACATGCCTTCGTAGGGGGATAGTTTGTTCTTGAATTGCATTGCTTCTTTTGTCACCTAAAATTACATGAATGAAGGCAAGCTGAGGCTGGGAAAAGGCGGACCTTGTAATGTGCTGATTCGTCCCATAGAACAAAGTCCCCATCATATCCAACTTGTAGTTTTCCCTTCAATGAGTCGAAGCCAATGTGTTCTGCCGTCTTCTTGCTAGTCCAGTTGACAATGTCCCCTAGTGGCACTCCTCTTTTGCTACCTTCCGTCCACAATAGGCTTAAACCCAATCCCAAGGTGCTGATTCCTCCCCATGCAGCCATGATGTCGCCGTCATCTAGCCTCTTTAGCTCCGCGATGCAAGGGCTATGGTCAGAGACAACGCAGTCAATAGTTCCATCTATGAGAGCTTCCCACAGCTTGTCCCTATTCGACGCTTCTCGGACAGGAGGGCAGCACTTGAACTCAGTATGCCCAGCAGGTACATCCTCCGCATTGAGGCAAAGGTAGTGGAAGCAAGTCTCGACAGTCAGAGGAAGTCCATCGACTTTTGCTTGCCGTATTAAAGGCAAAGCCGACGCAGCTGAGAGATGAACAATATGACACCGTACCGCTGGATACAACTTCTGGAGTTTGATGATCAGAGATATGGCCTTTGTTTCGAGATCTTGGGGACGAGAAGCCAAAAAAGTAGAATATTCCCTAGGGTCCGGTTTCTCGTAACATCCCATATCATCTGCGAGTTCAGCGTGGAACAAGAGAACACCAGAAACCTCCTAAAACAAAAGTCGAAACAATAAAATTTCATATAGCCACGAAACAGAAAGACTCACCTCGAGCTTCTTCATCGCTTTATGAAGATCAGGTTCTTCTACGCATGGGAATTCCTGAGATAGAGGTCAAGAACCGACGAAGGATGATAGGAAGATCCACGAACATCAACACCGCTTTCTATCAGGAAACATTTGAATCCTCGAACTCCGGCCTCCACAAGAGGTAGAATATGATCCTATGGCATCACAATAAGGTATAGGCACGGATGCAGAGACAGAGATGCACATACTTACCTGATTGCCAGGTGTGATTCCTCCCCAAAACGCGACATCAGTATGCAATTGTCCCATCGCAGCTTGCCTTTTTGCCTCAAGATTCAGGACAGTTGTAGTAGGAGGCAACGAATTAAGGGGCATATCCACGACTGTGGTGATGCCTCCAGAGGCAGCGGCTCTAGTTCCTGTCCAAAACCCTTCCCAGTCAGTGCGCCCCGGCTCGTTGAGATGAACGTGTGCACTGGAAGAGTAACGGTCAAAGACGAGACGCGAAACATTTTTTGTCGCGCGACGTACTCCACTAAGCCTGGTAGCACGACCAAATCTCCTGCTTCAATCCATTCGACGGCTCTCCTATTAAGGCCGAGTTCATCGCAGGAGGCCTGCCCTTCTCGAATGTCGACGATCTTGCCTGTCGATAAGTGAACTACGATTGTAGCTGGAGAGGGCGAAATACCGCCTGGCAGGAGAATCTTCCTTCCAAAACAGATGATGAACTCGACCATGATGTGAAAACTGTATAGTGAGGAATGACCTCATTGTCCAGGAACGTAGCTATGTAACGGATGGGTTCGGAGCTTGGCCGAATTAGGGGGCTGCGACGCGTGCTCGATATTTTCTACATATGCTCTCCTCCAGCACTATTTGTAGGTATTCGCATCCTTCGCACAATTGTGCAGGCAACTCCAATGAAAACGCTCAAGACAGGAAACAAGACAATACGTCCGCGAAGCTTCCAGCCTAAGACTGACAACAACCTATCAATAGCAATAGGCGTATCACGAAAATATAACACTAGTACTATCCATGGTCTTTCGGCAGTGTCGAGTCCTTCGGCGGTGTCGAGCAAACCGGAACTGGAAGGCTCATCCCAAGTCTCAAGATGACCGAAACGGCGAAAATGACACGCGTGGGATGTGAGTCCACTTGCAGACTCATCAAACACTTCATCTGCACAGCCCTGATGGGCGCGACCAGTGCTATAAAGCCGTCACCTTCATTCTTTACCCCCTTCCATCATCTATCGATCGCCCCAGATGTCAAACGACTCCAACAACTATCTATCGTCCAACCGACGTGAATCTACCCCTCGAAAGCTGCCTGCTCCTCCACTCGCGCAGGAATCAAAGCGCGCGTCGCGTCCGCTGCCGAGAATTCCGAGGGCGCTCGTTTGCAAGCAGTGTGGGACGTGTATTACCTCGCACAACGTCCTCCTGCCAGCGTCCGCGGTGAGTGCTGCTCTGAAAACCATGCTCTCGCCTGTGATCCTCATGTCCGTCTGTCTGTTAGATCCCTCCGGACTCACGGTCGTTCAGAGGATTCTTTGGAAAGGCATCCTTATTCACCGAGACGTGGGTCCTTCATCCGATTGTCACAGAAGGACAATACCTAATTATTTTCTCTAGTTATAACGTCATGCTAGCTAAGCCAGGCGTTCAACTTATGGTCACTGGCGCCCACACTATGCAAGAAGTGACCTGCGGAATTTGCTCGTCATATCTCGGCTGGAAGATTGTTCGTGCCCATGAGAAGACTGAATCTTGGAAGGACGGTCACTTTTTGATGGAACTAGAGAACCTCTATGTTCAACCCGACTTGCTGAACCCTCGAAGATCATCATCAGGCTCAGATTCAGACTATAGCCCTTAGGCTCGCGACTCTTCATCTCCTTTTCTCTTTGTGGTTCCGCCTAACGACGTCACGATTAGATTATTCTGCTGCATATTGTACACGATTTGCATCCTTAACTTATTACTTTTCTTCTTTTTCTTTGTACCTTCTAGCGCGTTTGCGAACCCTTCGATCTCTTTACACCATACGTACTATGCATACCCTTACTATTCCCTGATACACCCTTTCCTCTTATTCACATCTCACCCTTGGTAAGCCATGGTTAGTGCTCCATCACTGCAACAAATACAAAATTCGTGCTCCCTGGCGAACTTCGTGATGAAAGGAATATTAGCAATTTCGCGAACCTTACATAAGTAAGAGTTTCAAGGGAAGACTGTGACATTCTTTGGTGCAAGTCTCCTTCAATACTATACTTATACCTAACCACGAATTCGCATCAGTTGCGAATAGGAAGCAGGTCTTCTCCTTAACCCCTTCCACACTTGTCTTTTCCATTCATCTTCACAACTGCCGTCCACCTCATGAACTGACGGCCCTCCAAGCATCCCTAATGACTACAGCTAGTCCGAAAGCATCTTTCAAGCTTCCCCCTGTAATCGCTGCGCTCAGCCAGCTGGACTCGTTGGAATCCTTGCGCTCACCCCAGCTCAATCAAAACTTCAGTGACAGCTCCTTGTTGCGTGACTCCGTTGCCGTGTCGGAATTCAACGACATTGCCCTCGACGATGACAACTTCTCACCCGTGGCACTAACAGCTCGGCCTGGACAGCCTGGGATGTACCTTCCGTCTGAAGCGTCCCGTCGAAATAGCACTTCCAGTCGACGCAGTACTTCCAGTCGGCCTGCTAGTACCTCGTTGCCCATCGCTCCAGCGCTAGGTTTAACTTCTACGAAATCTCATAGGAAGACGGCCTCCACAACGACAATCCGTTCGACCCACGAGAAGCGCCTCTCCTTGACACTGTTAAACCGACTTGATATTGATGGGGTTGAAGGAAAGGCTGCAAGAGGCAGTGTAGATGGCCAATTGAAGTTGCAGGAGGAATTTGCTCGACTCCAGGAGAAGGAGCGAGAGAAGGAGCATTCTGCTACAGAAGGCAGCATCGATTGGAGTGTGTGAAATAACCTCATGAGCGACCTTTGGCTGATCATTGTTCTTCTAAATAGATTTCTGGGGAGCAGTAATATCGGGTACGTTCATGTCGAATGCACCGGCTCGTGGTGCTGAATAGATAAGGAAGACTATCGGGGGTTCGCGTCCGAACGTTCCGAAGAACTCGCTCAAGCAATACAGAAAGGCATCCCGGCTACGCTAAGAGGGATGATGTGGCAACATATGTGATAACAATTGCCCTCTAACATCAATTCAACTAATCTACCTCTTGCCCAGGGCTGCTTCCAAAGATCCTGAGCTGGAGGCCACCTATCTGAGATTGCTGAAGGAATCAAGCCCTCATGAAAAAGCGATAACTCGAGATCTAGGACGGTGAGTTGCCTCTTGACATAGCCCAATTATCTTGTATTCATCGGTCGTAGGACATTCCCTCATCATGATTTTTTCACAGATGGTCAAGGTATCGGGCAAGAGAATCTCTTTAATGTGTTGAAGGCGTATTCATTGTATGTCTTGTGATGACCAGACTATCAGTTTCGTTCTCATCTCACCCTTAGATATGACCCGAATGTGGGCTACTGCCAAGGTTTACCCTTCATAGTGGCGATTCTTCTTCTCAATGTAAGTCACACTTCTCTCTTCGCCCATTTCACTAAAGCGAAAATTGGCGCTCAGATGCCAGATGAAGAGGCATTTTCCCTTCTTGTGAGGATGATGAGCGTGTACGACCTGCAAGGCCATTTCTTACCGGAAATGCCGAAACTTCAAATGCGCCTGGTACGTCGTTCACTTCGTTGGTGTTGACTCCTGCTCATTAACTAATAACTATAGTTTCAAGTAGGGTTGATTTGCTGGTTCTGCGCCGCTACACTAAACATTGGGACAGTTTGATCGGCTTGTCGAAGAGATGTTGCCCGTCCTCCATGTGCATTTTCTGCGGCAAGGGATCAAGTCGAGCATGTTCTGTTCCCAGTGGTTTCTGACGTTGTTCAGCTATCGGTGTGTCCGCCTGATTGCCGGGTTGGCGACCTGATTTGCTCACTTGCAATGGCTAGCTTCCCTCTTGAAATCGTGTTTAGGATATACGACAACTGCTTAGCGAGCGGTATCGAGGCTATCTTTGGATTCAGCATCGCGCTCTTGAAGAAGAACGAAGATGCGCTCCTTGCTCTCAAATTTGATGAAATCTTGTCGTTTTTGAACACAAAGTTGTTTGACCACTACCTTGTACGATTAGACTTCTTTCGTGGCGACCCATAGCATCTTGACGCCGGCCTGTCCAGATAACGGATTCAGATCCTCCACCAGAACCAGCAACCTCAAAGTATAAAGTAGACGAATTTGTTCAGGACGCGGCGTCCTTGCGCATCACTCCATTCATGCTTGACTGTTATAGACATGAGTATGAAGACATCGTGGTATGTATCGTCCATTATCTCGTGTCACCGCGGCGCTCAATTCTCGTCAGCGCGAAAGTAATAAACACGCTACGCAAATCGACGAGCTAAGGAATAGTAATAGGGCATTGTCAAATCAAGTGTACGTTACGCGAGGATCAGACTATACGAGGAGTAACACCTTCTGGGACAGGAAAACACTCGAAAACAGTCTCGCTCAATTGAACACGGAACACGTCGAAGTCCTGGTGAGTGCATCGGCCACTTGTAGAGGGTGACGAAGCTGATTCACTGTGAAGAACGAATTAGTGAAGCAGCGGCTCAGAAACGAGGAGATGGAACAGGAACTTGTTCGTTACAAACTTTTGTGAGTACGAAGGGTACCGTTGGGTGCATGCAGGCAAACTAACTGCATTCGAAGATATGCGGAAGCCATGCACCAAAATGAAGGAGCGAACACGTCGAATCGGATGTCGCTTGCTCAAATCATGCAGAGCTTAAAGAGGGGGAGCAGTGGGTAGATGACTGGTAGACCGGCGATACATATAAGTACGATTGGCGTCATTTCTATGCGCACGAGCGTGAGTGCGGACATGCTTTCGCATGACGGAGAAAAATAGATCACGTGTGAAGGCTTCGAAGATGCCCCTTCCGCATGTCTGCGAGCATTTATCAGGTCAATGCCTTGAGTAAGATCGCAGTTCCCAGTCCCCACCGCAACCACCCCCCGATGCCCCCCCGCCTCTTCCCCACCGTACTTGTCCTTGCCGTCTCCGTCTGTGCCTACATCCCTGCCTTGCCCACCAACTCGACTAGTGACGCCATCGCAGGAGGTCTCAATGTCACCGACATCTCGAAGCTTCACATGAGATGGTTTTCCAATGGGTCAGTAGGCACCCCCTGGCTTCCCACCGTATTCATGCCCGCCCAACAGATCCTATTCGCAGGACGTCTCATATCAGTTGGCGGGATACGGGAGCAACGGGATGAGCAAGGTCGGTCGTCCGTGTGATGACATCGCCTTTTCCGCATCTTTACGCGCTTTGCCCAAGGGCGTCTTGGTTCACTTTTCGGAGGAGAAAGTGAGCAATATGACTCCCCCAAGTATGTATTGCTTGGACTCCATTATATTTGTTCCATCCTTACGTTATTTGCATAGCGTTGACACCATGGATTGCACTTGTCTCGTGTGACCGAAATGCCACAAACTCTTCCATGGATGAGGACATTTTCACCTTAGCCCGTGACAAAGGTGCTGTTTCGGCGGTGAGTCGCCATCCCTTTTTCTTTCTCTGCCTGTGTTCACTGTTGATCCGCTATCAGGTGCTTTATTCTCTTCACTCCGTCGCCTGTGTTATCAATCCCGAATACTCTGATCCGGCCACATTCGATCAAGTGTTTGACATCTTCTCAACCCAAAGCTCAACAAGTTCACATCTCATTGAGTACCAGTTTGGCCAATTGGGAGGACAGAACGAGAGCATCTACGATTATGAATCCCAACAACTCAACAACTCGCGGGAGGACGTCATGAGATCAACGAGCCAGAACTACGCTGTCTCCTCTGGCTATCTTCTGGCGATTCTACAAGCCTACAATTCCACAGGCGGCAGTAGTGACCCCGTTATGTCCGGAACCAGCAGCGCGCCCGCAGAGCCAGGGAATTCAGGCTCGCCAAATACCGCTCTCGCCATGTGAGCATTTCCATCTCATCGTTGTTTTTGTTTTTCTCATGGGCTTCAGGATCATCCTGTATGCTATCACAGGATGTGTGTCTGCGTTATTCTGTATTGTGATAATTTCTGGGGCAATACGCGCCATTCGACACCCTGAGCGATATGGGCCGCGGGCACGGCTCGACGGCCCCCCGCAGAGCAGAGCAAGGGGACTGACGCGAGCCATTCTAGATACATTCCCCATTGTCAAGTTTGGCAATGGTCAGGTTGCCTCTCAAGACTCTCCACCAGCGCCTCGAGGAAAAGATGTGGAATCTCCACCTGCTGGAACTAACATTGAGATGGACGCCCTACAGAAAGGAAAAGAAATAAGTTCACCTGAAGCCGCTGGTACCTCGGACCCGCAATCAACACAAAGTTCACCTGCTGTGGCTCCTACCAACACAACTGAAGACCCTTCTCCCGGGGAAGAGCCAGGCTCTTCTCGAACTGCTACAGACAATAATCCAGAGCCCGATGGAGTCGCCGAAGGATCACCAAGGAACCTGGCGGTTGCAGCATCTAATCATGTAGACCACGATGATATTGTCCCTGCATCTATCGGACGGGATACTTGTCCGATTTGTATTGTCAATTTCGAGGAAGGCGACGACATACGGGTTCTACTTTGTGAAGGGAAGCACTGTTTCCACCAGCAATGTGTCGACCCTTGGCTTCTTAAGTTATCGAGCTCTTGTCCTATCTGCCGCCATGGTATGTTTCCTCTTGGCTGCACTATTTGTAGGAGAAGCTGATAATATTTCACTTCAGATTTTCTTGCCCTTGAGAACATGCTCTCTGGGCACACAGACGAGGAGGCTGATGGCTCTGAGCAGCTCGCACCGCCTAGAGGGCACAACAGTGGTGGCAGATTCTCTCGCTATCTACGCTTTGCTCGTCATAGGCACCGCAGAAGGCGAGGAGACGACAATGATCCTACAGACCCCTACATGCCCACTGCGCCAGAAACGTCTCTGCAAGGCTAATTACTTCTGGACTCAGACTTTTCCACTCTTTTCGTGTCTTTCTTGAATGCCTAGTTTTGCATTATTCTACATTGTACACTATCGATCATTCGGACTATACTAGTATATGTATGACCACATTCTTTGTAGCAATCTAGCCCTCTTGGAAGTTTATAGATAGGCGATCTCGGGCTCACCGTCCCTCCTTCCTTTGGTCCTCAAGATTGTCCACCATGCAACGATTTCGAGGAGCTGGTGGTATCGAATGGACTGCATGACTTCATTGGCCAAAGCGTGCTAGGCGCGCTCTCCGAATGTCATCCAGGCTAGGCGCTTGTGCACTGGCAACATCTGGGTTGGGCTGTTCAAGACCTGTCGTGCTGTCCGACATAGTCGAATCGGTATCGGTGACGTCTGTCAATTGGCTACTGGTCCTCTCTAAGCCTTGTTGTGGAACACCAGGCATGTGCCCCAGAGACGCTCGAAGAGCAGCCTGCAGTTCAGCATCTCCGTCGTCGTATGCTCTATAAGTACTAGAGAAGCCTGGGAGCGACGACGGTGCAGCAGAGGGCTCATCGTCTCGCGCAAGAGACGTTTGCCTCTGTTCATTATGCTCCCTGGCAAGCCTCTCGCTTTCCGCGATTGCTCTTTGTAATTCCTCTTCCTCTTCCTCTTCCTGCCTTCTGCGCCGCGCTCTTCGTTCTTCTAAGGCAGCTTGCTCCTCTGGAGTGAGATCTGCGTCAGACCACATCTCCCTCTGAGCGTGTTCTTGCTGTTCTTTCATCCGCTGGAGGAGCACACGATTTCTTTCGATGCCGGCCGTGACAGGATCGACATCCACGTGTCCAGGGAGCTCAGGAACAGGTTCAGCGGCGTGAGGTAGACTAGTTTGTGGAGTTCGAGAGCCGGAGTCCGGCACAGCAGAGAAGGAACTGTGGCTAGGCTGAAATGACGTACTGAATGAAGGTACTGGCTCGGTCGCTGTGGTCATCAGAGACGCTTGAAGTGCAGCCTGCAACTCGTAATCTTCATCTGAGAAACGGACATCTTCAGCGTCTTGTATTTTTCGCTCCATGGTAGAAGTTGCCATATGTGGATTGTGAAATATCGAAGAGGAGTTCGGGGAGGGGAGGGCAGACGCAATGATGTCCGCTTGTGTGCGAGGAAGCGCCAAAGGCGTTTCAGGATCAGCTTGTGTGACTGCAAAGACGGAATATCCTGGAAAAAGGGTGCCAAGGTATCCTTCGGAACACGATAGAATAAACGTACCTTCTGCCTCTGATTGTTGCAACACCATGCCAAGATATAGCTTCCCGACCCACTCTGGAGCCTTGAGAAAAGAGTTCAGATTGAACCAATGTCCGTTCCCGTCATCCAAATCGACATTTGCCGCGGCATTTCCGAAGCGACGTAATGTGAACCAGTGCTGCTCCAGATTCAGAATAAAAGCGAGCTGATTCCTGGCAGTTGACACTGTTGGACGAACAACTGGAGAAAATTACTGTTGATCTCACTGTGGGCGTTCGTGGTACGGGCGCATTGATTCGCTTCTCCATCGTGTAAGACTGTCAGAGCACGTTTAGTTACATGTCAATTGTGCTGGATGCGGAAGGATTGACTTTAAGCCCCATACTTTGAGTGCATTGTCCAATACCTGGACAGAGAAGAACCCTGGATGATATAACATTATTGAGGCTTCGAGTGTAGAAGAAGGTGAGGCTAACCTGTATCGTCCATGTTGGTGCTGGTATTGCCGTTGTTATCGTCGTCATAGCTCTCTTCCAGATCGTCGAGGTTGCGAGCGATGTCTGAGAGATCGGGAGCAGTAAACTATGAGATCGTAAGCACCTGCTCTCGTTAAGAGGTCATACTCGTACGTAGTTCCCCTCTGTGCCATGGAAATTAGTGAGGTGTGATTAGAGAAGACAGGCGCTTACGAAGGAGGGAGTTTAGGGCATGTTGTGCACAAAGCATGGATCCCGCTTGCTGTTTCTCGTGATAGATATGGGGAATTAGGGGCTCGAATCCAGCCATGATCACGTTCGTAGATGAAACTTTGAATCTCAAAGTAAGGGGCGGAGTGGTAGTGGATCAAAATTGAACTGGCTTCGGCACGTGAGTCAGGACGCCACTTGGGGAAAAATTGGTCATTTCAAGGGTGTTCCGGAAGCAATTCTGTGCACTTTTTTGGCCAGGGTTTTCGTCTGAAACCGTGGTCAAAGTCCTCGGCGGGACATTTTCGTCATTATTTTCATCACATTCGGCATGCAGGGTTCTTGGCTCGCAACGTCCTCAATTCGGTCTTTATATCACGTGTATTCATTCGGTCATTTCGGTCATTGTTTGTCCTGCTCCGCAAAAGGAACACCCTTGGGATGGGATGGCAAGCGTGTTGAAGTTATGGTCTTGTCCAAATACAGGTCAACTGATGTCCACTTGCACGCAGTTGGAGAGCCAGCAACCGTTACCTGACGCAAGAACGCAAGACCAGACGTCACCGCGTCACGACAGGTATCGACGCTTGTTCAGCTTACCAAATGATTCTAAGCTCAGCGACGCGACTTTCGTATCATTTATCGCTTTTCTTTTCATATCTGCTCTATCGTGCTCGGATTCACCTTTGTGCCATATTTGTCAATGATGTAAATTCGACCTGCCAATTAGCGGGCGCACATGTGAATCGGACCGCGGACAACACCACCGTGACGTGGACTTCTGAGGTTCGACTGTGCGCCGCCTCAGTCGGCGGTGGTGTTTGAGAGCAAGCAGCGTGGGCGCAATATGAGTCCGCGGTGTCTTTGTCATCGATCTTTGACAGTGCGGAGGCACGCGTGTCATGCCTGAGGGGTTAATCAGCAGGAAAATGAGGCGGATCGTGTCACGGCTGTTTTATTAGCTCGACAAATGGGTTGGAACCCGTTTTCTCGTCGGCCTGGTTTGTGGACTACTGGCGTCATGAATGAAACCGTGAAGTCTGATGATGCTCACGCGCCCAAAAATGTCATTACTCTTTTCATGGCCAACTTTTCGAATCCCTCTCTTCCTCAGTCGTTTAATTTTATGTCTTGCGACCCCCAAGTCAGTCCACCGGAATTCTCTTATATGGCACGCTCACTGAATGTACGCCCTGCAGGTTGTCCGTTCCCGGAAAGGTGAGGGTGGGTAAGACGAGATAAAGGAGGAGACGAGGGAGAAGGAGCGTGGCAGGGAATCGGGTGGTTTCTCTGTGTGAGTCCCTCTTGTCCCAGGAAGTTGCGTTCTGTCCTTGTTCCAAGTTCTGCTTGCATTTGCTGCGTCTCATTTGGCGCCTACTACACTTCGACTATGGAGCAACGGGCTTGCCTCATACCGTAAGTGCCTTCGGTTCTGCGGTGTTCTATCCTAATTTTCTGCTCTAGGGCATCGCGCCTTCTGGAGAAGTTCCGTTATGCTGAGCGATGTGTTTTCCTTTGTGTTCCAACGTTCGGCCAAGAAGGACTTAAAGTCGTGCGAGGTTACATACTGTGTAGCGACTAGTTGTCGTGTCTGTCATATTTTCCATCTCTGCTTTGAATCATTCTACTGCGGTGCTTTCATTGGAATTTAGAGATATCCTCCACTTCGAGTCGGGAGTGTTTCAAAGTAACTTATTTTCGACTATAATGAGGACACGGGCGTACTTGATGCTAGGCGCTTTGGTTGCGTCCTGAACGGCGTTATGAAAGCCCCCCTGGATGGTCGAGGCAAGCCTGTAGGGGAATACCTGTCTTACGATTCGTGTGCCAAGGCTGTGCGTGAACTCGCACTCACGAATGCTTCTTCCGAGTTCGGTCCTGGTAAAAAAGTTGCGGGAGGTAGGGGCCCACATGTATTACCATGATGCCGATGAAAGACAAAATCCAAGTCATCTGCGCCGTTCTCCATGTAGGCACAATGATTGTGAGATTGCAAGTCGTCTGCGATAGGTTCAAGGAACTGAATAGAATTAGGCGTATGAGTTATTCGCATTATTTAAATCTATAGTAGAACTACCACACTTCCACTTCGCGTTGATAGTGGTCACTTACCCACGAGCCGCCCGCCTGGCGGTCCATTCATCACGTTAGCGCACGTTAGCCACTCATGGTCAAGTATGTGATGTCTCCGCCTTAATCGCCGCGACATAAAGAGAGTAAATGACCCTCACCTTAACTTTAGTGTTGTTTCAATCGTGCCCTGGTTGATCTTAGGCTAGGGTTTCATATCGACCAGCTTCGGAAGCGTGTATCCGTGACAGAGTACGGAGGTCTGGTGCAGCTGAAAATATGGATTATCCCACAGTATACAACAAGATAGGGATATTCGCCATAGAGGATCAATTTCTTAAATATTTCCTAGAAAGGATGGGGGTTCTCGGCTATGTCCAGGTCAGAGAACGGCCTTTGCTGTTGGGCGCTGCTGTTCGGCTACTCACTGTTGCTAAATCGCTATCACACAGGCCACATGTACAATGCGAATGTCTCGATAATAGTAAGAACCTGCTCGAAAATGTGGAAGGACCCTAGCGCGTCATCGAAGTATAGCCGTTCATGGCTCAAACAATTTGTCGACGAGCCAAAAGTATGGCGTTTCGGATAATATGCGCAGGTTGTATTCGGCATCGCAATTTCTTGCATGACAGATTCCTCACCATCAGACACGGGGCGGAACGGGGCCATATGTAGCGGCTGTATATCCAAAATTAGGAAGTTCCTAGAAGCTGCTGCCGGAACGCACAGTACTTATTTTATTGGCGTAATCCACTTGATGGAATAACGGATGCCGTTGAATGCAGTCGGGATACTGCGGGCGTTGGCACTCAGCCTGGGTTCATCTTCATCGCAGGAACGTGGTGGAGGTTCACCACGACATTCGAATTCGGGAACAGCTCGGTTCCATTTCCTTATATAGAGTAACGTATGGCACCGGCATCAACTTCAAGGTGACTCGAGTCCCGTTTCTTTCACACCGTTCTTTTACCCCTCCGATATTGTGCATTACATATTGATTGAACATTAAGGCAAGAGACGAGTTCATTCAAGAACGCCATGGCAAAGCATAAGTGGTATGTGGTCACCACAGGGAGAAAGGTGGGGATATTCAATAATTGGTGCGTTTGAACTTCTTGACATTGGCGTACGATATAACATGTCCGTTCATCCCAGGCTCGAAACGGCCTCCTATGTTAAAGGGGTATCCGGTGCAGTATACAAGGGCTTTCCTACGGAGACCCAAGCACGCAGGGAATTTGAGGCAGCCCTGGTTCGAGGGGACGTTGAGACTATCAGGGAGTCCTCCCAGCCAGCGTCAAACCGCAATGCTAGGCCAACTGAAAATAGTCCGTTTTCCTCGCCAAGCCCGTCACCACAGCCGCGTTCGCCAGCCGCAAACGGGTCCCCATTGACAAGGCGTCATAATGTCACTGACAGGCCAGCTGACGAGTTCCCTCGCTCTTCACACCGAAGCACACCTGTCTCACGGTCAGCTTCGGAGCCTTCACCGAGTGCTCGTCGGTTCGAGATCATAAATTCATATTTCAAAAATGATTCAGGTCCTGTTGGAGCCGAGGCTCGAGTACCATTCAAGAAGAGTGCTCAAGCCTCGCCTCCAAAAGGATCTTCAAACGTAGTTTCACCGAACGCAGCGAGTCCCTCCCAAAGCACTCGAGCCATTGTCAAAACGCCTGCGTGGCTGGCGGCATATCCCCAAGACGCTGTCCGATCACAGCTCCTGTCGCCTTTGAGTAGCACAGATCTTGCTCTGCAAACTTTCCCAGCAGATAGGGCCCATGGATCTGTTGCATCGAGCCCCAGAACACGGCTTTCAGGCCATCCTGTTTCTCCGTCTGTGTACCGAAATAAGTCACCCGGTCAGCAATCCAATTCCTCAATCTACCTTTCCCCACGGCCTGTCCATGTAAGGTATGAGCACGATGTTGACCCGCGCTCTCCCATTATGAACCGAGCCCAAGTGTTGGAGTTGTCATTTGTGAGGTGCGATCAAGTTATCTGGCATGCCTGTCCCTAAACCCTAACATTGACCTTACAGCTCTGCATCGTTTGTCCGACCATCACCATCATTGCATCTCGAGCAGTTGCCACATGAGGGGATGAGGTCCAGCCTGCTCTTCCAGCCCAGTCCATCTCCACTGAAATGAATATGGCTGTATACCAGCCAAAAGTCCTAGATACAATGTTCAGTGCTGCTTTCCTTAGCATTGCTAGTCGTTACTATGTACCTTCTGATTAGCTGTCAAGAATTCATTCATTTCTGTTGACATTTGGATCGAGAGAGTGGAGATGAAATGACATGAAACTATATAGGTGGCTTGGCACGGTACAGAGAAGTTGCATTAACCGAGCTTCGTCGATTTCCGTGGAGGAGGTCGCTTGACTTTTATTGCCAGACCCGACAAGGACTCGAATAAAGTTCTGGGGATGCAGATGGCTCCAGGCGACCATAAATGAAAGCAAAGAAATAATTTCTTTGCTTTGGACGGATGCCGGAAAGGGGAACGTTTGAGTGACACTACATTGGACGAGAGGATCCTCGGCCGAGTATGCCGGATGTAGAGGGGCGAGTTAGGCCTGAAGGAGGGCGTCGAGGAATACCCCGCGAAGAGCTAGTACTACCAGCTGTCTCTGCAGTAAATTCGTCAGATTTGGCTGGTAGACGAAGGCACAACTGTCCCTACCACGAGGAGGTGCTGCACCTCGGACCCCACGCGTAGAGACTCGCGTGCCCCGCACACCACGTATACTGCCACGGATCGCGCGATCGCTTTTCTCGCGTTCCAGGCGTTCCTTTTCTTCTCTCCGAAGGCGCTCTTCTTTCTCTTTCTCCAGTCTCATTTTCTCCTGTTGTTCACGAAGAGCCCTATCTTCAGCTTCTCTACGGACGGCTTCCTTCGCAAACAGCTGCTCTTGCTCGAAGGCCATCTCATCCTACAAATTATATCAGTTTCGGGCCTTCCTCATATGTAGAAAGGGGTGCACAGCTTCTGCTCCTTGCCATCTTTCATTGAATATAAGACGCGAAAACTCTTCGGACTGGGAGAGAATGTTGATGTATTTGTTGAGAAGCGCGTCCGTCTGTTCCAACTGAGCTGCCACTCGCTAAAAGACACCGGATAAGCGGAATTAGACATAGATGGGGCGGATTGCACACGTACCTCATTTGCAGAGCCCGTTTCCCGCAGAGCATCATTAAAGAGCTCGAAGGACGCATTCAACTTCTTCAGAATGAATACATCGCTTTGCAACTTCTCTTCTCGAAGTCTGCTTGCCTGTAGACGCGCTTCCTCGTCCGATACTTCGATTGACACGTCTCCTTCATCGTTGTGGGCATCGACATCACCACCATCGGTGGTGGCGTGGGCGCCGCTCCGCGTCGGCGTCGACACATCTGACTCGAACTTGGCAAGAAGGCTGAAAGGCTTGCTCATGATTGCAGTTTGCTCGGCTAGAGAAAGTTCCGACAAAGATAGGTCATTATCACCAGGACCAGTTCGCGAAGATGATGTATCGGAGGGGAAAGTCGGAGATTCCAGCGACAAGAGACGCGATCCAGTATCGCTCGCATGGATATCGAGAGAATCTTGGTACATGACGCGTCAGATTTGGAACAGGGAGGCGAGATACTCGCGTTTTATGGCTTGCGCATGCCAATGACGGATGTCGACGCTGCTAGAAATTGTCGAACGTTGAGAGAGTTACCGCAGAGATATATAGTAGGTCACGTGAGCACCAACTACTCTTGTCTGGATTCGAAGTTTTAAATTTATATTTTCCTTCAATGCCGTCCGTAAAACGGAAACTCTCCCCGACGCAAGTGGGATCCGAAGATGAGGGCTCATCGTCTCCAGTCGCTTCGCAGGACGATGGCTTTGACATTTCTTCCGCACTCATAAGGAAACGGCCGAAAATAACGCAAGATGAAAATGACGACGAGGATCTTGCTGATTTCATCCAGTCGTCTATAGCGAAGAGGTCGATCAAAGAGGGAACATCTGTTATAAAGCAGGCAAAAGGGAAGGCAAAGGTCGTCAAGGGGGAAGTTGGAGGAGGCAGTTTTCAGAGCATGGGCCAGTGTTTCTACTTTACTGCACCGCTTGACTCTCATCCGGCAGGTTACAGGCCTGCATCCATCACTTCTGCGATCCCTGACATTTCAAGGTTACAGAATTCCAACCCCGATCCAGCGCTTGTCAATACCAGCGCTGCTCACCACACCGCCAAGGGACCTTGTTGGCATGGCAAGGACAGGTTCAGGAAAATCGCTTGCTTTTATGGTCCCTCTTGTGCAAAGATTAGGTGGTAGACACTCGCCAACATTTGGAGCAAGAGCCCTCATTTTGCTTCCCACTCGCGAATTGGCGTTACAAATTCTCAAAGTGGGGAAGGAATTGGCACGAGGGTTCCATGGCAGCCGTGGAGATCACGCTGGGGACAAATTCGAGGAAGATTCAAAGAAGGGGGAAAGTCTTAGATGGGGTCTTGTTGTCGGCGGTGAAAGTCTCGACGAACAGTTCGAGATGATCACCAGTAATCCGGATGTGTAAGCGCGTTTAACCTTCATCTCTTATCGGTAGCTCTTACATTTCCTTAGCGTTATCGCAACACCGGGCCGCCTTCTTCATCTAGTTGTCGAAATGGCTCTCGACCTTAAGTCGATCCAATACGTCGTATTTGACGAGGCAGATCGACTTTTCGAAATGGGTTTTGAGGTGGCCCTGAACGAAATCCTCGGCCGTCTTCCCACCTCGCGTCAAACAATTCTTTTTTCTGCGACATTACCAAAGTCTCTCGTCGAATTCGCTAAAGCTGGACTGCAAGACCCAAAGCTAGTTCGCTTAGACGCCGAAAGCAAGATTAGCACAGACCTCAGAATGGCATTTTTCTCTGTCAAGCAGGCCGAGAAAGACGCTTGTTTGCTGGCTCTGCTACGCGACGTTATCAAAGTCCCTTTCGGTTCTACTCATACAGAAATTGACGAAGAGGGGAGCAAGAAGAAAAAGGGCAAATTTAAACACTCAGATCACTTCACGGCACCTCATCAGACCCTCATCTTCGCCGCTACCAAGCATCATGTCGAATATCTTCTTCAGATTTTGACTGCTGCTGGATATGCAGTCTCTCATATATATGGCTCTCTGGATCAAACAGCACGCACCCTCCAAATGGACCAGTTCCGTCGGGGTGTTACCACCATTCTGGTTGTCACGGACGTTGCAGCACGAGGACTCGACATTCCCGTCCTGGAAAATGTAATCAACTACGACTTCCCTCAAGGTGCTCGGGTTTTCGTGCACCGAGTAGGTCGAACAGCCAGAGCTGGTCGCCAAGGCTGGGCTTGGTCGTTCGTCACCAATCCCGAGCTTCCGTATCTTCTGGATCTCCAACTGTTCCTTGGACGGCCTTTGGTCAACGACGTGGCAGAAGAGAGTGATCAAGTATACACCGAGTCGCTAGTCTTGGGTAATTTCCAACGCGAGAAAATTGACGAAGACGTTGAATACATTCGATCTCTCGATGCACTCCATCATCAGCTACCCACTCTTCGGGAAGTCATGAAGAGAGGCCATGCCATGTACGAACGAAGCAAAGGCAAGGCCAGCGCACAAAGCTACAAAAGGGCAAAGGGGATGACGAAGGACCCCAAATGGTTCTTGGCCAATTCAGACTCAGGTATCCATCCAGCCCTGTTTAGGGGGCCAAGTGCTCGAGCTAGGCGTGAATCTGAAGAAGCACGGAAACAATTGCTCTGCGTTGTCAATTCTTTCACTCCATCGGAGACAGTATTCGAAACTGGATCCAAGGCGAGCTCGGAAACGGCAGCATTAATGAAGGAGCGCCGTAAGGCCCTTGGAAAGTATGCCCAAAGAGCCATTTCATCGACCTCCGTTGTGGGGAACGATGGGTCAGATGAGGAAGCCGCGCCGGATATGAGCGCGACCGAAATGGCTAACGAGGATGAGATCGTGGTAAAGAGGACTTATTTTGTTCTTTCTTTGGGAGTCTCACACGCAGTCTAGGCTGTCTTCGGCGCAGCGGATAAAGCAAGGAGCTCCCGAGACGAAGAGTTCTACATGTCCCACTACCAAAAGGATGCCATGAGTGAGAAAGGGTATGCGCATCTTTTACCTTTCGGGGACTGTCGCTGACGAACATCCGCAGCTATTCGTTGAACGACGGAGCGTCTTCGTTCGTCAAACAAGCACAAAACGTGACCTTTGACCTGACAAACGACGAAGGCAGGGCACAGCGGAGTAACAAGCTCACCTGGGACAAAAAGAAGAAAAAGTTCATTCAAGGTGATGGAGTGGGTGCAGACAATGTCAAGATGGTACGGACAGAAAACGGCACTCGATTGCCCGCTACCTTCCGGAGTGGCCGGTTCGATGAGTGGAAGTCAAAGAGCCGAACCACCCTACCGCGCATCGGTGAGGCGGAGAACGCTTCATCGTCTAGCAAACCTTCTGGGTCCGGACGGCATCGCTTCCAGCACCACAAAATCATGCCTGCGAAGCCACTGGATAAACTTGACAAAGGGTTTGAGCGCAAGGCTCGCCAACTTAAGAAAAAGTTGGAGGAGTCTGGCGCTATGCAGGAAGGCTCAAAGCAGTCAACACCCAATGGAAAGTTGGGTGTCAGGCATAGCGGCAAGACATATGGACGTGTCAAGACGGAGCTCAAGACATCCGAACAGATTAGAAAGAACAGGAAAATAATGGAGAACCGGAGAGCAAAGAACGCACGGCCAAACCGGACGGCTGGCAAGAAGGGAAGGCGTTAGGCTGGTCTCTCCATTCTATCCTTCCGTCGCTATCTGCATGCACACTAGGTTACGACTGGATTGTTCGCATATTCCCACCTTGCACCACTCCCTGGAATGACCTTCTTTTCTGAACTGCCCTCCAGGAGGTCGACTCCCACGCTTCTTAAAGCGTGAACGCACCATTTAGGGTACCCCACATCGCCAAAATAGCCCGCAAAGAAAGACCGCAGGTAATCCGGGAATGTTCCTGCCGTGATGGCTTCCCTTGCGCGACCCATGACTTGCGCTTGGAATACGACATTGTGCAGTGTGATCGCTAGAGGAGTAGAGATTAGATATAAATTGACTGGATGGTCGGCAAGATACCATGTGCTGCCGCAGTTTCGTGAGTGATCGTGTGGTGAAGGATTGCTCTGGATACTTTGTTAGTGCATGTTGGACAAGGGCAGTTTTCATCTATTGGGCGGAAATCTTTGGCATGCCTGCTGAGTTCTGAGATAATGTTTGATTGGGTAGGACAGAATGTGCAATTTTCAGGACATACTAAGATTAAGAGGTCCATTATGAGTCAGGGCGACGCCAAATCTTGCTGTCCGGGTTGGGAATACGCAATCTGCCTGGTCATACAGTCTCGGCTTCGAGGTCTTGGAGAATATTGGCGATCTCACCATATCGACCCCGAGAGCAACACAAACCAAGAGATCTGCATGCCAGGTCAAGGTCAAGCGATGGGGTATTTACAATTGAATCCTGCCTTCAGCAAAACCAATACCCATGGAGTACCTTGGTCCTGCGGAATATAAGAAAGACGACCATGACCCTCGGGGAATGCTCACTTTCTTCAGGAAGTTTGTCGGCACATTGTTTGATACTTTAAACGTCAATTTTGCGCTGGGTTGCAACAATGAAATGTGCCTTACACTCTCCAGAAGACATCTAGGAACACTGAGCGGTGAATCAAACAGCAAACGGGTTTATCCATACCTTTCTCTTCACCACCACTCAGCCCACCAATAGCATAACCAGCAACACCGTCCTTCCTTGCAATCATCGCATCTAAGCAGCGATCGCGGAGACCTGGATCAAGGCCACCTTGCACAATCGCAAATAGATTCTGGGTCTCTTTCTTTCCAGACGCTTCGTGTTTTGCTATGCATCGGTCAAGCCACCTGACGGATCGTTCCATGGCTTCTTCGACTCGAGGTCCCGTGGTGAGACTTGAGACTAGTTCGCGGTCTAACATTGAGGGAAATCATCATCCTAGCGATCTACGCACCTACGTCGTCCAGCTGCATAATGATATCTGCTCCAATAGTATGCTGTATTGATATACTCTCTTCGGGCTGCATAAAGAATGAGAACGGATGAGATACATTATTTCTGGCAACTGCTCACAGTAAGCTTGGTTGGTTCTCCGTCAAACGGGCTGGCAAATAATGCCCCTTCTTCAGTAATAGTTGTGAACTTGCTCAATGACACGAGTTGAAAGCCTCCACTATCCTATTTTAGCTGGATAACTTGTAGGACTGATATGCTAGAAGAATGGGAGGCATACCGTCAAGAGATTCCTGTCCCATCCTTGGAACTTATGCGCCCCGCCAGCCTTGTCGAGAACCTTGAGACCAGGTCGAAGATTGAGATGATATGTATTGTTCAGTATGAGAGTAACACCAAGGGCATCCATTTGCTGAGATGTAAGTCCCTTAATCGCGGCTTGAGTAGCCACGGGCATGAAAGTTGGCAGCATCGTGACACCATCTGGGTAAACAGAAGTTAGGCGCTGGGCAGCACAAGGATTAGAGGGGAGACACACGAGCCAATTTCATGCGAGAGACGCGCGCCTTTGTAGTCGGGCATCTTGCAATGACTTCGAATTGCATGGCGACGCGCTGGATAGCAGAAGATGCCAGCTTTGCAGTCCACTGTGTTGAGGAGATAGCCGATCAAGCACGTCTAATTTCTAAAATTAACTCGCGTCCCATTTTGTTTTGTTTGTCACGGCAGCGCAGGGCAAACAGCTGGCGGGCCCCTCGTTGAGTGACTGCTTCCACGAAAACAACACTACCTAGCGTTGATGTCAACAATGCTCCGTTCTCTTCTGGTCGGTCTCCTAATACCATGTATCCATGCGTTTTATCTTCCCGGTGCTGCTCCACGCAACTATGCCGAAGGCGAAAAGGTCGAACTCTTTGTGAATGCTCTGACACCTATGCTATCTGGTTCCAATGACTCAAAACTGGTGCGTAGTTCTATAACTTGGTGTTGGCTGTGCTCCTGATCTTGTCATAGAAATCACTGATTAACTGTGAGCCCGATCCCTCTACACGCCGGCGAGAATGCCTATCCTCATCCACTTTCGTTGTGAAGACGATTACTACAACCCGAAGTTCCGATTCTGCGAGCCCCCTGGTGGCCCAAAGCAGGAACCGGAATCTCTAGGGTCAATTCTGTTCGGGGACAGGATATTTAACTCGCCTTACGACGTACGTAAATATGCCGCCTGTTTCAAGCATCATTCAAGTTTGTCTCTTTACTAGATCCATATGTTGGAGGACAATGCTACTTGCAAAACACTCTGTGTAGCTACCGATGTCACAGGCGAAGAGGCGAAATTTATCAACGATCGTATTCGGGAAGACTACGCGCTTAATTGGCTCATTGATGGACTTCCTGCGGCTGAAATGAAGGTTGATATGAGAACGAAGGAGCTGTTCTTTGACATGGGCTTCAATCTTGGCGACAATGAAGACGAACATCAGAACTTGCCTGCACTGAATAACCACTATGAAATTGTATTGAGGTCGGGTCTATGTCTGCATCTTCTGGCAAAGTCTGACACCTATTAGATATCATAAACCAACCCCAGACTCATTTCGCGTTGTAGGGGTCCTCGTCTGGCCAGCGAGGTCAACTGATTTATTCAACTACTGTCGAAGTGGTGTACTCATTATTACCTCACAGTATTGGTGGTCCTCAGACGTCAACGCCGAATTGCGACATTCACGGTGCCCAACCCATGATCTTGAGTGAGGATGGAGTGCAATCCATCCGATACACCTACCGTGTCTCGTGGAACGTGAGTCAACACATATGTGTCCATTCCATCTCGTTCAATTGATAAATTGCCAGGAATCCGACACACCCTGGGTCAGTATATGAAGTGAATACGTCTGTGCTTTTGCTTATAAGTCATAGGCCACTCGTTGGGATAATTATCTCCATATCTTCGACCCTCGCATACATTGGTTCAGTCTCGTCAACTCTGTCGTCATTGTCGTCTTCCTGTGTGCTATGGTATCGATGATTCTATTCCGAAGTGTTTCGCGCGATGTACGCCCTCTCCACTAGTACTATCTCTTCTCAACCTCAATTCACTATTTCGCCCTGCAGATCAATCGTTACAACGCCATTGATCTCAGTGTACGTCGCCTCAATGCTTTCGCGCCTGCCTCGCTAATATCTCCAATAGGAGGATGTGCAGGAAGACTGGGGATGGAAGCTTGTTCACGGAGAGGTCTTCCGCTCGCCCAGATACCCCCTTCTTTTGTCAGTCATGGTCGGGAACGGCGCACAGCTATGTGCCATGGTCGCGATTACTTTAGGTATGCTACTAATTAACCGGCAGCTCGTTGATCAGCCTCAACTTCGGCCTGTAAATAGTCTTCGCTTTGCTTGGTTTCCTATCACCCTCTAATCGTGGCTCTCTGGCGACGGTAATGATGGTATGCTGGTCGTTGTTTGGCAGGTTCGTTGGCTGTGCTTGTGCTTTCTTTGGTTTTGCTGATACGCATTTTTAGCATTGGAGGCTATTTCTCCAGTCGTGCATACGCTTCTCTAGGTGGCACAAATCGCAGAAAGAATGCCTTCGTTACTGCAACAGCACTACCAACGTTGGTCACGCTTGATACTTAAGATATCTGGCGCTCAACGTTTCGCCTTCTAGACTCATTTTCATTGTCGTCTTCCTCTTGAACTTCTTCTTATTGGCTGCAGGGTCATCGGGGGCTGTTCCTTTCGGTATGCGCACCTAGCACCTGCTATTGACCTTGCCTGACGGATTTTAGGCACGATGATGTTAATCATCGTTTTGTGGTTTGGAATCTCAGCGCCCTTGTCCGCAATCGGATCATACTTTGGCTCTAAACGTGGGGTATGTGCATGAGCAAACTCGATTGGATTATTCTTATGTCTCCTTCGTTGTAGGCTCTGCAGCAGCCGGTTCGAGTCAACCCGATTCCTCGTCAAATACCACCAGGTCCGAAATACTTGAAACCATGGGTTAGCATCACGCCTCCGTCACGACAGAATCAGGAGGTTGATCTTCTTCCACTTTCGACAGGTAGCGGCACTCCTCAGTGGTATTTTACCATTCGGTATGGATAGTTGTATCCCTGATCTCTGGCTGCTTACAGTCGTTTAGGTGCTGCTTTCGTGGAACTTTACTTTGTCTTGTCCAGTCTTTTCGCCTCTAGGGCATACTACGCTTTCGGTTTTCTGGCGCTGACTGCAGGTGTGGTTGCGCTAACAACGGCGACAGTCTCGATTTTGTTCACCTACTTCCTATTATGCGCCGAGGAATACCGGTAAGTCGTGTGTACTTATCGCAACATTCCCGCCGAACCTGTGAATTAGTTGGCATTGGAGATCCTTCCTGATCGGAGGCGGCAGCGCCTTCTGGGTCCTGGCTTATGGCCTGTTCTATTGGGCCTCAAGACTAAAACTCGACTCATTCACAAGCATGGTCTTATATCTTGGGTATCTTTTCTTGATCTCCCTCTTGGATTTCCTGATTACTGGTAAGTTTGAACATAATACACTGGCGATACAATGTTGAACTACCTTTTCTTATAGGTACAATTGGTTTCCTGGCGTCCTATTGGGCTGTCTCAAGGCTGTATACTGCAATTCGCATTGATTAGTGCTGCAATTAATTATTATATGTAGATAGATACAGATATTTTGTCTAATTGCCAAGTATGCATAGAAATGCCAGGGACGATGAGTGGGGTGGGTATGGAGTACCAGCATCAATCTGAAGCTGCAAGAACCAGGAGCTTGTCCTTTCCTGCACGCAAAATAGCAATTTTTCCGTCCAGAAGCTCCTCTTGCAGGATTTTGTATTGTACGTCTTCAACAGGCTGATTGTTCAAGTACAGACCGCGAGACGAGATAAGTGAGCGCGAGACAGCTTTTTGGAAGGGATGAGACGGATCACTGGCAAGCTGCGAAAGGGACTCACAATTTGATGCCACAAGTCCATGTTTTGCAGCCAGCTTTCCAGCAGAAGTATCCAAAATCTCATGCCTGGGGACCTTCACGAGCCGAGGGTCTTGATCGAAAGCAGACAGGATATCTTTAGCTTTGAAGGTCGTGTAATCGGAGCCAAAAAGTAATTTGGTTCGGGTAACAGCTTGAGCAACACCAGTTTCTGCATGGCGTGTCAGACTGAGCTCATCATGTTGGCTGGTGGAAGGACAAACTTGTATGGACCATTTCTGTCACCTCTGCAGCTAGATGATGTTGCGCAACCCTTAGACCAGGGGATTTCTGTGCAATAGTTAAGCGTCATTTGCTCAAAACGACCCCGAGTCCCACCTACTTCATGAGTATCCAAAACAGTTTGGATTTCTTCATTCGATAGGAGCGTAAAGAGTTTTAGGTACTTCCCAACATCTGTATCAGTTACTTTGAGGAAATACTAGTACCGAAAACGTTAGGAGCACTCGACGTCTCGAGGCGCACAACACGTTACCTGGTAGAAATCGAAGACGCTGGTCAGAGTGGGGTCCAACCAGATCGCATTTCCAGCACTCTTCCCGAACTTCTCTCCCGTGGAAGTGGTTAGGAGAGGGGTGGTAATGCCGTAGGCTACGCTAGATTCCTGGTTATTTGAAGTGTCAGGTTCGAGTTTGCTGATCAGGTCCAATCCTGCCACAATGTTGCCCCATTGATCAGAGCCGCCCACTTGGATGGAACACCCGAAGTGTTTGTGCAGGTGATAAAAATCGTAGGCTTGCAGTAGTTGATAGGTGAATTCAGTGAAGGATAGGCCTTGCTGCGAATCCAAGCGAGCACGTACACTTAATCCCTCGTGAGGATAAAACAGGGCGGATTTGAAACTTGCGTACCAACCTCTCGCGATTCATCATAGCGTTCACTCGAGCATGGAGTCCAACTTTTGCAAGGAAGTCCAACAAGGTGAATGACTCGTGCCATTGTAGGTTGCTAACGACTTGAGGTTCCACAGAAACAGCCTCATCGAGTTGGATGCGGGAACAGGCGTAGGGGAGTGCCCGTTTGAAGAAGATCTGTATGCTTGACGTTAGATTGACGACGTTGTCCTCAACCTTCTTGGTGTCAGCAGGTTGACGCTCGGTCAGTCGACCGGATGGGTCTCCGACGCGTCCTGTTGCCCCACCAATCTTCTCGTCATGAGCCTGATTCCGTGAGAGAACAAAGACGGTGCTCACCAAGGGAATAATGGGGTGACCGCGAACTTGGAAATGGAGAAGGCACATCAAGGGGATGAGGTGGCCTATGTGAAGAGAACCCGCAGTTGGGTCAACCCCCGCATAGACCGTCTGCTTGCAGGATTGAAGGGCATTCTGAAGGGCCTCGCGTCTGTGGAAGGAGTCATCGGTGCTGTCGTGCGCGAGACAGGTGTGAACCGGGCTAACTTAGTCAAGTTTTGGATGAATCCACGTTGAGTCAGATCCTCGAGAAGAGGGAGGGGTGTGTGTAAGAGCCTTGTGAGGAAAAGCTTCTGTAATCGACGCAGAACAGGTCGCCGGGACCACATGAGATGATGACAGTCACTCACAAACCCTCAGGCCTGAGGCCTCAGAATTGCCCGACCTCTCAGCGCGGCAAAGATAAAGCTAGGGGCCGTTCAGGCAGAATTTCTACATTTTACGCGTATAACTCTGTTTTCTAGACGGCATACGGATCCTTGACCACCCCACTGCCCAAGTTAGTCTTCTAAGTTTGAGATCATCAAGGCGCAAGTTGAAGTTCGCAACCAACCGCTGCGAAATCACGCGCTGGAATCATGCGATGTCGGAGTTTGCCAACTGAGCAGTTTTTGAAAATAAGGTTCACCGGCCGTCGTTCAGCTCCCTATCGCCAGCATCAGTACCGACATCCACCGCAAGAATGGGCTGTACGTCCCCCGCAGTCCTCTATGCCTTCGATGCTAGCTGATCTGCTCTGCTTCAGCCAACAAACCCCGTGGTCTTCAAGCCGCTCGCAAGCTCCGAACTGACCGCCGCGAGAATCGATGGGTAATTACATCGCCAACAAGGGAGACGCCATGCTCATACCCCTCCTCCCCAGGCCGATAAAGCTTATAAAAAGCGTGCTCTCGGCAACGTTTACAAGACTTCACCCACTGGAGGCTCCTCGCATGCGAAGGGCATCGTGCTAGAGAAAGTCGGTGTTGAGGCCAAGCAGCCCAACTCCGCCATCCGCAAGTGCGTGCGTGTTCAACTGATCAAGAACGGAAAGAAGGTCACTGCTTTCGTCCCCGTGCGTGCTCGTTTCTAGCCTTTGTGCGTCTTTGAAGTTCACAGAATCCATTAGAACGACGGTTGCCTCAACTTCGTCGACGAGAATGACGAAGTCCTTATCTCCGGCTTCGGTCGCCGTGGCAAGGCCAAAGGTGATATTCCCGGAGTTCGTTTTAAAATCGTGAAGGTGTCGGGTGTTGGTCTCCTCGCCCTCTGGAAGGAGAAGAAGGTCTGTGCACCCAAACCAACGCTCTGAGCGGTGCGACTAACATTCCCACAGGAGAAGCCCAGGTCATAAAAATCTCGCACGAGGTGTAGGCCGTTGTTCTTATGACGCTGTTATCGCACTGCAACTCTCTGAAACTATGTGCTCCTCCTTTTCCACATGCTTTCCTTTTTGCAATACTATGATATGAGCATTCTGGCCTGAGCAGTCAGAGATCAGTCATAAGTCAACGGTCTCTTAGTTGGCGAGGTTGGTGTAACGAATAATCTCGATGCTTATTTAGGCTGAGGGCTTCAATATTTCGACCTCTGGTCGGGGGCCGTACATTGGCCTGATTGGCAAGACCCCTTGGCCACCATACCCTTATGCGAAGGGTCAGCCCTAAACCCGATGAGTACGAAGAAACGTTGTTTTTCTTTTCTCGATCATAATCTGTTTGTCTTTTGCTAAGATATACCGACTCATTAACATTCTGGTTCCAGATTCTGCTGACCCCATCGGTAGGATACTAGTAACATGTAATAATGTAGTATTTCGCGAATCTTCACGGGGGGCCGCGTATTGGGCTTATCAGTGCTCCCCTTGCCGAAGGTTAAGCATTTCACTCGGACTCATCTCGGTTTGAGGGGGAGTTGTTGGAATATTGACGGCAAACCCGAACCGTGCCCTCGCCTCTAGCGCCACGGTCCCACTACAAATATGTACATAGCAAATCTTTCTTTTGTTCACTCTCCGTATTGCCTCCCATTTATTCATGTACCTGCGCTATTCCTCATTGCGCATTTTCTCCTCATTTTATCCCTGGGATATTCAATCCTATTTGTCTCCTGCTTTACTTGTTCTTTTCGAGTACTCTACAGACACGGTAGTTACTCTACATATAAGCTGTAGACTTTTGTCATCTCCCACCAGCCGTTTTCTTCCCAAATGACTGAGCTTCTCGCGCTAGGATTCTTAGAGGTGACAGAGGAAAGACGAACCGTATTTCGGCATTGTGGCCTCGTGGTGGGCGTACGTTCCACTAGCAGACCTTCTCACAACTGCTCACCTGTTGCTCTTACGAGATGCCGTGGGTTCGGTGTCGATTTTTTCCAGTGTCCTTGTGGTCCGAATGTCTTTTACCCTGTCAAGGGCAGTCGAGACTCGGATTCTCCGGGTACATAATGATTCGGCTCATTATTGGCGTGGACGATCCGACTTCGTCGTCGATGAGTAGCTACTGGCCCAGTGCCTTGATGCCCGAAGCCAAAGTCAGTGGCTATAGTGTGAAATCTGAGTCAAATACAGCGCTCACGGGCGTTTCACTGGGGAATTGATGATTGCCTGATTCCAGCTGCCTGCAAGAGCGTCGAGTCAGCGACTCGAATCAATCTTTCCACCTATGACATTCTCGAATGCTATATATTCCTCCTAGAAACCTCCAAGATGGCGTCAAAGAGAAATGTCTGCACCTCGAGCCCGTCCTCCACCCCCCCGTCGCAGTGTGCCACTTTCTCCAGATCAGGTCGTGCAAGATACCCACCAGGTCGGAGGGGTTGGTACGACCTCAGATGCTGATACCCGAGTGAGGCGACTGAGTAATCTAGTTGCCCGCATGTCGGCGGGGGGCCCCGTTCCTCGTCTACCCCCCATTCCTACTCGTCGGAATACGCAGGAAACTTTGCTCGAAGCAAATGGAAATCACCAATCGGAACCTAGTGAAAGTGATTCAATCTCCCTTTCAAGACTGCTGGCGAGACGCCCGCCGCCGCCGCCGCCGTTGCGTCGAGCGTCAACGTCAAGTATTATTCCTACCCCACCACCAAGGTCTCCTGTACCACCCATTTTGCCTGCAAGACGACCCGTTCCACCGCCACCTCCGGCGCATCCGACTCCCCCTCCGGTTATCAATGCAGCCACAAAGCCCATAATATCATCGCCTCCGCCAGTTGTTGAGGAACGGTATCCCTCTTGCCTGCAATGCAGGAATTTTGATGCTGTCGACGCACATGCCACGTTATTCCCCCGCCACACCGTCAGGTCTCTAGAAGAACTGGCGCACAACCTTGCAGAACCATTTGAGGAGGATATCGAGAAAGCCAGAGTCATATACACGTGGCTTCATTACAATGTAGCGTATGATACGCAAGCTTTCTTCTCGGGCAACCTCAAGTCCTCAACGCCAGATTCGACACTCTCTTCTGGCCTTGCCGTCTGTGAAGGTTACGCAGGACTATTCGAATGCCTCGCTGAACACATGGGCATGCAGGCCCACTTGGTCTCAGGACACGGCAAAGGTTACGGATATCAAGCCCTTCGCGAAGGAGAGCCTGTCCCAGACTATAGCGCCGGTCATGCCTGGAATTGCGTGCAAATCAACGGGGAGTGGCATCTCATTGATTCCTGCTGGGGGTCAGGAGTCGCAAGTGCTGCTGGTTACGAACCGAAGCTCTCAAACAAGTGGTTTATCTCATCATCAATCGATTTTGGCAAAAGCCACTTCCCAGAGGATCGCTCTTTCCAACTCACGCCAGAGGAGGTAACCTGGGAAGAGTACATAACTGCACCAGAGGGACCAACCATTACTGGAGACTTTGAGGACTTCGCTCTCCATCCTGGTCGCATTTATCCCGCTACCAAATCAGTTCCCGAGAAGCAGCGCATCAAGTTTAGTGTGTCAAAGCGGTGCGAGCACTTATCAATAGCAGAAGCCGATAATTATGTCTTTGTGATCAGCACTACCGACAAAGAGTTCACTCCCCTGACTTTCAGTGAAGGGGAAGGAGCTTGGGCTGTGACCATCTTCACTCCTCGTAGCGGAGACATTACGCTTTACGCTGTTACCACAGTCAGCAACCAAGATGCAAGGGGACTGGGTGTTGCAGGGTATGCGAAGGCAAGAGGTCGCAAAGCTATGGCGTTCAAAGGACTCGCGAAGTGGACAATTGCTTATCTGTAACGGTCTCTTTGGTATCGTAAACGTCTATGGACTAGTATTATAAGGGCGGGGTCTGTGGTATACGAATCATGCATATTACTTATTTAATGTATCCCTGTCGAAAGCGATGCCAAAGAGTGAAACAACGTACTTCCCTTCATGCGATGGTAATGCCCTGCCTCTCCAGATATCTTGTCAAGTCGCGGATCAGCTCTAACTGTTGGTCCACTGTCAGCCCACTGACGATGGTTTGCATAATGCTTCCGACAGTAGCGCTGTGGACACGGATGAGGCTGCTATAGTACACATAAGTGAAGACGCCCATCAAGAATCTACAACAGGGGTCACTCTCGTCCGTTAAGGGAAGTGGCATAAGAAGCTTACTGGCAATCCATGCGGTCAGTCATTCCGCCATGGCCGGGAATGCTGTGACCGAAGTCCTTAATATTGAATGCTCGCTTAAATCCTGAAGCGAAGAATCCTCCGAAGGGAGCAACCAACGACGCGAAACAAGCCAGCACCAATAAATGCAAATGGTAAGGGGCATATGAGATGGAACCAATGGTACGACCAGCCTGATTGGAATGAGCAGAGGAGGCAACTTAAGCTGACAAGAAACGCACCACAGAAGACAGAATCATGGACAACGGCTTCCATAATTCCAGGGTTTTCCATACGAAAACTGGGTTCGGTGTGCAGTGGGTAGAACTCCAGGCGCTGACGCCAAGGTCGTGGACGGGGCATATCATGTAGTCGAACCGCATGAAATACGAACCCCATAGGACGGCAAAGATCAAAGTACTGATGAAAGCACCAACGAAGCCTTCCACGGTCTTCTTGGGAGAGAGCCGGATGAGTGGCGTCTTACCCACTGTTATCCCCCAGATATAGGCAAAGATGTCGTTACAAATGACAAGCGACGCAGGGACCCAGAACCAAATGAGCCCCTCCAAAATGCTATTGACGATGAAGTGACTGATTCAACGTCTCCATTAGCGCAAGTGGGCCGGCGCGACATGGAAGCAAGTACCTTGACACAACAATCAAAAGCAAGCTCATATGAACCCAGCAGAAGAGACCAAATTGTTGCTTCAAGTATCCTCGTTTGAGTGACATGACGAAGCCCATGAACCCAATGATGTACAGTGTGAAGCTAATCATGCGGTGATTCGTCGCGAAAGGCAAAAGGTTTGCGTCTGCAAATACAACATGCTAGGGTGGAGGTTAGCCATAAGTCGGAAACAAGAGGTTCCATTCTACCTTGAAATAGTAGATGATGCTTTCACCATATAAAAAATAGTTTGTCACCGCGAAGAAGTACCAATTGAGGGTTTTGCTCCATGGATCCTTTTTCCCTTTGAGTTGTTCGACGTCGCGGCCTTCTGGAGTTGCGGTCTTGAGGGAGAACAACGCCGTTACCTCTCTGTACACAAGAGTTTGGCAGAGCATGACCAGAAGTATCATGTAAGCATGTCCGAGTAATAGAAGGCCTGGCAATGGCATCAGAACGACTGGGGTCCTGTGACACCAAGGAGGGACTTGCCAATGAATCCTCCGATCATGATGAAAGTCCATATTATACGGTTCAAAGCGTTTTGGCGTTTCTTGACCTGTTCCGCGTCTTGGACCGGAGGTGCGCTGTCGATTGTGCTTAGTGTCGTAACTGAGCCTTTTGTTGGCGAAAGCGCCTGCTGGACTCTAGGCTCGGTGTCTAAATCGACTGGAATGTCTGCCGTTTCAACGACAGGTTGCTCTACGGCAGGGAGTTGCGAGGAGGCTGCGGGTGTGACTTCGATGCGGTCTGTGTGCGCAGTACCATTAGATTTCTCTTCATGCACCTTTTCGCAGGCTTGGGATTCAATTGGTGTAACGGCGACTGAAGCTCGAGGAATGGGTTCGGGTTCGGGTTCGACAGTTCCCACTGGCGCGTCTGTCTTCAGTTCAGGCTGCACAAGTGGCGTGGTGGTGCCAGACACAGTCGTGCTTTTGCTCTCCTCGCTGCAGGCTTTCTTTTGTTGCTTCTGACGCTGCTTTCGTTCAATACGAGCTAATCGGTTTGCTCTTTTGATAGCAGACTTCGTCATCTTTACAGATTCTTGGGCAGCACTGGAATTCAATGAATTGGAGGGAACACCACGGACAAAACGCGGTGACGCACCTGTCCGGCACGGGCTCTTCGACTTCAGACGCATGTTCTTCATTCGATTCCTCGCCGGAGTCAACATTAAGGGCCTCGTAGGTAGTTTTGGAGGCGAATATTGGACGAACAGAAGCGCCGTTGGACCCGCTCATCCTGGTTGTGGTGAAGTTGGACTTCGTAAAGTGCCAATGTCACCTTTACATAAGTATTTTTGGACACAGTCCTGTTTGGTTGGCGCTCAAGGACCAAACACGCGTTCTCGTATCCTCGACTGCACACCATACGCAGAACGAAACCCTCAAATGTGATGGTGCCAAGCTTGTTGAATCTCACCCTACGATCTCCCTACAGATACCTGTACATGACTGCTGAACTGCTGAATTTGAGCTCGGAAGTGCACTAGTGTAGCTACCGTCACTGTCCACCAGTCGTCTATGGGTTACAAGTCTTCTATCCAACACGCATCCATGGTACAATACCTAGTCCCACGTCGCACTGTCCATGTCGATTAAATATACACATGATGGCCAGCACCACCGAGATCCTAGAATTTCCACTCCTCCTCTGCCTCCATTGCCCAAGGGACTGATGAAGTCGGCACTTGGAAATCAGGAAAAAAAAATAGAGGCGACTTACATTTGGTCAGTAGGGTCTTCGAGAATAATTTCTCGATAGGAACGTCATGCTTCTTGCACCATGCAGCTGTAATCCTGGACAAATTGTGAGAATCTCATATGAGAAGCCAAGGCTCTCACAACGCACCGTGGATCCAGGTAATTGATTTTACTGAAGAGCAGTTATGTTCAGGAACAATACTCAGGATCGACTGATAAACATACCTCGTTCCAAGAGCAACTTCTTTTCCCGCGTCGCGATCGCTGATTTGCAACTTGAAAGCCTTGATCTTCTGGGTGAGTTTGTCGATGGCCTCCTCTAGCTTCTCTGCAGAGCGGTCCCGTTTCATGGCAGCTTTCTTCGTCCCACGCTCTTTGGCTAGTTGTTCGAACTCTTTGGTGATTTCCACAATACGTGCCTTTAAAACCGACTCGTCCTGCGGTTTCTCGTTGTCCTCTTGACGCTTCTCGTTTTCCTTAGCAAATTTCTTCTCCGCCTTCTCGATTTCTTTCGCCTTCAGGCCTTCCTCGTGCTCAACGATCCACTCGTCATCAAGGTCGCTTTCATTGTCCTTATATCTTGGGTCCTTCTTGTATTTGGAATCAATCGCAAATAAAGCATGGCGCAGCTTCATTCTGTCGTATTTGAAGGCCCGTTCCTAATAATGCGTAGGGTCAAAAAGGTGACGCGAACAAGAAGAAAAGCTCATGCCTTAAGGCGCATTCGTTCCATAGATTGGTCATGGGTTTTGGGCACGCTACGCTGATGGTTACAGAGAATGGCCACTTGTCGATTTGCCTTGTTGTAGGCAACTAGTCGCTCCTGGAGCGTAGCACCTTCTAAATCTTCTTCGTCTAAGAGGCGTTGGAACGTAATGGAAGCATTGAATGTACGGAAAACCTTTGCAGTCAGCCCCTTCATCTCGTTGTTCAGGTGCTTGTTCAGAGAACTCGTCTGTGGAGAGGAATTAGGGGCAAGATTATCTGTGATTGAGAAATTCACTTACAGTAACGCGATCGAAGAGGTTGTCATCATCGTTCTTATTCTCTTTGAATATCCGTATGTTCTTGAAAACTTGGGGTTCAACCTGGACTCTATTATAATAGCGGATTGAATCCTTTCCCAGGAAGTCGAAGATAATGAAATCTGGAGCTTCAAGGGTAACATGTTCACAACGAAGTGAACAACAACCGACGGTGTCGGCTTCATCCTCGCCTTTTTCATTGCCAGCACGAAGAGCGAGCTTGTCGATGAAGTACATGGCAGTCGCCCTTTGGCGATCTGCCATGACCTTCGACTTCAAATCATTAGTGTAGTTCGCACGAATACGATCAACATGGTTCTGGTTATTCATTAGTAGCAATGACGAACGAAGTCGCAGAATAGCCCACCTTCAACTCGCGAGCCTTCTCGAATTTCTGCATGTCGCTCTGACCTTTGAGAGAGCTTCCAGCAGCCAGGAAGACATATTTGTGATTACCGTTGATGTTTTCAGTCCAAGTTGCAAGCCAAGTGACAGTCTTATCATGGGTTACAGCCTTCCACTCTCCAGGCATGTTAGGGACCGGTATTAAGGCAGAAGTCCCAAGATTGATTGTAATATCTTCGGGTCGGAGGCGATGCTTGCGTCCTCGATGTCAATAACCCATGCCTCGTTTCCCAAAGATGCGGCACTTACTTTGAGCGCGCCTTTCCTAGGGTGTTCACCGCGGCCTCTAAACAATCCAGGAGGTTCCACTCTGAAGTTTCCTACTTTCTCTTTACGTCCGTCCAGTAAACAGGTCGTATATTTAGCCTCCATTTCATCTTTCGCTTTTTTAGCCGCCTTCTTCTCTTCGGTAGTCATAGCCTTCTTCTTCGCCTTTTCGCCCTCGAAATACTCGAACATTGGACGGAAGTCACAAAGGTCGAAATTCGTTATCTTGACACCGTTCCTCTGGAGTAACTTGAGCAAAGACAGATACGAGTAAGAATAATACTTACAGGCGGAAACTTCTTCAAAACCGTCTTCCAGTCCTCGAAGAAGTTCTTGTTGAAAGTCGCGTCTTTCGCGTGGTCCGTTTCAAGAAGAGCTCCATAGAAACCAGCGACTTCCTCTGATTCCGGTGGCAAGTCTACTTCAACACCTATTCCTTCTGTGAGGCCATTAATGATAGACAAGACACATTGAACGTACCATTATACTTCATTTTTACCAAGGGTGGTAATGATTCGTATGGTGGGGGGAACAAGACGCCGTGATGCTCAAGAGTGGTCCATTTGAGAGTACCATCACCCTCGGGATCTTGATTGTCCCACCACCTGAAGACTTCCTCTTGCTCCTCCTCCTCCTTCTCTTTCTTCTTGCTCTTTTTTGTTGGAGACTTCACCTCTGTACTCTCTGAATCAGCCTTTCTCGCCTTTCCACCCTTCTTCGGCTTCGGGGTCTCGGCTTCAGACGGGTTGTCTTCCTCTTTCACTTTCCTCCGTCGCGGTTTCATTGCAGGCTTCTTGGTTGGCGGTGCATCCTCCTCGGCATCACTATCGGCCTTCGGCTTGTGCTTCTTAGCTGGAGCACGCCTCTTAGAACCGGCGGGTTTCTCGTCCTCGTTAACCCCATTCTCTTCCTTGACTTTCTTTCTGGGAGGTTTTGAAGCCCGACCATTTGCCTTTGGCCTGTTGGGAGGCTCGTCGCTCTCGGATTCGGGTACACCGTTCGCGTCACTCTCCTCAGCCTTCACTTTCGCCCTTCCATTGGCTTTGAAGGGCTTTGCAGGAGAAGAAGCTAGGGGCGTGTCGTCGTCGCTCGAGCTTTCCGCGTAGACAGGTTTCTTGCGTTTGAGGTTGCGCGGAGGGAGCAACGTGGCGTCCTTACGAGTTGTTTGAGACTGAGGGAAAGAGTAAGTCTATATGTAGGCATGAGCAAATAATTGGGACGACGTCCACATACCAAAGGCAAATCGTCATCGTCGCTCATATCGTGGTCGTCGTTCTGACTGGCGCCATTTCCATTCATCACAGGCTGTCCGTGTCCGTTTGCCTCTGGTGTAGTGCCGGCAGGTTCATCGTCTGAGAACATAGACACATCGTTGGACATAGTCGTTGTGAGAGCTCCAATCGAGGACTGCTAACGTTGTGCGCGTAGGATAAAATCTAGAGGGGGGGTCTAGCGAGAGGGAGTAGAGGGGAGACGGCCCACTGTCAGTTTGAGATCAATTTTGCCGAAGTCATTTGAACCTGCCCTTAAGTACGAAGTCACGTCCATTTTCCCACCATTCTGAAAGCTGAGTCACATGCCGATGCTAATTTCCGTCACTCAGACTGGAATAAGCAGTGCACAGTGCACACAACACCTTTTGACTCCCCAACTACACCGGTGAGTGTTGTCACAGGTTTATTCTCATAGCTTTATGAATATCCTATTAGGCTCCATGCCCAACCTCCCTCTCTTTAGAGATCCTTGGGCCAAGAATGAGGCCTGGCGAAGACATCCTGTATTCTCCAATCGCATCATGTTCCGCAACATGTTCCCTGGTTTCGGGATTGCCGTTGTGGCCTTCACTGGATACGTTATCGTGGACAACATGTTCCTCAGCGCTGCAGATAAGCACGCACATCACCACTAGAATGGATCGAAGTAAGAGTTTTCTTGGTCACTCCTTGTACCGGTTTCGACCGTGCCATTCATTTCAGACGCACATGCCGGGCCCGCCATGACGATGTAGCAGTCCACAAACATTCTTACCAGTATCCCCGCTTCCAGGCAACCATTGCATCAATTACAGAGGAATTGGCTCATTCCAGGTCGTCAGTATTAGCAGAGATTTTGGGCAAAAAGTTATTGGCAAGCAATGGGAGAACTATGTCGAGAAACTTCGTTAGGACAGAACGAATGCTACCATTGTAAATGGAAGATCCATAATCTTTTTATTCACGATGCAATGCTCATCCCCGCAAGAATCGTTTGTACACACTGTTCTCGGTTTCTTCAACGTATGGATAGTCTAGTTTCTGAAGGAACTCGTCAAAGGCGACTGAATCCCCTGAAGGAACTTGGATGCCAGCTAGTATCTTCCCCAGGTCTTTGACTTGTCAGCACAAGGTCGTACTACGGTTCAAAAAAGGAAACACACCTGCCCCATGGTTGCGATAGTGGAATAGAGAAATATTCCATCCTTTGTGGAGACCCAACAGGAATTTGCGCAGTGCTCCCGGTCGTTCAGGGAAAGCTAATGCAGTGCTTAGGTTAGCAGCTCTTTTCAAGACCTACAACACGTACAAAATCTGAATATTCTCTCATTCGCGACAGCTTGGCGACCTCCAATCATATATCTTACATGGCTTTTTGCAAACTCGTCGTTGCTTATATCGTGGCCTTTCATGTCGGCATCTTCTAGAGCCGCCAAGACTTCGCGGACCTCTAGCTCACGCGATGTGGATGCTAAGTTAAAAGAAAGCAGGATGTGTGCACGGTCGCCAGAGATATTATACCGGTAGACAAACTCCGTTACTGCACGAGGATGGATGATAGAATGCAAGGCAACGAAGCTGACCGGGAAATGAGTGAGCCATCAAGGCAGAAGTGTGGGTGCCACTCGCCTACCAGGTCTTTCTGGAATATCCACACTCAGAAGAGCCTCGCGCCCCTCTCCCAATTCTGCACGCTCTGCAACAAAGCGGAGACGGTCGAAGTTCATATTGGCACCGCTCACAACTGCCACAAACTTCTTTTGTGAGCCAATGAGATGGTTCTGAATGATATAGCGTTTTAAACCAGCAAGCGCTAAAGCACCAGCAGGCTCTGTAATGGATCTAGTTTCTATATACTATAAAAATTGGGGGGAACCTTCAAATATAATTGCGCTCACCTTCAAATATGTCTTTGATGGCTGCGCAAATTTCATCATTATCAACTTTAACGACGCCGTCGAGGATATTTTTGCAGATCCTAAAGGGTTCATCCCCGACGATCTTGACAGCTGTTCCGTCGCTGAATGGACCCACTTCATGTAATGTAACGCGTTCGCCTTTCTCGAGGCTTCGGGCCATAGCATCTCCGTCAACGGTTTCGATGCCGATTACTTGGGTATTGGGACTGCCTATTCTCTTGACATATTCCGCGATACCAGCAACGAGACCACCACCACCTACTGAGGCAAAGATAGCAGCGAGTTGATCAGAGTCGGGAAGCTGTTTCAAGATCTCCATCCCGACAGTTCCTTGACCAGCAATAACAAGTGGGTCGTCGTAGGGTGGAACGAAAACAAGACCGTGAACAGATGCCAATCGCGCACATTCAGACTTAGCTTCGTCGAAGTCCACTCCATGTAGAACAACTTTCGCGCCTAGGCGTGCGACGTTTCGGACCTTGATATCGGGTGTGCCTTGAGGCATCACGATAGTGCAGGGAATGCCCAACCGGGCTCCAGAAAGTGCAACACCTTGGGCATGATTTCCTGGACAACATGGAAAGTGAGTACATTGTGTGGATTTGAAAGACGATGTGATCTGTGGGAGTTGTTGTACACGATCTAAGAATACGCACACTGACCAGCACTGCATGTGACAACACCTTTCCACCTTTCCTCCTCAGAGAGGCTTGCCATGAAGTTGTAGGCACCACGAATCTTGAAGCTGAACACTTCTTGGAGATCTTCCCTCTTTAGCCAGATCTGATTTCCTAGTTTTGCGCTGAGATTGGTCGCGTACACGAGCGGCGTCTCCTTCAGGATCTCATAGACCTTCGAGGTCAGGATCAACCTTAGATAGTCCGGGGTATCCGAAGGCAAAAGATGATGCCTAGCGAGGCGGGAGTATGGGATGGGCTTTGGGGCATCTGAGGCGTATTCGATGGTCGCCGCTGAGGCCATTTGAACTTGAAGAGGAAGAAAGGGGCGCGACGAAATTTCGGCTGACTCGAAAACTACCCCCGTTTGGGATGAGCGATCGAGAGGATCCCGTGATCGCCTCTGCAGTTTCGGGCCAGCCAGAGATGACATTCTCCCAGCACTGCACAATGGCACAAGCCGCCACCATGGGCCCCCCACTCTCCCCCCGTGAGACACGTCGCTCAGGCCGTCGCTCCGCTCCTTCCGTCTCCGCCAGCGCCTCAAAATCACCAGATTCCGACCAGCAATCCATTGCGAAGGCCTCATCCTCGCGTGCCCCCGCCGCATCAGCCAGCAATCGCAACAAACGACTCAAGCAAGAGGATTACGACGACGCTTCCGATGATCGAAAGAACGCCCCCGTCTCCTCCACAGCCTCCTCCACCTCACAGAACGGCAACACGAATAAAGCTAAGCGGAAGACTGGCAAGGAGAAAGACAAGGACAAGGATAAACACCCCAGCAGCGGCAGCACTGCAGACGCTGAGACTGCAGACGCTGAATGCCAGGCGCAGGACCCGGTCGATGAAGAAGAGGAGCAAGGAATCACGCGATGCGTCTGTGGAAGTGCTGGTGGGTCGCCTTCATCTCTATTCCCCACTGTTGTACTCATAACTCTTGCACAGAGGATGATCCCGATGCCGGTGAATTCATGGTTCAATGCGAAGGTTGTAAGGCCTGGCAGCATGGGCTATGCATGGGATATCAGTCTGAGGACCAGCTCCACGACGATGACTACTATTGCGAACTATGTAAGCCGGACCTGCATGTCGACCTTCTCAAGTGAGTGCACGTTCTCCTTCTATGCACGTCTCATACCCACAGCCTTTCAGAAAACTGGCAAAAAAGCAAATACGACAGGCATCGACAGCCCGTCAGGGAGCTGATGCTCATTCTCGCGTATCGCGTTCTCACTCGCCATCACACCTGCTGAAACAACCCTCAAAACGCCGAAACACTATGAATAGCAGAGATGCTGCCTTTGACGAAAGTCTGAAAGAAATCATCGAAGCAACAGCTGCAGAGGCGGCTGCTGTCCAGGACTCTTCTGCGAATGATTCCATCGTACAACAGCCAGACGTCAACGAAAACAAGAAGAAGCGAAAAAGGGCAGAGGAAGATGCGTATGTTTCCGCGTATATGTTTAAAGGCAGACTATTCACCCATTTGCAGCCATGCCAAAAAACGTACGCGGTCAGCATCTACGGCGTCAGATAGATACAGCGCTACGGCGCCTCCAGCTGATATCCCCGTGCTTGAAAAGCCGGTCCCTCAACCACCAAAGGCCGCTGGAGCGAAGAACAAACGAGGAGGCCGTAAGGCTGCTTCTGCCATCGAAATTACTGTAGTTGACGCGGAAGAAAGTGAGTCGTCCATTCCTCTTGTCACCGAGCACCATGCTCAGCTTTACATCAGCTGCGAGCGTAGTCCCGAAGCGACCTGCCAACAATCAGCGTGCCAAAGCCGCCAATAACGCTAAGAAGCCGTCATTGTCACAGTCAGTATCTCAGGTTCCGCGCCTAGTATTTTTGAACATATTTCCTGCAGGGCCCAGGGTGGTGGAGGGCAATACGTTGGGACAGGCGCAGCAGATGCACGTGCCTATCGCAGCTCTCATGCATACGCTGTATCCCAGCCATTGCTGTATACATCTTGGGGACTTCCAGACCATCTCGCCCATCTAGAACAGATACTACCGACTGAGGTACCACAGCCATTGGAGGTGCGGGCGGGAGGCTCGAATTCCAGCAACAATGGGAGGGGCGAAAGTGCGGAGCGGACGATGGAAAGAGGCGTTAAAGTCAGATGGCCAACCAAGCGGCTGAGTGTCGGCGATATGAACAAGAGAGTGCGCGCTCTCGTCGAATGGGTCGGTAGAGAACAAGCCAATTCTCTCGATAGAGGCCGTCGTCGCGAGGCGCTCGAAAAGGCTCTGCGAGAGCAAGCAGCCGAGGCGGAGGCACCAGATCCGGCAGATCACGACGTCGAAATGCTTTCTGGCGACTTGAATGAGCAGCAGCGCCCGCCGAAGCCAACGGTTGTCAACTGCGCCATGTCCGAACGGGCACGGGAGATCTCTGAGAGGACCATGAAGATGATGGAGGAGCTTATGGAAGAGCTGATAGGATTTCAAGAAAGGTTTGGACCTGGAGCGAAGAACAGAGAACGCGAACGCAGAACAGCATCATGAAAGATTCGCCATGGTCCGTGTGTGTGTACACCACGCTTTCGTACCTGTGACAGCTTTTGCGTTCATGGGCTTCGGACTTCAAGTCTTCTTTCGCACTCTGTAAGAATCTTTATAGTGAAATGTACCTATTTAATTCATCGCTCTTCCAATGATCGTATAATAATGTCGCGTATGTCGTCTCGAGAACAATGGGTGGCGGTTCCCATTATTTGTCTATAGCTTCGGGAACACACTACTTGAGTTGGGCTGGCGCTTGACATCACTGACACTGCGACCCAACCGCGACCGTGGCCAGAGGGCCAATTATGGATTCTCGCGACACGTCCGATCCTTGGAATGTCCCAACTAGAACGTCTGATATTCTTTCCGAAGATAGCACTTCTGACCATGACGATGAAGAATTCACATATCCCACAGGCGACTATTCCACCCATATGGAAGAACTCTTCGAAGAGGATGGAATAGCTGTCACGAATGGGCAGGATTCTGAAGAGGAGGGTGATGAAGGCTTTCTCTACAGCGGTGTTGATGCCGATGCATCAGTTGGCTATCGAGAGCAGCTACGTGACGTCCTTGGCCAGGATCATGAAGACGAATCCGAGTCCGACGTGTTAGAAGTCGAAAAGTCTTTGGTATACCAGAACTCGCACGAAGCGTCGGGCGTAGAAGATGAAGTATCTGTAGGTGCATGATTCTTGAAGCCTACATACCGAAGTTACTTACTTGTACTTACTACTTAGCATTCTCTGGACGAGGAGCTGCTGGAGCAATCATCTGCTGCCTCTTCGACATCTCCAAGGACGCCGGAATCGCGTGTCTCATCTCCTGACTCCAAAACTTCCCAGTTCAAGATACCCCGACCATTTCTCCACCCTACAGTATCCCGGCTTCGCTCTTATACCCCACAATCATCACGAGGGCCGTCTAATGGAAGCTCAGTGACTTCTCACTCACATTTCTTCGACGGAGCGTCACCTGCACCTTCTAACTTCTCTTCGCTTTCGCGAATGTCCTCCTTGTCCAACCTCCATGCCACATCTTCGAGCCAACCTGACGCGTCACAGAGTGAACAAACAGTCATTCCTACAGAGGTATTCCGCTGGGCAGAGTTACATGGAATCACGCAGACCATGTATTCGAAAGCTTCTCAAAAGGCGTCAGCTCTACTTGGGGCACCCGTTCTCGGCGCGCCGACTGTTTTGGCTGCAAATGGCCTGATATGTATCGGCACCACCGAGGGGAAGGTAGTCGTTCATGATTTCAACCAAACACTTCTCTGTGTCTGTGATAGCAAGATGCCAGGTGCGCCTTCTGCTGTAGCTTCGACCTGAAGGCGACTAATGGACTGTCAGGATCTGCAGTTGGAGCCGTCACAGCGCTTTCACTGTCCCATGACCACACCTTCGTGGCTTCGGGCCACTCCACAGGGTACATTCAACTATACAATCTCAAGCATCCCCATGCACCAGTCCGCACAGTTGCGCCCACCACGTTGGCCACAGTGTCATCGGGGAGAAAAGAAGGTCACTTGCAGGGCTCTCGAATCGTAAGCATTGGGTTTGTTGCAGGCCGTCATACAGCCCTTGTATCGGCTGATGACCATGGACTCGCGTTCTTCCACTCCCTTGGCAAAGTGCTTTTTGTGGAAGCCTCCGACATACTTCGCATCCTCGGTCGATATCCTGAGCCAGCCTATCCGGCTGCACCTCTGAAGACACCCTTGGTGTCTTCGTCGGTTCCTATCTTTTCTCCAGTCGGAGACGTTCCCCAGCCTCGTCGGCCACGATACACGGTGCTATCGATGGCTCCTCTTCCTTTAGGGACGGCTCCGCATCCAACAGACAACTACCACGTGGTTGCCCTCTTGACCCCCACAAAACTTGTCGTTATTGGTTTGAAACCGACACCAAGAACATGGTTCAAGTGCCCCCGTGAAGGCGACGAAGGTGGCCAGTGGAAGCCTCGTTCGAAATGGCTTGGTTCTCTAGCCTGGTTTCCAAGCTTTCCACGATCTTCTGCGACAACGAAGGACAGTCAGTACGGCAAGAGCGATCCTCGCATCCTCAATGAGAATTTATCCACCCCAGTCCTCGCGTTCTCTTGGGGTAGTTCTCTACACTTGATCAAAGTTGTTGAATCTCGCATTAGGCAGGCTATAAAGAACTCCAAGACAGGCAAGACAAGTGACATCGATGTTGGAGCTATCACATATGAAAAGTCTGGAAAATGGGTTGCTGACGACGACATTCTGGCAATGCAATGGTTGAACCACAATGTGGGTCCGTTTGTGCGTTTCCGTGAACCTAGCACACCTATTGATTCTGGGTCTCTAGCAAATCATTATTATGACGCGTGGCACGCTTGCAGTATTTGATTTAAGACTGTCGAAGCTTGTCGAACAGATTAAATATAACGGATTGTCTTTGGCATTCCCTATCTCTCCGGCCGCTGGGTCAGGAGTTTCCGATGTTGAAAACGAACTGGTTGCTCACAGTGTTCGCGTCTATAAGGGCAAACTTTTTTTGCTGGTAAGCCTATCCCTGCACTTCTGGAACGCCGCCTAATATTGAGACATCCAGAAACGGGAACGATTGGTGGTTGGGACCCTCCTCACATGGGCAGATCGGATCCTCTCTCTCGTTGAAGAAGGCGACTTCCTCCAGGCCATCGATCTTACTCGATCTTATTATGTTGATGAAGCTCTGGGCAATCGGAACAACCTACCCGATGACCTTGCAGAGAGGAAGGAGGTCATTGGAGAAAAAATGCGCCGACTCATGGATGCTTCAGCCCAGTACGCGTTTTCTGAGGAGAGAATGACGGATGCAACACACGTCACTCCAGACAACAGGGGCGTAGATCGCACATCTCTATTTGAAGGTCTCGTTTCCGTGTGTGCGCGAGCATCTGTTGCGCTGGATGACTTTGAATTCTTCTTCGAAGATCTCTTCCAACGATATGAAGATGCTGGGATCACCTCAATTTACCTCCGTCGGCTAGAGCCCTTCGTTCTCGACAACGAAATTCACTTCGTGCCACCACGCATTACTCAAAGACTCGTTGCATTGCATGAGCAGGATGGACGACCAGAGCTCGCAGAGCGTATTATTTGGCACATGGATCCTGCCTGTCTTGACCTTAATCAGGCTATACAACTCTGCCAACAATACCATCTATACGACGCCCTTATCTACATCTATACTCGTGCCATGCGCGACTACGTTGCACCTGTCGTGGAACTCCTCGGCCTCATTCGCAAGGTTCAACACTTCCGAAAGTCACGGGTAGAATTTTTGAACAAGACGGGCTCGGTCATGGATGCTGACGCGACCATGGAATCTATCATCATTAATGCCTACAAGATCTATCCATATCTCGCCAACGTCCTCTCAGGTCTCACCTATCCTAGCGAGGAGCCCCTCGATCCAGAAGAAGCTCTTCAAGCCAAGCAAGACATTTACACTTTCCTCTTCTTTGGCCGTTCCAGCGTATGGCCTCCAGGAGAAGGTGGCAAACTTATTCTGACATCGGACGAAGATGGTGGGGTGGAGCCAACATATCCATACGCTCGTCAGCTCCTCCTATTCGACTCTGAATCCTTCCTACACACCTTGGACATTGCTTTCGAAGATGCTTATCTCAATGACGACTCTCAAACAATCAACCGCTTGATCGTTGTGCGAATCATCCTTGAAATCATGGCCTCAGGACAACTGCCACAAGAAGACACAACAATGGTTAATATCTTCGTTGCACGTAATGTTCCCAAATATCCCCAATTCCTCCAGGTCGCTCCCAGCAGCCTCCACACTATCCTCGTTGGACTCGCCGAAGATATTGATCCGCGAACTCGTGAAGACCGGCAACTGGCTGCGGAATACCTTCTTTCTGTATACAATCCCCATGACAGTGAACGAATCTTTGAACTATTCGAGCATGCTGGCTTCTACAGAATCTTACGTTCCTGGCATTATCACGAGCGGCGATGGGCTAAACTGCTTTCTATGTACATTGTCGATCCCGATATAACATCCCTGGACATCCTGAACAAAGTCAACGAAGTTCTTACTGCTGCTTCACGCTCGAACAAGGGTATTATTCCTTCTGACCTAGCTCATGTCGTCTCAGGCTCCCTCCCTCGACTCTTACGAGCGGATGTGGCAGGTACCGCCTTGTTGATCGATAAAACCCTTCCGACTATGCACACAGAAGCATTGGACACGCTGGGAAGCGGCGACGATGCCGACAATGCCCGCTACGAATATCTCCACGTTCTTCTAGGGCTCCAGTCAGCGGATGAAGACGATAGCGATGTTGTTGGAACTCCTGGTCCGTCAGGGAAAGTGTCTCCACAACTGCGCCAGCTGTTCTTTTCTCTTCTCTGTAGGTTCCATCCCGATGGTGTGATCCCGACATTGCGTTATCTTCCTCCGCAGACATTTGAGTTACAGAGTGTTGTGGATACTTGCGAAGCGAACGAGGTTTACGATGCCGTGGTATGGGCAACCAACTGGCAAGGGGATCCTCAGAATGCTCTGGAGAAAGCGGATGCTTTCCAGAAGGAGATCACACGCAGGATAGTCTCCGTCTTTGAGAGTGCGGACAAGCAGCCAGTGGACCTTGATCAAGAGCTCCGGATGTTGGAAGCCATGGCCCGTATCAGCCGTGGTATTTGCTTAGAACGTTCTCAGGGGTCGGCCATGGACGTTCCGCTGGAGGACATGTGGTTCAAGTTGCTGAATAGTCAAATACATACTGTCCAAAGCATATCTGCCTTAATGGCACAGGAGGATGCGACTGACGCCTCTGGGGAAGTTTCCTGGATCCTGGAGTCATTGCGTTCGCTCGTTCAGGCAACTTTTGGTGCCCTTGTCTCAATCACATCTACGAGGACCGTTTCATTCCCTCGACTCTTCAAACGCTTGGTTAATTCAAGCCCGGCCACCGCTTCTCATTACACGGAATTTAGGACGATACTGACTGGAATGCTCGAGTCTTATCGTTCCGACGAAGACCTCCTCAGCATCCTGAAGAACCTTATGGAGAGAGATTTATTTGATGTGGTTCAGCAAGTCACAAGGGAAAGATCCTGTGGCTGGGTAGCTTCGCAAGGAACGTGCATTCATTGTCGAAAACCGTTGGCGTCGACCCTCCTCAATCATGGGACATCTTCACACATTACTGTTACCCAGATTGTAATTTCACGGACAGGTTCCATATGCCATAGTAATTGTAGACCACCTGGGCGCATAATTTCCTCGTGACCATGAACCGAAAACATAAATATCATTGCTCTCGCGTCTATTCAACGTCAGAAGCGTACACCATTTCTTTGAGGAAGAGAAAATGTTGGTTAGTGTCTACTTCAACTTGTAAAGACTGGGCATCTCTTCCAAATGCCTCTGCGTCTAAAATCATTTGACTGCGGATTCTCTCCTCGTCCTTTCCTTCGTCCGATACGCCAGCTGAGGTGCCGAACAACGAAAATGGCTGTTTCTTGTTCTTCTTCAATCGTTTTAATGATTCCTCTGTTTTCTTCATTGCAGTCAAATAACTGATATATCTGGGAACGACGTCAAGCTTCACAGCACCGAATACATGCAAATGTAAATGTCCTTACCGTTGCGTCACATTGTTAAACACTTCAGTGGCATAAGGCTTTAATAATGCATCTTTCAGGGCGCTTCCAGGACCGTCAGCAGCCCCAATGGCAAAATATTGCTTCACAGGCCGGAGTATAGACGAAACGAAGTAACTCGGCTCCGTTGGATTACGTTTATTGGACATGGCTCTGAATTGTGAAGGAATGCTCCGCACAGGAAGCAAACCATCGCAACATCGTTTCGTCAGAACCCCAACAATCTTGCTCGATAGTGGTGCAATGAAGGCTACCAGGCCGTCAAGGCTCTCTCGCAGGCCATCTGGAAGGCCTTTGAGTGAAGCTAGCGAGCAGCATGGTTCGACGCACCTTCCGTTTGGAGCTCTTCCTCCTCACTGTCTGGCATCATCATGCTTATCACTTGTCGCCACAATGTGAGCATATTATGTTCGAGAACTCGGATGTCCACTATTGCCGCTGAAGATTGACGTAGTAACGCGTCGTCGGCAGCAAAGGTTTCCGCAGAAGGCGCCTCGGACGCTGACAAGGGGGTTGCAGCACGGGGAATATTCGGCGAGGAGACTCTGTCTTGGACATCAAACGAGTTCCGAATTCCATCACCAACATTTTCGTCCAACCATACTCTAAAGCGATTGAGGATCTGTTGGCGACTTGTCAGTACTCGTTGGACTTGCTTTGAGGCAACATGCCTGCAGTGATAACCTCCAAAACCTATGTGACAGTTCCGGAATGTATATCTCAGAACTCCAGCATGCTGAAACTGCGATCCAGATCGCCGATGCCTGTGAAGTTGCAAAGGATTTATCTGCCATGATTTAGACTCGTACCATCACCACCTGAAGAAGCACACCTTTAGGTAGTGTCGGCTCAAACCGAGCAGACAAGGCTTCCTCCAATGTTCCTGCAATTTCCTTCCACCGAAGCTGGAAGTAAACGGGGAGCTGCCACCGGCGTTCAAAGGCATGGTATACAGGGTGAGATCGCATAGCTTCTACAGATTGACGAGATGGTGCCAGTAGTTCCAGAGACCTTAAGAAAGCTTGTGTCGTTTCATAATTCTAGGTATTTTGTCGTGACCACGGTAAGGACGATGAGGCAGAGACGCACCTTGCGAAATTCGTTCGGCCGCCCGGCGGCAAAGACGACTGCACCAACCTCGTCCATGATAGCCCTTCCCAATTCATCCCATACCACTCCAGACATTATGTGGAATCCCTTTTCAAAGTCTTCACCCTGGTCCTTTGGGCTGGAAGGTGTTTGTGCATTTTGAATATCTGAGGCTTGTTTGACTGACACCCTTTCTGCTATGTTCATGATTCGACAAATATCACGTTCGACGAAGCGCAGAAGTTGATTGTAAAGTCTGGCAAGGGGGTCGTCCGCATCGTCCAGTAAGTGCACCTGTGGCACATCTGAGGACGAAGAATCGAATGCACTGTACGTCGTTTGTTTCGGGACGAATGCCGTGAACGGTGTGTATGGGATTTGGTGTTCAGGAACAGAAGTTATGGGAGGCGGAGCAGAAATATGGAAAGGGGTGTGTGGTATTATCGGTGAGTGGGGCGCAGCCAGAGCACCTGGGTAAATGGTCTACGGAATGAGCCCTTTGTTCCATGTTGCTGTCAGAAATTCGCTCACCTTCTTAATAAAGGCCCGGAAAACTTCCCGTCGTATAACATCTTCTGCATCTCTCCATAGGCCAAGTGAATCATATGTCCGAAGACACTCAGTCAAGTCCGCTATCCATTTGTTCTTTTCCAGCTCAGTTCCTCTATTTTCACCTTTGGGGTCTGTTAATGACACCACGGTCAGGGCGAATAGCTGGTCAAGATCTGATGACAGGGTGGATTGAATCCTATCAATACGCTAAATGACGTGAATATTCGCTCTTCTATATGAGGGCTTATCCATACCCATTGAATTTCGGCGACAAACACACAGTTTTCGACTTGTGCCTTGCGGACGTGGTACAATAATTGGGTGTACTCTGCAGCAACACGTCCAAGATGTTTCGCCTTGTTTCCTCGGAACCTAAAGGCATGTTGGCAAGCCAACAGCTGGCTAATAATTTAGGACATACTTTTCTTCTAAAATCTCTTCACTGTGATTCGGATACACAAGAAAGTTGGCACTATTGATTTCAAAAGACTCGTTAAAGTCTTCTTGGGGAGATGTGATCATTAACAAGGACTCTAATCTCGTCACGGAATCCGATATTTTGAGCAGGAGATGTAGTAAGGCCTGCAATATATATATATAAGTTGATGAACATCAGGTAATCCATAAATGCCCCGACCTTTTCTTCTCGGAGTTTGGTTCGACTTGTCAGCTTATCATAAATAGCACTCTGTATCGCCTTGAGTTCTTGTTTCGATTCCTGGGCGTAAACGTGAGAGACGGAAGATGTAGAGAATAGCGACCTTACAAGAACGTTGGCCTTTAGAGTTTCCAACGGGTGTCTAAGTTGCTCTAGCCGTGCACCTTCATCACGAAGGTCCGTACTCAGACTGATAAACGCTTCATAGTCGTCGTTGATAAGTTTCACGAGTTCTTCCTTCAGCCCTGCGAGATATTGGCGTAGTTCTGCTCGGAGTTCAGGAAGAGAGGTGTGGGACCGAGCCAGAAGGAACTCCTCCACATCGAAGACCTCCCCAGAGAGATATTTGTCGTTATGGGAGAGTGGTACGTGTTCGGGAAGGTCAGGAAGGTCTTCGTCAAGTTCTTCGTTGAGCCTGAATGCCTGTCGCGTCGAGTGAGGATGAGAGGACTCTCGGTTTGCAAGTTCATCGGCAAGGCGATCAAGTTCATAAGGATCCCTTGAAAAGTCTTTTGGAGTAGGAGGCGAGAGAGACATTAAGGCACTCGCCGCCACGCAGTGGGTGTACTTGGTCCCGGATGCGCTTCAAGTTACTGAAAGGGAAGGTCAATACCAGAATCAATAATCGTGTCACTTGCTTATGACCAGCGTACGTAAATGAGGGGAGATCAATAGGGGTAAATGACTCCCCAAATTAGGTCTCCAGTCGGAATTGTCATTCATGCAGTTGAACATGAACTACTCCAAGGTTTCATCGCAGTGTCAGTCAAATGTCAGTAGTTATTAATCCTATGAGCGAAGTTCGGCAAAGAATGTCTATAAGTATCGAGCGTCTACTATTACAGGTCAAGCAGCAGAACCTTCCCGAGGGTGTCTTTGATCGAACGATTACAGTTGGCGAGCGGGATATCCTCTAAATGCTGCTCTCTCCTTCATGGCTTCGTTCAGCAACGGGAAGGAGCCTAAAAAGGTGACACACCTTTCCCGTCTCTCACCGTTCATGTCATGTAAATGCACTGGCAAACGTAGGCTTCGATAGCAGGCCCTTCTTTGAAAGCGCAGCCCGTTGAGCATCATACTTTTTGCGATTGAAGAAGTAGGTCAGCGATCTTATGGTTTCTTGGGCAAAGTCGGCTCCGACGTTTGTCAAAAAAAAATGGGTGCCATAAAGAAAGGAAACGAGATTTCATATAATAATTGACACTACAGAGTCATGAAGAGTTGGTTTACTATGAAGAAACGGACGCACGACGCACCTATCCCATAGAGCCTCCAGAATCTTGTTGCTGGGGTTCATGGTGGCCGCCGATATACTTTGGACAGATAAGCCCACCACATGAATACGGAGAAAAATATCATCTACAATATTCTCCAGCTTGGATGAAGGCGATTAAGAGCAACAACTCTACCTCGATGCATATTGCGAGGGCATCAAGACCGTTTGCGATGTTTGTCGAGGTCCAGAACTCTGTCGTTGAACGGAAAACATGTCTGTCACCTTTTGAAGTAGGAGAGGGCAGCTAACCATGAATCACTCTACCCTCCATGGCACTGAACTAAACTCGGATAAGAATCGGGTTAATGAGATATCCAAAGTAGAACTTACGCCAGTCAAGCACGGAGAAATTCATCGAGAAGGAAGGACACTTGCGTGGGCGAACGATAATGTATTGAAGAATGGACCACTTGTTCATTCACGATTGTACAGCTGTCTTTATTTGTGTATTATGAAGATGTGCCTTGGGCGCATACATAAAATATGGCTGACTAGAGGTTTCAAACATCGTCGAAAATAGATATATAAAGGATTGGCCTTTGTTGGGCGATATCTCCAGCAGCAAAACTGAAGGGCGGGGATTTACTTTTTCGTCCATTGAAATGACAAGTCGCACGCACAGGAAATATCAGCTTCCGTTTTTCCTTGTCGACGAGGAGATTGTCGACCCCTTTTCCTGACTTCGGATCCGCCACAAATTCTATGAGCAGGAGCCTGGTAACAACAAAAAAGTCGTCAGCAACTATTCTCTACGAGATTAAGCATTGAAGCAAGCTCACAGATATGCGCGGAGAGTGATAGCCTGAGGGTGTGCAGCAGGCATGTCAAGAAATGAAAAACAGGGACGCCTGCGGGAACTCGTACCTCATGATCATAAACCGCAGAGTACATCAGTAAGCGCAGAACCCCAGAAAATGATGAGTAACCAACTTCGATGAAGGAATAATAAGTGTAATCGCGAAAGAAGCGGTGGGACAGGGAGGATATGATACCGTATACCAGGGGCATATATAGAATGCGCATTCTAGAGAACGTCGGCGTTGCGACTTCGGTAATATCCTCACATCCTCACATTTGTCGTTGGTGTCGTGGATTGGTGTAGTCCTTGTTTTAGAAGCATGAGAGATTAAGGTTCAAAGGTATTATTTAATCCTGGAGCACACAAACCTACAATGCGACAGGACGGCAAAAGCTGTGACGAATAGTGTCTGCAAATAGAGAAAATTAGCCTGCTCTAAGCATGCAGAACAGCGAGAACTCGGCCTACTGCGGTGCACGCTCCAGCAACAGCCCATCCAATTCGGTGTGCATCCCAATGTATATGCCCTGCGTCCCAGAACGAGGACTGGTCAATGGCGGCGGTGTTGTGAAGGGCAGGCCCTCATTGAAAATGCAGCACGAAGGAAGGTGATAGGGTGAACGGTGGCCGCATCGCCCTTGAGACATTTATTTTATACTCCAGTGGACGGCAGGTTTACCATTTCTATTTTTAGGGCTTGAACCAGCGTAACAAGCATTTCGTCAGAGGGGAGGGAGTCCTCGAAGAAGTCCGTTCCATGGTCGTCTCATGGGCGGAGTTGGGTCGTAGATTGGCTGGCAAGACTCGGATCCGAGGTGGACTGAGAAACTCAAGAGGGCTCGGGGGTCCGGTGTCGTAGATGCATGGAGGTGGCATTGACGTCGTTGAAAAAAATTGAAGCAGTGACTCGTCATCACAATTGCATTAACATCACGTTTCTAATCGGTCCGGTGAGCCGCTCACCACCAAATTACTCATCGCGGAGGGCTGGGGAAGTAAGGCGGCAATGAAGCCGAAATGCATAAATAGGAAAATAACCAATGCTCCTGCGACTGCCTAACTAACCTGCCACTGCTTCGATCATAACTACTTAATAGAACCATGTCTTTGTACGAGTCTTTCTGGAAGCGACCAGCCGAATCTCAGGGAGGAACGAAAGTGGAACTTAGGGTTAGTTGAATTTATCATCTCACTGTCGAAAAACTTGAATATTATTTGGGCGCCCCGAAGACGAGTGAGAAAATGAGCGGGTTCCACGAGTGGTTTAAACAGGAATGTAAGTCTCGACAGCTCCAAATATTTCGTGCTAATCCAGGTAAATGGGTCTCCTTATTAGTCAACACGCTCTACACCGTAACTGACTTCTGCAGGTTCTGTCCATAACGGCTAAAACTTATATTTCGCAGCTCGCGGATGGGTCCTTCACCTCTCGAGGACTTTCACTCGCCCACTATCTCGAAACTGCCAAGACGATGAATCGCCGTACGTGAATACCCCACATCCAAGCTGCAACCCCGCTTCTGACCTCACTAGATCTGAAAATGCATCATACAATCGAGGAGCGTTATGTTTTTCCTATCCTGGGCAAGAAGATGCCGCAGTTTGCGAAAGAAAATGAAGGTGCACACATAGTTTCTCATCAAGGGATTCACGAAGGTTCCGGTTTTCTAGACGTCACCCAGAGTCCACCGTCATATAACGCACCAATTCTAGGTCTTGTGAAGTTGGAGAAACTTGTCGACAAGTGGATTGACGAGCCCTCGACGTACTCCCCAAAAGAAATGCGCGACTGCCTGGATAGTTTTAGAGATGTATTATTCCACCATCTCGATGAGGAGGTTGGTCTTGTGACAAAATTCCGCTTTATTTTCATCTGAATATTCTGCCAGGTTGAAGACATACGCGGAGAGAACCTCAAGAAGTATTTCACATTGCAGGAAGTAGCAGGTTTACCGATCTGAGCCTACAGATAGACCCGACGCTCGAATACATATGGAGCACGATAATCCCTGCAATCATGAGAATCGCTAGATTTGATTGCTGTTGAAATTAAGACGCGACGACGGGTTCGCAGGGATTATTTCAGCGGTCTGGGCACATCTGACATGAGGGAGCACCTATTGAAGATATAAAATTTATTCCACTCATATAAAAGAGGCAAAATCACACACCACTAGGTTGGCTCAGGGACTGGTCACAGTCAGTGGCAAGTTTCAAGGTGAGGCAAGTATCCCAATGTATCAATTGTCCTCGACGATCATTATCTTTGTCGTTTCCAGCACCGCTGGGGTTTCCTGGGCAAATATTGGCCGCTTTTGGTTCTCTGCGCGGCCTTTAGGTTGCCGAACCTCCTCCACCTCAGATTCGTCGTCGCTCGCGTCTCCAGGTTTCTTGAAAATCAAGCCTTCCCCGTCTGCCAGGCGTCGCTTCTTAATTGGCAACTCAGAGCGTTCTGAGCCTTCAGCCTTGGACGCGGAGCTGTCGTTCGTTGACACCTTCATCTTTGATCGTTCTTTCTTCTTCTGTCTCTTAGCCCGGTTCTTTGCAGTTTTCGCGTTCACAGTTTCCTCTGCCTCTCGACGCTTGCGTTCAAATTCTGCCTCTATTAGTTCCTATTCCATAGAGTGAGCGATATAACGCGGGAGATATTCAAGAGGGGCAATACCTTTTGCGAGGCTTCTTCAAGAAGCTTGAGTCGTTCGTATTCTCGTCGTCTGCTCGCCTTGTAAACGTGGAACTCGCCACTACCGGCACCAGCACTAGAGCCTTGCACATTTTTCATCATTTCTCGCGCGGGACGAATGTTTTTCTCCTTGGGTGGTGGAGGAATGTATGCAGGCTTCGAAGGATCTTTGAGCAACTTCTCCAGTTGAGCGCGTTGCTTTTCAACAGATGTTAGGGCATGTCGATTGGCAGGAGCCGCAGAAGTTGAAGCTGAGGAGTCGGTCATCGGACACGATAAAGGCAATGAGAGTTCGGTATGAGTAAAGGTTTGCGGAGTCAACTAAACATTCAACATTATACTGGCTGCTTACATAAGGCTTCTCATCGAAGCTTCGACCCAATTATTTGAAATTTCGTCTCAAACCTTCTTCCACTGTTCAGTGTTCCCTCCTTCTGGGCTCGCAGCAAATGGATGTGAACGTGGATTCTGTGGCCACCGAACTTGGAGAAGAACTCATTAACCAGATTCTTGCTGATACACCCATCCAAGACGTCTTGAGGTTGTTGGACTCTGGAGCACCGATCTGGTATCAGAACTTGGCAGAAGGGATCTCACCTCTCCATGCCGCTGCCTACGTACAGAACCTCGACCTTGTCAAAATGTTGATCGACAAAGGGGCAGTGTGGAACGCTGGTACGCCAACTGGGTTTTCTTATGTGACGTCGCGCTAATAGGTTCCTTTAGTGAACCACCTGAAACACACTGCTGGAGATATCGCGCTATCGTTCAACAACGAGTTAATTTATTCCGTCATTAGAGATGCAGGCATTCGTTCAGGTGCATTCAAGACCTCCGCCTGTCTTCGACCTCACCCAAACGCTGAGTTATCGCAGAACTTGTTCTCGGGCTTCTTGAAAGGCAACCAGAGGCAAATCTATCCTCGCTCATTCTTCGTGCGACCGACTCTACTGCTTCTGGGTCATCCGATACATTTTTCGCATCGAAGCTCAAGTACAGCGTTAATGAGAACGGCGAGCACGTATGTTCGGTCGATGTAGATGGAGAAGAAGTCGGTGTGATGATGGGATGGGAAACAGATATCATGCGCAAGACTGTTGAAAAGCTCTGTCAAGGCCATTCTAAGTCTAATGATCTGAAAGTCCTGAACATTGGATTTGGATTGGGAATTGTGAGTAGGAGATCTTTCAGTCTATAATATGCAGCTCAACCTCCAAAGATTGATACCTTTTTCCAAGAGCTCCCGAATCCGCCTACTGAACACGTCATAATTGAGCCTCACCCAGACGTCCTCAACTTCATGCAAGAGCAGGGCTGGTACGAAAGGAACGGTGTCAAAATTCTGCAAGGCCGGTGGCAAGACTTTATTGAAAGTGACGATCTGATGAAGAACGGAGGATTTGATGTTGTCTATACGGACACCTTTTCAGAGGACTATAGCGACCTAAGAAAGTTTTTTGACCACTTGCCAGACATTCTGGCGGATAGCAACTCGCGGTTTAGCTTTTTCAACGGGCTCGGCGCCACAAGTAAGTGCATCCTCTTCGTCATGTGTTGGGAATGGTCTCATTTTGCTTGATCCAGACGCATTTTTCTACGACATCTACACGCGAATATCGGAGCTCCATCTTCTGGGTGTAGGATTGGATGTTCAATGGAGTGATGTCTATGTTGGATTTGACGCGGACGAGGATCGTTGGGGAAAGAGTCGCGAATACTTCTCACAGCCCTTCTATCGTTTACCTATCGGAAACATGAAGGCGTCCTAGCGGTGCACTATAGAAATTATGTAATGGCTCGAGCCAATAATACTGTACGTGATGGGGAAGCTGGTCACCTTACGGTGCATTTGAGATTGCATTTGAAGTAGCTATTTTCTCATCATAAAGTGTATTCAGCCCGATAGATAAACATCTTTGGTATGTGTATACCAACTTTCAGTATTTTAGGAAGCCTTCTTCACGCTCTACGAATATTTTGCTGAAGAGTGTGCCGAAACGATGCCGAACCAGGAAGCTGGTCAGGCCCTAAGACTATCCCAAATTGTAGTGACCCTGACCGGACCCAATAGGTTCACCTAAGCGGGAGATAAGATAATGATGACCAGGATCCTGGTCACCTTTGTAGAATCGTTCTTGACATCGAGTTATCCAATTCACTCCAAATAAAATGCATGATACATAGTCTTTGCGATACCATGAAGCTTTTACTACAGTTAGGAGACTTTTATTCCCATTGATAAGTGAGATATTCTCAACGAAACTATGAGTGTCTAAAAAGGCAGAAACTCAACTAATGAGTCAATTGGGGCTCAAGATAAATTCGTAAAATGAGCGGCATACCTGGAACATGTTATCTAGCACATTTTACGTCGCTTTGATCCTTCTGTTGAGTGACAGAAGGTGTGTTTGAGAAGGGAATCAACAGTTGTTTTTCTGAGGTCCCAAATTGGAGATGTCCTTTTGGCATGCAGCGGATGGCAGGTAGAGGAAACTTAGAGGAGATATAAATGTTGTATTGTGAAGCTGATGAACTAAAAATTATATTGGAAAAAGGATTTCGTGAGTAGCTAACCCCTTTGACGAGAGAGCCGCCATTTCGTCCGAGAGAGGCAGTTCCAAAATAAGAAATTCCTGTGACTCATGCTCACGCAGCCCGAAATTCAGCCCTTGTGCCCGCATAATTCAATAAACATTCACAAAAATGCCATAAAACTAAGGTAGAGGCCTTGAAATTATGTATTACACAAAAAGAATGGAAGTAATAGTGGCCGTGGATGTTGAAAACGCGGGGTGACCAGCTTCCTGGTGTGACCAGCTTCCTGATTACGTACAGTATGCTGTTGTACCAGAGACCTGGGCCAATCATGATCCAGATCATGCAAGGCTAAATATGCTAACGCGATAGCGGCTCTAATCAATACCACCATCGCTCTGCCCATTGCTTCCCAGGGACGCATCGAAATTCAGGCTCAAGTATCGGACGCCCATTCACGACTAGAAGAGTAGACTTGCGATGACAATACACAGTCTTTACATATATGACAGGTGTGGCTAACTCTCCACCAGGATCCATAGTGATGGCTCATTAGAACGAAGGCACTGCATATGCGTCTATTACCAGGACTGGCATCGAACCAAGCGTCCAAAACCTGCCGTTGAAGGTGGCATACTTCCGGCTGTTTCCCAAGCGGTTTCTGCTATGCCTCCATTACAGATGGAACCTAATGCCGGAACGTCATCTGGATTAAGCAGTCCTCGCAACACCTTATCTTCCCACTCTGGGGTAATCGTGGCCGCATTAAACGAAAATCCCGGTAGAATTTCTAATACCCCACTCCTGCAAGCCCCTCCAACCGCTTCTGGGACTTCCAGCACAGGCTTGCCCTTCGACGAAGAAGGGAAACTAGTCTATGGTGTGGTGCTATCGCTCCGAAATATGATAAAGAAATTGTCGGGCAGGTAAGCCGTTTCTCCCTCATTATTTAATGCCACCTCTCATTTGGACTAGGGACGAACAATTTGTTAACTATCGCACATCCGCGTACAAGCTCCATCTGTTCGAAACGCTTTCTGGGTACAAGTTTGTTATGCTGAGTGATCCCAAAACCGATTCTTTGCGCTTTGTATTACGACAGATATACGTCGGTCCTTTCTTGGAATATGTTGTTCGAAACCCGCTGGTCAAGATGGACTCTAGGGAATATGGTGTGGATAACGAATATTTCAGAGCCAGTGTGGATAGGTTGGTTAGAGGTCTCTCTGTATTTTCGTAGGTTCACGAAATTTACGCGGTATCTACGTATAAAAGTACGTTCTCTAAGCAAAATGTTCCCAGTAAATAAAATATGAAAGAGGTCTAGTGATTGAAAGGACAACGCATGGAGGTTAGCTCTTAAGAAGGGTCTGGAGAATCGTCTGACTGTTCGTTCTCAAGTTGCCGTCTCAACACGTTCATCAGCGAGGTCCTCATCGCTCGCTCCGGTGCACCGTCTTCCTTCTCACCACCATCGCTATCGCCCGCTACTGCCTCATCGAGAGCCAGTTTAGTCTCGCCAAGGCGAAGCATGTCTTCTTCGATGGTCCCTCTTGAGATCAATTTCACGACCTCGACGTCTCTTTTCTGCCCGATTCGATAGGCTCTGTCTTGGGCCTGGCGGTCGTTGTGAGGGTTGAAGTCCTGGTCGAACCTGTAGTTGACATGTGAGAACGTATCACTGAACAACATGGCACAATGCCTACATGATGACAACGGAAGCGGCCGTTAAATTGATCCCCATCCCTGTAAAGTGGTAAGCAACGAATCGAGGTCAAACGAGACAAGAAGATGCATACCACCAGCCTTAGTGGAAAGAAGAAAAATAGGTATGGAGTCGTCTTCGGTGAATTCGTCTACCAAAGTTTGACGAATGTCAACAGGCGTGCTGCCAGTGAGAACCAGAAATTTGACGTCATGATATTTCAACACAGCTTGCAGGATATCCAAGATTTGGGTAAACTTGAGCAGGCGTCAGGAAGCTTTAATGAGAAGGAGGTAGCAACTGACTTGGGAAAAGATCAATATTTTGCGGTCTTCTCCTTGATACTGCTCAACAAGTTTCAACAGGACTTTCACCTTCCCAGCATCAACGTAGCAAGCTTGATTCTGCAGGAATTTCCGCGTCGACTAGACGAATTAAGAATGTAGATCTGCTTTGAGAGCATGAGGCGAACAACTCGCCTTGTAAGTCGCACAGAAGATCTGTAGCTCAGCATCCGTCATGACGGACATATCTTCTTTGACGTGTTCGAACAACGCCCCGCGTGAGCTGAAGTCGGGCTCCTTCAAGAGCTGCTTGGTGATTCCCGTCAATGTCTCGTCGGTGAATCTCATACGAAACAACATTGGATGGGAAGCAGCTTTGCGAAGGTCCATGAGAACATTGGAACTGTTCTCTGCGTATTGCTTATCCTTTGCGCGGGCGCCAGCCTTTGTTTTCTTCGACGGCTTTATACCACCTACCCCGTTGGGCTCTTCGCTCTTGGGTTCGAGGACGATTTTGCGAGAGCGTTGAAGTGTTTCCCGATAGATGGTCCGTTGAAGCTCGGTCATGTCACACCACTCTATCCGTTCCGTCTTGTTGGGCAAGTCTTTCAGTACCTAGTCCACACGTCAGCCAGAGATTGCACAGCAGAAGAAAATCCATACTTGATCTTTCCGGCGACGTAGGACGAATGGCGTCATCATCTTTTTAGCCCTCGATATGCGCTCCTGCGAAAGCAACGAAACCTTGGTATCTCCCTTAACCTTGAAGATAGCCCGCAGGTCTTCCATAGAGTCCGCAAATTTGTCAGGAAGGATGAAGTTCAACAGCGACTGATGAACGATGTTCAGACTAGAGTCAAATGGGGGAAGTAGAATGACTTACAACCAACTCTTGCAAATTGTTCTGGAGAGGGGTGCCCGTCAACAACAGCCTCCAGTTAGAGCCAAACTTCAACAAGGATTGGTATCGTTGGGACTGGAAGTTTTTCAGGACATGGCCTTCGTCGTAGACACAGCACTTGTGAAAATTTAACAAGCTGTTCAAATAGCGAGAAATGCATTAACATACGTTCCAATCGATCTTGCGGAAGAACTTCCTGTCGCGGTCGTCGCCTTGAGCAAGGTTATATGTTGTAATCAAAACCTCCCATCCCTCCGGCCTTTTATTAGATCTCTGAGTGTCCACAAGAGTCTGACGAAGCATTGGTCGCTCCTTCTTGTCCGCGTAATATGTTTGAACAGATATCGATGGCGCAAATTTTGAGAACTCGCGACACCAGTTTTCTAGGGTTGATGATCTGAGGTGGGGTAAGGATGGGGTCGGGATCAATGACTAGTAACTTACGGTACAACAATAAGATTAGGACCTTTGTTTCCTGTTTCCTTAAGGTATGCAAGGAAACTTATGACTTGAATAGTTTTCCCTAGACCTGCAGTGCTATATAAGTCGCCTTCGTTCAAAGCAACGAGCTTTGACAATACATACCCATTTCATCCGCAAGAATACAGCTTAGGTTGCTGCAATACAGCAGATTGAGCCAATTGACACCAAGAAGCTGGTATTCTTTCAGCGTAACTGTATCAGACAGCAGCTTGGGTTGGGTTGTCAGGTAGTTCTTCGCATTACGAGACTTTAACGATGCCAACGATAACAGACTTATGGCACCGTCCTCCTTGTTCTCGTTTGACTGCACATTACTCTGGCTCCATGAAGAAATAGTTGCACGAAGTGAGGCACCAATCTTTTCGCAGTCTTCAAGCACATTATCCACCGACCCGTAACCCTTCAGCATCTCGGTGCAATCTTCAAACATTCGAGGACTAATGCCAGTGGGACCTGCCTTCTTCTTCTTTCCTTGTCCTAGCTTGTTTCGAATATCGTCGCCGGACTCGAATGGCCGAAGGCTAATAATGACCTCGGCTTGCTCGGGGGTACAGCCTAGAGAGAACATTGGTCAATGTGGAGGGAGCGGATTCGACGACCAGGACACCCACCAGTAAGTTCCTGTAGCGCATCGGCACCAGAAGAGTTGAGATACTCCAACGCTCGCATCTCGTAACTCGTTTCCGAACGGCTGCGTTTCGACCCTCGATCATCGTCGCTCTCGTCGTCCGCGCCCGATTCAGAATCGGAATGAATGACAAGCTTCTTCGACCGCTTTCGTTGAGGTCCACGAATTGCAGGTGTTAGAGGTGAGGCTGGAACTCCAGGTGAAGGTGCCGTAAAGTCAATTACAGGTTTCGACGCCGGAGGAGTGGAAGGTATCTTGGCCTCCAATACAGGACGGTTGGCGTAAATGAGTGATTTCTTGCCCTTCTCCTTCACTGCGGCTCGCTGTGCCTTGCTTGCTTCTTCAATTTCCTTCACCTTACCCAGATGATCTTTCTCAGGACTTTTGACTGTAGGTGTCGGTGACCAGGCGGGATCGGACAGAAAGCTTGTAGCCTTCTTCATATCACCGCCGGACTGTGTCCACGCAGCTTGGATTCGAGCCGCAGACTCCAAGGGATGTGTCATTTTGAAACTAATAAATTCCCGGTCTGATGGCGGTTCGGACATGAGTTGCGATTCAGGAGAAGGACTTGGCCGCGTTTTGGTGAGGCGAGGTTTTGAAGGACCAGCTCCATTGCGACTAGAGTCAGTGAAGGACTCATCAGAGGACAACGACAAGGCATCTCCTCCGATCATCTGCACAGTCCGTCGATTTCCTATACGTTGGATAGCCGGCGACGGAGGAGACTCTGGAACAGCGAACGCGTCCGCCGATGGGCCTCGGTTGACTTTCTTGCGTGGAGGACCATCGTCGTGATTAAAGTGTTCGTCCCCATTCCATTGGCGACGTAAAGACGCGTTCGATGACGCTCCATGGGAGACGAATCCGCTGGGAGCACTCAAGGGGTCCACCATGAAATTACCCCGCGACTGCATCCAACCTCCATTGTAAAAGGAACCCGACGTCGATGCCACGTCGTGACTACGTAGGTGGTTGTAAGGTTGATATGGCCGAGTCGTAGTATCTTCATAGGACGTTGGACTCGAATTTGGGACCAGAACATTGCCTAGTGCGGATGGAGTAGATGGGAAAAAGCGAGAGGGAACAGTCGCATCTCTCGATTGTGGAGGTGGTGTAGGGTATTGGGATCGACTTGAGGACTCTAATGGCGTAGCAGGTAGTAAAGACGATGCCTGAATGCGATTTTCCCGGCTATTTTTGCTGAACCTCAGCTGTTCCAAGACTTGACGCTGAGGACATAGTACGTGACCATCAGCCACAAGGGTGGGCGTCAAATTTGTGAAGAGCGTACACACCTTATTATCCGCAGTCGACTCCGTGGCGGAGATCATGGATAAGGGAGGAGGTATGGTAAGTAGCGGGGGGGGACAGGCGGGGTGGTCAGAGAGGTATGTAGATGATAGTGCCAACTGGGCAGCATGGGCGGTTGCCGGTGCTTCTTGTCGGAGAGTCAAATAAGGAAGCCTGTGGCACCCCCAATCCAGTACTAGTGAGCACCACTTCACTGGCGTAAGTATTCGGGACACCAAATTCCAATAGACTATCCTTTGAAAATGTACCAGGCAACTTGCTCGAAAACGGACCATACGATGAAACAGGACTTCACCACTGCAGAGTAGATATAGTACGAATATACATAGTATTAGTACCCATTCAGGTCGCGTGACCTCGGGGATGCCGAGCCGGCCATGGGCGTGGATCAGTCTCTTCCGCAGCGTCACTGCCTTACCTCTCTCTTTACGCCAGTGCGCCCTTGTCCCTCGCTCCAGCAGCCTATCATGGAAGCCGAGGGCTCACCGCCAACATTCCTCGTTCTCACTCTGGCTTTGGCCATCAGCCTCACAGTTTTCGTCCCCTTGACCGGCGCTCTAGTACGACTGCGAGCGAACTACAATCCGAAAGGCCTGCAGCTCGATCCAGAGGGTAGTGCTGTTCCACACACGGGCCCTATCATTCGCTCTTACTTTGCCATGCTCTTACGGGTATACCGCCTTGAGGTACTGTCTATCTTGTCATCAAGCTCACAAATGAGGCTTATATGTGTCTAGGGATGGCCCGGTCTGTATAAAGGACTGAGTATGCAATACGTGGTTCATTTCTAACCCCTCCATGCTCACTTTGTCTTTCAGTGCCTACTGCTTTAAGCACCCTCTTTATCAGCCTTCTAATCCTTTTGTTCCTTGATACAGACCAGCCTCGCCATGGTAAATACAGGGCGCCTGAGACAGGGATTTTAGTAAGTCGTCTGCTACCTTGTACATATTACCTCACTTATAAGGTATCAGGGAACCTTGTTCTATAGTCTAGCAATGCTTGTCATTTCCTTGCCCACTGCGGTTATCACTTACCGGTCGGTCCTCGAGCCTTTCCCTCGCTGCCCCCGTATATTGACGCATTAACAGCTCCATCGTAACACCCCATAAACTACCGTACCTAAACCCAATGCCAGCTGTCCGCGTCTTGCTTACGCCAACCGAACGACGTCGTCCCTGGGTTCTGTATCTGACCCCAGGCCTTATGGCTGCTGAGGTCGCCCACATACTCCTCGTCGTTGTATTCCTTGGTCCTCTTCGACGACTGCTATTGCCCTCAATAATGAGGCCAAACGTCACGCTGGGCGATTTCTCCATTGTCAAGCTCGTCATCTACATGATCGTTCTCTGCCTCAGCGTCCTCGTCCTCACACCGCTTGAGGTCATTGCGACGAGGCTTGCGATTCAACGCAACCACGCGTCACCTGAGTATAATTCTGTCGCGCAGGAGGTTGACGGCGATGCAGAGAATATCCCTGACTACGGAACTGATGAGGACGTCATCGGGTGAGTCAATGTCTCGTTTAGAGTCTGCAGTCAGTTATGCTCATGACTGCTCCAGTCTTCGAGACGAGGGTGACCCTTACACAGGACTTGTTGAATGCGCTAAACGTATAGTCGACGAGGAAGGATTGATGGCGTTGTATCGAGCGTGGTGGATTACCCTATTGGGTACCGTAGGGAGCGCGTTTGCGTAATTTTAATCTGCTGTGCGTCTTTGTAATGTACCCTTCTATGTATTTGACATGTTAGTTTCACCAGCGGCACCTAGACCTAGATCCTGTACCATTATATCATGGGCCCTGGCAAGACATAAATCCCTCATGAAGATGCGTCAACCAACCACAGATTGCGCAGCTGTGTTTCCTAGCTCTGGTTCCTTGTCCATGATGTTTCCGTGTTCCTTTGCACGATCTCTCTCCCGAGGCGTCGAATACCTCCGAGTAAAGGCAACGGCTGTTTATTTCAGTGCTCGACGAGAGTCTTAAGGGTTAGCCACGTTGGATTCCGTGTCAAGGCGCACCGTTTGCCTCAAGGTCTCCCTTATAGTGGGCAACTCGCTTCCAGCAGCAGGTCAGACTGATAGGCGCTGGTCGGCGTTGCAGGCATTTCGTGGCTGCTCAAATGCGAGGATAATTTTGGCAGAGTTTCCGCTCCGAGGAACGAACAATTACAGGGCTCCGAGTTTTTTAAAAAAAGGATCCGCTTGCAATCACGTCGCTGTGAAAACACTTCAACACAGCTACCCTGCGTTCAGCATGATCCAAAAATAACCGGAAAAGGAAAATGACCAATCACAACCTAGTGTAGGTTCGTCTGCACCTTGGGAACGGTGAGCACAATTATACTATCCTAGACGAACGGAGTTAACTCAAGAAGTAATCTCACAGGCCAATATGATATAATTCACAGGGAAGTCAACATCCAGTGGTTGAGGTTGAACATATCAGTGGTGCGACTCCACCAAGTTGAATAGGGTCGATGAGGCTTGAAGAGTTGGATAGGCCTATTGGACGAGGACAACTGAACTTGACGATCACAGGCTAGGTGCCCCCACACAAAATGACGAGCGCGGAGAAAACATGGTGATGACGAACGGTTTTGCTTCCTCCAGTGCCCGTCCAGTCGGTGGGACCCACTCGCCAGTCGGAGACAGGGCTTGGGAGTCATATCAGGTAAAAGCATCCTCGGCTTACCGAAAGTAATATCGGTGCCAAGAAGAAGTGGTACAAGGCGCCGCCTATCGTGCGGACGTGAGATATGGTAGCTTAACCTGACAGCTTCTGCAGCGCGTCCATGTAAGCAGCCACCCGTAGACTCCTTCTCATCGCTTCACTAACCGATTTGTCCGTCTGGTCTCTCTCCCTGGGCAGAAATTGGCCTTGGCCAGCATCCCCCGAACAGTAGGAGAGATACCACCTTCGATGCCTTATGCTTGCGGAAGTTCGTTCGGACTTACATGGCGAGAATCAGCCGTCCATTCGATACTATGTTCCCTCGAACCCTACACCCGGTCCGTAGCGACTTGTGGGGAAATTCCTGGTCTTGGTCTTGGTCCTCTAACTGGAGGACCAACACTTCCCATCTAGATTCGACTTATATGTAGGGTCGTCAACCCAAGAGCTATTCCGCGGAATTATGGGCCGTGATTCAAAATGAATAACTCGCCAGTAGGGAACTTTATTGTCTTGGGTCAAGGCTGTGCAGCCTCCGCGACGGATTTCACGCCGATCTGTTTTAACGTCTTCTCCTCCGATGGAATCTGACGCTCCGGGTTCCCAGTTCACAGCAGGGGAAGGATTATGGTTTGACGATATGAAGATTTGATTGTAAGATTATTTCCATTCTCACGTATGACCTCTTTTCTGATACGGACTTCCCGAGATCCTAGAAAGTCCTTGTGCTCACGAGTACCCACTCAGCCACTCAGAAGGACCAGCGTCCTATCTTTAGGAAGCCCCCCTCCTTCGATCGCGATTCTCACAACATTTTCCTTTTTCGTAAGCAATGAACGCGCGCCAAGCCCAAGACCGAGTACAAATACTATCTACCTTCTCCGACACCCAGCATCCATCTTCCTCCTACGACCCTCCTACTCCGATGTCTTCAGAAGCCACTTCCACCTCTCGAAAGAAGAGAGCCTCTACGGACTCGCAGCCTGCACCTGAAGGAGATCATCGCAAAAGGTTGCTTCTTGGTCTCGGACACAGCACGCAAGGTCTAATACTCTCATTCGCAGACGTCGCAATAGGACGACCCAGTCATGCCTCAATTGCCACACATCCAAGCGCATGGTAAGTGTCCAACCATTCCTCTGAGTTTGAATCATTGAAATGTTGACCCTTGCTTCAGTGCGACAGAAAACGACCGGCTTGCGCTCGTTGCACTCAACTCGGGCTGGTAGATCCTGTCAAAGCTTATTCCTCGTCACACTTTCTCATCATATTCGTTTGTAGACAGGGCTATGCGTCTATGAGGTCGACGATCCCAGTCAAAGGACCGATGCTCAGGACGAGAGCTCTCGTCTGTTGAAACGAGTTGCCGAACTCGAGGGGGTCATTCGAGAGGTAGTGTCTATCAATCTAATGTTCGAACGAAATATGCTCATTATCTCTTAATAGCTCAAGAACAAGCCTCATCCCCGATGGGTTCAGCCTGCGAGCTCTGGGGAGGATTTCGAAAAATGGCAAGCGCGGCTAGCCGCAGGCGACGAATCCTGCTCATCGAGCGCCCCATCGCCCCAAAATTCCTCGTCCTGCTCTGAGAGAGGAAGTTCAATCTCCGGTAACTCATCTCACTTTTCGCTCCTGTCTCGCGTTCCGAATGGGACGTTCCCCATCCATCTGCAGACGAACCTGGACTCTGATCGCAAGTCCCCATACAACCAAAACTCTCCTCTGAACGACTCGTCTCCAACACTCCTTACACCAACCGACGAATACCCTCTATCGGCCATCGGAATAGTCGACCAAGGGTCAATTGCTCTTTCCAGCGACTACGACTTGACCTCAATGTTCCTGGCATACCCCAACTTGATGGGGTGCCACGACGGCAATTTTTCATCCTTGGGAGAAGCCAGGCTTAACAGGCATTGTGGCTGTCTTCATGAGACCACTAGCTACAATGCAATGCTTGAACTCTCTCTACGGCTGAGAAAAGCCTCCGACGTTCTTGCGCAATCCCCAAGTCATCACGCAGGCAGGTATTGCGCCCTCCGACAGCGTATTTTAGAATTGGACACCTTCACAACGTGGGTGTCTTTTTACCGTGCGTTCTTTCCCCCCTTTTTTCAGCTATACTGAACATCTTTTCTAGAAATGTCCTGAGCGACATGACCTCTCCTCCGGGAGACCTTTCTGACTCAATGCAAGGAGGCTTCCATGCCGTGTGCCCTTCAAGGCCCCTACTTGGATCGCTTCAGAGTATGCGTTCATGGGATGTTGCTGCATCTGGTGCAAACTCCCCTGCTTTGCTCGACGATTCATTCATGACTTGGGAACCGCCGCGGAGGTCTTGACATTGTTATCAGACATCAATACCCTCGCTTCGATAGCTCTTTGCTACTATATTAGACGCCTATTTCTCCTTTCAAATCTGTACACAATACCCGTTCCATCAGCCATCTAAAATGCGCTACAGGGCTTACAATGATCCCGGAAACAAGTTGCCTCGGACATTCTCAGGTTAGCATGCCAAATATGGGAATCCACCAAAAAAGGCTATCTATTTTAAGCGCTCGGCAAATTTGTTGTGAACAGGAGAGGAACCGGGTCCATCGAAGGATTGATGGCATGCTGTAAATTTTTTGTTTTTGTGATATAGAAGTCGTTTTTCTAGGTACTACGTTCAACATGAGTCTATGTATATGATATAAATAAAAGGTCGCCGAGCGTCTTGAGAAGCCTTTGAGGACTGGTACTGTTCAACCTATGCGATAGGTACCGGGAAACAGAAGCATGGCCGAATTTAACATTTGGCGAGATTCTCCTATTTAATTTCAGAATTAGCCTTAACTTCTCGTAGCCAAGGATTGCTCTCTCTGCAGACACACACATGACTTGATTCAAAGGCCTGAGGATCTCACAGTTCCTAACTAATATTGTAGCTTGAAATTGAGAAACTGTGATTAACTGACAACGAACAAGTTAACGATCACGATTACGTGGCCCATGGAGAATGGGAAAAGAGCAGCAATGCTCTAGGGTGTATTGAATTATAAATAAAGCATAAGCAACGCCGGGTTTCATGAGAAAACATTGGTTCCACCCAATAGCGCAGTGTCGTCTTGCGACACCATCGATGGAGTATTATAGGATATAGATGATCGTAATCTAGCCAGTCGATTCTTCCGCAGACAAGTCAATAGACACGCGAAGCTGCGAGAGACTGATATTCAAATGTCACAAGTCAGTCAATACCACAGTCAACACCAGGGCGATGAGCAAGCCTCGGATGTGTCTGCAAGGTGTTGTGCGTGTGGGAAAGTGGGTGAAATTAAAGGGCCCCACGGAGCGAATACCCGACATTGCCACGTAGTATTCTTCATGAATAGTGCTGGTGGACCTGGAGAGCGTACCAGAAAAGACTTTATTCCGCTTCCGCATCCTATATGTAATTCATTAAAACTTGTCTGAACTGGAAGGGTTGTCTCGAAGCAGAATTGTCAGCACCCTTACCTTTAGATCACTACGAGTGGCCCAGAACGGCCATTATGTTTCTTGGCCAACATGGAAGTCAACGATTTCCGGAAACCAAGGACCGCAGCCCAAAATCCTGTCGAAGCCACCGTGAGAGGTCCATGGACATCAATCACTCAACATTTCTAGTCATATAACAGCCACAATGACGCGAAAAGACGACTCCGCACTTTTAAGCTAGGTAAGCTACAAGGGGTGCTAATGCCGCAGTGGCAAGTGCAGCATGAAGGTCGAAATCGCGCCTGTCGAGGGTCCACGTGGTGTAATATCATGCCCGCTACCTTTAGGTAGCTGGGTCTTATTCCGCCCCCGGAAAAATTTTTGGCAGTAAGAAAATGTCTCATGACCATATTTAGAAACCCAATTCAACGGAGTAGGTTTGGTTGCCGAATTTTTTATCTAATTTTCCGAACGAAAAGATAAGATAGGAATTGGGCGTGTCGATGTGCTGGCTATTTCTTTGTAATCTCACAAATATGGTACTGCCCCTATTCACAACATCCGATACAGAATACAGAAGGGAGACTTCAAACTAAATATTTCATGGTTCAAACAGATTAATACAGATGTTTGGAAGGTGATACAGATGCTTAATCTGTGAAAAGGTACTACTATGAAGACCGCCATTTCTGCGTGGAGAATGGGCGGTGTCGCGTATGTAAAAGGATGACTTTGATCAGCCAGTGGACTGGTACAGACTGGCATATGGAGGCTGCTTCCAATTCTACGATATTTAAAAACGACCTGCCTAGCAGCGAATCAGTATGAAACTCCCGTGCAAAGTATGGGTCACTTGCTAGTGTCAATAAACATTCAAAACTCAGCCGCTCGCGCATTTTATGCTGCAGGACATACAGGCTCCACCATTTCGTCAGCTCTCATATCAGAACTGGGCTTACAAGCCACCATATCAACTGCGCCAACGCACTTTATTAAAATACTTTACACCAAAAAATCATATTCTCAACGGACAGGCAAGGTAGCAGGCAATGCCGCCCCGCCGGCCCTACCTGAGTTATATCATATCATACCATGCAGTGCCATTAGAGGTTATTTGCAGTTCTGAGGGCTCCACAAATCCGTGAATCTGATTGGCTTGGGGCCTCCTTCAGCCAATGAGATTTGGGCGATTCTAGTAATATTCGAAGTGCAAATAACCTCTATTAGAAGACATCGATTCGGACGGCCGCGACAAGTTGGGGCCGCGCCTAACGTAGTGGTGCTTTCGGTATTAGGCAAGTTGAAGGTGAGGAAAATGGTCAAGTATTGAAAGCTTAGCTATAAAAGCAAGTCGAACTTGCGTAGATCAGGTGATTGATGTCGGACTTCAAATATTTGATCGCCGCGCGGAAATTTCCAGGCACAGTTCCAGGTTCATGAATCATCGGCTTCGGCGCCTACGAGCAACATCGTCCTCGAAACCCGTGTTCGAACTAATGGCTTCGCATTTGGTGAGTGTATCGATTCATTTCTTTTAGATTGTGCTGACTGGGATATTATCTAGGCTAACATCTTCGGGACTGAGCAAGATCGAGTGAACTGCTCATTCTATTACAAGGTGAGCTCATACCGAATTGGACGTCCGTATTTTTGCTCATGATCCGTATATTCAGATTGGAGCCTGCCGCCATGGCGATCGTTGCTCGAGAAAACACATCAAACCTCCTTTCTCTCAGACAATTCTTCTCCCCAATGTTTACCACAACCCTGCCCACGACCCGGTCTGCAAACTGACTGAAAAGGAGCTGCAGGAGGGATTTGACGCGGTTTACGAGGATCTGTATTGCGAACTAGCGAAGTTCGGCCATTTACTAGAACTTCATGTGCGTTTAGGGTGGATTCCATCTAACTGCTATCAAGACTTATATGTTCTTCTAGGTCTGTGACAATGTTGGGGACCATTTGATAGGCAACGTTTATGCAAGGTACGAATGGGAAACAGAGGCGCAAGCTGCTGTTGATAATTGTAACGAACGTTGGTATGCAGGTATGTGCGTTCAGCCCTCCAAATAGTTCCCTTTTGTCTGACTTCCACTGGGTAGGCCGACCACTGTACGCTGAGCTCTCGCCTGTTACCGACTTCCGCGAAGCTTGTTGCCGTCAAAATGAGAATGGGGAGTGCAACCGTGGTGGCTTCTGCAACTTCATGCACCTTCGGCTGCCATCGAAAGACCTGTTGTCTTCCCTGCGGGTGGGTCAGAGGCTGGAGAGAAGGCTAAATCCTACCAAGAACGATGGGGGAGGTGGAGGTTGGGAGCCGAGCAGACGTGAAGGAGGGCGTCAAAGGAGTGCCAGTCCACCCAGACGAGGGGGCAATCCTGGCGAGGACCGTTGGACAAGGAAGTGATTCCCAGTGTAGGTCCTTACCTTGTCCGCGAGTCGCGGCAAATTTGGTGTATTGTCATCTCCCTTGAAATAGTGCTAAATATTTTGTGGTTCATACCAGCCACTTGTCATTATTGAACTGCCCATCAATCCCCCGCTGCCACTGTGTAAGAAAACTTTAAAATTGTGAGTGTGAGGTAAAGGAACAGGCTGGAATGAATTACCAGTCGGCGAGAGGTCGGACCAATTTTCCAGACAGTGAAAGTGATTTGACCCGGGCGAAAGTCTCAACATAAATTAAAATTGGCGCTGGTAGACCAAGAAACTGGGGAGAGATAACTTCGGGTTCGTTCTAAGATTGTGACAAGTGCAATAGACCGACCTTCGCAATGTAGACAGCAGTGCAAAGCACGAAACACGTCCCTGGTCCATTTAGAATAAGAACATCCGCAAACGTTGATCTCCTGGGAGTCGATAACGGTCGCAGTATTAGGTGGTAAATACAAGACAGGAGTGCCCATCCTGAAGAAAAAGGTGTTGCCATCAAGCTCTGGTGCACTTTTCGAGCGCGAGGTATTGTGATGATTGTAAACTGAAAAGCCGCGGTTAACAAATCGCATATGGGTATTGTCTCCTTGCTCACATAGCCTTCTTCAGATCCAGAATGTCTCGCCTCAAAATCTATGGCCTTCTGGGAACTCAGGCCATCCCCTTCGCTGGTGATGTATATTCGGCGGGTGTACCGTTGAAAGTTCAGAGATGACATGAGGATTAGTGCTTCGCTTGTGTGTCCACCTGCAAAGTAGAACGTTTAAAGGGACAGGTGAAATCGATATGATAACGACTTGCCTGACCCTAGAAATACTGCGACAGTGCACCTCCCTGATCTGCGGGGTCGATGCTTCTTGGGCAGGATGGCGTATAGACGCCAGGCAGAGAGGGAAAAAATCAAGGCGGCGAGGACTGAAAGCATCCTACGACGCCAAAGTGAATACATAGAATGGTATTTGAAAGGAAGCTGGAGCAACGGGAAATTGGTAAGTTTAACTTCAAGCCAGGGTGCCCCGAAGTCCGCCGTGTAGCAATACGAATTGAAGATAAATATTGGTGGTGCGGCTTAGAACTTGAAGGTCAAAGGTCGACGAATGAATTGGTCGTAAAGTGTGCTGGTCGTTTGATTCCACTGGCTTGATGATTGTTAAAACGTTAAAGCTTTAAAGGGCCAGCTCTTGTCGCGGCTTTTTCGGGCCGGTGTGTCAGCAGACAGCCCAAAGGTGGTAGTTAAATGTTGGACGCGCATTTCAACCTGCGATCAGGGTATGCCACAAGCAATCCAAGATCGCATAATATGGCACCCTACATAAATATTGACGCGCAAGCTGTCTCAGAGATTCGTACTGCTGCCAAGGAATGCTTGGATAGAGGGCTTGTGGTGGCTGCAAAATGGTGTGTCCATCTTAACTTGAACCCAAATGCAAATGCGCCGTCTTGACACCAAGACGCGGTACCAGGTCCTCCCAACTCTTGCTATCTCTCCCTCCTGCAAAAAGAGTCCCCCCTCAAATGTCTCGCGCACTCTCTGTTTTCTCCACTTCTACTCCGGCGAGGTCACAATCACCACAACCTCCCACGTCGTTCGCGGGCCATTCACCGATTCCCTCTCGAATACTTACTCAACCCAACCTTTCCGCAACACCTGGGCCCAGTACACAAACACCCCAAGTCAAAGCTCGATCGGACGACGCCCGGTCCTCGGAGAAAATCCTGGAAAGCGAAGATGAAGATGCCTTCGTTGCGGCGCGTGCATGCTTTGAGGCGCGGGACTTTCTCCATGCCGCCCATCTCTTGAAGGACTGCAAAAGCTCGAAGTCCAAATTTCTCCAAATATACTGTAGGTTCATTGTAAGTCCTTCAAAGCCAGGTTCATACTTGGGGCTCAAGGTCCTTCAGACAAGTGAAAGAAAGGCTCAAAGAGATTGGCACAAATTGGATAGCGGGTATTTTTTTTTTCTCTTCGGGACCATAATGATTAAGTGAATTCTAGACAATCGGCATCAACCACCCCTGCCCGTGAACCACTCTCTGATGGATTTATTAGACCTCGTAAAGGATTCCAATGACCCATGGTTGCTGTTTTTGTGAGTTGAGCAAATTTCTCTAGCACCGAGCGGCAAACCATGCTGACGGCGTTCATCCAGGAAAGCTTTGTTGTTCTCGCGATTGTCAAGACGCGAGCAAGCGATTGAGTGTGCATTACTTTCTATTGCCGGGTTCAGGTGGAACTGGTCAGCATGGACCCTGTTGGGCAGCTGCATCGGAGATGGGGAAGAGGTAGTTCAGATTTCCTCATCCATGGTCAATAATAATTTCTCCCACAGCTTTCTTCTCTTCTTCAGTTGATTCCTCTGCCTTCAGATCACCCCCTTGTCCAGCTCTTCCAAATCAAGACACTCAATGAGCTCCATAATCCTTCTGAAAACGAGATCCAATTATGCGACCGTCTGTTGAGCGAAGATTTTTTTCCGAACAGCCTGTGGATCATGTCGATGAAGGCACAAACATTATACCATCTCCACGGTCAGTACGTGCTATCCCATGCTATTGCTTTTCAGGTGTAATGGCAGATTTATGCAGATTATGGCCGAGCGCAGACGCAGTTCGAGGAGATTCGTACCATTGATCCCAACCGCATCGATGATATCGATATCTACTCCAACATTCTCTATGTCACCGAGAATCGACTCAAGTTATCACAACTTGCTCACGAATTCATAGCATTGGACAAGGATAGACCGGAAGTATGCTGTCTCATAGGCGAGTCCTTGCCTTTTGCTCAAATCACATCATGCTCAGCTCCGTCTTCTACAAGGCAATCATTACTCATTGCGTAGCGAACATGAGAAAGCCATCAAGTATTTCAGGAGAGCCACTCAACTCGACCGAACATATCTCTCTGCGTGGACCTTGATGGGTCATGAATACGTTGAGATGAAAAATTCGCATGCTGCCATCGAAGCCTATCGTCGAGCCGTGGGTGCGCATACACCTCTTCCTTTCGCTTCTTTCTTGGCAGCTCTGGACTGATGACCTGTATCAGATATCAACCGGAAGGATTACAGAGCATGGTTTGGTCTGGGTCAAGCATATGAATTGCTCAGTATGCACCACTACGCTCTTCATTACTATCAGCGCTCGACTGCTTTGAGGTCAGCAAACTGACAACGTGCTTTGGACCTCAGTCTAAATTATTTGCTTAGACCGTACGATGTCCGCTTGTGGCAAGCACAAGGGATGTGTTATGAAGAGATCGGAAGGTCGGTCTGTCGTAGATTTCTACCCGGTACGTGGGGTGGGAAGGACACTCACTTGAAATCTTTAGACTCCGAGAAGCCATTGAATGCTACAACCGTGCATTGATAACAGCGGATCCCCATGAGATTACGATTCGCCTTAAGCTTGCGAAGATACATCGCACGCTGCTAGAGTCAGCAGAGGCTGTGGCCTATCATCGGCGGGTCATTGAGGTCTGCCAAGCGGAGCGTGAGTCCCAGCTTCTACTTTTCTTGCCATACTCATTGACACCCCCTCGACTCAGCGCGCCCAATTCATGATTATGCCAAGTCCTGTTTGGAAGTAGCAGAGTACGAGATGAACATTCCTAACGGTGATTTGACACTCGCGAAGGAGTATTTGAATCTCGTTGCCACAAGTAACGCGGAAGACGTTGGGAGAGCTGCTGAACTCCTGAAAGACGTGAAGAGCAGGATAGAAGAACGTGCTGTACAACAACCCCAGGCGGCCGAGTAAATATTGAATACCATAGTGGAATAGTCGAATCTACTGAGCACCTTTTAGCTAAGGTACTTAGTAGGCTTGGTATTTCGATGGAAGTTGCACATCCGAGAATGAACGACCATGGCTCTCGAACCTATCCATTCTCTGTCCGTTGGATCGTTGGAAAGTCGAGTTAATTCGCTGGCAACTCACAACATTAGCAAAGTTCATAGTCTGCCCATATCCATATGCTTGTTTGCTGACCGTGCCACAATGGATGGCCTGCCCTGAACAAAATTTCGGCGGTCACGAGCACCCGTCTCGTCCAAACCTCGACAAACCAATCCGATTGAGAGATGTCGACGGACTTGGGCAGTGTTCACAACGCACAAGGTACTTCACAGACAGCCAACATCTATGGCCGGTCTGCTGGATCTTCTTTTTCCTATGGTCACTTCCCTTCTCCTTCTTTGGCGGTAGCGTCATCATCCGCATGGCGTGCAACGCCTGGATTACTCAACCCTCGCCCTGTTTCTGTGAAGAAGGCTGTAAATGTCAAGAGGACACCCGAAGAACTGGACGCTATGAAGGAGACGGCGAGTCGGTGTGCAAACCTTTTCTATGTATCCTCTGTACAATTTGCTGATATAGGCCAACATTTCCAGACTAAGCTCCCGCCTGGCTGAAGATCAAGCCTCAATTTCACAGGCGGACATAGATTCACCCTTTGTGGATGAACTTGATGCTGTTAATCGTCTTCTTCCGTACCATGTGTACCAACAGCCCCGAAAAGACCTGGAACAACTTGTTCCTACTGCAAGGAAGGGGAAAGGAAAGGCCGTGGATGAAGACTTGGCAAGTGAGATCTACGGTCCGTCGTCGCCTGTGCGCTTCCCTTCTTGCTCTAACATTCAGACAGACACAAAAGTGGCTCTGGAGTTTCACAAGCGACGGAGCGCCATTTACGACCGGTGGCGAAAGCTCAAGGTTCGTTCGGCGAAGGTTAGCTAACGAATCATGTGTGGTGCTTGCATCTTTGACCGAGTTATCATTAACAGCGTGAAGCTACAGATGACCAAGCCTACTATCTTGCGCAAGTCATTCTCGATGCCGACCGGTCTGAGAATGCTTGGCTTGCAAACGAGTTGCGCACCGCGAGGACAGAAGCCGAAAGGATAGAACGAGAGAAACGCGCTGCCAATGCATCACGTGTGACACACTTTTCCTCCACTTCACAACCAGTTATGCCGAGTATGCAAACCCAGTACTACCGTCCTTATCCATACGCGTATACGCATACGCAGGCATATGGAGCCGCGATCCATCAGCCTACTGTTACAACATTTCCGGCCTCCCCTGCAGCCGCGAGTTATGTCCCATATCAGCCAACTGCCGCAATACCGGTGCAGCTCCCTGTCACATCTCTACCAGCCCTGCACTCTCTGGGTATCATACCTGTCCCTGCTGCGTCTATACCCCCAGAAGGGCAACCACCTGCAGCTGTTTTACGAGGATCGACTGCCAACGGCTCGATATTGAGCCTGGAAATTAACGTTTCTCTCCTGCAAGGATCACAAATGAGCGGGTTGGCCATGGTCCTAAATTCCTTGGTGGCGAGAGGCAACGCTCCCTCTGTCACAACCACAAACGCAACTGCGAACACTCCGGTACAACCTCAGGCTTTTGACCCCGCTCCCAATTCATCCAATACGACTTAGGGAGCACCAAGCAGATTTCTAGGTTTCATTCACGGAACATATGCTTTTTGGTATACTTAGTCGTCAGGCTCACTCCCATGTTCCGACTGGCTGAAGATAGGTAGATGTTATTTACTTACACTAGTGTATCATTAAGTACTTCGATCTTGGACATGAAACTGGTTTGACAGGAGTTGATGTGTGCCTTGGCATCTCCAACTGTTGCCTCATTTGGTTGTCTCTTGGAAAACGAAGTCGGTGCTGGAAGCCACAGAACTCCGGTGTTGTCCTAACTTTCGCTCTCTCCAAGACCATACCATCCGGAAGGTGAGCGATGGCCGAACAGTACAACGTCCACGTCTTCATCCGTATTCTTCCAGGTCCATGCCTGATTCGGAGACGACTATACCAGCTGGACCAGATGGGACAGAGTGGCGTCAGCAGTCGTTGCTTCGAAAGGGGAGTAGTGCGCCAGTGCCGGCTGCGACCGTGACATCCAACCTCGGGAACCTTGTAACCAGCGAGGACGCAATACCACCCCCAACAGAAAGCACCCGTCTTCACCCGTCCGATGGAGCCAATTCTTATGGGACATTACCCGCGCGCCGTCGTTTCAAGGCATCTGGTGCTCGCAGGAACCTGTCCCAACTGTCTATCCTGAACCATCTGCACCGAGTTCGGTCCAACTCGCTCACAAGCAGCCCACCATACTCTGCTGCCAGTGGATTCCGCGATCTCTCGTTCGCACGACTTAGCAGTGCACGGCCGATATCAGCCTATGATGAACCTCTCCGCCCAAATGACAGTGATGCAGGTGACGCCGATGCCAAGGTGAATGGCATTCGGGTCTGGTACTCGTCTTACACTTCCATCGACTGGCTCCACGACGCCATAAAAGACTCCGTCCGCTTCGCAAGACTCAGGAGAAGGCGCAAGTCGGTCCGGTCGCGTTTACGATTGGTATTCGACAAGAGCCTCGGGTGGATTATCGTGACCATCGTCGGCTTTCTCACAGCTGTCATTGCGTTCTTCGTCGTTCGCAGCGAGCAGCTGCTGTTCGACTTGAAGGAGGGATATTGCATGACTTCGTGGTCGAAAGCAAAGCGTTTCTGCTGCCCGCTTTACGAGGATGGAGAACTGTCACGACGTCTACTGGAAGAGTCGTGCCCTGCATGGAAATCGTGGTCTGATGTCCTGTCCCCCAATGAAGGAGAAGAAGAGTCCCACCTCGTCCAATACATCTCCTACACTTGCATAGCTGTAAGTTTCGTTCTATATTCATCTGCAAACGTTAACCAGGGAGCTTCTCAGCTCTTTCTCGCTTTACTGTCATGCCTTCTAACTCTCTATCTCACAAATTCTACCACTTTCGTCACCCGTAAGGAAGTTGGGAATATGCCACTAGCATTCGACCAAGATACCAAAAGACAGAAAGTTCAGGCCGAACCAAAGCGGAAGGTGATGTACTACGTGAGCATTCCTGTACTCAGTGGAGTAGATGTTTTTCAAAACTCAGGAATTGAACCTAGGCTGCCGGCAGCGGAATTCCAGAGATCAAGACTATCCTTTCTGGTTCGTACCCTTCGTGTATTGACTGGTTCTCTGCGCATATATTTAATCCTGAAACCAGGCTTTGTGGTCCACGGCTATCTTGGAGGGAGGACTTTGTTTACGAAGTCCGTTGGTCTTGCGCTTTCTGTGGCGTCAGGTTTGTCACTTGGTAAAGAAGGGCCTTTTGTTCACATTGCAAGTTGTGTCGGTAACATTGTGAGCCGTATCACCACCAAATATGAGAATAATGAAGGTGCTTCTTTCCCCTCTTGGGAGAAAACGCTTTCTCATTCTCTTTTCAGCCAAGCGTCGAGAGATCCTGAGTGCTGCTTGTGCAGCCGGAGTTGCTGTGGCTTTCGGGGCTCCTATCGGTGGGACATTATTCAGTTTGGAGGAAGTGTCGTACTTCTTCCCACCCAAGGTAGATTGTCGAATATCATCCCTGAGTCTTAAACGCTAAAATTATCACAGGTTATGTGGAGAAGGTTTGCTCATTCCTTTCCGAGATAAGAGCCTTGTTACCCGGAGATATATCTAGTTTCTTTTGCGCGATGATCGCTGCGATTACCCTCAAAATGCTCGATCCCTTCGGTACAGGGAAATTGGTTTTATTCCAGGTGACTTACGATACGGTATGTCGGAGCTTGTGAGAGTCAAGGCCGCTCGCTAATCCCGCTTAGGATTGGCATGCTTGGGAATTGTTCCCCTTCGTCATTCTGGGAGTTTTGGGGGTATGATCTCATTGTGTCCCCCACCGCATGTCTTAAACAGTTACTCTGCTAGGGTATTTATGGTGCCTACTTCTCAAAGCTAAATTACCGTTGGAGCAAGCATGTTCGCAATAAGACGTTCCTCGGTGCACATCCTATTCTGGAAGTACTTTTTGTAGGTCCATGCACTCGTCGGTTTGAAGCCAGTCGACTGAATCATCCATGCTAGATCACATTGTTGACCTCCGTCCTTTGCTTCCTCAATCCTTACACGAGGATGGGCGGTACTGAGCTCATCTACAACCTCTTCGCAGAATGTCGCCCTGAGACGGGCAATACCCATTCGGGCCTCTGCATTGTGGATCCAAGTTCGGCTGCAGCCGTGTGGCCAGTTGTCAGGTCGATCCTTGTAGCCTTGATCGTGAAGGGTGGTTTGACGGTTGTTACATTCGGCATCAAACTACCGGCGGGAATTTTCATCCCCACTCTCGGTGTTGGTGCTTGCGCTGGGCGTATCGTGGGAGTTGCGATGCAATGGCTTCAATTAAATTACCCCAATTTTGGACCGTTCAACGACTGTGGAGGAAATTGTGGGACGCCTTATATCTTCATGCTGCGATCAATTATTTATCGTTAATCTTTCAGGCATAGTCCCTGGCCTATATGCCATGGTTGGAGCAGCGGCCACTCTTTCTGGGGTAACGGTATGTCTTCAGTTGTTCATGATTCACTCGTGCTCACTCGATTCAGCGCACGACCGTTTCATTGGCTGTTATCATGTTTGAGCTCACGGATACCCTCACTTATGCCGTCCCGGTCATGCTTTCAGTCCTCGTTGCCAAAACGATTGCAGATGCTCTAGAACCCAAAGGCATCTACGACCTTGTCATCGAGCTTAACCAGCTGCCATATCTGGATACCAAGCATGAGTATCTGTGGGGTAACCTCCAAATGAACGACGTGGTTCGTGCCTTCCAAACTTTCATAGGAGCATAGACTAAGTGTATGATAAAAGGTTGCCAAGGATGTAGAGGTTATCAGGCTTGATGAAATTAACACCGTCAAGAGTCTACGTGCTAAACTCGACACCTTGATTTCATCTGGTGCTGATGACAGCGGATTCCCAATTCTGCGAAGAGACTCGAACGATGAGGGTATGCGCATGGTTGGATATATCGGTTCTAACGAGCTTGAACATGCGCTGAGTACGTCTCGTCATCTGCCTATTCATACCATCATCTACAATCGTCTCATAGACCAAATACCTTTCGACGCGGAAGAGGAGGTCCATTTCCACACAACCTATGGCCACCAGCTGGGTTCCGCTTCGATCTCGTCGCTACAAGATCCTGGCCAAATTGCAGCAGGGGATGATCCATTCGATTTCACATCTTACATGGACCAAGTAAAGAACCTTTCGTGCGCTTCACCCATTTATTCTAACCTTGACTTACAGGCCCCACTCACGATGGCAAACAACTCGCCTCTGGAGCTCATCCATCAAGTCTTTGTTAAACTTGGAGTAAGATACATCGTTGTTACAGATACCGATGGGTTGTGTGCGTCTAATTCCGCTCCTTGTCGGATGACGACTAACTAGTGCAACAGATGAAGGGGTTATCGATAAAAAGACTTGGCTTGGATTCCTCAGCGATTTGGAAGAGCGGTCATAAACGAAACAAACTGCTGCATTTTCGTTCTTCATCCTGACAAATCCCTGCCGCTCAAGCTGGTCAAGCCTCATCATTTCGACTCCGTCGTTGAACTAGCATTCAAAGAAAATCAAGAAAATCCGAAAAAATCAACATATCTTCTACTTTCAATTCCCATTCTTCTACGCTATCGTTCGACTATGCGAAAAGCATCCCTCGGTTTTATACCTTGCTACTTCTCCATCTCAACTTTCGCAAGTTGATGGGACTCTCAAACCTGTTTGCTCACAAGTACTACTTCGCTATATTGATACTGACATGAACGTTCTGGACGTACTAAGACTCGCATGTTCGCTAACTACTAGTATACCAATTCATGATATTTTTACGCTATGTTATTGCCTTGTTATCCGTCTTTCATGATCAGCCTCATGATGCAGTACAGATTACGTGATCAGAAATGTTGATTCTGCCCTGTCGTGCCAAACACGTACTGGCGTGAGTCTCAATTCATGGTCGAGAGCTCACAACGACTCAATCATGGCCAGCCAAGGACTCGGTGTCCCCGTCAAACTGCTTCACGAGTCGCTAGGACACATCATCACCGTCGAGCTGAAAACGGGGCAGCTATACCGAGGAAAACTTGCGGAAGGTGCGTGTTTAAACTGTCGAAGATATCGCGTTGAAGCTCACCTTGACCTTGTGCATTCTTTTATGTTCTTTGGCGGCACTCTTCGTCCAATCCTGCAGCGGAGGACAATCTTAACATCTCCTTGAAAGATATAACGGTTACTGGCCGCGATGGGCGTGTATCCCAGCTTGATCAAGTGTACATCCGGGGAAGCATGATTCGATTCTTCATCGTTCCTGATATGTTGCAAAACGCACCGATGTAAGTCTTGAGTTCTTTTTCTTTCCTGCATTTCCTTTAGGGCAATCCTTCGGCCTGGGTTCTTCGGTTCTCGGTTCTTCGTGTGGGGTTTTATTGTTATAGTGCGAAACGCTCACATTCCCGTTTACTCTTCTTTTTTCGCAGGTTCAAGAGAGTGGGACCGAACGCGATGAAAGGGCGGGGTATCGGTACAGCGCGCGGACGTGCGACCATCATGCGAGGTGCGTATTGTTATTCCTGGTCTTTTCTCCGAGGACCCAGAGCTAATCCGGGCGTCTTTTTATTTTTCCTTGCTATCCCCTCATGCCGGCGTTGGATGATTCGATCGTTTCAGCAAATGGTATGTGCTCACTACTTTCCCTCCGCCCCCCCGCCTGCGTGCATGCCACTCCGCCATCAGAACTTTTTTGGCTAATGAATCCTTCTCGTTCTGTGTTCTTACTTGCAGCACGCCGTGGACGCGGAGTTGCACCACCCGCCAGAGGAATTCGACGATAGTGGACGACACCACTTGGGATTTCTCTCAAGACATGCAGATATCGGACACATTAGAATTCTGCCCGTGCACCTTTTCGCTCAAAAAACTCACCCCCTCAACTACATACGTGGTTTTCATACTGGGTTTTGTGTGGCAAGATGAAATCCTGTCGTTTCTCATTGTCGATGTACTACCTATAGCATTTTTGTTGTCCACGTTTGTAACAACGCACTTCATCTACTCTAACAAAAGCTTTGAACGCCGAGAGACTGTTATCGCATCGAAGTGCAAATGCCGTCCCACAGTCCGCGTTTGATGCGTTTCCAGTCTGAGAAGGAATTAGAGCAAGAACAGAGGGGATGTCGGAAAGATGCACGGGTACATGAGAAATGGAGGGCTGGCGATGTCGTTATGCCTCGGCAAACGGTGGCGGATGCGACGTTGAGCGACAAGGGACACGATGAGCAGTACCTGGGATTTCGAGAGATCGGAGGACAAAACAGGACTGGGAATCCCTGGCAAGCGGGGTGGACTGGTCCATGGGACTGTGAATGAGGGAATCGACGTTATGTCCACCCGGCAGAAGGAGAGTACGCAACAGAGACAGGTACTCGGGACTGTGAAGGGAAGAAGTAAGTGAGTACGAAGATTTCGGCGGTGAAGGGCCTAGCCAAGAGAATGGGAGGAGAGAGAAGAGGTGGGTGAGGATCTGTGGGGCTGGGAGAAGAGGACATTCTCAGGGGCGTTGAGCCGAGTTGGTCGCGGTTCCAAGATACGTGGCTGCCTGGAGAAAGAGGGACGTCTGTCCGCGGAGTGATAGTGATAAAAGGAATCTACGACGGTGTACATGTGAGCACGGTGAGAAGGCGTAGGTATCTTCTAGGGCGAAGAGGGAATGAAAACGAAATGATTTGGTTGGTGTGTGTTTGAAGTGAGTGGGTGGTCAGAAGTCGGAGACCCTGCCTTTGAAGCTCCAATCGCCTCCTGGGTCTGCTGCCCAGCGCTTGACGGGCTCACGCTTTGGACCGCCCTGTTCGCCGGTGGTGGGGTTGACGTCGCCCTCGAAGTCGGGTGGTGTGGGTGCGCGTGCGTCGGGGTGCACGGTGTCTGAGGGCGCGAGTGGTGTTTGTGCCCTGCGGAGGAGCTCCTCGAATTCGCGCTGGTCTTCACGGGGCAGCGGTGGTGGTGCGGGGCGGTTGATGGCGACACTGCGTGTCTGTATGCGCCAGATGGGGGCGAGTCTGAGCAGGCGCATTGTTGTGGTCGGGGCGGAGGCCGGGCAGTGCGAGCCGGATCAAAGGACTATTAAGGCGCACGTGCGCTGGAGAACTTGTATGCGCGCCATGTCCGAGGCGGCGAAGAGAGGCAGGCGGGACAGAGCCTGCGATGGCTGTCGGCGCAGGAAGACAAAGTGCGACGGCCCGTGGATGCCAGACTCGGTCTGCACGAACTGCATCCAGACCCGCAAGTCCTGCACATACGTGTGAGCTCCCCGCACCCCATCTCCACTCAGCCCCCTGTCTGACCCCTTCCCAGCGAGGAGTCAAAACCGCGTGGTCCCCCAAAGGCGTACGTCTTCTCCGTTGCTACCCCACAGACGCGCCTGTTCACCCCCTCCAAGCTATGTCACAGCGCTCGAGGACAGAATGGTCGCACTGGAGGCCCTGCTCCAACAGGTCTGCCAGATATCTCCTTCGCTTCCTGTCCTATCTCCCTCACTCTTCGCATTACTGTAGGTCAGCCCTGGCGCCGACTTCTCCGATGAATTGGGCCCTCCAGTCATCCTCGGCTCCTGGAGGGACGAACCAAGTCCACCCTCCGCGCTTCCCCCCAATCCTGCGGTCTCACTCCCTTCCACCCTGATTTCGTTCAATTCCGAACAGAATTATCGCCCCATCCCCACACTCGTTACCCCTTCTTCAAGAACGTCCCACCTCTTCCGGCCTCATCCCCGCTCAAAACGCCATCCGCCTAATTTCCATGCATATCGCGACGCCAATCCCATTTCAGACGACGAATCCGACGACGACTCGGCCTCTTCCTCCCAGACAGAGGAGGAAGTCGTCGTCACCTCTTCTCTGGCGGGCAGGACAAACATAGCCCTTGTCGCATCTGAAAACGATGACACCGCGAATGATAACAACATTCGCTTCCATGGGAGAAGTACCACGGCTGGTCTGGTTGAGGCGACACGAATATTCAAACACATGCATATCAAGGAGACTATGAGCCAGATGAAACGAGACGCGTCTCCGACGTCCCCAGATAACGAAATAGTCGCCCAGACACGGAGACCTCAATTCTGGGCAAAGCCGAATGTAAGTGTTCAGGTCTCATCATGATATCGCGGCTCAGAACAATACGTGATTTGATCCAGTGGGAGTTTGAATACGAAGACAGGGGTCCCGACTCTCAAGAGCAGCTCCAAATATTCCTCGAGTACCTCCCACCACCCGATCTCGCAGATACCCTAATCGACCTCTACTTCAAGCACACGAACCTCCTCTTCCCATTACTCCACCGTCCGACCTTCGACCGCCAGTGGAGAGAACGGCTCCATCGGCGGAACATATGGTTCACCTGCCTATGTTTTTCGATCTTCGCGGTCGCGAGTCGGTGGTCGAACGACGAACGCGTCTTGGCATATGCTGCTGTCAGTAGCGAGTGTGGGGAGCTCGACTGGCGGAAGGCAGGGCGTCTATACTTTGACATCGCCATTGGTAAGCACGTTTACACACCGTTCCACACCTCTGCCTCCCTTAACGCCCACAATCCGTTGCAGAGATTCACCAACCACGATGGAGCTCATTTCATCCTGCCAGCCTATTTGAGGTCCAGACATTCACAGTACGTGAATCTTGATATCGCGAAAGTAAGATAAATATCGACGTTGACCTCTAAGCTGCTCTCTATGTATCTGAGAGGGACGAGTCAGTATCCCGCGGCCTGGTTTGTAACCAGCGTCGGGATTCGGAAGGCCCAGGACGTTGGTGCACACCGGAAGAGGGCGTATCAAGCTGACATGACCGCTGACAATGAGCTGTGGAAGCGCGCTTTCTGGCACCTCGTCGCGTTTGACCGTCTCGGATCGACGAGTTTGGGCCGGTCGTGTACTGTGGTAGAAGAAGAGTGGGTTTTTGACCCCCTGTGCCTGTGTTTCATTATGTTGATTGTATTCAGTTTCGACATTGACCTGCTACTCGAGGTTGACGATGAATATTGGGAAGGGGCGGATGGCCGCGAGCCGTTTACGCAGCCGCCTGGTGCCCCTTCGTCAATAGCGTCCTTCAACCAGTTCGTCAAACTTACGAGAGCCATAGCCTTTGCGACAAGGACATTGGTAGTGTTTACCTCTTCTAGTTGTCCCAGAAAGCTTATGCGCTTGTGTACCAGTATGCTGTCGACAGGAGGAAATTGTATCGAGGTCTGGCGCAAATAGATCGACAGAGTGTTGTGAAGCAGCTCATCCCTGCACTGGAAGCATGGACAAAAAACCTTCCTGACCATCGTATGTTCGACCTCCGTCTCTTTGTCTTTCCTCTTATTTATGCATAGACCCTTAGTTAGATGGAAAGAGAACATGGACTCAAAGCTCGCCAACGAAGCCGCCAGCCTCGCGATGATCTTCCACGTCGTCCAAATCCTCGTCTACCGCCCGCTCATCGCACCCACATCTCTCCGTGCTTCCTCAAAGCCCCCTCTCTCCGAACTCTCCGCCTCTCCCCTTTCCATCATCTCCGACCCAGCCGTCGAGAAGTGCCTCCAGGCAGCGCACGCATGTGCCCGCATCGTCGAAGTTCAGCTCCGGCAGGGCATTGCCAATTTCTTTATACCAGGTGTGATAAACGCCTCGTACGTTTCGGCTGCAATGCTACTGTGGCACGCATGGAACCTCAAGGTCAGGGAGGGCCTGATGGTGAAGGCGGGTCTGGATGTGGATGTCAAACCACCGATTGCGCAGCGAGTAGAGGAGGATTTGGAAGATGCGAAGGTGTTCATGGCTGCGCTGGAGGAGGTGAGGACGCGCTGGGATGCCGTGGACTTGTTCCTGTACGTCGTATTTTCGGTTATCTTGTCGAGGATATTCTTATGCTTCATTGTAGCGAGGAGTTCAAGGCATCTTTGCCAGGTCTTGAGAGTCGAGTGTCGACTCACGAAGTGCCCATTACGGAGCCCTACAGTAATGCAACGCAGTCGTATTGGATGGGCCCAGACCAACCACAGAGTGAGCATCGCCCCCTGTATTCTGCGATGCCTCCACCTCCCCTTCCTCCCCCGCCTCCACCATCCCAACAGTCCCCCGCACGACCGAGCCTCTATGCCTCCTCTAAATTTAGCTACTCGATGTCTGACCTCAGCTCTGTGCCCGCTGCAACTGCGCGGCCGTCTCCCAATGTCCAATTAAGCGACAGCAATAGGACCACAACGAGTCATGGCCAGAGGCAGCCGCGAAGTGCCGGAGCAGCTCAGCACCCTCTACACGCCCTTCCACCTCCGCCTGTGCCTCCGCCTCTTCCTTCTTCGGCTCCTGCGTACCCGACTCCAACATACCCCGCTTCTCACCAGCCCACCCACGCCCAACCACACTCGCACGGTCGGACGCGATCGTCGTCGATAACGACGATCCCAATGGCGCTGACATCGCACGAGCGGGGGATGCCATTCGTCACCAGTTCGATGCGTCGGACGTCGGTGCCGAACATGGCTGCCGCTGCGAGGAGTTCGCAAATACAAGCGCAAGTGCAACCCCTGGTGTCCGCGGAGCCGACATTGGTAAGGTTCGAGGATGTGAACATGCATTTCGAGGGGGGTCCACAGGCCTCGAGTAGTCAGTATGGTGCGTACCGCCTGCAGACTCAGGGTGGTCATTCCGATAAGCTCAGCCTTCGGTACGTGCCCGAGTCGATGGTTTGTCCTGCTTGGCGCTGAAGAGATACCTTGTAGGACGGATGCCTGGGCTGGGCCTGCTGGAATTTCGGGCCAGTGGACAAGTTCCACAGCATCGTCTCCCGTCTCTCCCCACTTTTATACACACCACAACCACTCTGCATCGAGTCTCAATATCGCGCAAGGCTCTGTACCAATACACCACCCTTTCGGTTGACCCCGCATACGTACAACTTAATTATTCTTTCCCCCGTCGAGTGTCTTGGGCTATCTACAGTAGTGTTTCTTCGAATCCTTGTGCTGTGTTATAAGTATTATTGTATAAGTAGATTATATTATTTGTGCTGTGCGTTATCTTTTCTGCAGGTTTATTCTACATCAGCATTGCGAGGGAGCACTGAGATGGACGAGGGGCTTGATCGTGTAGCGGGTAGTAATGTATTACAGATGCACCAATGCACTCGTGAAAATGATATTGGCGGTGTTGGATGGTGCAGACTTCTGTCTAGGCGGTAAAGCGCCAAAAGCAACCTGTGCGCAGATTAAAAATACAGCGAATGTGACCCCTAGGGGTTTGGAAGCTGCGTAAAATCATACGACTGAGAATCGAGGTCAGTCAAAAGGTATGGTCGTGGAAGGCGAAAAGACGTACGAAGAACGGCGTTGATGCAACCATCGTTTTCAGGATTGTTCGTGATTTGAGCATATTTGCCAAATACAACTTTGCCACCAGCTGTAACGAGACCGAGTTCTGAGACGTTGACCTCGATGACGGTACCTTTTGTCATGACACCGAGTTGGGTGTACATGGGCGACTGAGGGTTCTTTTTCACGCCGAGAATTTGGAGCTGGAAGGTTGCTTTCAGGTCCGCTATGAGGTTGTAAGTAGGAATTCAGGGGCAAACGGATAGGAGCGCACGATGCGTGACATTCGCTTTCTTGTATCGTAGAGCCATCGGCCTGATAAACCTCTCCATCTTCACAGGTTTTCTTGTGAAACCCTCTCCGACGAATGTCGCCTTCGTGACCATCCGCTTCCAAGCCTTGCTCTTGCTCTTCCCTGTCTTCAACACCTTGAACATCTCGTCCTCCGCAATGCCTCTGACTTTCGGCAGCGGTACAGCATATTTGGCTGCCTTGTCTTTTCGTTTTTGCTTGATGGCACTCGACAGACTTTTGGCGTCCTTTTGGCCTTCACGATCTAACAGGTATGTGGGCAGAGCACCGTCTGGCACGGTTCCTGTATCCGGTTGCTTCACATTCCTCTCGTCGTGCGCCTTAAGCGTCTTCTTCATCTGGATCTTCTGTGCATGGCGCTTGGCATGTAGCAGTTTAGCCTTGATGCCAAAAGCTTTCTGAGCAACTGTTGAAGACTTGTGGACTGCACGCGCTTCGCGCTTTCGCCTGGAAACTTTAGGATAAAAGACAACTCGTTCCAATCTTTGCGACGCACTTCTTTTCAAAATAATCAAGACGGCGGCCATGCCGCTTGATGTGCTCCTCGATGTATTCGTTCTGGGTAACAATACTCAAATATTGAAACGACTTATAATAAAAAAGCTTTACCTGAGGCTATAATGGAGATTTATCATCAATTCAACGTCTAGGAAATGAGTCGACGGCCGACATACCATGTTGGCGGAACGAAAGATCGTGGGCAAACAAGGATCAACAGTGCCGGGTGAAGAGACGGCCACGTGCTCCACGACACTCACTTCAGAATCACTGACGTCGCAAGTATGTGGCAGCAAGACAACACCGGTCCATACAACGCCCCAGCCTCGACCTCTTACTACACCCAACAGGAGCCCCTGCAGTTCTATTCTCAACCCCAAGATTATTATGCCTCTTCACGAACAAGTCTCGACGGTCAAGTGCAGGGCGCTATGGCTCAGCAGCCAGCTGGATTCGGAGGCAATATGCAAACGCCAGGGGCGTGGTGGACGGCGTTTGGTACTGGTGGGTTCGAGGGGGAGCCTCCACTACTAGAAGGTATGTGCAATCGTTTTTGCTCTCTGCGTCGCGTTCCGCTGATATTTCCCGTTTTGCTCATCACAGAACTCGGCATCAATTTCCAGCACATACGCGACAAGTCGCTGACCGTGCTGAACCCTCTGCGCGGCATAGACGAGCACATCATGGACGATGCTGACCTGGCAGGTCCAGTGTTCTTTTGTTTCTGCTTCGGGATCTGTCTCCTACTCGTCGGTGGTTTCGTGTTACTTCCACGTTTTCTCCGCTGATTTATGCCCGCAGTCCGGAAAATCAAACTTCAATTACATCTACGGTGTCGGCCTATTTGGATCTGCCTCAATATACACCCTTCTCAACTTGATGTCTGAGAAAGGCATCGACGCGTATCGCGTTGGCTCAGTTCTTGGTTATTGTTTATTACCAATGGTTGGAGTAGGTGCAATAAGTGTTCTAGTCGCGCTTGAGTGCGTGTCCTTTCTTTCGAATTCCTCTTGAAGTTCACCCAAGCTCTTTTTAGTGGGATGTTTGGATACATACTCTCTACCCTATCCATCCTATGGTGCACGTACGCTGCCTCGGGCATCTTCGTCGTCGTTCTGCGCATGTCTGACCAGAGGCTGCTGGTCGCGTACCCAATCGGCCTATTATACGGATGTTTCGCTCTCCTCACTATCTTCGATGGAAAACCGTAGGATACATGGTTTTTTGTACGTATGTTGAGGTTCTATTAATGACAAGGCGTATTAATATTATACAGGAAAAAATATTCTTAAGTCTCGTCTGAAGATGACCTTCGAGCTTTCTGCGCCCCCGTCAGAAGCTGCTGGCTGTACAACTTCATGAGAACATCCATAATTTCTTCCAAGGGCGCAGTGGCATATTCGTGCACGTATTGCGGCAAGGAATCTTCGAGACTGAAGCCAGCCTTTTTCATGAAGAATGGATGCATGACATCTGGAGTTGCATCTCCCAACTGTCGCATAGTGAGGCGTTCGATATGACGGTTCCGAGGTTGGTAAGTAACGGTGCGTCGCTTTGGAGGTGCTTGCGAAACTGGCTGGTCTTCAGGGTTCTCTTGGCTGGATGGAAATTGTAGAGTCGGCGTAACCTGTCCACGAGGTGATAGATATTGGTCTCGAGAAGTCTGAGGAGTGCGATTTTGATCCGTCCAAGTATAGCGAGCTGACGATGGGCCAGGTGGCGATAATGAAACTGTGCTCGCAGAAGGGAGGGTTGCTGAACGTGAGACATCAGTCAATGACAAAGGCTCAGGTACTTTCTTCTTGCGCTGAGATCCTGCGTTGGCCAGAGCTGTTGAGACACTGCTCATAGACGTCCGCCAATCTTCCGTTGCTCTGACTTGCTCCATTTCTCGGGCCAGGTTCTTTCGAAGAACAGTAAGCCACGCATAGAGCGACATGTTCAGCGTGATGTAAATGTCTTCGAAAGCCTTCATGCCGACCCGACGAACGAATTCGCTGTGGAAATCATAGACCAAGATCCGAGACGATTCATCGTTTGCTTCTTCACTTGTCATGTTCATCATCATGGATGGTAGCCCGACAATGGTGGCCTCATTCGCATCTTTGAAGATCCTGGTGAGCCACTCTCTTGCGCCGTGCTCATCTACGCCTTGAGGAGAGGATGGTGGCTCATGCACTACCTGCGTGTATTTGGAAATAATCATGGAGGAGAAAGACAACTGCAAGTCGCGCTTCGACGGAACAGTACCGGACCCAACGGTGCCATCCAAACGAGCTGCGACATCACGTCCAGTGAACTGAGCAACCTCTAGGTCCCTCATCGTTCGAGGGAAGACCGCCAGCCGTAGGAACCCAAGTCGAAGGCTCATATGCTGTTGGATGATAAACGCAAGGTCAGACTCAGCTTCCTTGAAACGACTACGCGCCGAATGAAGCATGGCCTCGGCGACAGCAGAAAGGGGATTCTCTGGTTTAGGTGTGCGGGTGACGCGGAACGTCTGCGACTCTCTCGACGCCCCTTGACGTTGAGCATCCAAGTTGGCCTTGAATTTGTTAGTGTAGGACATCAGCTTTGGAATGGTCCCGATAGTGACGACGGCGACGACCTCTGGACTATTAACGGTAAAAGATAGCTGAGGCGGCTTCGTGTCATCATTCTGTCTTGAATGGTTTTTAGACCAATCATCATAAATTTCAACCTCCAGAGGCTCAGCACTGAGGTAGGGTATAAAATCAGTGCCTCCATATGGGATCGGGGTAAAGGAGCTCACTGATAATGTAAAAGTTTCTGATGCTCGGATTCGAGGACAGCAACTAGAGCACCGCTCGTCAACTTGAGTTCCAGCATCCGTTGTGGACCGTTGATGTCCTGCAGTGGTCCTCCAATTCTTCGTATTGTCTGGAAAATGCAAGAAGGGACTTGTAGGCGGCCGGAGATGTTTCCCTGGGCAGTGGTGGATACATCGCCTACATAGAAGAACACCTCATTGAGGAGGTCTGTCAATTGTGTCCTGAAAATGGTCTGATTCAACTCCAGACTTATCCGCGTAATGGACTGGCCAAGGTCTATGTCCAAAGCGATTTGTCGGATTCGAAGGAGAATAGAGGTTGAGAAACCTCTCTTGGGAGCAGTCTCCATTGCCTGGGAGGATGCTGGTCGAGCATTCAGTTCCGTTGGCAGTTGGCTATTGTTAAGGATTGGAATCCGATCTAACCAGACAGCTTTGAAGCACAAAATATCCTGCAATCGGGAGAATCGTACACCTCCCGAGAACTCGGTGTCCAGGACAATTGAAATGCTGTTGACGATATCCCCAAGTCCCACGTCTGTCTTCGCAAACGACACGGAAAAACTGAGATTGTGAGCGTCCAACTTCACGCAGTCCTCACTCAAGAAACCGTGCTTCAACCCAACAGTGAGACCCCCAACGCTTCCTGAGAATGCGACCTTCCGTGCACCTGGAGAAACATTGAGAACAAACCCTCCGCTTTCCCAGTGCAACCCAGCAACCACATTAACATCCGGCTGACATGTCAGCTCGAGCTTGGATTGATCGATGCGAAGGCTGAAGCAAATTTGCATGCTGGACATAGATTCGACGTTTGGGTCCTTCTCGGGCAAAGGGGCACCGGATGGAACGGCAAGCGCAAGAGAAGGCGGCCGCGACACACGAGAACTAACTTTACGCATCCGCGTCTCAATTTGATTGACTAGCTCAGTCATGAAGGGAAGCAAGGTAGGGCGCAAGGTATTTTGGCTGGAAGATACGGTGCTGTTGAAAACTAGGAGGTCGGAGGGTGTATGTTCCGACATCGAGATCTTCTGGGACGCCGGCGTTGCCCTGTACTCTCCCCAGACAGATACAACTGGAAGATTGAAGACTTCGACGCCGAGATCAAGTGCCAGGTCATCCGATAGATCGACAAGACGGCCGGCCGAAATTCTCTTCTTAAATTGGTCGCTCGCGGAGCCGCTGTGCAGTCGAACTTTTCCGCTTCTAAAAGTCAACTTCATAAATATGTTGGAAGTAGGCATAGTCGTATAATGCTTTTCTGGTGAGGGCTTCGCACTATCCGGAGTCGATGGAGGGCTTAGCGGTGTTCGCGGCGCAATCGCAGACAACCGATCGACTCGATCTTTACCCTGCCTATAGACATCAATTAAAGCGAATACATAGCTTGGAATTGTCGAATCGATATCGAGCACGAATCCGTTGACATCAGCTTTGATCCAAAATTTCCTTGAAAGACCAACGCTTGAGGATCGGAGCTGAGCCTGCATCTCTGGATAGAGCAAGCAATTAGATGTAGAGTGATTTTCGGCAGCGAAGTCTTCGGGAGATGACTGTCTAAACCTAAACCAGGGTCAACGCCGCCGAAGAGGGGATTTAGATGCACACTTACTGCGAAACAAATTGGAAAGACAGTCGCTTCATCATCGCCTGCCCGGTTTCCCCGCGATGAGACTCAAATTCGATCGACTTTATGGAAAATAAGAAGGCTCGAACAGCAACAGACTCCCTGTTCCTGGTCCGCGGAAGTTGGAGTTCTTCGTCGTGGCTCAGCGGAAACGCTACTCCAATGTTCCGAACAGATACAGAAACAACCAGGTCATTGATCCATGAGGTCTTTTGAAACTGGGCATCATTGATGTTAACGTCGAAGGTCTGGAGGATGCTTTGCGTCTTTTCCTTGAAAGCAGCGAGTTGCAGGGCTCGTTGTTCTTGTCGCTCGAGCATCTCAGCCTAGATGAGGCGACAATCAGTTGACAAGAATGAGATATTCATCCAGAGCAACGTACCTGCAAATTGTCAATGAAGTCTCCGAACTCTCCAATAGAACTAGGTTGCATAACTGCATGCGTTTTGGTCACTGAGAGAGAAATACTCTTTCCGTCTCGACCATCGATGTTGGATCCACCGACTTTAAAGTCAATAGTCACGAAGGCGGATCTATGATTGCGACTGAAAGTGGTACTCGTTTTTCCAGTCATTCGAGGAGCAAGAGAAAGGGCAAGGTCCGACAAACCAACATCCCATTTCCACCCCTCTTCGCTGCTTATGCCTCCATTGATGTCCTGGCACTCCAGATACACAATTGAAGACACGCCTTCTAACCCAATCCTAAACCCCTGCATCTTGAACTGCCCGATGTATTGGAAATTGTTTTTCCCTTTTGTCAAGGGCTTAATAGAAGGGTCTTTTCGGCGTGTCTTCTGCGTCAAGGCAACGAGGTCATTGAAGTCCTGCCCAAACTTCTGTTGCACTGCGAGAATGGTGTCCCAGTGAGACGGCTTGACTTTTATGTCAATGAAGCGCAGAAGAATGCACATGTTGACGTTGTATCCGTCGGACTGGCCACCAAGTGATACTGGGGGAAGCACAAGTTTTAATCTGGAACTGGGGGCAACATCTTGAGCATTTGGCTTCGAAGACACGCTCACGATCATAGACGCAGTCTGCAGTCCGAAAGAGTATGACGGATTCAGAGCTGCACTGGATGATTGAAAGTAGGCGAGAGTGTTCTGCACTTGCCATGATAGCCAGGTACCATGCATGACCTGTAAAGAGATCTCAAAGTGATCAACTTGTCCATGAAGCTGTACAATGGGGTGACGTCTTGATCGGCGGGAAGGAGTAGGCGACAGTTCTTTGATCGGCGCCGATTTGTATTCCGAAAGCAGAGTGTTGACTGTCGCTTCTATTCCGGGCAGATAGTCAGCCCTCCACTCTTCTACGAACCGATAGAGGCGAAGTGCACTCCGCGGAACATGCAATTTTAGTCCGGATAGACAAAAAATGAGCTTCAGGTCGGTTCGTGATCCAGACTCAGGACGCAAAATAACGCTTAACCGACCGCCTGTCAAGGCGATAGAGGCCAAAACATCCTGAGCGCTTTCCTTGGCAGGATTGGCTGGGGAACGGGCTTGAAGGTATATCTCGTCAAAGAGAAGATTACTGTTGATAGGGCGGCTTCTCTGGCTTGGGTTCACCAGTACCGTTGTTGAGGTCTGAATCCCATTCATGCCCATCACAACCGCCAGGTTCTCTGCAGCTGCTCGAATGCGGAGGCGACGAATGAAGGCGATGATCTCGTGATGCGAGAATTTGGAGACGTAGTTTGAGGACCGATCCGCTATGTCCTGCAGGATGCGATTCGACGGGGAGTCGTTCTTGCCACCTATTTGCTTCTTCACCCGCAAGACATGTTGGGCAAAATCCATCAAGTGGGGCGCAATTTCCAGATCTACATCTCCAAAAGAAAGGAGGGCAACAGCCTTCTTGACCACCTTGGAAGTTTTAGAGCGCAAGGATGTTTGAGATGCGCCAGAGGGGTTGCTGAAATTGAATTGAACGAGGTCAAGCGACTGGGATTGCCATTCCACACCAGTATTCTTGATAACAAGTTCACTGGATGGGCCATCCGGAGCTCGGACTGCAATTTTCGCCGTCACAATACACACATGAATACTGTTGAGACGTGGGCGTGATTTCTGTAATGTGGCGTCCCTTGTAGCCTCCACGCCAAACAACGTAGGATCTAATGCCGTCAGGTCACTGATGTTGGAAGCATCTTGATCAAGAAGTGCCAATCGTGCTTCTGTTGAAGCTACGAGGTCCTTTAAACCAATGTCATCGCAGTGATTGCCTGTTGCTGTCGTTATACAGTTCCGGAGGTGATATAAAAATCGGAAAGATACATCAGCTCGCAGGGAGTGAGGAATGCCGAATTGAACAAGGTAGGACGGCTGTATGGTGGAGAGTGGGTCAATAACTGGCTTGTCCTTCGACGCATTCAGGAGGGTTCCCATAATAGACCGTTTTGCCATGAGGTCAAAGGACTTCAACCCCTTCGAAAACCTCCTGGCTTGCGAAAGTAAAGGAAGAAGAGCTATAGATGCCGCCGACACCAACTCCGGAGCCTGATGGCCTATGCTGATTGACATTGAACCTGTATTGACATTAATGCCGCTAGAGGACTGGCCAAATGAAGGAGAAGTAATGGATAGCTTAAACACTACTTCCTTTGGATTTGCAGCCTGGAGAGTACGCCTGTCAGTCGAGATTTCGAACTCGGTGTTAAGCTGGTCCACTGAGGCCTTGAAAGTAGAGAGATCATTGCTAAATAGGCCAGAGAATGAGATCCCAGACACATCTAGGCTTATGAGGGTCAGAATATCCAGATTAGAGGGCATAGTGGCCGAGTGCATTGATTGAAAAACGTTGGGATGACCATCATTTGACATCGCAATATTCTGGACAAGCTGGAAGCTGACGTGTGGTATGCTGACATTTGCAACGGAGGACTTCGGGGTCGTGGTATCATTGGATGAGATCCGTGAAATGCAATTGGCGAGAAGAGAGTCCATGCACATTTGAGGGCCAGAGGCCTGGGAGATGAAAACCATTAATCAATCAAAGTTATTCCTTTCCAATGCAACTTACGACGTTTCTCATGTCTTCTTCGAATTGAATAACAGCGGGCAATATCAGTGGAGTACACAGAAATTTAGCAGCGTTTCGACACTTTAAACGGAACGTCGTGAGATCATTATCTTTGGGGAATTGCTCTGGAGAAATTGTCAAGCCATGATTAGAACATTCAGAACCTAGATTATCCTGTGCGTCACGGCGAATAAACGGTGCCCTTCCCTGTAGCAAATCAACCGCGCCCATCAGAATTAGAACGCTGATACAGCCGAAGGCGCGCACCCGTGTGGGAATAAATAACGGTCCCTCCCATAGTCCAGGCGGATCCGAGCGGTTCGCTGCATAGTGCCTCGTAATGTTAGAGTAGAAAGACATGAGAGCATTTGCTCCTTCGTCGGAGGAGTCTAGGAATTCTTTTGGTCAATACCCGCTCCTATACTTCCCAGAGACGTGCTTACCACCGATATCAGACCAATCGTCTTCTGAATATTCCCCTTCTGTAAGATCAGCATCGTCTGATTCATCACCACTTGACATTATATCCTCTTCCTGAACCCGAGGAACAGGAGTAGATGTGCGTGTTCTCCTGTGGAACAGATGAGTGATCAAGCAGCCTGCTCATCAATGGACCACCTACGCCAAACGGGCGTCACGATCTGCTTCGGACACTCCTTCTTCCCCTTCCGAATCGGACATAGTTGCTAGCGTAGAAAGACGCCAAGATGCAGGACGTGGTTGAGGAGGAGGTTGGTATTGGGTCGGGCGTTGCTGTGCAAAACCATTTACACGCGAAGGCAGACTGGGCTGGGGAAGATACACGGAATTCCGATGGGACACTCGGCCTGTGTGGTATTCTAAAGTTGTTCCGTATCGCAGAGGTGCAAGCAACGTACCAACTTTTCCGGGGCTCCTGCTACGCTGCCTTAACCGTTCGAAAAGCTTTCTTGCCCTACCGGTACCTTTATCTTGCTCTTCAATAAACGCAAGTTGCGCACGGGTGAAGGCGTGGTGACCTATCGGAGCAGCATAGATGTCCAAATATGCGTCACAAACAAATTCGGCTGCCTCCAACCATAGATTTCGTTCAGCAGATGGAGCCAGAAGAACTTTCGTTGATATGTCTGGAACTCTCAAGCTTGAAACCTTCCGATACTGACGTGTTCCCAAATCGTTGCTGTTAAACTTCAGCCCCTCTGAGAGTTGCACCAGCAAGGTGGCATGACCAGCCTTCCACGTCGCCTCAAACGTCTTGATAGTGATCTTGTAGAAAGATACTGGAAACCGGGGCTTGAATGATTTCTTCCAGGACAGAGTTAAATTACCTACCATCAAGTTCACTTGTTGGGACAAAATCTGTCGCTGGAGCATTCACCAGGTCCACGAAATTTAAACGGAAGGAAGTCAGTGCTGCTGTAAGTATCTGGGCCTGCCGTGCAGACATAGATGCCTTTGTGCATCCAATCGCTATTTCCCAAATGCAAACGTATGTCGCGGTCCTGGGCTGGGGTCCAAACAGACGGTTGGCTGTGATGTCAACACCTGGATAGCGTATCGGTGAGCAGGAAATGTATAGACCATGGACTATAAGACAGACCATCGATCATAAGAATGTCTTTAGGAGGAGTCGTTCGAGATTGACTCAACGCATGTCCTAATTGGTATCCCTCTCTGATGTATCCTCTCGCTGTGTCTAGCTTCAATGACATTTCTTAAAGACGCGTTAAAGAAAATTTGTCACGGTCAATCTATGCACGCACCCATATAGTAGTCGTGCATCCGGAACTGTAGTTGAATGTCGGGAATAGCAAAGGTAATGTCGTGGCCAGTGGAGCCCGCGCATCCGACCAGAGTTGTGGGCATCAAAAGGACGGCTAGGTCTGCATGTAGCAAAATTTGGGTTTGAAGCATGTTTGACTGACCACAACCTATCTATTAGCAGTATTCAACAAGGGCCTTTTCTTGACTTGCCTTCCCAGGGCGATATTTCAGGCCTATGGGATCACCAATAGGCTGATTTTGCTTTCGCTTGTCAAGATATTCAGATAGAGTTTGGAAGTGGGTGAAGGAACCCAAGTAGTTGTCTCGTAACACCATGAAATAACGAATGGACCAGCCATACATTCGATAAGTAGGGGCTTTCATCTGGTGTTCAGGTTAGCAAAGCGAGCCAGAAGCAGAGTACGAAACTGAAGACTTGCAGAAAAATCAAGCTTGAGCTGCTCAACATTTTCATCGTGGACCTCAGCAAAATAACGATAAGATGCATTGATTTGGAATAACTCTGTTGTGAATAGAGGGATTCCATCCTTCAGGGTGTGCAGTGCATGCGTATTCCATCGAGGCAAGAAAAAACAGGCTGAAAGGTCCGGTGCAATCACAGCGAAAGGAATGGAGGTGGACTCCGGGCGGAACACATTTGAAGGTATCGTCGTCGAATTCTTGAGATGAGGTCCTCTAAGGGATATTATGGCTTTGAAAATAGGTCTCAGAGAATGAACTTAATGAGATACATATAAGGCCTACCGTTTTCTTCGCGTATTAATGGTTTGTCGATTATATTTTGATCATTTGCATATAGGTTGAGGACGAAATGATGCATTTCAAGATTAATGTCGTATATCATAGGGATGAACTTTTGGTAATCCGTTGGGGGTCCAGACACCCAATCTTTGCCGAGGTCGGTGAACATATTGATATGGTCTCGTAAAAGGAAGAGGATAGGCTGGCGAAGAAAGACGGAGAATGTCCATGTGCGTTCTCCATTCCAATTAATACAGACAGGCATTTCACCACGGACCTAGATACAATTTAGATGGATCCTGAGTGATTCCTACTAGCCACTCACTCGACAGGATTCCCCTGATATTAGTCTAATATCGTTCAAGCTGGAGGTGACTGTGACCGCGTCGAGGTGGGCTTCAAGAGTCGATTCATAGCCAGACGGGCCGACGAACATGGGCATAACATAATTTATTGACGACTGGTCGCCAACTGTCACGCTGATGAAAGCAGACTCTCGCCTCCGGGGCCGTTGAGGAACTTCAACTTGTCCGTCCCATTGCCAGTCCTATAGGTAATGTCAATGGAAGGTGGTCACTCAAGATACGGTACGACTACCTTGGATGCTTCACGGAACGGGATGTAAAGAGTTGTGTCATCACGGAGTTCCACGAAAACCTGTAGAGCACCCCACGCCCGTTTAGCGCCCGGTCTAAGCTCGGGGGATACCTCATTATTTTGATAGGTGGGCGGGAAAAATATACGCTGCAATTCAGCCCTAATTTGCACTGCATCAGCATCAAGAGGCCCAATTGCGGGACATAATCCAACCTCTGCCGGTCGGCCCATGGCCCATAGCGTAGCGTTCCTCCGTAAATAACGATGTCGAACCCCCACTCAGGAGATGTGTCGCTTTTACCAGCACCATGCGGCCCTTCGCATTCCTCAGGAACCTCACCGGCAGCGTCGATGTAATATGTCAACTCCAAGGCAGGCGCTTCCAAGATCTTGCGCTCTATAGCATACTCATGTGCAGAGAAGTCAATTCCTATCGGGGTGTCATCTTCGGCACCCTTAGCCTTTTTGAAGCCTGGCACAGATCCCTGGGCTTGGTGTTGGGCCCGGCGAGTCGCGAAGAAGTCTACGACGAGACTGTACAAGCGGAACTGTCGCCATATCTTCACAAATGCGCGATGTGGTTGGTAAAACGAAGGCTTCCGTAAGGTGGCATGTCTAGAGGTGCGTAAATTAGATGGTTGAATCATGCAGGAGTGACAATCAGAACTTACTGTCGGATTCGATGATGAATATGACCTCCTAGAACGGCCATTGGATCAACATAGTCTTCATTCTTAATCAATCGAACAAGCGGACGCTGGAATTTGATTCCGAGGACTTGTTTATAGAGGTCAAACTTGGACTTGGACTAAACGACACTCAGGTCAGACAGGTAGAAACAGGGCTAAGAGACCACACACAGGAACGATGCCGTAGGTTCCAAAGGCATGCTGAAACTCAGCAACAAGAAGACTAGGCGTTGAAGGGTTTCCGAGGATGATGACGCCAGTCTGTACATCAATTCCGAGTGGCAATAAGTCCTTCGGGTCGAGGTTAGGCAGCTGAAGTCGGAGCCAATTCAAAGCATTCGTGATGAAGTTTGGTAGGCGAATGACCCGTCGTTGACTAGAGGGAGGATAGAAAGGCGAAGCTGTCTCCGCTGAGCAAGGTGTTCATTTAACATTGGTGAGTGGAGACAAGAAGTCACTCACCTTGACGGGTGAAACGACTCAAGAATCGTCGGTTGGAGCTTGAACGAGACGTCGGACGAGTATTCCTCTCCATTTGAGATATGATATTATCATAAGCCGCCGTTCTGTTGTAAAGGAACCATTCCACGCCCTGAAACGAGATCTGGATGCGACAGGACCATAGCCGAGCAGAATGTTTCACTAGAGTAGCTGCTGAGCAAACAACACCAGAAATAAGCGCGTATTATTTACCATCTTCGCTCCGGGCAGAACTTATCTCCTCTTCAGAAGTTGGACGTCGAATCCAGTACCTCCATTGAATCTGCCCCTTAACAATCTTTATGGTCTGGTTGCTCGAGTGATACCGAAGGTCCTTAAACAGAATTCTCCCAGAAATAAGAGAGAAGTGAATAGATCCTGTTATTGGTAGTTAGCCAGTCAATATGAAAACCGGTTGCCAAAAAAACGCGCCTACTTCAACCCATATGCTTGAAGCTTCTTGGTTCCAATACAGAATGCGGACAGTCTGACCAATGAGAAACGCAACAAATCGGTTCCAATAGAAAAAGTATAGGGTGAGGGCAGCGACTATGCAAACGCAAGCTACCAAGAGCAGACTGTCGAACATGGATGTTCAAGGATGAGCTAGGGCTCGCTCAGTTGGGGTTGGGGACAAGACTTCGGGAGTGCGTATGGGTCGTTCGGTGGACAGAAACTGTACGTGACGAGTCTTCATGAAGAATGTCCGTCTAGATGGCTTTAACCTCCGCAGCCAATGGAATAGCTATGGAGGACAGACGAGAGAAGGACAAGTGCCAAGAACTTATGTCATACGCGTTCATTATGTAAACGATATTCTCATTGCCAAGCCCGAGTCTCCTCGAACCGTTCATCTCTTAGAGGCAGGCTATTTATTACGACTAAAGGTGAAGACGGCTGCTTTTCAAAAGTGTTCAAATAATATTCAATCTGTACTTCTGAATTCCCAGATGACTAAAACAACCCCAGCAAGGCCTCTTCAGCGGTTCGCCCTCCACTCAACCAAGACTTGTGCGACCGAAGCTACAAAGTACGGAAAATGCATCCTCGCCACGTATACGGACGTCACCAAGGACGTATGCAAGGACGAATTCCTACAGTTCCAGCATTGTCTACGAAGGGCGGTCCGTATTTTTGTCCCCTTTTCCCACTGTTCGCTCAACCGAGAGTAAGCAGATGAAAAGTGGTCGTTGAGGCTTCGCAGAAATGTCCATGCACATATATTCAATCGTCAAACCGAAAAGTTATTATTGTAAGATACTATTATAGGCGCCCGTCTATCCTGAGCCTGCCTCCATTGCCCCTGGGACTCTCTGCCGGTCAGTTGGTGTTGTGGATGGAGTTCCTCTGGTCGTCCGAATCTGTCGACCAGTCCGCAGCAGCATTCTTAGGCCCGGAAGACGCCATGGCGTAGTGTTTGGGAGAGGAAGGAAGGAGTCCGAGCTTGGCACGGGAGGTGGGGGTGGTGGAGTTCGGAGGCGCGTCATGATGGCATTAAAGCGAAGGTCGAGAACGTAGGGAAGCGAGTGTGCAGACGAGACCGTCTTCGACTGGGGTGACGGTGATGGAGGATAAATCGGTGATTCCGGTGGTGCTTCGGTTGGGAGACGGAATAGTGGAATTGAGAATGGCGTTGGGGGGTCTGGCAAGAGGAAGTCTTCAGGCTCCAACTGTGCACTCGTGTAGTACACTGAGGTTTCATATGCGATGGTAGTGAGCACGAGTTGGAGGAAGACAATGGATATGTCCAGGAGGAATAGTTGCGCCTTTGATGGCGTGTGCGCTGCGCGTTGGCAAGTTAATGAGATACAGATGATTCAACTTAAGCAGTATAAAACAACGTACCCATTCCAATGAAGTCAAGAATAATCGCTCTTCCTTCGCTCGCTCCCTTGGTGGAGTGGTTCCACAAACTTGGCACGTTGAGGATGATGACTGTGAAATAGAAGAATCGTAATGACCGATTCGCGTCCAATTCCCGCGGCCGGATACATTGAAACTGCGCGATGATTCTGCAAACATATATCCAGAGCGAGGGCGAGAGGAAAAAGGACAACGTGTGCAACTGGTACAAGAGGGTATCGAGCTGTAGATCACCCGTGAGTTTGAAATTACCCAGCCTTTGCGTAGAACTCACTGAATGGATGATGTGCTGTCGCTGGACATGAAAGCGCTTGTGCATGTCATGTATCGGAATTGTGAAAATGGCCGAAATTCCTCTACGAGACGCAGCGGGCCCTTCGTGAAAGTAACGTCGCTATGTTGTGGACAGGGTTAGCTCCTGATGCTGCTCGTGGCTGTGTGAGCACTCAATCGGGACGCCTGCCTATTCGGGTACCCGTGAGACCGGGCGACTATCCAATCGCATTTCGCAGTGCACGACCACCAGCTCCATAATGCAGAAGCCTCACGCACTTCAGTCTACCGTTCTAGGTAAACGGAAAACCAGACAGAACGACAGCCTTGTCCTGCACCTAACAAGCCCAGAGTTGTCTTCCACACGTCTTCCAGACCAATCGGACTCTGAGCTATCCGGCCCACGACCGTCGATCTCTACTCGCGCACCTCTCCTTATAAATGGCTCCCTGGTTGCTCATACCAAGAAAATGTATCAATGCACCTTCAACGGCTGCGAAAATTCCTATACAAAGCCTTCACGTCTGGAAGAACACGAGCGTTCACATACTGGTCAAGTAAGTGCTGAGACGACGATTCAATTCTTCATTAATCAAGAATTGCCAGCGTCCATTCGTTTGTGAGACATGCGGCAAATCCTACCTACGCAAAACACATCTGCACGCCCACGCGCGTTCCCATCTCCCCGAGTCCATGCGGCCTCTCGTGTGCGAAAGAGAGGGTTGCGAGAAGCGTTTCTGGACGTCCCAGCACCGTCATGTACACCATTCCTGGCATGATGGAGTGAAACCGTACAAAGTACGCCTTTAGCCGATAGCATTCTGGGCGCATCTTCATATCGTCGCAGTGCAATGAAGCGGATTGCAACGAAGCGTTTGCAAAACACCATCAGTTAAGGGCCCATATTTGCTCAACACATGCGCCCCCTGGTACGAAGCCCTACCGCTGTGAACATGAGGGATGCACGAAGTCGTTTAATACCAACCAGCACTTACGCTCTCACCAGAAGATGCACGACAGTAGGTTTACTCCAAACCCTCTTCATGCACATGCTTATTCAACATCCTTCAGGCGACCGTTACACATGTGTCCACCCGTCATGCCTTGCAGGCCCTGACGAGAGTCCCACATTCTTTCCGACATGGTCTTCGCTACAATCACACATTCGCAAAAGCCATCCACCAGCGTGTCCGCACCCTTCATGCAACGGTCGTACATTCGCAAATCAGGCGAATCTCCGGGCCCATCTAAAATTACATGAACAGAAAGAGGTGGAGGTGGAGTTGCAAGGGATCGCAGACTCAGACAATGAGAACGACGAGCCTCCGAAGAAGAGAAGAAGAGGCGGCGAGCACGGAAGAGACTGGAAGTGTGAGGCTCCCAGTTGTGATAAGGACTTCAAATCCGTAAGCTTTCACTCTACGCTAGTATGTCTCTTCTTACTGCTGATGTGGTTGCAGAAAAAGGCCCTTCAAACTCATACCAATGTTACCCATCTCGGCAAACGAAATTTCGTTTGCCACCACGCTGATTGCAAACAAGCTTTCGGATACAAGCATATCCTTCAACGACACCTCGCCAAGGTTCATTCTTCCAAACGTTCCGGACAAGACTCCTCCGAAGAGTCTTCTGAGGAAGAATCTCATAAAGAGGAGAAAACGCATGGACACGAACTCGATTTCGACATCGACATGATAACAGGAAACACATACGCCAAACAAGCCTCAGAGAACCTGAAGCATGCCAGGGTCTTGCAATGCCCCTTCCCCGACTTGAAGGACTTCCCAGTAGAAAGCCCCGCAAATACTTCTCGAGACGTAGAAGTGCAAGACACCAGCCGTACCAAGTGCGATTATGTCTTTAGTCGAGGATATGACTTGAGGCGACACCTTAAGGCGTCACACGAAATCGTTGTGTCCAAGGAAGTCATAGATGCTTGGGTTAGACGACACAAATGTACACCGTAGATGCTGAAGATCGATTTCTTGGATGGTTTACGATCGTTTTTCTGGGTAGTTATATGCCAGTATCTGCCTGGGAACATTTATCTACCTGGGAAACGTCGGTCTTACCTCGTTTATGAGTGCAGCCCTCTATGCTTTGGGCTATAGCCTCTCGAGTACACACTTTATAGTAATTAATACCTAAATCTCACTTTTTCATTCGTGTAAATTGAGCTGAAAGTCCAGGAGATAGAAAGTGGCAGATAACCAGCCCCTAATTGATGTGTCAGCGCGTAGCCACAAGGATCGATCCTCAATGCACCGCTATGCGGAGAAATTCTGCTGTATGGACTTAGAAAACAGATAGTCATACTGGTTATCTATCTGCAGTGAATCTGGCCAATTTAGTGGCAATGGCCAGCTAATCAGTAATCGGCCAAACCACGGTACCTAATCTGACCTCTTGGAGGGTATACATCTGCGGTGCGAAGTAACGGGACTGAGCCTTTCGAGGATGTACAATATGTTGGCAATGCTAAATCAGTTTTTTGCACACGAGAGACCCCCTTCTCGTCTCCTGGAGGACATGAATATCGCTTTCAGTGATGCTCCTGCCGTGTCATGTGTGCGAAGCGCGGCGAAAAATTAGAACGTACTGTCCTGATACGACCTTCTCTTCACGGCTGGTGACGCGTGACGTTCGTGAAGAGATTTGCAACTCTTCAAATCCGTACTGGACGCGTGACAGAACCCTAAAGTCTTCGCGAAGTTGGACAAAATATTACCATATATGGCATGCCCGAACGCCCCGCAGGGAGCGAAAAAATTGGTCACTCTTCAAATTGCCTCGGGACGCGTGACATTTCTCAAGATCTCTTCTCTTCAAAGCTCTTTGTGACGCGTGACAGAAGAGTAGGTCGTATCAGGACAGTAGTCCGTAGAACGGCTGTACACATGCCTGTATATGACTAGTCTCCCGTAGCCAGCCTGACGATACTCCGTGACTTTTGTGACAAGTCACAATCCTGAAGGATAAAGTCCTACGTACTTATGTAGTCTGATTTGTCAAACCGCACTGCAGGATTTCAACGAACAGTCACGTGCATTTTCCTTTTACGGACGCACTGAACCAACGAGCATCTTCACGACTCTGACTCTGAGCCGCGTAACTTCAGCAGGCAAGGCCCCCTACTGCGCGCCGTCTCTTAAGATTCACGTACCCACAAGAACTGATTCGAACTGCTTCGTTACGCCTCTGCGACACCGTCCTCGCACACCGCACCTCCATTTCTCTCTCAATCAACCCTCACACGCACGCCCTTTAGCTTGCCGACCTGTCTCCAAGGCTTCCACGTCTCCCAACGCGGGCGTCGAGGAGGTGATTTGTCTCGAAGCATGAGGATTCACGTGTCGAGTTCCACGATGGTAAGTGCATCATGAACAGGTTATTTGCGTTACTCGCTCACATCTTTAGCTGCCCTCATCGAACTCTGGTCCTCCAGCGACGGCAGCTTTTTCTTCGTTGAACGTGGCATAGAGCTCTTTTCCAATGTTGTGTTCGATGCCCGGAACCTGGCTTCATCCAAACTGGCGTGCATATGAACGTAAACGGTGGTTTGCTTTGCATTAAGGCTAGAATAGCAAAGAGCGGTGAGTCGAGCATGAATACCTTCACAAAGCGGACTACTTACTTCGTGGCTGTCTGTGTCTCGACCTCCAGCTCTCGTCCCCCCTTTCTCTGGGTCGTGGAGAATCTCCTCGAGAACCTTTGCATCGCCGTCTGAGTCATCATTGGAATTGTCGCTGCGGAATGGCGGTGGGGAGAAGTCAACGGTGACGGATAGGACATCAGTCAAGAGATGCAAATATGCCTCCAACGTTACAGCTCTGCGTCCCAATAGCGCGGGGCTGTTATCTCGCAAGTTTCTCGGTGGGAATGTTCACCTGTCTGTAACTTATGCTTTTTTTGCTAGGAGACTAAGTAGTTCCCTTCTTACATGATCATATGTGCACATAATGATCTATCAATGTTGTATACTTATTCTACGTGACTACAAGGGACGTATGGACGAATATTTCTTGCGTTTGTTGGGCTAATTAGGAGACGCGTCCGCGTTGTTTGGTTGTGAGTGCCGTGCACGTGATGGTTCAAACTCCGAAATCGTGCAGTACGGTTCGAACCCCCTACGTGAAAACAGACTAGTATATGACGAGTTGGACAAACAAGAAGTTCTTTAAATTCCCCCTTTTCTGCACTCTTTTTGCTTCCTTTTCGCCCAGTAAAATGGACAGAAAACCATCCAGAAGTTAGACCAAGTTCTTGACTTCTGGAAGCAGAGCACTATCTAGTAAACAAAAAAGAATTACTGCTGGAGAGGTGCTATAGTGTAGTGGTTATCACTCAGGATTTTGAGAATGTCTTCCTGAAACCCAGGTTCGAACCCTGGTAGCACCTTTTTGCGGTGGTCATGTTTTTACAACTGACCCCCAATTGGCATTTTTCATAGTACATAAAAATTTGCACCTGGCATAGGTTTATTCTAAACTGCCAACTTGTTTTTCTGCTATCCTCCCCCTTGCCTTCAGAAGGGCTTGAGTACGTTCCACCTCATCCTGTACACGCTCAATTGATTTGAAGTATTTCACCGTCTTCACATGCAGCTCTGCAAGAAGAGGTCGGTCTAAGAGATATTTTAAGTCATTGAAAACACAAGGCGACGTACCAGCGGTTGCATCCTCATCGACGACAATAAGCGCCCATGGGTGGAGTTGCAAAGCGGAGAGGGTCCACTGGTCCTGTCATCAGCCGGTATCCACCATGGCCATTATATGCATACCAAGTGGTTCACTCCGTCCTCTGTTGGCATCGATTAGCCAGAAAACGAAACAGGTTTGGCTTGTACACACCGATCGCCTTGCTAAGCGCCAGCGCTTTTCGCTGACCGGTCACTACAACGACGACCTCTCTCGAGTCAAGGACGGTGGCAACGCCGACTGTCAGCGCCATGCGCGGAACAGCAGAAATATCGTTGTTGAAGAAGCGGGCATTAGCGAGGATGGTGTCATATGCGAGGGTCTTGATACGAGTTCTCGAGGCGAGGGAGGAGCCTGAAGGAAGGTAAATGTGTCAAGAAATCATTTCGAGAGACAAAAGGGCGGACCAGGCTCCTGTAAGAGGGAAGCACACAATCAATATTGCATCGTGGTGGTGAGACATGCTAGATGCCTACGTTAAATGCAATATGTCCATCTTCCCCAATACCGCCTAGGAAGAGTTCGATGCCGCCGTACTCTTTAATACGGGTTTCGTAGGTCTTGCACTCGGCAATCAAGTCTTCAGCGTTGCCATCCAGAATGTTCACTTGCGACGGAGGGATATCGACTGGACACATGGAGACGTCAGGGAGACCGATTTTGACCCGGAGGAGTGAACGCACTATGGGAGAAGAACTCGCGGAACATGAAGGTATGGTATGACTCGGGATGGTCGCGGGGTAATCCAACGTATTCGTCCATGTTGAAAGTGACGACGTTCTTGAAGCTGAAGAAGCTGGTTGGGCACAGTGATCGACAACGCGAAGGTGAAGGTGAACATACGAGAGCTTTTTCTCTTTGACCAAGGCGATAAGGGCTTTGTAGGTCGGTATAGGGGAGGAACCTGTCGGAAGTCCCAAGACAAATGGTCTCTGAGGAGTGGGCTCGAATTCGTTGATCCTTCAAGCCAGGCGCATTCATTAGCAACGAGCAAAGGACAGGCGAGTTGCGACAACCTCTTGCACATGTAGTTGGCGATGTAATCGCCGACAGTAGTGGAATCCTCCCTGATAATCAGGCCTGTAGAAAGCACAAGGGTTGGTAAAGAGCATCAGAGAGCCAGTCAAACCACGAACGCATGCTCGAGGAGAAAGACCAGAGCTTGACAATGAGGTTCAGAAGTAGAGGAGAACTGGCTAGAAGATCACATCATCCTGTAGATATAGCCGTGTTGAAGGACCAAACAGGCGACCTGGAATATTCTGCAAGTGGCATAGATAATGAGAGTGCAAGTGTGCTCACCGCTGGCCGGACCATTCGCCGGTGCATCTGATCAGGGAAGCTCCGGAGAAGTTGAATGTATTCTCCTTTTGCACTCCCACCACCACCACCGAAGGCCTGTGCTTTTCTTAGCCTTCGCCGCTCCGACGACGCCTCTTTCGCTCGGAGATTCTGCGTATCAAGACATATGGCATCCTTCGATTCGCTGGGGCCACACGTTGAACGAAGCTGTCAACTATTCCGGAAGGCTTATCGTGGTGCTGGTGCAAGTGCTCGCGCGCAAATCAGCTATGCTTGATTGCTGTGTCTTCACACTAACACGCAGGCGGTCCGTTTTGACCGTCTGGGGACTGTATCATAGGCCAGTCGTGCGACATCATCGGGGGTACACCTCTGCTCGTGGTTCAGCGCCAGAGGAAGAGCATATGATCTTTGTTCGTAAGTCACGACTTCCATTCCACTGCGCGTCCTAATGCAATTTTCCTTCGACGTGGCACTGGCATACAGCTCATTGGGAGTACCCGGTATATGCTTCGGAACGCATAAAGGATCGTAAATCGGTCTTCCTTGCACATGCGTCGACCTTGCCGTCAACAACGGCACTTCCCACCTTCATCAAACAACTCTCTGCTCTCCCTGCCTTGAAGCGCGCCACGCACTGCATGTATGCGTATCGCGTCATCCCAGAACCTTCTGAGCCTTCGCGCAGAACACTTGGGCAGCAGGATGGAGGTGAAAGGGGCAGCGGAGAACGCCTTTCACGCTTGCTGGAGGTTCTGGACTGCAAGAACGTCGTGGTTGTGGTATCAAGGTGGTATGGTGGTGTGAAGCTTGGCTCTGATAGGTGGAAGTTGATATCAGACGTCGCAAAAGAAGCGTTGGACAGAGGAGGTTTTCAGAAGGAGAAAACAGTAGATACAGATGCACCTCAGAAGAAAAATACGAAGAAAAAGAAGAGATTATAGAGACTTAAATCGCAACCGCTTTTACCTTGGTGAAATTATCATTGATAGCATGCTGAAGAAAGCCACTTCTAGGCCATCTTTTCCAAACGTCGGCCATGGGTTTCGCATGCAATCTTTAGGTCGTATTTCTGAGGATGTTTTGGTGAATTTTGGGCCAGTCCTATTTCGGAACCCGTCGAACATAGGAAATGTCAAGGGAAGATAAGTGACATTGAAGTATGGAAGAAGCTTCGGGAGGACATAATCATGCATGTAGACTGTTGGGACGGATCAGGAAAACTCTTGAGTTGAGCTGATATCCCTTCTGACCTTGGGAATTGTAATAGAAAGTCCACGGATCGACCCAGCCTGCATCTCTATCGTGAGACAGGATTGCTGGAAGTAGCGGCACAGCAGTTGGTAAATGTGCCTGTGCGCAGTACACCTGTAGATACCAGCTGCCTTGCCAGACATGATGAGAGTTGTGTATGCCAGGGCCCTCCATTATCGTTTCCAGAGAATCAAGAAGTCGTGGTAAGAATACATCCAAAGTAGCAGACAATGCAGCGTTTACTAGGCCATCCTCCAAGGATCGAAAACAGTGGCTGCCGAGGCGATTACGTTTTTTGCACAACAGATCAGTGAAAGTCCAGTTGCCGAATGCATTGCTGAAGCTGTAGGTAGAGGCTGGAGCAGGTAGTGGACCGCGATTCATGACGACAATTTCAGCCTTGCGTGCCTTTCTAAGCCAATAGTTGTTCGGCATCCGTACATTAGTCTCCACGTCGATCACAGGCAGGGAGTAGGCTTCGCCGTTCATGTCCTTGGAGGTGTGCAGAGTTGTCGAGAGAACATACTGAAGCAAAGCTGACTTGGTTGCCATTAGCATGGAGTTGCCCGGCGTTTTCTTCTTTCTTTCGACGATCTCATCAGCGTTCTCCTCACCTTCATCGGCGGGTGCTTTGCATATGTGATGGAATGTGCAATAATCCTGGCCAGGACAAAAGTGTGCGCGGTTTTCGTGAACCCCAAGGGAGCGGAGCCAGAGATCGTGCAAGTAGTACGTCGTCTCTGGTCCCACGAAGAGTACCTTTTTCCCGGAGAGAACGGAACAAATTTCAAGAGAGCGGTTGGTGTATTCGCCAGCAGACCTTGAAGGCTTTGTTCTCAAACAGCCTTCTCCGAGTGCCAGAATTGGCGAGGAAGATGAGTCTGGGTTGTCAACCCGCCACTTTGCCCGCGAACGCATGCAATCCGAGGTTATTTGGACCAAGAATATTCTAGTGAGGTCAGATATATTGCCCCGTCGCCCCAGGCTGCCTGTAGGGAGAAGGTTGGAAACGTAGTTGTCCAAGGTCGTGTCCACCCGGCGGAGCAAAACGCGTCGCTGTTTGGAGCTGAGTCCATGCAGCTTTCGAGGCCCAGATATCAACCAGATACAGGAAAAGAGACCAATGAGGATTGCAAGTCGGCCGGCGAGAAGCCTTGCTCTCCTCATGCTTGCGTTGTGCAGGGTGTTGAATTGAACAATAATGGTTAGGCCCATGGTTAGGGTTGAGGAAATCACGGGCCTGTCGGGCCTGTCCTATTGGCTCTTCCGCCCCACCATAATCCCGTACCAGACATCATTCGTTTTTTGCTCACATTCCTTAGAATCGATCGACCACCATGCATCCCAGCTTACCCTTTCTAGGGAGACTTTCTCTCAGAGATTACATTGCCGTCGTCCTCAGCTTCACCGCCCTCGCTCTCGAGTCTGTCCTCCATATCATTGTCCTATTCCTCCCAAAGCCCGTCATCAACTGGTTCTATCGCCGCTCAAGAGCGCTCTTCCACCGTGCAAGCGGCCAGCAGAAGGACCGTTCAGAGGAGAAGAAAGCATCGGAGCGCATCCTCGACGCTAGAGACTTTGGGGAGTTGTGTAGTATCTATGGCTACATTCACGAAGAGCACGTCGTTTTGACCAAGGATGGATACCTTTTGGGGCTACACCGTCTGCCGTCCAGAAAAGGAGAAAGGAGAAGGAATCCTGGCGCTAGCACTGGCAAACCTGTCGTGTATCTCCACCATGGCCTTCTTATGAACAGTGAAGTCTGGGTCTGCGTTACGGACCCTGCTCGTTCTCTTCCTTTCGTCCTTGTTGAATTAGGATATGACGTCTGGCTCGGAAACAATAGGCGCGTCCTCTTTTCTAGTGGGGCTCACTTATGCCAATATCTCCTCTTCTAGAGGCAACAAGTACTCGAAGAAATCTATCCATCATGGACCTAACTCCATCAAGTTCTGGGATTTCAGGTTCGCATCACTACCTTTTCATGTCCCTGTATTAATTATTGGTTAGTATCGACGACTTCGCATGGCATGACATCCCGGACTCAATTAAGCATATTCTCGAACTTACTCGGGCTCAGAAGCTGAGCTACATTGGCTTCAGTCAAGGAACGGCACAGGCATTTGCTGCCTTGAGCATACACCCTCGTTTGAATGAGAAGGTCAATGTTTTCATTGCACTGGCTCCTGCGATGAGCCCACCAGGACTCGCAGCTCCTATCGTCGACGGCCTAATGAAGGCTTCGTGAGTGACATCTGCTCCTCCAGAGGGTTCCACTTTCGTAATCTCTTTATTCTGCAGACCCACACTATTATTCCTTTTCTTCGGTCGAAAATCAATCCTTTCCTCAGCTACAATGTGGCAATCCATCATATACCCTCCAATATTCGCGCGCATGATCGACAGCTCCCTCATCTGGCTCTTCGGCTGGCACAGCACCAACATCACGATGAACCAAAAGATCGCGGCGTACGCGCACCTCTACTCCTTCGCCTCCGTCAAATCTGTCGTGCACTGGTTTCAAATTATGCGCAACGCCGCGTTCCAGATGTACGACGATGACGTACTGTCGCCCGTTGTGCGCACCTCTGTCAGTTCATACCGCCCTGCCCGTTTCCCAACGCGTAATATCGTCACACCTATTGTGCTCTTCTATGGAGACTCGGATAGCCTGGTGCACATTGAGACGATGCTCGCCCAGTTGCCCGATCACACAGTAGCTAAGGCACTGCATACATACGAGCACTTGGACATCCTTTGGGGGAAGGATGTGCACAAGGACGTGATACCGGAGGTTGTATCGGCGCTGGAGTATTATTGCTCAAAAACGGATCATGATGACGCAGAGACGGACAACGTCAAGATGGACACTCCTGTATCAGAGTGACACTGATTGTATCAGTCTAAGATGTGGTTAAGGAACACTGTAATTGGAACGATACAACAATCTAATGGGCTAAAGCTAGCAGACTACTGTATCAAAAAAATCTATCGCCATCTATGAAGCACCTCTGCTCGACGTCTGATGCCTTTTCTTCTCCTTATGAAAATTTTGGGCGTCGTCATCAGGTTCCTGGGCTTCTGGTTTTTCTGACTTGTGTTTCCTTTTTTTCTTTGTAGTCTTCTCGGACTCGTGCGGTTGAATGTCAGCATTTTCTTGTACCCCGCTTCAACCCTTTTTTTTTTTCTTTCTTCTTTTCGTGCCTATTTTTTTCGGCTTCATCAAGTTCTTTCTCCTGTTTGTCCTCGGGCTCCGCCTTCCTTTTGCCCTTCGACTTTTTCTCCTGCACAACATGGTCGTCTGGAGTCTCAGGTTCTGCGCATGCATCAAAATCCTTTTCTCTCCGTTTTCTTTTGTTCTTTTTTTCACGTTTCTTGTCGGTTGAAGTAATTTCAGGCTCCACCTCTGAGATACGAGTGGTCCCCTCCTCTTCTTTTGGTGGAGAGGAACCAATGAAGGAAGTCGATAGGGCAGAGTACGAAGTTGTCGACGCAAGGAACGAAGAGGACATGAGGGAAGAGAATTTCGACAGGCCTATTCGCCGAGTGTCTTCTTCGTCCTTCGTCTCCGAGTGCACCTCCAGTCGCAGTCGAGAAGAACCGAGGCCCATCCGCGGAGCATCAAACACATCGTCACTAGTGTCGCTCGTCTCAGCAGGAGAATAGCTGGATCCAGGAGATAATGGTGTCGACGCTCCACTGGTCTTCGCAGATCGGGCTACTAGCTTTTCCTTGAAGTAATCCGTAACGCTCTTAGCAGATGTAGTGATCTTTTCAATTGTCAGTCCCTCCGTGTCGGCCGTATCAGTTAGTTTTCCCTGAGAATGGTCCACACCCTGTTCTCTCGTCGAGGTCGAGGGAGACGGCGCAATTCCCAGAATCTCGGAGATGTGGGACGCTGATTTCGACGAGATATCTTTCGCAGCTATCGCACGAGCACGATGGCTTTGTGATAACGACTAGTCAATAACCGTCCATGATATCATAAAGCCTTTGACGTACGCGCGATGTCGAGGGACGATTGTCTTTACCTGGACAGAAACGATTTCCGTCTTCTCTTCCACTATTTCCTGGACCTTCACGACTTCAATGGTCTCCGTCTTGTCCTTCCTCTTTTTCTTCTGATCCCGTTCGCCATCACCTTCCCCGCGTCCGTGTTTTCTTTTCTTCCTTTTCTTCTCGCCTTCGTCTCCGTCTTCCTCCTCGACATGTGCATCCTCCCGGTCAGTGTCCTCCTTCTTTTCATCGGCAGGTGTTTCTTTGGCAGTCGTTTCGTTCAAACGCTTGAGCAGACTCTCGAAGTCCTTATTCTGCTTCCACGCGAGACCGTTGGGATCCTGCTGATGAGCAGCACCGATACCCAGCATATCGAGTTTTTGTGAGACTTTGATATGGGATGTGCGACCTTCTCCATCCACTCCAAGGCCCTTGGATGAGTCCCATCCAAATTTTGCAAGGTAATTCGAGCCGAACCTCGCGGCATCTGTATGTGCCTTGAGCGCACGCAACAGAATTGAAGCTAGGAGAAGATACCATCTGCCCAAGACAAATTTCGAGGATCGTTCGGGATGCGCTGCTTAACTTTTCTGCCTGAAAGACCCATGCTAGTGAGAGGGGCAGTGAGGATTGTGCTTCTAGTCTAGGCCTATCGGGCAACTTAGTATGCAGTGACCGAAATGACCGGATTGTCATCACGTGATAATGGAGCCAAATTGAGACTGGTTCCAGGTCGAAGAACAGTGCGCTCACCAGTGGAGCTGAACTACACTCGAGTACATGGGAGGCGCTACGCAAAACCTAAAAGATAACAAATCCTGTATTTTCTGTCAGAATCCCCTGCTCGACGGGCGTTGAAGTGGTCAGTGTGCCACTGTTAGGACTCCATATCAAAGGTTGATCGACTCATCATTAACAGATATCGGAGTCCGCCATCGGAAACTACTTCTTTTGTACAACTAAAATAATGTGACCCAAATTTCCCTTTTTCTTATTCCTTTGGTAGAGTAGAAACGCCTTTTTTCCTTCAAGGAACAAATCTACCAAACCAATTTTGATTTGGTCAATAACTGAAATGACGAATTTATTTATTTTTGCCGACTGAGATTTGGCTACATATCTATATACATATGGAAGGTGCCTTCTATATTCAGACATAGGGCCATGCCGGGAGACCCGTTGCTGTTACCAGTAAAAAAAGCTCTGGGATGAAAAGTTTGACGCTCAATTAGTCAGCAGAAGCCAGTAAGATCTCGGGAGTATAGCTCAGAAGCCAAGTCGAAATATTACAGTGGTGGTACATATGCGTATACACCTAGCGAGGGATAGATAGGAGGGAATCAAGGAAAGAACTACGTTGCAAACAAGCTCCAGGCATAGACCCGTGTATATATAAACGAGAAGGCGAGAGCAGCCTTCAGAATCAGCAGGGTATCTGGCCACCCTTCCCAAGCGGTCGCGAGAAGAAACGCCGCGTCAACTACAAATCAGAACACCATATCTCCAACTTGCCCTCAGCTTTACCCTTTGCGTTCTCGCGAGCGGTCTCAATAGCAAGTTCGAAGTCAGACTCGTCGCGAAGGGTTACTTTGCCACCATCTTCGTCCTTGAACTTGAGGCCGAGGTCCTTGCCAAATTTCGCCGCGACCTTATCCATGAATTCAGGGAAGGGAGTGTCCGGGGATAAGGTCATTCCACGAGTGTCGTCCTGGTAATGGAGCTTGAAAAATGAAATGAATGTCAGCAACGGGATGTCCGAAGATTGGAAAGACACAAACCTTGACGCGGATAAGGCTGAGTTCTAAAGGACCGTCGTCATATTCTCCACTTCCATAACCCTCTTCCTCTTCTTCATAGGTACTCTGGATGCGACTGGATGCCCGAGGGTTCCGCCTCGTTCCTTTCCGTCTCAGAGAACCTCCGGGGCCGCCATACGAGCTGGGAGCGTACTGACTGCCAGGAGCACTGCGCGATCCCGTACGACTGAGGGGAGGATAATTAGGATTGGCATTGTTACGGGCCCAAGCGCCGACACGATCGCTGGGTGGTGGTGCATTTGGAACAGGAGGAGCTCTTTCAGCAGCGTAAGAGTCTATGTAATCGTCATAGAACTCCGTAAGACGGTCGTTTTTGTCTAAATGCGCATAAGCATGGAACTTGACAAGCCAAAAGAAACATACCTTTAGACGGCGGGGCAGGTGGATTGTTGGGAGAGGCTCCGGGCTTCCTGACGCTCAAGCCCCGAACTGGACCGCCGATGCTGGCGTTGGGAGAAGGACGAGCCGGGGTGATCTGAGTATTACTCCTCGTGATACCAGCACCTGGACTAGTTGCCTTCGGTGACAGTCTACCGCCACCGAATTCTCTTCCGGCGCCGGATACGCCGCCGGGGGTGGTCCTCGAGCGCTCAACTCCAGCTCCAGCTGATCTAGGACCTTCTGCAGGTTCTGCATAACGCAGAAATCAATAACCATCGATCACGAATTGCAAGAGTCCGAACACATACTTATTGCAGTTGACACAGGGGGGACGGTTGCGCTGCGTAGCAGACCACTTGACGGAGCATCGTCCAACAAATCTGGCCGATCGAGTCGCAATCCGGCAGGCGATATTCCCTGTTTCAGGCGGGTGACACCCGAGAAAGTTGTGTATGCATCACTAGGATCCATTGACGCCACAAGTTTCTAAATATGCACGAGTGAGATAGATGGCATATGATGGCTGTGTCAACTCACGGCTTTGCCCATGTAATCCCTCTGTGTTGAATTCTTGAGCTTCTTCTCCGATGGACGGTACAGGACACCGACGGGCTGCAAGGGGTTTCAATGGTTGACCATGAAGGTAATGGAAACACTTACAATGCTAAACACTGTATAGCCTTCACCGCGGTCCTGAATAGCATCATCAATAACGTTATGCTCGTCCGTGGCCTTGTCTCTCCGGGCTTCCTCCATGTCTGCGATGCCTTCTTGCACGCGACCCATGTAGATTTGCGAAAGACCCTTATTGAAAAGGACCTCAGCAGAGAAAAGACGGAATTTGAGTCCAAGCTGCTCGTAGTTTCTGGATATGAAATCGATAAGAAACAGGAAAATGCCCGAGCAAAGTCATGGACGTACATGGCCTGATTTCCTCTCAAATACAAGAGTGCCTCCTCGAAATCTTTGTGTGCTAGTTCATAGCGCGCGAGTAGGAAGTTGGAAACCCCGCACTGGAAATAACTAAAGGAGACAAGTGAGAACCCACGACCGGGGAGAACGAAATAAGGACGTACGCAACGGCCAGATATTGGTCTAAGTTGGTGGCTTCGATGAAGCGCTCTACGGCCGCCTCGTGTTCGCCCAATGTCGCATAAATGAGGCCCATATTGGTGAGAATCTTCGAGGAATCAGCGATTCGCTGCATTCCCATACGATGAGCCGGAAGTCTGACTTCGTAAGCATAGGTGACGCACAGAGAAAAGGTCCAAAGCCTTCTCGAAGTCCTCCTCGTCATATGCCTTCAGGGCGGCGGCCCATGTTTCAAGTTCAGCCTTCAAGGACATGTTGGGCGTTCCAGACGCTCTGGAGTTGATTGCAACGAGGGACGATTAGAAAAAGAGTAAAAATAAAAAGAAATTTAGGGCAAAGAAGGAGAGGAGACACAGTCTCGGAGTGGGGCAGAAGCGAAAGGATAAGAACCTTTGGTGGGATATTTAACTTGCAGAGAGGCTTTCACTTGTTCTTTGTATCAGTGATTCTGTTGTCAAGATGTATGCGGCAACGGCCGATGGCAGCAGTCATTCTTGCCATTTCCTTATATATAACCAAGGGAACAAAAGGATCATCGCTGCGGTTTCCGCCAGACCCTTGGCGCTCCTCCGGGTCTATCTAGACATCACTAGATTCCAGCCAGACCCAGCCTCCACTGCTACAGGAGTTCTATATAGCGTCCTCCTTCCTCCATTAAGGATGGTATTCAACGTGGATTTAACTTTTTAGCTGATGTCATGCCAGGTACTGAGATGGCAACCCAAGAAAGGTACTATGTACCTCGGACCCTTCAGTGGCCTACTCGTCGTCAAACAGCCAACGTTAGCCAACCCTCGAAGTCACATAATGGCACTCAACAGCGTCCAACCGTCATCCTGATACTGTGCAATTGACACGCCAAAGTGATCCCGTTGAGGTGGTCCTCCGGGCAATGAGGTGGATCAAGTGACAATCTCAGCGAACATCGTCTAATATTATTCTTCATGGACGGTGGCATCAATAAAGTGGACGTTACATATGGTTGGGAAATAAGATAAGCTGCATGCAATGATATAAATACACTGTCCTGAAAGCAAAAACTCGACCAAAGCAAGGGCATTAGTAACCAGTCGGCCGGGCGCTCGTCTTCGAAGTGTCGTATGCGCGGATGATCTTCGCCTGGTCTTGCTTGCCCGCATTCTCCGTTTGTGTGAAAGCAAAGCCACGGTTGCGGCGCATGCGCTGAGTCGCGCGGACCTTTTTGATCGCCTTTTGGAACCTATGGGGTCAAATATATGAAAAAGGATGGCGGGAGGCGGCCAAGGAACTACGCACTGTTCCTGTCTTGGTCGGTAGTCGGGTATGTTGTATTTCTGTAGCTCTTGCACAATGTGGTACGATGATGGCTTGTATGTCCGTCGGTAGCTAGAATTGTGGGTCGGATAGCATCACTTGTCGCAGAGAAATCAACTTACTATTTCCATGCAAAGTCGCGAACAAGGCAGAAGAGAGGAATCATGATTAGGACAAAATAGAAAACACTGTTTGTCCAAAGAACGGGTACAATGCCCTGGTACTCTGTCGAGAACCCGATGGCAGGGGCGACAACCGCGTAAAGGGGAAGGAAGAGCATGGTGAAGATGAAAGAACCCGGTATTGCTAATAGAACATCAGCGTCACTGACGGCAGAAACGAGTCGAAGACGCGCACCGGCAACCGTGTATTTGGTCCACAAACTGAAGATATACGGTCAGTCTCGGTAACTACGAAACAAAATGAACGCACTCGGAAATAAGCGCAGCTTTCCCTAGCACGGTCAACAATACCGCAAGGTAGAGTGTTGTTCCCCAGAACCAATGTCCTGAGTCAAGACCATCGGAAAGCTTGAGGTCACCCCAGAAGAGGATGATAGAAAACCCGTAGAGGATCTGGTATTAAATGAATATCTCATGTTACATAGACGGAAACGAATTCCACTGACCAAGCTATGGTAAAGCGCATTGATGACCCAAAGCCAAAATGACGTTTTTGTGAAGAATTCATTTTTTTGGCCCAGGACATATAACTGAGGGTAGCGGTCCAAAAATCTTGCTGATACGAACTGGTCGAATATTCCGATAACGAGGGGTGGCAGGACAGTGAAGACGACATTGTACAGCGACAACGTCCATGATTCGTACGCGATTTGTCCGGAGAAATTGTTGAAGAACGAATACTTAGCATGGCATATTCACATTATCGCAGGATCTGTGAAGTTCATGGTAGGAGCTTACCCAAAATTGAGTCATGTACAAAACAATGTTTTTGTAGAAGGAGTCTAGTAGCGATATGAAAACACAGACGCGACAAAATAGACACGCTACGCACAGAGAATCAGTTTTGAAAGCCGTCTGTAACTCCATGAACCATGAACAAGCAGCAATTTCTTCAAGTAACGGAATTGAGATATCGCGACATCAGCGGAACGAGCAGCTTGTAGACCCTGAGACAACATCAACTTTCTTTCTAAAAAGATCCGAAGAGGATCGCACCTCAACTCCAGAAATGCCGACACCGACATGGGCAGCTTGAATCATACTAACGTCGTTAGCGCCATCGCCTATGGCGAGAAGAATAGCCTTCTGATTCTTTTTCACCAGCTTGACGACTAACGCCTTCTGCAGCGGGGACACACGGCCTACAGGGTTGATTAGACGCAAAACGAAATGACAAGGGACTTGGGACCCACAACATATCAATGCTTTGCACATGATGGCGAGCTCAAGGAACACTTTTGACATCTCCTTCTGGAGCGCAAACCCGAGGCTTTTACCGTCTGGTAAATTGATCAGAATGATAGAAACGACCAAAACCAATGCTATACCTACCAATAATCAAAGCTAAATCCTCCAATTCGCCTGTACTCCTCTGGCTCTTGATGGCGGATAATCGTTTCGTCAAGAATTCCTCGGTATCACGGGCGTTCTCCTCATTGACGATGACCTGAACCCGTCATGTCAAATAGTCGACAAGATGCAGGGTAAATCCAACTTACCAGATTCATCGACTCTGATATAAGTCGACATGACATCCCTATGTTGATCGCGGTCTCTTGCCTGTCCCCCGTCAGAACCCAGACCTTGATGCCAGCCATTTGAAGAGTGTGGATTGTGTCCGGAACCCCGTCCTGCAGTTTGTCCTCGATGGCCGTGGCACCCAGCAGAAAGAGATCCTTTTCGATCAATTCTGCCGCTTGATCCAGGGCGTCTCCTCGTCCATTGATGGTCGCTGCGGCTTGGTTGTAAATGACAGACCATTGTTGGTACTCTTGTTCGGGGATCTCGCGGAAGGCGATGCAGAGGGTGCGGAGACCTTCGGTAGCGTAGTCCTGTGGAGGATGTTGGGAAAGCCAGCTAACAGTGAAGATAATACGCACCTCAAGATGAGAAAGAGTCGCCTCAGTATAAGGCTGATTCTTGCTTAGACGTTCCAAGATAACTGTATCGGCTCCCTTGGTATAAAGTTTAATTTTCCCATCCGGTCCTCTGACGACTGTTGACATGCGCTTCCGAGTAGAATTGAATTCGCAGACATTTAAAATCTCGAACTCCTGGGATTGGCCTTGGATATTCACGAATACGGACTTCGGTTTCCGCGTCTGCGAGAAAGGAGTCAAAGCTAAGAATCAACCAAGAATATTTTACACGTACCCGGAATTGGAAACCAAGGAGCTCGGCCCCTGCGACTAGTGCTGCTTCGTCCGGACTCGATGCCTGATACACCATCTTCTCGTCTTTAAGTTCTGGGATGACTGTGTGACAGACGGCCAAGAGGGTTAGAAATTCCTGAAGAACCTCTTTTTCTCGTTCCTTCCCCAACGAAGCGGTTGATGATGACGGCTGGTCCAAGAACGGATTGCTGACGCCATTCAGCACTGATTGCAATTCAGCAAAGGTTCGCCATCCTGGTCGTCCATCTTCCCCCTCTCGTTTGGATTCGTCAACAGCTTCAGCGTAGGCAATACCAGCGACACTACAACAACGAAATTCCATCTCGTTGCAAGTCAGCGTCCCGGTCTTGTCGCTGAAAACATACTCAATCTGCCCGAGCTCTTCAACAAGAGATGACGTGCGGCACAGAGCAGGAGTGTCCGTCTTCGCATAATACATATCGAGATCGGAATTAATCAATTGAGCTTGTTGGAATTTGACAACTTCCATGGTGACGATGAGAGAAATCGGGATGAGATTGTTGTATAGGATAATGAAGGTGAGAATATCTGGCAGAATCAGGAGTCAGCACTCCATCTTTCCACTTCCATCGCCACATACCCTCAATAAATCCTTTCGCTATAAAAAAAAGTTAGAAGGGCACCGATGCTATAGCATAATACTCACCTCGGCCAGAAAGTGACGTTGTCTCCATTAGATACCATTGCGCACTCGAAAAGAACCATGACCGAATGCTGCTTCCAATTGTGGAGCCCAAGGAGAGAGCAAGAAGTAGGATGAATAGGAACACGATCTGTACATTGACTTGTCTCTCGACAGCAGTGCGCTTGATTGGTGCGGCACTAACAAGAACTTGTCAGCGAAGAAATAATAAAAATGGCATTCACGGAGAATATCTTACGTTGCATTTCGCATTAATTTCGTCTCGTGCCCTGTAAAGACAGTAAGACCGTACACCCAAGGGGTATTGCGTAGTTGTGCGCCACGCAAAAGAACCTGGTCAGGCCCGAGAGGGACTTGCTTGGGAACGCCGCCATCCATTATAAGGTCCAATGTACCTTCGTACGTGTACAGCGAATTATTAGGGTGTTCTGAGCGTAAGGAGCCATGAAGAAAGTTAACGAGCGAAGGGTTTGTCAGGGTGGAGGTATGGGTTGACGCTTGCTTGATCTTGAGATTGGTTTCGCTGTTCCTCGTCAGTGTTCGAACCGAATTAAAGGTGGGACAACGACTCACCCATCAAGATTGGAGGTTTCAATGTAGCACAGTCCCTCAGGCTCACTCGAACTTAAAAGCAACATATCTGCTGGGATGAAGTCATTGCTTTCGAGTCGAACCACATCTCCAACACGAATGTCCTTCCATTTCTTGTCCGTGAATGTCGATTGCGGTGAGAGAACTTTTGCTTTCCGCGAATTCAGTTCGCCGTCTGATTGGTGGCGTTTCTTCACTCAAGGTTCAAGACATGACGGGGGCATTAAATAGTTGCAGCTTACCAGGTCCTCTTGAACTTCTTTAAAAGCCGAAGCCATTAAGACAACTGCCAGTGGAGCAATCGTTGTGTACCTATTTGTAGGTGAAACGCCGGGTATTTGTTGAATGCATGCTGTGAATAAGAAGAATAAATTGGCGTATTTCGAGAATTGTTCTACGAAAAACGTAAGTTTCAACAAGCGCAGGACAAGAGGTGAGCGCACCGAAGAGGAACTTTGGCAGAAACGTCACAAGATTGTATTTGCTCGTTGAAACAAAATTTGAGCAATACTCCGTATTGGCAATGGGGTTGTTGAGAGCAACCACCCTCTCCCCGGTCAATGCTTGCTCCTTCTCCCATGGCCATCTCCACTTTCGTGATTTGAACCTGGAGAACTTGGAGACAGGTTTCGTAGGTGGGTTTTTAGAAGAGGACTCGGGGTAGGATTGTCCGTTGCCGGGAAGAAAGTCGTCGTCATCGAAGTTCCATCCTTGCGGCAGACCATTGGATGAACTGGAAGGCACAGTGCCAGCAGGAGGCGCTGCAGAACGCGCTAACGGCAGACCGCTTTCTTTGGATTGCATTGGTGCTGGTCTTCCAAATGCGGAATCAGGCAGGTTGTCATCTTCATCGTCGAAGAAAGGGTCCATGAGTTGCGGCGAACGATCGGAATACGGGCCTGCCGTAGTACTGGCAGTTGAAGGAGGATAACCATTGGCAGGCTGGTACTGTCTTGTTGCAGGATTCGCCTGCGACACTAGCCGTAAAAAGTCCTCACTCATGGTGGTGAAGAACAGTCAGGCCGCTGCCTGAAGAGGAGACAGAAAGTTGTATGTAATGCTATGCCGCTGCGAGCGACCACGCAGTCTCGCAACCGGTCACGCTCCTGCCACACACTCGCAAATATGCCTACTTATGGTGTCAGTCTCGATGACGTTACGCCAACGTCGCGTGCCGATTAAGTATGACTCTCACCAAGAGGAAGAATGCCGGCAAATCTGGAGACAAAGCAGCAGAGAAGACACAATTCTACGAAGCAGGAACGGATGAGTCGAAAGAGAGGCTACGAGAGGAAGTAACGCAACTAAAGCAAAAAACCAAGGAGGTATGCGCGTCGCCTATCGCCCCCACACCAGATAAATGACGGGACACCCAGCGCCCGTTCTATAAGACAGGCCGCTTTCTCTTTCCACTGGGCATATTCTGTGCGTAATTCTTCAACGATATTGTCTGCTGAATCCTCAGAATGCGTCAAGTTGGAACACTGCTAGGACTTGCCTTTGTTGAACCTAAAGACATCGAAGATCTTCAGCTTCAAGTCTCGACGCTTGTAAACCAATACGACATCAATCTCCCCCAATTGCCAGGCTTCGACCTCTCTCGGGTGGAAGCCGAGTGGACGCGTTTCCGGAACAGTGTCCCGGAGTTCTGGAAGTTCAACAACGACGGTCGAGAATTTCAAGTTGGAGAAGCAATGAAAGCGCGGGGTTTGTCGGCGGAATTGCCGGTGATTCTCATTCCCGGCATTGTGTCCACTGTGAGTTATGAAGTTATTCTATGCTCAGAACGTCCTAAACGACTACCTCAGGCTCTAGAATCATGGTCAACAGCCCCTGAATACCGTCCTTTCTTCCGTGAAAAGCTATGGGGTGGCTTCAATATGCTCTCTCAGGTCACTTTCAACCGGGAAAGATGGATATCTGCCATGATGCTTGACCCTATTACCGGCCTTGATCCTCCAGACGCCAAAATTCGAGCAGCTGAAGGCATAGATGCTGCCAGTTCTTTGATTCAAGGGTATTGGATATGGTACGCATTCGTCTGCTCGTCCGCCATCTGTATCTTCACAATTTCTTTTTCAAGGTCAAAAATCGTCGAGAACCTGGCCGTTGTAAACTACGACACGAATAATTTGTATCTTGCGCCTTACGACTGGCGGGTGTCCTATTACAACCTTGAAGAACGTGATGGGTACTTCTCCAAGTTGAAGTCGACGATTGAGAATCTCAGGTATAATAACCCTTAAAGCCACACGTGCGTGATATCGAGCCCGCTCATCTACTATACAGGCAGCGCCAACGCAAGAAGGTTGTTATTGCTGCACACTCAATGGGATCTACCGTGAGTAGTTCGACGCGGAGTTCTTTCTGTGGTGCCCAGGGCTGAGCGCAATTACCCAAAGATTCTCTTGGTACGTCATGACGCCTAGTGAATCCACTGCCCGCTTATTCGACGCAGTACTTGTGAGAATCGTGTTGCTTTCTAGTTGTCAGACCGCTCAGAGTCCAACTCAGTTTCAAATGGGTGGAATCGCCTGATCATGGCAACGGAGGACCGACATGGGTAGAGGTATGGCTCCTCCCCTTCTTGGTGTTTCCCGCTTAGTGTCTTCTAGGATCATATTGAGGCCTATATCTCGATCGCAGGAACCCATCTTGTACGTTATAAGTACTTGTATGCTTGAACACTGACTGGTCTCTGGCAACCATCGCAAGGGTGTCGTAAGTGACTGCTCAGTCCTTTGTGAAAAATGCTTAAGGTGAATAGGCTAAGGCCATGGCCGCCTTCTTGTCAGGTGAGATGAAGGATACAGTACAGATGCACCCAGCCGGTGCTTATGGTGAGTTTAACTTGAAACACCCTGTAGATGCGAACTCAGTGCCTTTCCTGGTAGTTTTGGAGCATTTTTTTTCTCGGAAAGAGCGGCAAAACCTATTTCGGAGTTGGGCTGGTAGTGCCAGCCTGTGGATGAAGGTAAATCTACCTTGGCACGATCCCGAGATGCTGACGTGGGTTGCTACCAGGGTGGCAATGTCATTTGGGGCAATGACACGCACGCGGCTGACGACGAATGTGATGCCTCACACAGTCACGGAGAGCTTATTGCATTCAGAGATACTGCCCTCCCAGATAACGACCCGGAGACGAGGAATATGACCGCCGAAGACGCTTCGAACTGGATATTGGAGCATACACCGTCGACATTCCAGGTGGGTGCGTTAGGTGTAGTGTCCTTCACCTTCTTACTGGTATATGCAGAAAATGCTTCAAACAAACTATTCTTATGGCATTGAACGTGATGAAAGGCAGCTGAAGCGGAATGACGCTGATCATAGAAAGTGGTCCAACCCGCTGGAAGTGCGGTATGATGCATCAACTACATCGTCTTCCAACCAACTAAGGACGAGACTTGCAGGCTTCCGAATGCGCCATCAATGAAGATTTACTGCGTGTACGGCCATGGCAAAGAAACTGAGGTATGTTGATCTCCACATGCTTCATTCATTTGGTTTCTAACACCCACCGGCAGCGTTCATATTGGTATGGCTTTCACGACATTTTGTCCCTGTTGTGTATGACACCCACCTGCAGGTATGCGCGCGGCCAATATGAGAGAGACGAGATCACAATGGATGCTGTGAACGCCTCGTGCGTAGAACCTGACATGCACGGCTGCGTCAGCGCGCGGCCGCCGTTAGATTTGCCCATGTCTAGACGAAGTTGGATAGACGCGGCGTACACCAACGAGACTGCCCTGCCGAAGACACGGAACGGCGTTAAGATGGGTGAAGGCGATGGGACTGTCAGTCTTCTCAGTTTGGGTGCGATGTGCGTCGAGGGTTGGAAGCGTAAACGATGGAATCCCGCCGGTATCAAGATCACCACAGTCGAGGTACGTACCCAACACCTTCTATTAGCCTTCTGTCTTCTGAATCGGTCCGGTTAGCTGCCTCATCGCCCGGTTACGACGATTCCTCGTGGAGGTGCTAATACAAGTGACCACGTCGACATCCTTGGTTCCACAGGCTTGAATGAAATTATCCTCAAGGTGGCAACTGGCGTCGGCCACGAAATAGAAGATAGTTTCGTTTCAAATATCAGGGAATATGCGCGTAAAATAGAGTGGGACTAATGGCATTATATGTCCCTCCCTCGATACCGTAATGGGCGTATGATTACCTCCAAGCGTCCTAGAGAATGGACGAGGTCTACAATAGACGGGGACTTCTGCTTCCAACCCTACTCCTGCTCGTCTTTTAGCGTGTCGGTGACATATTCGACAACACCATGGACAGTAGCCAAGTAGCTTTCCACCACTTTCTGAAATGGAGCATCTATCTGGGGAAGATGCTGCCGCTCTTGTAGCCCCTCCACTTGAAGAATCTTTTCGTAGGACTGGCTGGTAAGGGCATAGAGCAGTCCATCATCCTCAGCATGTTTAAGGAGGCCCACGCAGTGAGATGCTGCAGCACGAAGTTGGTCGATATCTAGCGTGGAAAGTGCATGATGAAAAATGTGCGACAGCACAGCAGGTTTTTCTGCTAGAGGGTCGAGTACAGCGAAGTATTCATTCCACCGAAGCCAGAAATCGGTATCGGAATCGTGAAACCACACTCGAAGGATATCCTGAGGAACACTGACATTTAGTACCAGATGAGCTAGAGAAATAAGTGCAGGGCTCCTACAATCGTGCAGCATATGGATATAAGTTTCATGAACATGGCGCGCCATTCAAATGACGAGCCAGTATCCACAAAGGCCTTGAAGTAGCCTTCAGCTTCGTCACTCAACAGGATGACACTGGGATCTGGATTATCTTGATAGTAGCTCTGAACTGAAAGAGCATTGCTCGCTATGTTGATAGCGCGAAGTCGATGAAATTCGGCCATGGTGAGCAAACGAATGAGGCCCGGTATCTGCTCATAGATGGGTGTAGGATAGAGAATGCCTTTGATGGCATAAAGGATGAAGTCAAGCGGCGGAACTCTCGATTTCAACGCGTCTCCGTGTTCTGAAAGTGCGGCATCTAGTAAGCCTGACGCACGGAGTCAAACCGGTGTTTGTCAGACCTAACGTCGAAGGTTGTGCGAGAGCTGAGTAGTGAGGACTCACCAAGGACGAGCTTCGCTTTTGAGACATCTGAAGGAGGGCTCGTCCCTTTCGAGTGTTCGACGCTTCCTATCGTATCTTGAATACCTTTGAGTGGATCCATATGCCCTGGGTGTGAGGGTGTGCATATGGAGAATGAATGGAAGGCAGAGTTTCTTAGCACTGTTCGACGGTCGACGAGTCCAACTCCAGCTTCAACTTGAAAGGATGTCACGAACGCGTCGACTAACAGCCGTGACATCGTCATGTGGTCTTTATATGTTCCCACGTGGCAGAAGTGCCGAAAATCGAATCGGAAGCGGTGTCTTTTCCTTCCACCTCTCGGCTCTGGAACAAGCTCTCGACTTTCATATTAATAATAGTGCTCTGGCCTTTCTACTAGAGTACCGAAGAACGTTCACTCCCCCCCCCAAGAAATTTTCAACAAAGCTTCAGACACTTTGGCCTACTAACTAGGCCGCTCTCAGCAGTGGTGCGAAGTCTGAACTTGAACCTGCCCGGAAAGTGTCTTTTGGGATGCACGACACAGAAAATATCCTTTCCTCGGTACAGCTGTATGCTCCTCACGACCGGACACTGCCCACTTTTTCATCCGCGGAAGATGTAGGCTTCCAGAAGGACGTCTGTGAAGACATGGCAGTGATCGCGATTTTGGTGAACCTCACGATACGGGGCTCGCACACTTATCTCGTCTCGGAGAAGTGAATATCAGGGAAAGGCTTCGCGGGCTATGCATCGGGCAAGCAAGGTTTAACTGTGCGCTCACTCTGACAGAAACTGTCTCCGAGCATGGGTCCGGCCGGTCGTTTCATGTTTAATTTTGCTTGGAAGAAGATTCTCGGCGTCCGCGGTCGACTCTGTCTGGAAGTGCACGTGGTGCCTTCTGTATTTGGAAATCAGCCTTCCTTTACGAGCCTTCTATATGTCACCCCCGTATTTAATCGTCATCCCCCTTGCGATCTTTCAGCCGCCTATCTTTCTTCCCCTCCCTCTCTTGTATCAATGCCGTCCGCAATCAGTTCTTCTCTCCCTCCCAGGGTATTTTTCTTTACGATCGTCGTCGACACACTTACAATTTCTGGCGTTTTAGCACAGCCAAGTTCTTGTCATCGGCGGCGGTCCTGCTGGCTCCTATGCTGCTGCTGCACTTGCTAGGGAAGGGATTAGTGTTACCCTGCTCGAGTTTTCTAAATTTCCTCGGTGAGACTCAGCTACTTCTTCTCAGCGGTGCGTCCTGACTGTATGCGGCAGCTATCATGTTGGCGAGAGTCTAATACCGTCTGTCCGACATTATCTTCGTTTCATTGGCGCCGAAGAAAAGATGATAAAGCACGGGTTTGTTAGAAAGGTCGGTTTTTGCCTCTCAATTTCTTGATCTCCCTTGATAGTAGCGATTACAGCCCGGGTCAGCGATCAAGTTTAATCAGTTCAAACGTGAAGGGTGTAAGTTAGAGTCTGCCGTAGAAGATGCTCCTGACCCCAATTTTGAATCTCTCAGACACCGATTTCGTTGCTCTGGGGCACAACAATAACGCATGGAACGTGGTAAGCATTTTCCTCTTCCAAGTGATCGAAGCGCTGACTTCGAAAAAGGTTCGGTCAGAATTCGACCACATGCTCCTAAACCATGCCCGTTCTTCAGGGGCATCAGTGTACGAGCAGACAAAGGTTGAATCGGTGTCATTCTCTTCCGCGGATCCCGATATCCCCGTTTCGGTATCATGGACGCATACCCCTCCCCCTTCTCCCCCTTCTCCCCCACCATCTCCGATTGAACCAAAATTCTCTGGAAATTTCTCCTCTTCTCCGGAAAGTCCATCAGCACCCATACGCGGCGAGACTAGTTTTGATTACCTCGTCGACGCAACTGGCCGCGCTGGCATTCTGTCCACTCGTTATCTTAAAAACAGGCACTTCAACGCCTCATTGAAGAATGTTGCGGTATGGGCCTATTGGCGCAATGTAGGTGAATATGGAACAGGGTCGCCGAGACAAGGATCACCCTGGTTCGAAGCTCTGACAGGTAAGCTTACCTTTGGCCTCCCGGATGTCCTGTGTTCTCACTCAATATTTCTAGACGAGTCTGGCTGGGCTTGGTTTATTCCTCTCCACAATGGGACGACCTCGGTTGGGGTCGTGATGAACGAGAAGATTTACAAAGCCAAGCTGCAGCATCCGTTGCCTCCTTCTCCCTTTCCGGAGAGGAATGCATCGGTGCCACCTGGTTCAATCATGACCGGACGGTACTTGTCTGCTCTTTCCACGGCACCTGGTGTCGTCAAATTGATCACTTGCTCTGGGATGCTAGAGGACGGAAGCGTCAAGAGTGCAAGCGACTTCAGCTATTCTGCACTGTCATATGCTGGAAGGAGGTATAGGATTGTGGGCGACGCGGGAGGTGAGATGAACCACATCCTAGTGATTCTTGGGACTGACAACAACGATCAGCTTTCATCGACCCCTTCTTCTCGAGCGGAGTTCATCTTGCCATGACGTCGGCTCTATCTGCTGCCGCTACCATTTGCGCTTCTCTTCGAGGGCACTGCCCGGAGCATCTAGCATCAGAATGGCATACACGACGTGTTTCAACCAGTTACACTCGGTAGGCCTACCAGTTGTATACACTGTCCTTTTCCTGGAATTTCTGTAGGTTCCAAGTTGTCGTCTTAAGCGCCTATAAGCAAATACGTTCGCAAAGTGACGACGTTCTATCCGACATAGACGAAGACAACTACGACCGTGCATTCTCCTTTTTACGGCCAGGTTCGTGGCAACATATTCGCCACCAGATTCCAATTTATTGATATTCTCAAAGTCATCCAAGGCGCTTCAGATATGGGGGCCCGCCTCTCAGAGGCGGAATTGCAAAAATCCCTTGACTTCTGCGTGAAGCTGTTCAATCCAACGTGCCCAGAGGACCACGAACGTGTTTCCCAGAGCACTGCGGTGGCAAAAGAATTGCTAGACGTCGCAGCACCAATCGTCGACCCGCGCATATTTGAAGATACTCTCAATGTTTCCCTTCCCGCCTCTGATGGAGAAGACCCCGCCAACTTGTCCGACAACGAAAGGGCGGTCGAAACCAGAATGGTTTTAAGCAAAATAAATGCCAGACGTGTCGTTCACTCAGAGTATGCTATCAATAATCTCGAACTCGAACCACTAGAAGGGTATGTTGTAAAGCTGGAACGTGGAAAACTAGGTTTGACCATTGCATCTTAACTTTCTGCAACAACCTTTATTTTATAGCATGCCGTTCGCTGCTAGTCTGTATTAAAACCTACATGGGCGGTTTTACTTCCATTATCCCACTGCTTTCTTAGTCGTCTGTCATCCGTGTAGCATATCTGTAGCTCCAAACCCTTTCTCTAGATTGTCACCCGTTTTTGTATCCCTACTCTTCAATCTACTTTTTTCGGTCGTTCGCCAGTTGTTTTAGGTCTCATCGTACCAACAGCTTTCGAAGGCTCATCATTAATCTTCGTGATATACATGAGGGTCGTAAAGAGGTCGTGAGGAGATAATAGAAAGAATTACGTGGCATCAATGAAACAAAGGAGGTCACGGTTGCACGGAGACGACTATGGGAAGCCAGTATGTGGAATGTTCCTGTCTGTGGGTGGTTTGTTATAGATAGCCTGAGGCATATACGTCCGATCATCTGGGTAAATAGATGACGGCAGACCTGAACGGTGGCCTGCAAGAGGGACAGCCGACCAAGACAGTTGATCAGTATCGTCGATCTCGTGGGCAGCTTCGCGCCGATGAACGGACTTTCGATGAGGGATGGCTGTACGTTCTTCCTCCGCAAGCGCCTGCAGGATATCTGTCCGTGGAGCAGGAGACACCAGTCCGGCATTCTGGCTGACATCTCTGCTCGGAGAGCTTGGATTGTGACGAGGATGCAGGAGAGTTGGAAAGTCCAGGGCTTCGCGTGGAGGAACTCTGGATGATCTGGGGCTATCTTTGAACACCTGAGGTGTGGCGTCCATGAGTCGCGGTTCATCTTGATGTCGAAAACCAGGGTTGTACATGTATAGGGTCCGACCATAGAAAGCGGGACTTTCAGTAAAGCTTTGAAGGTTGGGGGGAGGAGTCCCAAGACCCATCCCAGCCGACCTTGAAGTTCGTTGAGCCGACCGTGGCGGCGGCGATGCAGGCACTATTGGCCACTGATCCCGGTAATGAGAGGTCCGCTGTTCGTGATTATCCTTGATAATAAGGCGTTCGCCTTCGGCGAATAGCCGATCCTGTTCATAATCATTATACGCCGCACTGCTGCCCGTGGAATGAATCTTGAACGGATGGAGGATGCTTCGAGGTGGCAGATCGTCGATGTTAGGGTCAATATCGGTCGGAAGGTGACGTGCATCGGGGTGAAATTGGCGGTTAGAATGCAGCTTCGAGGATCTGCGTTTGGACGGTACGAATTCTCGCCCTTCTTCTGGAGGTCCTGACTGAGATATACGATCGTAGATGGAACGCCACCACGAGCGTTGTCGTCGCCCTGCTGGTGGCAGATCAATATCTGCTTTCAAATTTATCCTTCCAGGGCCAACTATACACGAGCATTAGCGGAAAACTAAGGGACTATGGGAAGGCACCTACGTGTGGGATATCCGAGCCTCTCTAATTCATGATCAATCTGTTCTTGCAGACCCTCGCTCCTCTCTCGTCTTGAGTTTAGGCCATATCGATCGTTCTTCCCTAATCCCAGCCATTGCTGCTGTCCTTCGATATCTACTTCCACCTCCTGGTCGACTTCGATTTCTACAGCCGGGAAAGTTACGTCATTGAGTTTAGCGTTCGTTTTATCCTCTTTCTCTGCCTTCGTGAGAGGCATTCCTGGTCCTGGTCTGGTCCGCCCGAAAGCTGACTCGTAATGAGCCGCTCTCTTGGCACCGAAATCAGGCGTAGGTTCTTTCCCTCGCATCTTTTCGTACATGTAGACGCAACCCTCCCAAATCTCTCTAAAGGTCTCGCGGAAGTCCATTGCGTGACCAAGAGATCGCCACTGTGGTGTTTTGGAAGGCGGCGGACCTGATTTGGAAGGATTTTCCATGTACGGCTTGTAGGTAAAGGCACGGATGTGTAAGAAGGCGAAAAGCCTGCTGATACGTCAAGGACAATTATTTTGGGACTTTTCGGGCGGCCTACATCATCTCAAACGTCTCCAGTATAGCACCAATCCCGATGTTGATATCCTCGGCAGTCATATGTTTCGTCTATGATATCTGTCAGAGATAACCATCACCACCAATTCAATTGGAAGCTTACGCCTTTGACCACACCAAACATGCTCAATACAGATAAGCCGGTGGCTTGCCAGAAAGTCAAAAAGACTGAAGACGCACATATGAGCTGTGCAATGGCCAACACGATTTGACTCACCAACAGCTTTGACAGAAAACAATTTCAACAAAGGTTTATGAGGGGCCAACTCTTTTGAAACTGGGACGTAGAGCTGAATGAGACAGTACATAGCAATAGTGACGGAAATTGAGATAAGCAAAATGATCTGAAGAGGGTTATGTCAACTTTAGCGCATGCGAGCAGGGAGGTTCAACGAACATAAACATGACCCCATCCAAAACCCCACGAGCTCTCGCAGTAAAGACCCACATAATCCAAGATGACGGCAGCCAGGGTGGACCTGGACGAATATGGACTGAATTGAGTTTAAACAAAGAGGAAACCCAGACGTACGTAGGCCGTATAACACAGTATTGAAGAACGCCCCATTTCATGAGTTGCAGGAAATAAAGGCCGTCCTAACAACGAGAAATTGAACACTTTGGGCTAGAACGAAGATATCAGGCAAACCTTAGGCTTCCACTTCACGAAACCCATTGGCCACACCCAATTTGGAATCTTTCCACCCTTCTGTCTAGCCAGAGCCCCTGCCTCCCTCGAAAGACCTTTCTTGAGGAAAATTCGTCTTTGCTCTTCTGGGTCGTGGGATAGGTACATTAGGAGCAAGTAGAAGAAGGCTGTCAAAACGATTGCTTCATATGCATCTCGAACCAGGATGATGGGTGTAGATTGATTCTTTCAGCAGACCGTCAGAGTATAACGAGGAGTGAGAATCGATAGAACTCACCCAGAACAAGAAAGAAGCGAAACTAACGATAGCATATAAAGGCACCAAGAAGAGCAGACGAACGATATCTAGTAAACAGTAAGGTGGAGCTGGAAGGTTGGGCACTGTTTTGGACGTACAGCGTTGTTCGCGTTTCTAATGCAAAAATATATATGAGGCAACAATTAGAGGCAAGAACAACAAAGCCATACGTTAGTATACCATTGCAGATGCTTGCTGATGAGCCAGAAGGAGACGACCGTGGAGATTAAAGCAAGAACACCGGAAATAATCCAACCAACCTATTATCAAGTTAGATAGTTTCTTTCAGGGAGTGAGATGCTCTTTCACGTGGTAGGCTATAGAGAAACCATGAGCTTGCGGTCACCAGTGAGACCATAACACACCTTGAAAGTTCATATTCCCGTTCTGAAAGAGGGGTGGTGGATCAATTTCCGCCCTGTGCTTAAAACATCGGTCTTCCGAAACCGTATGGTTCGACATGGACGTCGTTTTGAACGAGTAGTTGATCCCGAAAGGTTCTGATTCTCCAGGAGGTCGAGGAAATAGGACTGCAATGGATGAAGTCGTCAACGGAACAGCAGGAATGCTCGGTGTCGAGAGTTAAAGGTATCGCGAGATCGTAGACACAATCAACGAGCGAAGCAACCGTCCTATACGTTCCCCATGCAGTGTACTAGCACTTCAACCAAGAAGCTGCCAAAGGGTCATGGCCGTGAAGCAGAGAAACTATGAGCTCGACAAGTACAGCTGCCATATCAGGAAGCCTTGCCCACGGCTCACCCATTCCCATCACCGGTCGACGCGTCGCGTCCAAGTGGGCCAAGATACAACTTTCAATACTTCCCTCCCCTCGACTTCAATGTTTCCGGCTTTTTTACACAATCACGGATGATAACATTCTCAGATTGCTTGCCTCTTGAGCTACAATACTTAACGTGGAACTTCGGCCAAATGCCTCTTGCGATTGGCCGTCGCGGCTCATCTTCCGACAGTGTGGTTCTATGTCCGCACTCCGCTCGTTTTTTTATCTTCTCAGAACCCTCGTCTCCGCGGTGTTGACGTGAATTTCCATCCAGCTCTTCGTTGCCCATGTGCACTCTCTGCACCTGTCTTTGTAAAGTGAAATATTTATGGACTTGTCCCAGTTATTGATAGAATCCTGACCCCGAATTGTATACAGCTCCGACTTGTTCGAGGACTTGCCGCCGAAACGGCACAACGTCAAGCAGCCTTCCCCATCTTCTTTGAGTTGGAACCACCGAATTCTCGACTACCAGTGCCTCACTCGATCCGAGCATTCACTCTACGTTTTAAATCCATAAAACTGGGAGACTATCCGATTTTCGTGCTGGACTTTTCGAGGTTGTCGCAAAGGTTGAGCAAAGACCGTATTCGGATCGTCAGAACACAGGTGCAGAGCTCATAGGAATCATCGCTGAGGTGCAGATGGTGCAGCTCATGTGATGGCCTTCCTTTCGTTATCTAGCACGACAGCTTGGGACAAGAAGTTCGATAGACATACCCCTCAATTAGCAGCAGCGGCTCCACCCTCGCCGTTCGGTATAAGATGTTCTACCTGAGTTCTCCTCTGGTGTTCTCGGTCTCAGGATCCCACCTAAACTCGCCTCGAGATGATTGCCTGGCTGGATGTTGTCCTCTTTTTTCTCGCTTTTTCCGAGTCGCGTGTCGTAACAGCGGTGGAGGAAGACGCCTTCGACGGCTTGCAGAACGCCATGAATATCCAACGAGAACGGATGGTGCGCATGCAGCATCTTTTGGGTTCTCCCTTCAGTTCGCCAAAGGCTTCGACCATAACCTTCAAAAATCCTGCTGCAAGGCAATTTCTCGTTGACGGCACCAAGATACCTGATGGTAAGAAGGCGCCTTCTTGATATGCAGCGCCGTGGCTTATATTCGAGTCGTCTTCCAGTCAACTTCGATGCTGGCCCTTCTTGGGCGGGTTTGATGTGCCAAGAATGAGACTCGGAAGTTGTTTTTCTGGTGATTATCTCCGTTGTCCGCTTCTTTCTCTCGGCCATACTTTATATGTCCAGGTTTTGGCCGGCAAACAATCCTGCAAACACGAAGGACCTGGTCTTTTGGACCGACGGGGGACCTGGATGTTCGTCGCTTGAAGGATTTCTGTAAGAGAACGGACCTATATGCAAGCACTGTGTTTCCTCGAACCACGAAAGGGAGACTACTTACTCGGAAAGTTCAGCCTGGTCGTGGGGTCAATCACAGCCTACCCTGTAAGCCCGTAAACTTGCCCAATCGAGTTGTCGTTGAGAGATGGATCTTTTAGGAACCCCTGGTCTTGGATCAATCTGTCCCATATGCTATGGGTCGAGCAGCCAGCTGGAGTACCTCGTTCCCATGGCGGTCTCCTGAGATTTGGACTTACTCTTTTGCATTTAGACGGGATTCAGTCAAGGCTCTCCTAGCATTTCGAACGACGACGAGTTGGCAGCACAGCTGATGGGCTTCTTCGAACAGTTTCTAGATGTCTTCAGTGAGCTTAAGGGCAACAATTTATAGCTGAGTGGAGAGAGCGTAGGCTTCAGCATTTCATGTATTTTCCACCCGACTCTGATGTCATGTTCATCATGCCTAGTATGCTGGGTTCTGTCAGTACAATTGCGGATCGGATTTTGGTTTGGTAAGGACTAACGACACCCAAAAGATGTCCCTTACATTGCAAACTGGTTCTACGAACACCCTGGATTGGATCTATCGCTCAAGGGCATTTGGATTGCCGATCCTTCCCTGTCCTATGGTCTCGTGCAGCAAGAAATTCCTGCCCTCCGTTTCGCCCAGGTTCGCAGCCATTACTTCACTTTTATGCACATGCAGTCTCTAACGTATTGCATTTCTAGGCCAACAAAAATCTATTCCCGTTCAACAGCACTTTCTGGGCCGAGCTTCAGCAAATATCTGACTCGTGCGGCTACACCGATTACCTCGACAAATTGTTACGTACCCACCAGCCGGTCAACTTCCTCTTGTCGGAACAAACGGGACTTTCACGTTGACGCCAGAGTGCCGGATTCATTCACCGGTCCAGCGGGCCATTGGAGTGTAAGTGAGAACAATCAAGCGTGATTCATCATTCTTCCAGCAGGACTATAGCCTCAATCCGGTGTTCGACGTATATCGGTATGTCCGGTCCTCCGGCCCTGTTCCGATTTCTCTCATACCCCGTGAAAATTCAGGGTGTCAGATACGTGGCCAAATCTGTGTAAGTTTTGTGCAGAAAGACTCTCCTTTGCACGTTGATTATTCATTTAGGGAGCGTGCTTGGATTCTCTCGGTCAACTCAAGAATTCATCTGCTTCAACCGGTGCGCCACTGTCTTCCCAATTGTCTGCTACTCTATGTATCCTTACTCAGAATACTTGACATACAGGACTGATGTAAGGTCTTCCACGATACATTGCCCTATCGCTCTTCAACGATTTCGTAGGTCCAAGACGCCATCCATGCTCCCCACATTACATGGAATTCGTGCTCCAACGACGCTGTCTACGTCAATGAAACGACAGGGGTGCCAGGAAGAGACACCTCGATGCCATCAACGCTCAGTGTTTTGCCGAACGTCATCGAAAAGTCCGTCAGAACCGTCATAGTTCATGGACTAGCTGTTCGTCCTATTTGTAAGTGACGTCTCACATGGTACTGACACGGGCTTCCAGGACTTCATCCTGATTGCAGAAGGAACTCGTATTGCTATTCAGTATGTTACAGCACAAGGGTCGACATCATGGAATTGATTGATCGTTGGTACAGAAATATGAGCTGGGAAGGTGCCCAAGGTTTCCAAGCCCTCATTGAAGATGAGACGTTCACAGTCCAAAATATGGGCGTCTACGGGAACATGCACACCGAACGCAAACTCACCTGTGAGCCCATTCATTCCGAAATTTTCTGTGACTAAACCTCTTCCGTACAGACGTCGAGTTCTTTTTCAGCGGCCATATGACGCCTCGTCAGTGATTCTTCCCACTACCAGGTAAATCAAATTACTGATGCATTCCCTTAGAGTTTGTGCCCTGGGCTGCGTTCAACACGATGGCCTACCTCCTGGGAAGGCAGCCCTCTCCCGCCACTTAATTGCACCATTCCTGTACCGAATAGACTGTGTAGTGCTTGAAATAAGAGTTTTCAATTTCGCTTGCATACAAGACGTGGGAAGGAGTCACGCCGTCCCAAAAGTCTAAGCTCAAGGACGGCCGATCAATTTCTTATGATCTGACCTCTCCGCCCCTCCTATATCTATCGTTCCATTCTCTTCCCCTCCCATCTTAGGACTTTCACGTCCTCTACCGGTATCATGGCCGCGGAAACTCTCCCCAAGCATCTTGCAGAACCGATTGATGTTCTTATGATCGATAACTTCGACTCGTTTACCTGGAATCTCTATCAACAACTATCTCTGCATGGTGCAGAGGTCGCTGTCATCCGAAACGATGCCATTTCACCCTTGTTATTCCCTCAGCTTAGGATACGGTCGCTCGTTATATCACCTGGCCCTGGTCACCCTCAAAGCGACTCAGGAATTTCAAGAGCTGCGATCGAATATTTCCAAGGGAGAGTTCCCGTCCTCGGTGTCTGCATGGGGTTGGAGTGCCTGGTTGACCTTTATGGTGGCAAAATTGGGTGAGCGTCACGTCCTTGTCTTTTAATACCCAGCGCGGAGAGAACCAAGCGAAACACGCGTCGAACAAGCCTTGGACGGTCGTCTATTTCACCATCCCCCCTCCTTCTTTGTTACCCTTGTCTATTGAAGGGCCTTGTCTGACTCGTTCGGTTGTAGATATGCTGGCGAAATCATGCACGGCAAAGTCAGTCGTATACGACACGACAATCGTGGTTGTTTCAGGGGCATTCCTCAAGGCATCAAATCGATTCGATACCATTCATTGAGTGCCGCACACACGACGCTACCTGCTGAACTTGCGATCACCGCTGCCACTGAGGAGTCTGGTGTAATCATGGGCGTCCGACACCGAAAGTATACGGTCGAAGCCGTTCAATATCATCCAGAAAGTATCCTCAGTGATGGAGGCAATGATCTCATCCGCAATTTCCTCTTATTACGTGGAGGGCTGTGGGAAGATAACCCAGAGGCCAGAGTTCTCGATAACACACTTCCGCCATTCCCATACGAGGCGCTTCCCAAGGAAATTACGTCGAAACCAGGAGCCACGACCAAAATTCCTTCAATCTTGGAGAAGATCTACACGCAGAGATTGGCCGACGTCGCACAAGCACAAAGCTCCCCAGGCACAACACTAACTGATCTAGAAACCCTTCTGTCCCTCAACATCGCACCACCACTCATTCCATTTGTGTCTCGGATAAAGCAGACAGCGCCCGGACGTCCGTCTCTCTTCGCAGAAATCAAGAGAGCGTCCCCTTCGAAAGGCCCTATCTCTGTCAGCACATCTCCAGCAGCTCAGGCGCTAACCTACGCGCTTTCGGGAGCGCACACGATCTCCGTGTTGACCGAACCGAAATGGTTTCTTGGCTCATTGCAAGACATGCTGCACGCTCGCCTTAGCGTCGCAAACCTCCCCAGCCGACCCGCCATCCTCCGAAAAGACTTCATTTTAAGCCGGTATCAGGTTTTGGAATCAAGACTATGGGGAGCAGACACCATCCTTTTGATCGTGAGCATGCTCCCCGAAGCCTTGCTTCGCGATCTGTACGCCTTCAGTCTGGAACTGGGCATGGAGCCGTTGGTTGAAGTCAACAACGCGAAGGAGATGGAAATTGCACTTTCATTGCCAGCGAAAGTGATTGGCGTCAACAATAGGAACCTGCACGACTTCGAAGTTGATATGAAAACCACGAGTAGACTGAGCGACATGGTGGCTGGCAAGGAAGCGATACTGTGCGCGTTGAGCGGAATTGCTAGTGCCGAAGACGTGCAGAAATATGCGTCTGAGGGCGTTGGCGCGGTGCTGATTGGAGAGAGCTTAATGCGCGCGAAGGACACGGCCGCATTCATCCGCGAGCTGTTCTCTATTCCTCCCCCCAATCCTATATCACCTAAGTGGAATTCCCACCCTCCTCTGGTCAAGATTTGTGGCATCAGAAACAAAGAAGAGGCCCTGGCCATCGCGGACGCAGGCGCTGACATGCTCGGCCTGATGTTCGTCCGAAGCTCACAGCGCACAATCGACATCAGCACTGCCAAGGAGATCTCTCAAGCCGTCCGAAACCAGCGCTTCGACGCTGAACCTACCGAGTCTCAGCCTTCCGCCCCAGAGGACACGAACGTCCCGTGGTTGACTGCGCACGCCACGCGCCTCTCATTGTCTGCGCCACATACCCGCCCGCTCCTCGTCGGCGTCTTCCAAGACGCGCCACTTGAGACCGTTCTACAGACGGTTGCGGACGTCCAGCTTGACATTGTTCAGCTGCACGGATCAGAACCAGTCGAATTCGCGCACCACATCCCCGTACCCGTCATCCGTGTGTTCCACCTCGGCACCGCGGATAAGGACCGCGGGGTTGTCCCAAATATCACGCGCGGCGGCGCGTATCACTTCGTCCTGCTTGACAGCCTGAGGGATGATGGGAGCGGAGTGAGCGGCGGCTCGGGCAAGGCGGTCGACTGGGAGCTGGCCAAGAAGATTGTAGAAGACGGAGAGATTCTCTATGACTCCGTCTCTGCAGAGAAGGAGAAAAAGAGCGAGGCAGGTGCATCTCAGCCTAATGGCTCAAGGGGTCCTGCGACAAACGGAGATGCTGCCATTGAGGTCGCGGATGGCGTCGCACCGCCCAAACAGACCGCATTCCCGCTGCCCATCATACTTGCCGGTGGTCTAACGCCTGACAACGTCTCCGCTGCCATCGCTCAGGTGCACCCCTGGGCGCTCGATGTCAGCGGGGGGGTAGAGAACGTTGATGGATGTGGCAAGGACCTGGAGAAGGTCAGGAAGTTCATTAACAATGCCAAGGGTGTGGTGCCTTCTGATTCGGAGGACGAGGACTCGGAGAGCGGAGTAGAGGAGAATGTTCAGTCCGATGAGGACGAAGTTGAGGAAGAAAATCACTGAGCGTAATGTTTATCTTCGTTCTGTTCGTGCGAGCTTGTATGTGGTTTGTATATACATAGTCGGTTAATTTCTAGTTTGTTCTTTTCAAGCAGCTTGTAACATTCGGCACGGTACTCGATGTATATACCCCTTTTTTTGGTTCCACCCATGGGTGTTGGTGCCTACAATAGGGAATTCCATCTCTCTGGAGACGAATTCGGATTTTCTCTAATTTTGGCAACCTCAGATGGTTCTTCCACACGTACACACAAGGTGGCGCATTCGTAGTCGAGCGGGTGTTTCTCCATATGATAATCACGCCACGGCCTTCTGATCCGGGGGGCATCACCGAAAATCCAGGTCCTCCACCGTTTATCTTCCCGATGTGAGCAGATTTCGCCTCTTGCTCTAGGAAGAAGAACACAAAAACATTGTATATACAGCACTGTTTACATGTACACAAAAAAACACACACAAGGCTAATCGTATCCGTATCGAAACGATGGACCTATGATACCAGCAAGTCCACAGCCAAAGCCACACCCCCAAAAACGACCACAACGATGCTACCAACATCGGCAAACGATATCTGTATCTGGTATCGCTCCAAGTCTTCTTCAAACGTCCAATTACCAATTATCTCCTGGCGTTGTTGATATGGGTGCTCGCGAGCTCGCGCTCGAGCTCCTCGCTGGGGTCGTCCATGATCGGGCTTGGGGGCCTCGCGTGCGCTTTGGCAGCGGCGGTGAACCCAGACGTTGCGCCATGGTGGGGGCCGTACTCTTGCACAGGCGAGTTCATGATCTCGTCGCGGCTGGGGATGGGGAGGCTATTAAAATTGAAGGAGAGGAAGGATCAGGCGCGATGTACTTGAATAACGATGGATGGGTTTACTGACCTATCCTGTCGGCGGATCTGCCCCGCTGCTCTAGCCTGTGCGCGCACCTCGGCACGGAAGGAGTTGACCTCGTCGATGATCAACCTTTTCATACCCTCGATGCTGTCCTCCTCCTCGAAGCCGAAGTCGAATTTCTACGACAAGAATCAAGGTAAACACGCGGTCAGCACCCACCCACATATAACGATGGACTCACCGAGTCGCAAACAGGCTCATCTGCAGGATCGTGCCACACCTGGAGGTATGGGTGGTTGAGTGCCTGTTCACAGCTCATGCGCTTTGCGGGGTCGAAGCAGAGCATCTGCGATAGAAGATCGATGGCGAGTGGATTTGCTTGCGGGAAGAGCGTCGAGAATGGCACCCGAGGCTTGATCGGGAGGGATCGAATGTAATCTTGCGCCTATAGATGATAGAGATTTTCATTAACGGTATTCGGGATGGGGTATGCTAACGGAAGACATACACGGGGTGACCCTACCCTCCTAAGGGTATCCTCGGATGGTGTTCCAAGGTAGTGCAGGATTTGATTGAGCTGGTCGACATAGCTTTAATTTCACCCCAGTTAGTCTAGATTGCAAAAACAGACAGGTTCTGATAGTTATACTCACTCCCTTCCCTTATAAATAGGTTTCCCCCCGAGAAGCTCGGCGAGGATACATCCCACTGACCAAACGTCGATGGCTGTCGACTGTGCATGTCAAGGTGGTCAGAGGGTGATTCGCCAATGAAACGAATGGGAGAAGACATACATAATTGGCAAAGCTCAGCATGATTTCGGGGGCACGATACCACCGCGTCGCGACATACTCTGTCATGAAGCCCTGGTTGCCTGCCGCTCTCGATGTTCCGCCACCAGGGGTATAACCTCTCGCCAGGCCAAAGTCGCAGATCTTGAGCTCACAGTCGGCGTTGACGAGGAGGTTGCCAGGTTTCAGATCGCGGTGGAGAACGTTCGCTGAGTGGATGTACTTGAGGCCGCAGAGGGTCTGATAGATGAAAGATTGGAAGTGGGCGTCAGTCAAAGGTTGGCCTGAGCGTATCTGGATCGTGATAGATATAGAAATGAGTAATTCAGTGCGATGTGCTGGAATATAAGCGCGCACGATAGCGTGTAGATCGGCCTCCATTAGCTCCTCCTGTATACGTGTCATTAGGGGGTCGCTTCGAAGACAAGAAACGCGCTCGTACATAGAGATAGACCTCATCGAAGTTGCCGGTTGGTTGGAAGACGATATCCATGTCGTAGAGGCATGTAATCTGGAGCAAGTTCAATCATCGGTACCGGTTACGGAGAAGCGCCCACTGACGTTTTTGTGTCCACGGAAGTGGTGAAGCAACCTTGCTAGAGGTTAGCAACGAGAAGCGATGGGCGGTCGCGATAACATGCCTGATTTCTCGCAGGCATCGCTTGGTGAGAATACGCTGCAGAGGCGAATTGAGGAACAGGGTGTGCTAGGGGCCAAGCAAGCACAGACCTTTGTGTTGATGTTGGTAATCTTCTTGATAGCGCAGCCCTCGCCCGAGCGGCGATGCTTTGCGGCTACCACGCAGCCATAAGCGCCCTGGCCGAGCTCCTTGACGAACTGGTACTCCGAATCGACGACGAAGGTGGAGTTGAGAGCGGTGAAGCTGTGTCTCTGCATGGTGGCGGTGGACGAGTGTGTGGTGTGGAAGGACGCGCCTGGCCGCTTTAGTGGAAGAGATCGATGATCAGCTGTGTCCGACGATCAAGGGCCAAGCCGCGCCAAACATTGTGCACCGCCGCATCCCTTTCTCGGCCACCGCCATCAAGCGCCCGCGCCCGCTCTCGGCCGATACACTCCCCTTCCCGGCCCGCTTCCGCATGATGGCTTGATGCAGTGTCCTTGGTTGCCTCGCTTGAGCACAGCTCCCATGCTTCGGCACGCCTATAAAACGACCAGAACTGCCGGTCTCAACTCCATTCTCCACCGTTTCACGACCGTAGCTCCTTCACTGGTGCTCAGCCGACACTCCAATAAGAATGGCCGCCAAATTCCTATGCTGCCTGCCCTTGCGCCTCGGTGTGGTCGTCATCTCCTTCCTCCAGTTCCTCTTCTGCGGTGCCGCCGCTGGTCTGCTATGGTGGGCTCTATGGTACAACCACGAGAATGATTGTGAGTTCCCAACGCCCCCTTCTCCCAACCCTCAGCAATGTCTCACCCACACGCACCTCAGTGGCTGCCGTCACCCAGTCGATGAAGACAACGGTGATCATCGTCGGCGTAATATACACCGTCGCAGCCCTCGTTGGTCTCCTCGGATTCCTCGGCGCCCTCCTGCGCAAGAACGCCTTCGTCAAGACCTTCTACGTCCTCCTCTGCGCCGTCTTCGGCTTCCAAATCGGCAGCAGCATCTGGTACCTCGTCACCTTCTACCGCAACCGGGGGCAGAGCCTCGAGGACTGCCTCAACGGCACTACCGACGCCAACCGGATCGCGTACTGCCAGTCGATGGACGCGTACAAGCGCGTGCCTCAGGGCGTCCTGATTGCTTCTGCCATTGTCCCTATCCTCATTCAAGGATGTAAGTGTGCTCTTCCTCCGTGTTGTGTCTGGATACTTACGTCCTAATTCCAGACGCCTGCTACGTTGTGCACCAGTATTCCAACCGCCTGACACAACAACGCGCTCAGCAAGCACGCGCTGCGCAGGTCTTTGTCCCACCAAGTGGGCCCGCATACCAACCCGTCAAGCGTAACGAGGAGACATACCCCCTGACAAACCAAATCACCTACCCCTACGCCGACAACACGCACTCGTTCGGGCACCATGCCCAGAAATCTGTAGACGCAGGCCAAAAGGTCTAAGTTGCGGTTTCTAGTGCTCTTCCTGTAGAGCAGTTAACATTCACGCCATCCTTCACGTCGCGCAACGCATTGGACTCTAATTACATCACATCTGCACGGACTGCATACTTAGTTATGATACACCTTGGAGGTGTCCTGTTGTAATCAAGTTGTAAAAAAAAGAGCACTTCTTTACGACTTCACAACAAGCATGGCCCTTCCTTCCTCGCAATCCTACTTAAACGCCGTCTCGACTTCTTGCTCCAGCGGCACTTCATCAATCCAATCCCACTGCCTCTCAATCGCTGGTCCAAGCCTGTCATAATCCTCCCCATACCGACTATCATCAAACTCATACATCCGCCCAGACTCATACGACCCCCCCAAGACACCATTGGCAGCGGGCAGTCGGACCGCCTCGTACGCCTTCAGAAGCGCGGAGAGGCCATCCCGTGTCGGGTGCATCGCCTTGGAGAGCAAACGGGCAAGAATGAACGCATCCTGAAATATGCTCTTAGCATGATTCTGAATACAGATAAGGAGTGGGCAGATATGCAGATACGATATTTGCACCGCCTTCGCCTCGGACAGGGGAGTAGGTCTGTTCTTACCTCGATCGCTTGGCCTGCACCAGCACCCTGGTGTGGTGCCATGGCGTGCACAGCGTCTCCGAGTAGGACGATTCCATTCCAGTGGTAGAATGGCAATGGTAGGAGATGATGGATCGCCCATTTCGTCGGGTGTTCAATGCACTGCAACCCGGAGTCATATTTTTTTTAGCGCTGAGGATGGTCGATGACTGCGGGTACAGGGAACAGCGTACGTTGAGCAGCTGTTTGACCTCGGGCTCCCACCCTGCGTAACAATCTAAGAGCTCTTGCTTGTCGCAGTACACCACCCAGTCTTCCTGGTATGGTTCGCCGTATCTTTCTGACTGAGAAGCGAAGGTGACGACGTTGACTATGCCCCCCTGCGAGATCGAGTAACTGACGACGTGCTAAACTGAGTCGTATCAAGGGCGATATTTCATGGCTATCCCTGAGCGAAAATACCTTGCTCCTTCCGCAATACTAAATAGAATAATTAGGGATCAAGATCATTTCAAGTAAAAGAGACCCTTACATACCATCATCGGCCTCTCAATTGTCTGATGCAAAGTCCCGTCCTCCTTCCTCGGTATATCGCCAGCGCGCACCAATCCTCGATAAGCAATCGTGCCGGTCCACACCGGGTTGATATGATCCAGCAGACCGGGCTCTCCTCTCGCCTTAGCGGCTTCGCGGTACATTTGTGGTCGAACTTTCGACCTGATCCCGTCCGCGCCAATGAGCAAGTCGCATGCTGAAGTGCTACCGTTGGCGAACTGAAGAGATATTGGTTGGTGAGGAGTTGAGAAAGGTATGGCCTGGTGCGAGTAGGATACGAGACGTTTGCCGAAGTTTACGATTCCTGGAGGGAGAGCGTTGATAAAGACGTCGAGGAAGTCAGCTCGGTGGAAGCGAATGCACTGTGAATTCAAAACGCTCAGAGACAGCCCCAAAATGGTTATTGCTGACATACACCGTCTGAGTGAAATCATTGTTTAGTTAACGAAGGATAACTGAGAATACATTGAGAACTCACAAGGCATTTCAACAAGCTTGAATCCAAAACCTTCCTGTGGTCGGTCCGACCTTCGATAGTCAAACCCAACACCTTCGTTCAAAAGTCATTATTCAGTTTCTCCTTATTCGAATTACCTACAAACTCACCCATTTCTCCCGTCGGCGGTGCATGGGCGATCTTTGCGAACTCGCTCTCCAAACCCATATCCTCCAATATCCGCCAAGTCCGCGACCAAATCATCACGCCTGCCCCAATCTCCTTAAACTGGCCCGCCGATTCGTAGAGCTGTACATCCAGGTGGGAGCACTTCGAGAGCATGACAGCGAGGCAGAGGCCGCCGATGCCTCCTCCGCTGTGGCAACAAAAAGGTTAGGTTAAGCTGTGGTTGAGAGAATTGGCACACCATATCGCCACTCGTAGCTTTCTGCTAGTATCCCGGCTAGCCATGGGCGCAAGAAGATAAGTGTACGAGTTGAGAGGGCCGTGTGTGAGAGCCTTTTTGCATTTGAGGGCCATCTATTTTCGACCTCGGACCAACTAGTAAGCCACAGGGGACATCCTAGCCATTGCCTGCAGAGTATTTGAAGAATATAATGTGCTCTTATGGCTGGGAGATAGTTTGAGTGACGCGCTTCTAGAACTTTGCGGATGGGAAATATTGTCGAGGTGGAGATGAAGGTGAGGGTACATAGGAGACATTGAAGGAGACTCTCGGCTGCTGTTGGACTGTCATGACGCTATGAATACCGGGCCAACTTCCCGCGATAACCGCTGATCTTAGCGCGCGACGCGCGTCGATTTGTCCTGAAGGACCTGACGCTCTTCAACTCTAGGATGCCATTTATCTACCCTACTTCGCAGCTCTCACTCGAAGGGAAGACAATCATAATAGTAAGACTCCAGCCTTCTTGTGTCGGTCTTCACTGATACTTCATTCTCCCAGCCAGTTGTGTCCACCGCGAACGTGGGCCAGCTTGCGGTCGATCTGATCATTGCGAGCTTGTCTCTTCAACGCGTTGCAATCCTCGAATCTGGCTATTGCGTGCCCGTCGTAGGTGCAAGGGAGAACGGCCAGAAGGGGATCACGACTGCCCTCGAACGTAAGCACGCACGCATGACTTCACCTGGCGTTGTGTCCAAGAATTGACGACTCGTCTATGGCAAGTTTATGGCCATCCCGACGTCGACTTCGTCGTAATTCAGCAGAGGTCTCCGGTGTTGAAGGTTAGGGCAAATTCTCTTGGCTGCTGAGATGCCCATTCAGCCCTTCTTTTGCAGTCAAGGAAGGAGGAGTTCATAAAGGCCCTCCTCGATTTTATCAAAGATTCGAAATTTGGCGCTGCGCTATTCATCTCAGGCGTCGACCTCTCGAACAGGACCGACTCTCAAATGGCGTGCGTCCAGCTGCGCTAGCGCGTTTCCATTAAACTCACGGACTCTACGTCCAGAACCCCAACCTATCAAATCCTACCCGAAAACTGCCCTACCTTGGCTGGAACCCCCTTACAACGCCTCTCCTCTCTCCCAATTCCAACATACACTTCACCTGTTTCACAAGGACTCCAACCTGCTGAAAGCAGTTCCAGCACCCCATTCATCCCTGGCAGTGGTATCACTCGCAGGATATTATCTTCAATCCCAAGCGGATGGAACATTCCAACAGCCAGCGTACTCCAATTCGTACTGGAGGGCGACAATCGTGCGGATGCTGGTCTCCTGGCCTCCGTCGTGGTCAAGGTACTAGGGAAGCAGATCACACAGTGGAGGCAACCTGAGAGCTGGAGAGATGGGTTGTTCGGGACGCCTCATGACCAAACCTTGTTTGGATAGGCAAGAAACATAAATGAGCGAAAAAGAAAATGTACAGTACATCTATTTCAAAGGATGATGGGACAATCATCGTTTTCCTGCGATGCCAAGCTGTCCTCTTTTTCCAGCTTTTGTGGCTTGCGACAGTGAGAGGTATGCATATGGATCGAGTCCTCCCTTCTTGACATCACCACGTGCTTTCTAAAGTCGAAGTCAACATCTGTATAACAAGAAATAGCAGGAGATTACTTTGGCCTTGAATTCATGTCCGAGCTTGCGCTCGACTTTTTTCTTCGGTTTCTTCGTCTTGCCAGCAGGCGCCTCTTCCGGATCAGCCATGTCAACATCCATCGCGTCTTCCTCTCGTCTCCGCTTTTTGGTGTCCTTGTTGAACTTGATCTTTCCGTTGGGCCCACGGGTGAAGCCATCGACTGACGTCAGGCCCTCGCGATAAGCAGCCCCGGCAATGTCGCCGGCAGCGGCGCGGGCATTCGCCTCGTCATCCTCGTCACTAGAGTTCTCGTCGATGACCATCTTTCCAGTGTCCTCATCTGTCTTGAAATGGGCAGCGTCCTTGCCAGGTTTCCTACGGCGAGATTGGGCATCTAGATTGAATGTCAAACTTTGACTAAGGACAGAGTAAACAGAAAGAACTTGTTATTTTTGTGGCAGCTCCTTGGAGCAAGTCCATAGGCTCATCGTCGTCCAAACGTAGACGAGCACCTTCAGCTGTATGCTTTTTATGTGATCCAAACGACGCGGCGGGAGCTTCGTCGTCGCTATCGTCCAGTTCACTTTCACTGCCGTAAAGAATGTCCTCGAAAGCATCTCCAGTGGCAGCTTTCGCCAGTGCAGTCTACAAGAAATTCCTCAGATCGTGTGTCAGAAGGGTGCAAGAAGAATACACACCTCGTCATCGTCTCCATCCTCCTCAGCTCTGTTTGCCCTCTTCCGCTTGGTCCTCTCCTTCCTCTTCTTGATATTAACAAGCACTTTTGATGCTTCCTCGTCTCCAGCACATGAATACACCTCATCCCAACTGAAACGTCTGAGCATGCGCTGGAAGATGTGCCGGACCTTGAGCTTGAAGTGGTTCTTGTGATCATGCGACCAGTTCAGCAAAGCGGGGACCAGGTCCTTCAGATGAGGTCGGATGAGGTCTGTTGGGAGGGTGTGCACGGCAAGCTTGACGAAGCCAAGGATTGACTTGACAATTTCGCGGTTGGCGGAGGAGAGGAATACGAGGAGAGTTGATAGGATCTCGTTAAGCATGTTGGAAGAAATTTGATCTGAAGAAAGGGAGAGATTAGGAGATGATCATCAAAAGCAAAGGCAAACGTATATCTACCTTTGAACTCGAAAACAAGGCGCGAGATCGCCGTCACAGTCGCGCTGATCATATGAGGGCTGGCACCAGCAAGACCGCCAGCGATCATCGTCATGAACTCCTCGATATTGGCGACAGCTAGAAAAGTGCCACGATCAGCATCTCACCACTAACGAAAGACGAGGGGTGTCATACCATCTTCAGCACCATCTTCATTCATCCCATCAACCAGACTCCTTTTGACGACACCACCACAACTCATTTTCCTGCCCATCGCAAGGACGACCTCAAATGCAGCCATGCGTGCCTTCTCCGATGGCTCCTTCGTCCCTAGGATAGCCTCGGGTATCAGAGAAGGTATGATATGCATCGCAGCCGGTGGTAGCAGAGAAATCAGCGAGGCAAACAGGTTGAACCGGTCCTTCTTCGCGGCCGGGGTGAGGCCTTCGGTCAGTTCGTCCAGCTTGCGTAGGACAGCCTCTGCATCTACGGTCACTTTTCTGTGCTCGACGAGCTTGGAGAGTATCTTGTAGCCACGCTTTTGGACGCCGTTGTCTTTGCAGCTGAGAACATCAGGTGTTAGTGTAAGTGCAAAGAGGGACTTGGAATCGGCGACGGAAAGGCTGGGTAAAAGGAGGACAAGGATATCTTGCGAGGTGGTGGTCATGTTGCCAATGTCTCCTATAGCGTTGGCGTTTGAGGGGTTCTTTCGAGCCGCAGGGAGGTTGGCCTTGAAGAGCTGCATGACTTTGACATAAGCGCCGTGCACTTCCTGCAGAAGAGCATGAGACTGCGAACATATACTTCTGGACGGTATACGACGACCCATACCTGTTCGCCAGCGATCGAAATCCATGCTGTTATCACATCACCGACCATACCCCTGGAATCGCGTCCAACACTGCCATAAACATTGAAGAAAACTGCGAGCCAGCTTTCCATTTGTGTCCGCAAGAAGTTGAGGTTTTCTTGAGCTTCTTGTTGCGTGCGGGCTGACGGAGATCGAGCTACTTCTTCATCTGAGGCCTTTGAAGCAGCCAAATTTGAATCTACGAGAGACTTGAGAGCCTTCAGAATCGATGGTCGGAGTTCTGTTTGTCCGTACAGCAGTTGAGACAGAAGTTGGGCAAACTCTGGCGTCAAAGACTATCATTTGTTCAGAAAAAATCCTCAGTGAAAAGAGTTAGATTACTTACAGTTTTGAGATCTGCTGAATCTGAACAGTATCCCGCAAGCCCTGCCCATACCTGGCCAACAAGAACACTCCATACCTTCGCCTCAGATTGACGGCCTTCGATCTCTGCCTTCTGCTGCAAATCAAACATCCTCTCACTCAGAGGTACAAAGTAGGACACGAAATGAGAAAGAGGGGATGGATGTGGCTGGGCTAGAAGAGGGAGTAAGAACGCTTGTGGTTCTGCTCCAGGGGCGCTAGGACATGGGTTTCAACATCTTTTCAGTAGAGAAAATGGTATCAGAACCGTACCGGCTAGCGGGATCAAGATTCAAAGGGAGGATCTTCAACAATACTTCAGGCCCGAGAATACGCATTGCTACAGACAAGGTGCCATCTGCAGCTTCCTTGTACTCGAATCCCTTCGATATCCTTAATTCGGCAATCTGAACGATGAGGGGTGCGAGGAGAATTTCCGCGGCTGTTGATGAGTTTTTTGACTCCTTGTATTTGAGGTTGGTGATAAGAGACGAAACTACCGACAATAATTCAGGAATTGCCTGCGCATAGTTCAAGGAGTCAATCGCTTTCGCGACTTGCGAAATGATCTTCGAAATGGTACAAGTTGCCTCTGATCCTGAGGTCTGCACGGCAGTTTTGATCATAATCGGAGAGAAGCAAGACGCGATTGAAGAAAGAGATTGAGCAGTTGCCTTTCGTGTTGCTGCATCTGTGGAATCCAGGAAGCTCCATACGCTCTTCCAGGCTTTACCGACTTCTTCTTCCGCTTGCTCAGGATTCGTAATCTTGTACGCAACCAACGCACCACCTAAGACCTGCACCCAGCTTGCGGAGAGTGTAAAATCGGACTTGGAAGGAGGCGATGATAGGACGACTTTCAAGACTTCTGACAGCTGGTCACCAAAATTGCTTGATTCGTTCGCTGCTGAAGCAACAAAGATATCGGACATGACGGAGTACGATGATTGCGAAAGATAGGTGTTCCCAAGTCGGGGCAAGCTTAAGAGGAGAGTTGTGATGGAGGGAAGTGACTTTGAATGGTATAATGAGAAAGGGTATCGTGAAGAAAAAATAGACGCGTACATCGGGAGGAAGATGTGTGATTAAGGGCCTGAGGAAGGCGAGAATATGAATCCCTACTTCTGCCCCAGGATTTGCACTATTCTTCGCGCCTTTCCCTCTGGCAAAGGGGCTTGAGCTTACTTCCGCAAGCGCGCTTTTCACCCATTCAGCAACTCGTTCAGCATAAGGATGTCGCATAAGGGGAGTGGGTGGATTTGCTAGCAGATCTTTGACGACATCGGCAGCCTTCTTGCGCACTTTGGGACGCGGGTCGGCACACAACTGCAAGATTGATGCGAAGGTTTGTCGAACGCCTTGAACTTCCAATTGTGATCGGTCGAGGACCTGGAAGATAGCGTAGTAGAGAGAAAGTTGTGATCGCAAAGCCGGCGCGTATTGGCTCAATGCCGGGAATAGAGGGGCGGTCAAGGATAGCAGTGTGTTCAAATTCGAGCGAATAACGGGTGCTGGGGTAAATGGGGCAACAAGGGCAAGAAGATAGAGTTCGGCGGGTAGTATAGCGCTGTCTTCAAGTGAGATATCCTTCTTCTGTATTGTTCCGTCTAATGTTGTCAAGATCGCTGCGAAATAAGCTGTCGGTGTAGTCTCCGCGTGTTGTTCCTTGAAGGTAGATTCCAGTGCGATCAAGAGATTTGCCGGGATTTTCTGATGAGGTAGAGAGGAAGACGTATGAGGGCGAATCTTGGCAAGTGCTTCCTCCATTATTGCAGCAACTGGAAAGAAGCTCAAATATCTCTTCCAATCTCGTCCATCGAGCGAGGATATCCAAAATTTTGCTTAGTCATCCATCACGGTGCTCTTGCCCGATCAGAGTCCCAAAATGGCACTCCAAATGCATGCACGTCCCGCCGTCTGTCTCGTACCACCAGTTCCACTCTCTCGCCGCGTTGGTTGACCCACCGTGCTTTTTGTGGCAATGCCTACGGGGACGCCAACTCCTTGGTCATATGCTCTGATACGGTACGCTGCGCGTTTCCGAATCTTGCAACGTTGTACTTACTTCACCACCATAGGTTCCTCTTCCGATTTGTGCTCAAGATATTTTACGGATCTATCGTCATTGAAAATATTGATGCTGTACCAAAAACTGGAAGGCCTTGGTGCGAGATCCGAATTTCTTCTTCCCGCTGCAGCACTGAGTTGCATAAATCAGCATTGTCTGTGCCAACCACAGCAACTCACTCACGGACGCGTTGTAAGCCCACAAATCAATCTAATAAGATCTAATATAACGAGCCGCACTCATTCTAAACCATAGACTGCTCGTAACTTCTATTCCGACTAATGTATGTGGCTTTCTGAACGAACAATGAGCTGTTTCGAACTGTGTCTCTAGAAACGGAACATGCTCCGTCTCACGGCGAAAGCGACCCAATTTGGTCATCGAACATTTACAAGCTGGCTCATTGAATCCGCCGGAACGGTTCCTATTAAGAGAAGAAAGGATCACGGAGATGCAGACAACTCGGAGGTGATGGAGCACCTTATGAAGGTGCGAAATAGAGCGCTGCTGCCGCTTGGTTTAACCCTTCGTGTGTAGGCTCTCGAGCGAGGAGATGCCGTTTGTCTATTTCCAGAAGGGATGAGTCGCTACCATCCTACTATCGCACCTCTCAAGACGGGAGGTTAGTGCTCCCAAATGTTCGCCTAGACACGCCGTCTCATCCGTCCTGCAGTGGCCAGGCTTGTCTCCGACGTTCTCTCGAGAAACAGGGATGACCCAGACTTTGAAATTTCGGTCCTACCGGTTTCAATCACATACATGTTGCCCTTCTCCGTGTTCTCCGCCTAGTCGAAGGCTGACCTTTCTTGAGTAGGCATCGACAACACTTCCGTTCAGATGTCTTGGTCACCTTCCAATCACCACTAACGTTCACTCCCAAGGTTTTCATCGAGTTTTGTGACGACTCCCTTCTCATAACTCACATGTTGCACAATTGTAGAATAATCCCGAGCTCCTTAGTCCTGTTGAATTCACGAACGTGCGTGAGCTAACAGCTCAGCTGCACGATAAAATCGCCAGTGGAACATATGACTCGCCGTCCTGGGACCTCATACGCTGTGCGAAGCTTGCTGCGCGAATATACGCGCCGCTCGGAACGATGATGACTCTCGGCGATCATGTACGAATCAGTCTTTCATTTCTTGAGGTCTTCAAGTCACCTCAGGATTACCTCCCGGCCGGGAGCGAAACTGAGGTTGAGGAGCTTCGTGATCTACAATCATGTCTCAAGGCAAGCTATCCTTTTGTCTTATTGTTTGAGCGAATCATTTTGACCGCTCAACACAGGCTTATCAAGATCGCCTTGCGAAATGGGGGATCAAGGATGATCGCATCCGACGGCCTCTTCCTCGCCACACCATTCTCTCTCGACTCATCATTCGCTTGATGTGGTCTGTCTGCCTCTTCGCCGTCTCGCTGCCGGGCCTGGCTCTCTGGGTACCTATATTTGCCACCACTTTTTACGCAGTGCACAATTTCAAGAAGACCGGACCCATCTTCGACACCTGGGACGAGATCGCGCAGTACAAGCTCATCTACGGCCTCATGTCGGGAATATGTGTCTGGATATCCGCAGTGGCACTGACGTTGCCGTTCGCTGTTGTCACCGTGTTTTTGGTCCCTGCGTTCATGTGGATGACTCTGCGCTGGTTCGAGGACGCAGTTGCCAGTTTTCGGGCCTTCACGGCGTTATTCCGCCTGCTCCGCGTGGGCACCCCGACATTGAAAGAGATGCATGAGATCAGGAGGGATTTGCATTCTCGTGTCGTAGAATTGGCGGTCCGGAAGTTGAACCTGCCCGAGGATCCCGAAATGTACTTTGCCCGAGTGGGTGGAAGGGAGAAAGGGCGGATTAGAGGCAGTTGGGATAGCCGAGCAAGGTATTTTTCGATCAAGAGGAGGCGCAAACGCGATTGGAACGAGACACTACGCCTATACGATAAGGTAGATTATCCAGAAGACGACTAGATGTAAGCTTCTTGGTCTTAAATTAATATTTCACCGAAATGAATGGAACTCTGCATTTCAAACGAGCGACAATGGTAAGTACAGCGAAAATGTCGAAACTACATACATATAATATACAACTATTCTACAACGTCCTCGGCAAGGAGATGTACGAAGTCCTCAACAAGGGGACGAATAAATGCTACACGCCAGGCAGGGGATGTTTAAAGCTACAAGGATGGGTCACGCTGTTAGATTCGCGTTGGAACTGGGGGAAGGGGTAGTTCTGGAGGGTCGGAAAAGATAGGCGGCAGTGCAAGAGTGCGATTCCTTCGCGGGCGAGCAGGAAATGTGGCGGGCGGCATCGGGGTAATAGGTAGGCTGGCGAACTGATCGGGGGTGACGACCACATCTTCTGGTCTCTCTTCACGAGATGGCCACGGCTGGTCAGATATCAGACGAGGAGGAGAGTTGTCCCACAGGAGGAATGAGTCTCCACGTGCCACTGTGCGACCTTTGGGAAGTTGTGAGTGGAATAAACCGATGTCTCTGGTGACGTTCCGCGGTGTATTCATTCCCCTCGGTAGAACCGCAGCATTTCGACGACTTGCAGCAGAGGACGCATTCGACGACTGGCTGCTCAGAAGCTGGTCGTGACGGTCGGGCGTCGCGGACGCAGTAGAATACACAGAAGCAGAATCACTGTTAGATCCGCGGGAGTTCTGGCGGGAAATTTCCGCTGGTGCACTGGAGCCATTGCGCAGTGGAGAGGGGCCGGGCAGTATGTAGGCCTTGGGGGGTGGAAGGGGAGGTAGTGAAAAGGGAGGTGGGCCGACAGAAAGGAATTGTTCGCGTCGGGAAGATGTCCGTTGTGGAGGTGTCGAATAACGGTCGAATTCTCCTAAAGGAGAGTTGTCGACGTCAGCGTTTAGAATTTGCCGCTGTTTACGCTTCAGCACAGAGCGGGCCTTCTTCACACCCTCCTCGGCGGCCCCTTCTCTTCCCTTCGCGCGACTGCGTTGGGCCAAATACCACGCAATGATAATCAGGTAATTGACGAACAGGACACCAGCCAGCAGGCTAATAACGACGCCGACACTAAGATTCATGGTTGTGTGGCAGAATGAAGGTGTGCATAGACAATCTACAACACCAGATGTGAGTGGACTTCATGTCATTAAGGTTGAAATGAGGCCTACCAAATAGAGACACTAGGCGATATTGAAGCTCTCATCCCTCAAAGAGTGTGTAATACAGGAGAAAGAGGAGGAGGGGAGAGGAATTAACATGTCCATGAAGATCCTTGCAGGTAGATATACCTCGGAAGGTTGCCAGCGAGCAGTTAAGCCGCGATGGCGGTTCTCGCGGAAGCACAGTGGCGATAGAGTCGAGGTAGAACGGCGACATTCGGAGATAATTGGACGAGGTCAAGACTCGCTTTCGGCGTCAGTGCAACTCGAGGGCTTGTGTTATGTGGATTGCAGGCAACCGTCAATGAAAACCAAGTGAGATAAAAATAGCCGACGGAGCCCATCACGTGCTGCTGGAAAGTTTTATTTGCAGAGTCCGCCAAACCAGCCTGCATCTTTCCTAGACCCGCCTGCATCTGCAGCGCCGTTGTAACTCGGTATCCCGACAGCAACTACAACTAGGCTTCATAACACGCCAAACGCACCTCTAGAGCATATCATACCAACGTCGATAATATTCCCGGCCCGATTCTGCAACGCCACGATATTGTTTTGCCATCCTTGATCTGTAATCTCATCCTCTGCAACTGCATTGTATTCTTTCACCTAGATGTCGCCAATCGCCTTGTCCGAACCATCAACGTCTCCATTTCCGCCTCTGTTTGAGGCTTTACGCACTGCGCCAACTGCACCAGGTCACCCACTCTGATCATCTCGTTTGTCACGATGACTGATAGCGCCTCAGATGCGAAAGCCGCCGCCGATAGATTAGCTCGTGAGGTCGCCAAACAGGGCCCTCAATCCTTGGAGTATGTCCTGGGTGTCCGTCAGTAACCAATCTCATTTCTTCATCCGCCAGTGAACTCCAGGTCCTCAAAACTTTGCATGATTTCGCCACCAACAAGAAATCTGGCTATGAACGTGAATCCTCTGCGATTGCATTCCACTCCTTCGCTATTATCTTAGGGCCTGCCGTGGCGCCTCTCCTACTATCTTCACTTCCTATTTTATTCGATCTCTACATGGATAAAGGGGACGTCGTCCGTTCAGCTGCATCTGCGGCTGTCAAGGCCATCCTCAAACTCTTCCCACCCGAGTCTACACGCATTGTATTTCGCAAGCTCGAATCCATCCTAGAAAGTGGCAAATGGAAGACGAAAGTGGGCGTTCTAGAGTCTTACAAGCCTTTCGTCTCCTCCGCCCGCGATGCTGTTGCCGCCGAACTCGGCGAGGCTCTCCCAAAAGTAGAGGCGGCTATGCATGACACCAAACAGGAGGTGGGTCACACTGGATATCTTGCATCTGTGTTGGCTGAACCTGGAACCTCTGTAGGTCTCGTCCGCGGCAATTAAATGCGCCACATCTCTTTGCACAACCCTTGCCAATCCAGATCTCACACCGCACATTCCGGTTCTCGTCAAGTGTATGGCAAACCCCGACCAAGTGCCTGCATGCATCAAAGCATTGTCGAGCACCACTTTTGTCGCTGAAGTCACTGCACCTGCCCTCGCCGTGCTTGTCCCGCTGTTACTTCGTGCTCTAAATGACAGGAGTATGGAGGTCCAGCGTCGAACGGTCGTCGTAATTGACAATCTCGTCAAACTTGTCCGAGATCCCAAGATTGCTGCAACTTACCTCAGCCCGTTGGTCGACGGTGTGCAGAAAATTGCCACTGGCGCTGCTTTCCCAGAGGTCTGACTATCCTTCCTCTGGATGTCGCATATTTTTCTGATTTTATGTGCACAGGTTCGGGCATTCGGTGATACTGCTCTGAAAACCCTGTTGAAGTCCGGTGCTTCATCCTCCGGACCACCGCCAGCTCATCGTGATCTTGATGCTGAAGCTTCCGTGGTTCTTTTCACGTTGAAAACGCTCTTGCCTGAACAATTGGCACTGGAACCACCGAAATTCCCGAATGGTCCCAAGAAACCTAAATATGCTGCCCTCAATACTACTCTTAACTTCCAAGCAGCACTCGTTGCGGATTTAGTCTATAGCCGTAATTTCAAGGATCCCAGCATTTGGAAGCGCTGTGTGGGCGTCTATGCGTCGCTTTGGCTGGATGACAAGCAGGGCACAGCTTTTGGGGAAGTTATTCGTTCTTATTACCACGCCATTGATCAGGTGCGTACTCTGACGCTTGATTCGGTTATTCCGGGCTCAGTTTCTATTGACTGCAGGCAAAGCACGCTGTCGCAAAAAGTCACAATTCTGAAGAGGGTGAACTCCTCTGCGACACGCTCTTTTCGCTAGCATATGGTGCTCTCCTCCTTCTCTCCCACACCACACTTCGTCTCATTCGCGGACGACGCTATGGTATCCTCGGTGCTAATGGATCCGGAAAGTCCACTCTAATGCGCCAGCTTCGTGACGGCAAGGTGGAGAATTTCCCTCCGCCGGACCAGCTCCGTTGTGTCATGGTTGAACATTCGCTCCAAGGCGAGGACGCCTCTTTGTCGGTGTTAGATTTCATTGCTGGTGGTGAATCTATATTCCATGTGGCACTCGTGGCAACAGCTGACCCACTTTCATCTCAGATAAGGCGCTCTCCAACGTTCCCCGGTCAAAAATCCGTGACCAGCTTGCCGAGGTCGGCTTTGACGCTGCACGTCAAGCCGATATCGTGGGTGGTCTATCAGGTGGATGGAAAATGAAACTTGAACTTGCCAGGGCTATGCTCTATAACGCCGATCTTCTGCTGCTTGATGAGGTCAGTTTACCCTATTTCATCAAAACGAACATGAAAAATAAGTAAACAACCTTTTGATAGCCTACGAATCATGTCAGTGCCATTTGGATTTCATTTCTTGTCCGCTGGGACTAATCCTGTACAGTTGGACCGTGCATCCGTTGCATGGCTTGAGGATTATCTGAAAGCGCAGAAAAACATAACTTGCTTGATTGTCAGTCACGACTCAGGGTGAGTGGCTACTACCCCGATGCTTTCACCCGACTAACTCCCTCCCAGATTTTTAGACAATGTCACAACCGATATCATCCATTACGAGAGCAAGAAAGTTCGTTTTCCAATGCCGCTCCTTCATTTCATTTCACTTATTTCGCTCGTTGATTCAAGCTTGTATATTATCCCGGAAATCTTTCTGCATTCGTCGAGAAGCACCCAGAAGCGAAATCATATTATACACTCGCTGCCACGACTGTCAAATTCTCGTTCCCACCACCAGGGTCTCTCATGGGAGTTCGAAGCAATACTCGCGCGATCTTGAAGCTGTCAAATTGTACTTTTACATACCCCGGCAGAACTTCACCTAGTTTGTTCAACGTTAGCTGTGCTTTAAGCCTGTCGAGGTAATCGCTTTTCTTCAATCGATTTTCTATCAGACCATCTCACCCCCTTCTTCGTAGTCGTGTTGGGATAGTCGGTCCTAACGGCGCAGGGAAATCTACGCTAATCAAACTTGTCACTGGAGAGACGACTCCTCAGGAAGGAGTTGTATACAAGCATCCTGCTCTGCGAGTTGGGTACGTCTCCCAACATGCTACGCATCACATCGGTAAGCTATTCTTTCTCTCGATCGGTCCTTTCTCTTGACTTTTTAACGCAGAGCGTCATCTGGAGAAGACACCTATCGGCTACATACAATGGCGTTTCCAGGATGGACATGATCGTAAGTATTTACTTCCACTTGGTGATCGTCGACGATCTAATACTTCCGGTGTAGGCGAGATACTGGAAAAGGTCACCCGCGTTCTGACACCTGAGGAAAAGGCACTACTGGACACAGACTGGGTTGGAAGGGATGGGAGCAAACGGAAAATCGAGGTTGGTGCGCTTGTTATTACGTTGTGGCGTATCAAGGCATACTGAATACTGCATTGTAGATGATCATGGGTCGTCAAAAACTGAAGAAGTCTTTCCAATACGAAATAAAATGGCGCAGCCTAGACCACAAATTCAACACCTGGGTCCCTCGGGAAGACCTGCTTTCGAAGGGCTTTACGAAACTTGTTCAGCAATTCGACGATCTCGAAGCTTCGCGTGAAGGTGCAGGTTCACGCGACACGTCAGCACAACTCGTTCGCCAGCATCTGGAAGACATCGGTCTTGACGGGGACATTGCGCAGTACAACGAAATATCTGGCCTTTCTGGTGGACAGAAGATCAAGCTTGTCATTGCTGCTTGTCTTTGGAATAACCCACAGGTAAATCCGAAGTCGCCTGTCACTTCTCTCGCTCAATCAGTCCTTTTATTAGATTTGCGTGCTCGACGAACCGAGTAACTTCCTAGACAGAGAAGCGTTGGGCGGATTGGCCGTCGCTATCAGAGAATGGTCCGGTGCTGTGGTCAGAAATTTTTTGGTAGATGCTGTCTCCCTCGAATCTGATTTCATTTCCGCAGGTCATCATCTCTCACAACCATGAATTCGTCTCGTCACTGTGCCCAGAGATTTGGAATGTGGAAAATGGTCGGCTTGTTCACCAGGGCAAGACTGCAGTCATTGAGGACGCTTTCTTGGGTTCCAAATCGCCGAAGGGCAGCGGTGCCAACACACCTGCTCGATCTCGCATGCAGACACCCATCGCATCCGCGGCTGGCACGCCTGCAGGAAGCGGAGCGGAAGACGGCGCTGCAAAACCCGTGGTGAAGAAGAAGAAGAAACCGACCCGCAACCAGCTGAAGGCTCAGGAAGAGAGGAGGCGATTGAGGAAATTACGTTGGCTAACCGAGGGAGGACAGCGGCCGGAGGACACCGACAGTGATGCTTGAGGGTCGGAGGGTCGGCCTTTCCTACATTACGTAATGTCACATGCTCCCTTCTGCCCGTCTCCGGACCGTAGTCTGTTCAACAACCTCACCATGTCCACAACCTTGCTGTCTCAACAGAAGCGATGTCCCGAAGGATATCGCATCGCATATCTCAATGTTCTCGCGCACCATCTCAAAATGCTATGAGGAATACGTGCCCATGCTAACGAGATTCATGAAGATGAAAGCTGAAATTAGGCGTTCTCCATGATGCTGGCATTAGCATCATGATGCTGGTAGTGTATGTATAGCCTGTTGGTGGCCTCATCCGAGAGCGCAGGGCTACCTGCCCGGACGCGACGTGTCTGGAGCTCGCTTCAGTACTGCAAACTTGCTGTGGTGATGAAGATCCGATAGCTGGACGTACGCATATGACAGTACTTCCCAAGGCAAACTTATACTCTAGCTCTTGAAATTGCTTCAAGGAATCAGTATGTCACTATGCTGCCGTTGAATTGGACAGCATGACAACTTACGCGCTTTGCCAGTAGCTCCTTGCTTAGAGTTCATTCAACGAGATAAGATTGCAAAGAAAACGTGTTGACCGTCCTTCACCGTATCAGCCGTGCTGTTCAAAAGCATTCTTCTTTGAACGTCTGGATGCAAGGACATTGTATGTTCATGGGCGTTATACACGCGATATCCGTGCTGATATCATCTTAAGGAGTATTAAACGTGCAACAAGTGCATGCCTCGTGGTTCCAGTCTGCTATCTGGCGCAAGTCTTATAGAGCCCATCCGCCCTTTGTACGGCATCTGTCCAACTTACTACCCCTCAATGGCACTGCACTCGTTCTCATTCCTTCCGATAATTTACCTCCTTTCTGTCTTGCGTCTGGCCCTTGCGCACGGTTTCGTACACAGCGTAATTGTCGGAGGACAGACCTACCCTGGGTGGAATCCCTTCTCTGATCCGTGCGTTTTCAACGTTTGTTTTCCAGCTGACCCTTCTCATTGTCGTATACTCAGGTACACGAGCGGGCCCCCGAAAATTGTTCGAAAGATCGGTAGTGACGGACCTGGTCAGTTAACGTTAGTTCCCGTTTTTCTCAAATCTGACGTGGGCCCTCGCCCTCTGCTCCTAAGTTTCGAATACGGATGCAGACATAGCCTGCCATCACGGCGGAAATGACGGGACGGCCGCTATTGCCAGCGCCTCCGCGGGGTCACAAGTAACATTTCAATGGGCGTATGTAAGTTCGACTTCGCCGCTTATCGTTTCATGGATTTGACCTGAAGTCTCAGTGGCCTGGAGGTAAAAAATTCTTCTCTGGATAAACGGGCGTCTATGAATCATCTGGACCAGACCATCAAGGGCCGGTGTCAACATACATGACTTCTTGCAACGGTGATTGCTCCAATTTTGGAGCTAACAACGCTCGCTGGTTCAAAATCGACGCCAGTGGTTATGATTCCAGCACTCGGCAATGGGCGGCTGCTAAACTGATTGCGAGTCAGTTGAACACCTTTCTCTTCGCGCCGTATTTTGCATAGGACTCACGTATTCTCGTAGATGGCATGTCGTGGACCTCAACCATTCCTATTGACCTTGCACCGGGACAGTATGTGAGCCCCTTTTCCGCGGGATCTGCTCGCCCTCGTTGCTAACGTGTCGTTGACTCCGAAGCTCATGCGTCACGAGATGTGCGTCAAGCATAGAATTCGTTAACCAGATATCTCGATCCGAAGCTGACACACCGCCGTTCTGGATGTTTTAGAATTGCGTTGCATTCTTCCCCGGCTCAGTTTTACCCCAGTTGTTCGTGAGTTGTATCTCTACAGATTTGAGGGCAATGTGCACTAATCCTCGCTTAGGCAAGTCGAAGTCACTGGTTCAGGAACGGGCACACCTTCCGACAGTGCTCTGATCTCCATGCAGGACCTGTACACGGGGGTTACCTTTCCCAACATCTACGGAGATTCAGTTTCCTTCACAATCCCTGGGCCTTTGCCCGTAAGCTTCGATGGGAATGGAGGAAGCACCTCAACTCCGACGACCAACAACACATCGAACACGAGCACGAGAGCGAGCACCAGCGCCAGCACCAGTACGGTCAGCAGAACGGTCCCAGATGCCGCCTCCACTGTCGTAAGCCAGCCGTCAGTCCAATGCCATCTTGGTTCGAAAAGGTTAATCAGACAAAGATCGGGATGAGGGATGGGTATGTGATCACACGCATCGACACATGGCCGATTTTAATTATCCCATAGTTCGGGCAGTATTCTCCGAGAATGGATTATTTATGGGCTCTTATTGTCTGGTATGAATGGGTGTCGTGAGTCTGAGACTGACGATCCCCATGACGGTACTACTCTCGTTATCAAAAGCTTGTTATTTACCCATATCTGGCATCACTTATACTTCGATATTCCCGTAAAGGCAGAACAATACGTCATGTTCATCTTGTTTGTATACGGCATGGCTTGTGGGACGTGTCGAAAAGAATGTGGAGTGAAAGAAGAACAAGAGAACTCGGGTACATTCAGTCTGGGAGTCGTAGAAGTTTTTCTGAAGGATCGTTCACCATAGGGAGAAAGACTTCCATAGAATTAGGCATGGGCATAAGCACGGTAAGGTATGTGTATAGCGAGAAAGAAGCACTGGGGTTATGAACCATAAAAAGAATAAAATGCGAACTACTGTGGGCGGGATATGTAATAAACGTTCGACCAAGAGGAAAATAATGAAAGGAGCCAAAATCGTCCCGTACTCTACGCGCTGTGGAGAATTAACCCGGTTATTCATATTATTAATGGACCAGGACTTTAAGTTAGGCGTCACTTCTAAAGATGATAAGGTCAAGATATAAGAACTGAAGGAGCGGGTGTAACTAAGTCGATGCATGGGAACAGATTCGGCCGTTTCATGCGGCGCAGAGTGACTTGTCGGACGGGGTTTCAAGGTGGGCCTTCTCAGTCGCGGTGTCGATGACTCGAAGAGGAGGAGGGGTGATAGTAATGCGAGTGTGGATGGGAGTGCGAAGCATGGGATCGAGAAGCGTCTTGTGACGACCCCGTCAAGTACAGCGTGTCGTTCATGGATCCAGAGCCGGTATCGTACCCCGAGCCAGGGTGTGGGACGAGGTCATCTGCCATGGGATCGCCCTGACTCGACATCGTAAACGGGTGATGAGAGCTAGAGGCCACGGTAGCCGACTGGCGATTGGTCTGCCTCATTGATTGCCTTTTGTTCTGGAACCTGTTCGTAATTGTTAGCCCGCAAAAAAAAAGTTGAACAAGGGAGAGAGAAACGTCACCAAATCTGCACCGATCGAGCTGACATGTCCAGCATCTTAGCAAGAGCGATGCGTTCCTCCGTCGAAGGGAAGGCGGTCCTAGCGTACGTTTCGTTGAGAACTTTGAGCTGAGCAGCGTCAGCGCGCTTTCTCTTCTTTTTGATGGTAGGCTCTTCAGGTGAAGTGGGCGAGATCGGAGGAGGGGAGTAGCTTTGAGGAGGGGGTACGATGCCGCCACCGCTGCGGCCGTAAGGCGACGAAGAGCGTTGCTCCAGTCGGCTGACGTCGTCGAACATCGTACCGTGAGGGTGGGAGCCCATATTTAGGTGGTCTTGCGACATATGATAGGGATAAGGGTTAGCATGGTTGTTCGAATAATTCACGTATGCTGGGGGGTACGATGCCGTTGGCGACCGAATATTGTTGCCAGGAAAACCAGTTGCCTGCTGGACGAATGGCTGCTGGTGTTGCCATCTGTCGCCCGCCGGGGCGGGCGTTGTCGAAAGAGGGGGTAAGCGCCGCGAATCTGTGGGGTTGGTCATGATAGGCGGGGTCGACCTCGGGCCGTACGCAGGGTAGGTGGGCTGAGGCGAGTAGCGGTCATGATGAATTTCATAGGCAGAAAACCCAGGGGGAAATTGTGGCGCTAGAAAAGAGATGAATGAAATCAAAGGGCTCGATGACGAAAGTAATGTGGAACGTGTACTGACAAGTGCCTGTGGGTTGGTACGGGGCGGCGCCATATAAGGCCTGAGGATTGAGGTCATAACCAAGCTTGTTGGGCGCTGAACGCGGCTGGGTATATGAGTTAGAATAGCTAGCGGGCACTATGGACGGCAAAAAGAAACGGCGGGTTGAGTGCGCTGAACGTTAAACACTACACGAGAAGAACAGACCTGGAAAACGTGAGGTTGGAAAGGAGTCAGAAAGAGGAGGCAGGACTGTGCGCCCACCCTGTCCCGTCTGGAAGAAAACACCATGACTGCTCTGTGAATCTCCCGGAGAGCTTCGACGCGATTTGCCTACAGTCGGATAGTAACGGTCTTTGTTTGAGCTGGTCATTATTAGGGAAGGAGATAGTAATAGAAAAACGAGACAGGGAGAGGTGAAAGATTAATGGACGAGGCGAGTTGGGGAACTTAAATATAAGGCCGAGAAAAACACGCCCGAGCGACGTTCCCGGCACAAGACGCGAAGGAGTTGTCAAACCAGGGGCCAGGCAGAAGGCATGTAGTCGGTGCGCCAATGCACGAGGTAGCGATGAGGCGTTGGCAAAGGGTTGTGAAGCACACAGACGCGTGTGGTGTGGAACCAAAGGCAGATGCTGGAGGCGGTGGGCAAGGCGTAGGTGGCAGAAGTGCAAGGCCTCGGGGGTTGACAGATACCAGGAAAGGACAAGGTGTCCTGGTTATTATTTGGCATCCGGGACGAGAAGAGAAGGCACGGAGTCGAGCAAGCTTTGCGGGCCTCGATGAGCCGGCGATTTGGGTCAGATACGGACAGCAGATTCGACGATGATGCCATGTCAAATGGAGCAGCACTGAATATGAAAGCCGCATGTCGCCCAGGATTGGCAGAACAGTCACCGATCTTTTCTGGAAGCCACCCGTGTCGGACCTCGTCGATGCACATCGCGCGCCTGCGGAGTCTGCGCGGGCTGCCGACGCAGGAGAGGAGCTGCTGCCAGGCGCGCGCTCGCAGACGCCAGCGGCGACAACGACTGATCGATCGTGGGACCCTGCGTTTCAGAACTCAGCAGGAGCAATGTTCAGACAAATACACGCGTCGCGCGCAAGGGCTGACTAAGCACAGCACGTGAGCCTATGTCGCTGCAACAGCCGGAATGTCATCTCTGCCTCCAGGCCCGACCATGCCCAAGTGAGGAGCGCGCGCGCGCACAGACCAATACCAATCTCTGACATGGCCGCTCGTCGTCCCCTGCCCCAGTCCCCTGAACGGCGCACGCCAATGGGTCCGCGCCCTAATCAGTATGCTGCAGACATCTACTCACCACACCCCCCCTATTTCATGCCGTATCCGTACCCACCATACGCCCCTCACCCTCCACACCTCTACGAAGAGCCTGCAACAACCTCGATTCCAGCAGGAACGTTCCTCCATAAGGGCTTCTATGACTTACTAGCCATGATTCCGACCCCTTCTCCATCACGCTTGCTCTGGAAGCCTACACCCCCTCTGCCGCCAGAACCCATCGTCGCCGGTCCTAGGTACGAGGATATCGCTCCTAATACGGGCATAAAGGCTACGCCAAAGAAAGGCCGCAGAGTCAGCAAGGATATGGTCTCTAAACCCACAGGATTTGTGTATGTCTTCTCGCCTCGCTCCCGACTAACGATCTCAAAGTACTATCAGCCATCTCGTCCATGCCTCAGATGCAGATCAACTCGAGGCTCTCCTAACCCGATGGGCCCCTGATGGAGTGGGCAAGCTCGGAGGTCACCCGCGATTTCTGTCCACCTGGTTATCAGCAAGCTGAGAGATATTTACAGATCCTCACTGGGCGAACCCGATCAAGAATTATATTAGGCAGAGGAATCAAACAAAGGCTATCAACGAAGTGGTCAACGCCCTCAAACCCTCTCTGGGCAGCAGGTTCGATGACCCTCAACAGGGCCAACTTCACGTCGTCAACGGCGTGAGCACCGCGACTTCTTCCTCTCTCACGACAGCCGCCAAAGAGAACGTGGTTCTCAATTCTTCTTATCACGACGGACTCCCAGCAAGGCCGGTTGGTTCTGCTTTTCGATGGGGTGTCGGTGGAGGTCTTCGATCGCACCCCGAAGTCTTGAACGAGGATCAAGATCCAGTTCCTGTGGAAACTGAACAAGTCATACAGCAACCACCGAGAGTCATAAACCCCTCTCTAGCAACCCTGGAGAAGGCAGTGGCTGCTCGTATCTACTTTGAGAATCTGTATTTTCCCTTGTTCCGACACCCATCATCCAGAGAACAGAGAAGGATTGCGATGGAAGCTGACATGGCCCAAATGCAGCTTGCAGAGGAGCAAAAGGAGCAACTTCGGATTCGTTGGAGACAGAACGAAACTGAGTATTTGCGGGAACGGAGACAAAAAGTCGACGCCAGCGCGTTTGTGAAGCTCAAGACGATCGGGCACGGTTAGTATTTACCCCTAAACGATTAAGCACTGCCTGACAACTTCCTCCGTGTTGTCTAGGTGCTTTCGGTGTCGTGTCTTTGGTAAAAGAGAGATCGTCCGGTAACCTGTATGCCATGAAACAAGTGTGTAATTTCTTCACACCCTTTGACAAGAATAAACCCAGGTGCAGTGCTGATGTCAACGTCGACAGCTGCGCAAGGCCGACATGTTGCGCAAGGGTCAGGAGGGGCACGTCCGCGCTGAGCGCGATATCCTCAAATCAGCATCCCTGGTCCATTCCCCGGGTGGGGCCGAGTGGATCGTACGGCTTTACTATAGCTTTCAGGACAGGGACCATCTGTACTTGGTGAGTACTCCCCATCTATTTTTTCCTTTCCCAGACAAGCCGCGGGGACACAGTCCATATCGATTTCATTTCACGTTCATCAATCACTTTTTTGTTTATCCAGGTCTTGGAATACATGGGCGGCGGCGACCTTCTGAACCTTCTGATAGAGAGGGACGTTTTCGAAGAAGGATTTACTCGATTCTATGTTGCAGAGGTGAAGAGTTTTTTCTCTGGAGGATCGCCGTCTCAAGTCTTCAAATGTCCACCCTCTTTTCTCAGATGATTCTGGCTATCGAGAGCTGTCATCGCCATGGGTTTATCCACCGAGATATTAAACCTGATGTACGTCGTCCTTGGAACGTTGTCAGCAGCGCTAATCGGGGATCTCGTGGTTTCATAGAACTTCCTCTTCGACCCAGAAGGTCACATCAAGCTCAGTGACTTTGGGCTAGCGTACGTTTTCAGCTTCGCGCTATGCGACGCTCCGTTGGCTGAGCGGTGTTACTCTCCAAAAACTCTTTGTTTAGCACTGATCTCCACTGGGCCCACGACACTTCCTGTATTCCCTTTTTTTTTGTCTTCCTCGTCATTGCAAGGAACCCACCGCTCTCCTGTTTTAGATTACGAACAACAACGGTTGCATCTTCTGCACAAGCACGGAATCGACCTGGAAGACCCCAACGGAATAGCAGATGGGAAGAAAACGAAACGTCTGGACCCAAAGCAGGTGGAGCTCCTAATGGGCGGTGGTGACGGACAGGGTGGTATCTTCACGTGGAGGGAAAAGAATAAAAGAAAGGTGCGAGCTTACAGGCGAGTTCGTCCAAGAAGCGGACAGCTTATCGAACACTTATAGCTCGCATATTCTGTGTACGTGCACTCATGACCCCAGAGTATTCAAAATGTGCTGATGCACTCGATACGATATCAGATGTGGTACAAATTCATATAGTCAGTTCTCCCGGCCGCTTTGTTTGCTTGATGCTAACAGGATTCCCAGTGTCTCCCGAGGTCATTCGTGGACACGGGTACTCGTACTCCTGCGATTGGTGGAGTCTAGGTGTTATCATGTTTGAGTGCTTATATGGGTCAGTACTTCTTCGCCTTCTTGTACTCGTATATGCCAACTCATCTCACGCGGGTACCCCAGTTTCCCGCCTTTCGTCAGCAATTCGGTGAATCGCAATACCCTTCTGCGCCGATTGCTTTCTCTGACTCCCAACTACGTAGCGACATGTAACGCGGCAGAAGATTCTGAATTGGAAGCAGTCGCTCCGCTTTCCTTCGCGGCCACGCGTTTCGCATGAAGGCGTCAACCTGATTCAGCAGTTGTTGTGCGAGCCAGAAGATCGACTTGGCTCTCAGACTTCGGCTTCCGTGTCGCGGCCCAACTCATTAGTCGTGCAGGCCCGTCGAAGTGGCTTCGTTCCTCAGCCCGGTGTTTCTGCTGAGAATGATGGCGCCCACCTTATCAAAGTAAGAGAACCCTTTCTGCAAACCTGGACTCGAGGCCGGAGCTGACGCCAACGCAGGCCCATCCCTGGTTCAGTGGCATCGATTGGCAAAACATACACCGTTACCCTGCGCCCTACCGCCCGGAGCTTCGCAGCCCAGAGGATACACGTCATTTCGACTCCGATATACCAGCCGAGGTGCGCATGCTGCTGGTTTTTTACGCTTCTGTGCAAGAGCCGCTGACATTCGATTCTTCTGCTGTTCGTTTCAGCCACTGGCCCCCGCGAACGGTGCACCTCCAGACGCAACCAAGGACCCTTTGCTTCTGCACAAGGTCCATGGGAAGGAGATCTTGGACGTGCGGAAGGCGCTCGCCTTCGCAGGATTCACGCACAAGAGCCCGCGCACCATCGAATATACCAGAGTGGACAAGGCGTTTGATGCCTGGTCTGGCGGCGATGACCAGCCTACCGAAGGCACTGTCAGGGGCCGTCCCCTCGTTCGAGAAACACGCGACATTGGCAAGGGCCGTGCGATCTCGATGTAATGAAGGTTGTATGCCTGGGGTGGTGTACTTATGTGGCTGGAATATACTTACATGTACTAATGGATCGATCTTCCTTCATTTTATTAGGCGAATTTACAATTATAATGTAGTGCTTATTCCAATAGGGACAACTGTGGACTTCGTTACGCGAGTTGTGTACGCAGTGGACGAACTTGGATACCATGTCGTAGGACAGAAGCGAAAAACGGATGCTGACTGACTTGAGGCAACAATTTAAACTCGAAAGCATCCGCCAGTCGACGTATGGTGTCTTGCGGCAGCGGCAGGAATGTAAGCCGCATTCACTGAAGGTGGGCGTGAGTACAACAATGGGTCTTCAGGCTTTAGCGCTCCAGCACGAGTAGGTCCTTGTATAAAGACCATTGGAATGATATTGTAACGAGAGCATGTTTGCCCACAATAAATGCCGAATAAATATGCAATACCGATGGATGCGTTGTCTACAGTTGAATGAATGCAATAGATAGAGGGCGGTACAAGTACAAATGATCTGTGTGACGCCACTGGAGTTAACCACCAGGAAACCAACGAGTAAAAAGACTGCGAGAGAGCGTGGATAATAACACGATAAATAGGGGATAAATAAAGACCAGGAAACAACGAACGAAGCAGTGGACTGTTGCTGTCTATGAGGAGTTAATGGGAACGGAAGCGATGGGATGGGGGATCGTCTATGAAACGCGCCGAGTGCGTTTTTCAGCCGGGCGATCATAGTCGTCCAGATCGTCAGAGGAGCTACGGCTCCTGCGGGAACTACTGCTGGAAGTCGAAGCGATGCTATCTCGACGCGCAAGGCGAGCGGCGAAGAAGCCTTCCGCACTGGAGGCCGTCGAGGGAGGCCCGGAACCGTCATCAGCGTTGGGATCTTGAAGGGGAACGGTGTTGTGCACTCGGGCATGACGGCGCATGTTGCTCAGAACACTGAAACTCCGCCCGCAGGTCGGGACCGGACATACGAACGCTAGCACAGACATGAGTCTTGGTACAAGGCCAGAGGGTGATCAACTTACGCTTCTCTCCTGTATGGCTGTTCAAGTGTATCTAAGAAGAGAGATGTTTTAGAAAAAAAAAAAAAGAGAGAAGGTGGGAACAAGGCAACTCACCTTAAGGCTGCTGGGTCTGGTAAAGCCCTTTCCACAGAAGTGACATTCATATTTTGCGGAACCCATCGCCGAACTATCCATTGAACTCCGTCGAGCGAAAGTGGATGGAGGTGGAATAGGCGCAGCAGAAGTCGTATGAATTGGGCGGGCAATTGGTGTGCGTTCATCGTCCTCCATCATACTTGTACTCCTCGTCACGGAGGTGGATATCGTGCCTGGCCACGGACCACGAGTGGATAATGCAATTTCCGATCTATGGCGAGTCAACGGAATGGGGTCGTAAGAGTACTCTGCCTTTCGGTGATCGTGATAGTTGGGGTGTTTATTCCGATGAGGCGGGATTTGGTGGGGTGGGATCTCTCGTAGTGCGGTGTCCAGGACGCTGAGAGGTTGAGAATTGGGCTGTCCGCTGTAGGAAACGGCGCTGAAGGTCGGGGGACTAGCGTTAATGGCTTTACCATACCACGGGCTTGGACGGCCATGCGATGACGCCCAATCTCCGCGCTTGAAGTCCAACGACGGGTCGGAGTGCCTGGCTGGGAGCTTGCAAAAATTATAAAGAAACAGCTGTTAGTCAACAAGTGAACTACTCACTCTGCCAAGGCTGTCATATGGCATTCTGCACGATCTGTCAGGCCTTTCCGAGCTTATTCTGTTTTCGCCATCGTCATCAACACGCAGTCCGGCGAGTTTCAAGGTCGGGGATTCATAGGGAGCCGTGCTTGGTCGCCTTGATAGCTCGAGCTCAACTGGACAGGGGAAATGAGCAACTAGACGGGGGACTAGATCGATGTCATTACCTGGGAATAAGTCGCGAATAGAAGGGAGAGTTGGACGGGCGTTCTTGTCCTCGTCATATCCAGAGGAGAATGACATACTCAAGCAGGGAGTAAAGGGGGAAATTGAAAATCAAGCTTTTGGGCGGGTTGGATTGTCTATATAAACGAATTGGAAGGCTCAAACGCCAACTTGGACAATGCAGGCAAGGTAGCGGAAACCTTGTAAATCTAAGTTGGGTGTTAGGTGCATCGACTTTTGTCTCCAACCGAGCGTCTGGCGGCTTGATGGGATACCTTCGCACAGCCATGACCTGGTTTACCCTGAAGCCTTTGGTGTTTTAATCGGGAAGGTTATGATGCGTCGGCTTGTCTGTCAATGGATTGCAAGGATATGTCACTCGTAAAGACACTGATGCGTATGGATGTTTTCAACCTAAAAAGGATGTCTCCCACACGAAGTAGCCATGGGACCAATCATTCTTTCCTAACTTAGAAAAACGTTGATGAAGCAATATTTTTGGAGGATGTATCGAGGGCGGTCAAAGTTCAAACTGGGGGCGCCGATGTCAATGAAGGTCGGAAGGCATAATGTCTAGTGGAAAGCAAACAGTTCCTCAACTGACCACAAATCGTTGATGATGATCAACGGGATCCGACGCCACCCTAACTGGGACAGATTCAAACATTTGCTGGAACAGCTGCAGCCTCCGCTTCCGTTTTTGTCTTTAATGAAAGCGCATGCAATCCCTGGGCGAGCTCTTCCGATAGCGCAGAATAAACCATTTGATGACGCTGCATTGTGGTCTTGACAAATGGTGAGTAGAAGGAAAGAGCGATGAATGAAAGGGCTATGCAACCTTCTTCTCGAAAGCATTTGAGACAACCTGGACAGAGAAATCTACAAACCAGACGACGCTCGTAAATAGGATGTGGCGCAAACCAAGGTGAACATACGTGTCTCCCCGTTACTGTCCCCCTGCTCACGCATAGCAGTATGATGGCGGTGCTGCCACGAATCATTGGTGATCAAGAGAGAAGTGGGCTGCAAGAGTTGCGTTAGCTAAATAAGGGCATGATTGTCAGTAAAATTTCTGGGAAGAGCGGGAAGAGAAGTCAACAGGAGTTGCAGGACCTTCTCACGAATGGAGGTTTCGACTGGACCTGGGGTTGTTGGAGCTGATTGCATGGTGTAGACTCTCTTCGAAATGTAATTGTATGAACGTATCGAGGTGATGGCCCGGGCAACTGACATGCCAGGACGGTTAGCCCAGCGCTTCCGACAAACAGAAGCGAGGCGGTGGAAGAGGAAGCAGGCAAAGTGACCCAATCATCGCACTCAATCGCCCACAAGCATCAACACTGCTGACGTAACTCATCTCTCATGCAGGACACCAAAGGTCCTCCAAAAGACGACTTCAACGGATGTCTAGGTATGATACATTGTTCTATTGCGTACAGTATTCTGTCGTCTATAGCAGCCCGTTCGTCTCGAGCAGGAGGACGATGCCTGAACGAGAATTAATCAGTTTGATGCAAGATCAGATATTTTGGGTTGACTTACTGTGGACAATCTCTGAGATGCTCTGTTTTGTCACATCAACAGTCAAATCCACCCCCTCGGGTGTCTCGTATACCTCATCAATCCCTGCGAATCCCTTGATATCCCCTCTGCGCGCCTTTGCGTAGAGTCCGTGACGATCTGTCTTTTCACAGTCCTCTAGAGGAGTCGCGACATGGATGAGGAAGAAGTTCGCGCCGGAACCGCCAGTTTGCACAATGGTATCACGCGCGAGCTGACGTGACCGCTCTTGAGGAGATGTTGGGGCTGCGATGACGGCTGCACCTGCCCTGGTCAGCTCCGCAGAAACGAATGCGATACGATGGACATTTTCGTGCCGGTCGTCCGCTGAGTACCCCAGATCTATAAATTAAGCCAATATTACACGAGCGATCGTGCAAAGATAACAACGATGATAATTACCGGGGGATAGCTCCTGTCGGACGGTTTCACCCAACAATAACGAAACGCTCCGACCTCCTTGTTGATGAAGGGTGACTTGCAAGGCCTTTGCAATCGTATCCTTGCCAGAGTTGTGGAGACCTGTCAAAAAGAGGACGAAGCCCTGCTTATTGCGGGGCGGGTAGCTCTCCCTCAAAACCTTGACCACAGCACTGTGGGGAACATCAATTCAGATAAAACAAAGTGACGCGTCGGAGAGGGACAAAACTCACTCATAACTAAACCAATCTGGGATGGAAGCGCCGGTCCTCAAACGCTTTCGCAGTTCGGTCCCAGAGATGTCGAGGGTTTGAACTCCTTTCGGTACCTCATCGACTGGCTGATATTCGTCGGTCGAGGGCAGGTATGTCATCTGCTGGAAGGGGACCATCTCGATCTGTAACTCATCATGGTACTTGATAACCAGATCTTGCGCGTCGTACGGTCCGTAGAAGTCCTTCCCTTGTGAATTTTTTCCGGGGCCGGCATGGTCACGGCCAACGATAAAATGTGTCGCACCGTAGTTTTTGCGAATGATGGAATGCCAAACTGCCTCGCGCGGTCCTGCCATTCTCATGGCGAGCGGGAGAAGCGCTAGATGCCCCATGCCATTTGGATACTTTTGCATGATTGCCTCGTATACGCGGACGCGAGTGTAATGATCCACATCACCGGGTTTCGTTAGACCAACGACAGGATGGATCAAAACATTCTGCATTAACGACTGTTAGATGGTCTCGAAAGTGACAGAATTAGAGACAGGACCCACAGCTTGTCGTTGACGTGCGGCCCGAACCGTCAGCTCGCGATGGGCTCGGTGCATGGGGTTCCGTGTTTGGAAAGCAACGACCTTGCGCCACGACAGTTTTTTGAAGTGAGCACGAAGCTCGGCGGGGGTATCTGGGCACATATAGACATATGAGAGAATGCATCAATGATCGAGGTACAAGGCTTCTTACATCTCAGGGCTACGTAGTCGAAGTGAGCAGGAGCTTTGATAGCTTGAACCTTTCCACCGATGTAAAACTCCTTCACTCGATTGCGCAGGTAAGCGACAGATGGGTGCGCAGGATCGTCAGCACCAAAGACGTGAATGGCCTCTTTGACTTGGTCGGGTTTGTAGATGTCCTCAACTAAGGATTGCCGTAAGATTCGGGCAGCGGGAAGACGGACTTGGAGAAAGTACCGGTGATAATAGCCAGCGCCTCTTCGTCACGAGGGTCCAAGAGCGCAATACGGCTTCCCGATGCGATGGAGAGTCGATCAATATCTGTCTGGGAGGCATCAAGGGTGACGGGAATTGGGAACAGAGTGCCATTTGCGAGACGCAGGTTCTCAACAACACTGAACAAAAGGATTAAGAACGTAGTTCTATCCAACAAGTTCACAGAGACTCACTTCTTGTAATCTGCTTCGTTCAGGAAACCCTCCAAAGGACTGAAACCGCCATTCGTGATGAGCTCCAAGTCGCATAGTTGTCGCTGCGGCGGGGAATAAGCATCAGCATAAATATAGTAAATTCAACCAACGCACTTCTGTCAGAACAAGATACGGAAGCGATAGAGATTCTTCTCTCAGGTGCGCTGAGATTGGTTCATCCCTGGCTACAAGATCCTGTCGAAATCCGTCAGCTTCTCGTCCTCCGCTGTCAGTCAGTGTCTGGTGGAGCTCTCACCTTGAGAACGCCGCCGTGGGGAGTGTTGGCCATTATGAGGGAGGAAAGATAGGGAGATACGATTGTCGATGACGGCAGAGCTCATCCATTTTTTATCTACGCGTTTGGATCATGATGATGTGCTCGAGGAATCGCCAACGATCACGCAATTGTGCAGAAATCCGCGTAATCTCATCCGACAAGAATGCTTTAACAACGTCCGAAAATAATAGGGCCACAGTCATTTTCTTCTATATAAGGTAATTCTTTGTGACAGAGAGCTTCCTCGCAAGTCTCGCAACCTCTGGCAACAGTGCGTTTACGAAGCCTTAGAGTACGATAGGGCTATTCAAAGGATTTAAAGCACCCTCTAGTTGTCGAATAGCGAAATTTGCAGGTTTTCAACTTCTATTTCTTGCGGTTTGCGCCAGTACGGTTGTTTATGACGACAGTATACGAAAGTTGCTGGGCAGCGCTTATCCCTGCTAGGAGCAGCAATGGACGCTCGAGGGCCTCTCTCGGCGAAGACTTGGAAGAGATTTGGAAGAACGCCACTCACGGGGACAGTAACAGTCAGCGCAAGTCAGCTGGCGGCCAAGAACTTCGATGGAATGGGCCAGATATATATTCATTATGATACAGTGAAAGCAAAAGTCAATAAAAATACATTAAATACAAAGCTACCATATATCCGTCCAGTCTGCAGTCCACGTGGGATATCAAGTAGGCCCGCCGAAAGTCAGGTTCACGGGACTTAGAGCAGACAGGATCTCCACATAACTTCTAACCAGAAGCTGGTGGCTCAAGGGCCGCTGACCCCATCCCACCCATCCCGTTGCTCGGTTAATGGCTTTCTGATCATATACAATAGTCCGCGATCCTCCAAACGGAGAAACTGCACGTTCTGAGACTGTGTCCTGTACGTTCGTTTGCGATAATTTGGATTGGGCTGAAAAAGAGCCTTGGAAGGTCTCGTCTAAAGCGACAGTGGTTCTGCACATGTTGTTTTGCACTTGCAGTTGTACTGGCGCGGAGCAGGAAGAATTGGCGTATGAGACATTCAGGTGGAGGGGTTGGTTAAACGTCTTCACATAGGCCACAAATGCGGGAGAGTTCTGCCACCTGGGTATGGGTGAAAGGGCCTCAAGAACTATCGAAGCGTCAATGTCGCTATAATGAAAACAGTCGGAAGGGGCAGCAGTCACGTTGACAGAGAACATACCCATCTCCTGTGTCCATACTGAGAATGACGGGTTTCGGGCTCAATCGGCCTTGTGTGAGAGTGACGTTAGAGTGGATGGGGCTACATTGAAACATTCAGTATGATGTGCAAGCGCAAAGATATGGGCAATTACGCTTTGATAGTGTCCAATGTTAGTGAGTTAGAAACATTGAAAGATCCTGATATCGATCCCATGATGTTCTTGAACGTGACTTGACATGCCTGCAAGAACTGTGCAAAAAAGTGAATAATTTGACTTGGAAAAAAGAATATCGAATACCTCGCAAGACATAGGGCGAGCAGCACCTTCCAGCGTGAACTGGGTAACTTCAATTTGCTTCTGGACATAGCCAATTCTGTGCTCCAAGAGAGGAAGATAAACAAGGAATTGATCGATCGAGGCTTTACGCTGGGGTAATAGTACAAGGATGTTGAAGGTGAGGAGGTCGCCAATACCAAGGGTGTCAGGGACCTAGGAATCTGGTCAGCGGTACAGTGTTGTGGCATTGAAAAATAGAACATACGTAAATCGTAAGCCCCCTGCTTGATCCTTGTTCGCTGAAGCATACATTTGTTTGCAGTCGAACATTGTTACTAGATGACTTCATCGACACATTGAAGATAATATCTTTCTCCTTCTTATCTTGGTTCATGTAAACCCACAGCGTCCCATTGATGTTATCCGCGGCAACCTTTTCGTAAGTCACGTTTGAACGAATGGTAATTAATCCTTGTGGAGGAAGTTTAAAACGAGCGCTGAAAGAAATCAAGCGACAGAGTTAGAAACAATCAACAAGTACAGCCACAGAAGGTCATACAATTGGGTATTTTCGATGTCAGGATGTGTATCCCAAATGTTGCACGTCATATTGTTAGTGATAGTTGGTATCCCAGTCGTCGCGAGTTGAAGGGGACCAGGTAGCACAACGTCTTCTGAGACCCAGAGTGAGCTTGTTGGTGCAAGGCTGAACGAATCATCCCTATCCCTTCCCTTCTGCAAGCAACATTTGTAACCACAACAAAAAGATACGATTGAGTGCGCGCACCAGAAGGACGATCGGAAGGCCAATAGCAAGCGATAAAACGGTGTAACCCAGCAGAACTCCGATGACTATCTTCCACACTCGCGGGCTGAGTTTGCCCAATGACAATGCTGACCGCGTTACTACCTTACGATGCTGGGCTTCTGAGGTATCATAGTCGGGGAGGGTGGACGTGGACGACCGCGCGTGCACCGCTTGAGGATGGCGGAGGGTCAAGCCTGGATAGCTGTCGGAATCTGTCTTGGCCTGTCCGGAATCCAGGTCCTCGTCAAGAATGATCATGACGGTGTATTGGTCATGAAGTGGCCCGTGCCTCTTGAGGGGCTAGTGGGTGTTCACCAGGAGAGGTGTCTTGTTGGGGGACAAGATACGAGGAGAGGGGGGATGTGAGCAAGACTCGATGGGCATCAACGGGGAAATGTATGTTTTCAGTCCCACTTTCTCACACCCCTGGACACGTGTGTTTGATGACATGCATAGACCAGGGTCGCGACCTTGCCCAAGGAATCTTCTGCTTGTTCAGTGGGGACTTTTGGGGACTTTCAAGCTTTTGAAGAGTGCTTTCGAGTGAATTGTAGTATGCGAATTATGTCCATGTGTGTATGATGTGACATATAATACAAAGGGCGCGCACTTCGATAACCAGATTAGATTTTTAGAGATCACCGAATGCACCTCCTGGTCCTCTTTCCTTACCCGATGGACGGAAAGCAGACAGCACAGCATTGAACGCCTGACCAAGGACATTCATTGCCTGAGTAACGTTTTCTTGTATGCTTGCCTTGCAGTACCGTAGGAGCGTCACTGACTGGGCGCAGGCGGCGTCGAAGAAGTTAGTTGGAACAACTGAAGGGGAGTGCTTGGCCTGTAATGTTGCTCATCATGATGACACCATAAATACTTGACAGGAATAACGTACGCGCGGGGCAGTCATCTTTTCCGTTTCCGAGACAATCTGTCGTGTCTCAGCCTCATCCAGTTCACGCCACATCTTGCGGAAAGTGTCAACAGCCTGCAAACTCTCGCTGAATCGAAAGAGTGTGTTCATCAGGGCGACGACTTCAGAACGTTGCAGGAGATTGGTGTTGGACTGAGGACTGTGGAAGGTAATTCAGTTGGAAATTAAGAGGTCGTGGATAGAAGTTACACACTCCAGCGCCTTCTCATCCAGCTCGAACAAGATTTTGAGAGCAGTGGCTATTCCTGTGGTTTGCACTTTGCCCCAGAGCCTGCACTTGTCGCAGCCAATGCAGTCCATGATACGCGTCACATTTCGGAAATGTGTCTTGAACTCCTCTTTGACGGTCTGACGTCGTTGCTTAGTCAGGGAACCTGCGTACGCAACATGGTACTTACATTGGCGTTTTCACCGCGGAATAAAACCGACTCATCGAATTTGCCGACCGTCGACGCGATACCGACGACTTTCGACAGCGTCGTGAGGGTTTGGGTATCGTCCTCATGTGTTCCGGTAGAGCAATAGTCAAAGGCTTCAAGGTAAGGTCCAAGACGTGCTACAGCTCGAAGGAGTAGAATTGTGTTGAAGTAGATGTATTGTAACCGCTCAGGATGTGAGGCTACGCGTTGTATGAAGCATTTGAGATTCGGGTGCTGAGCCAAGATCAGATATTTATCAAGAATGCGAAAGAAGATTGATGTCTACCCATTCTCCAGTCGTCTGATTGAGATATTCGTGGCAAATATGCGTGGATATAGATGCATGCAAACCTACGCAATGGTCAATCACAAGGAAAGTCAACGAGGAAAGGGAAAAGCATACCAGAAATAACTTTGTAATAAACCCTCTTCTCTAAGCACTGCGTATCACTGTCTTGGTTGTCTTGGTGTAGAGCTTCAGCCATCGTGTCTGGCAGCGAGACCAGACCAGGGGATTTCGAGGTCATGAGATTGAGTTCACTGAGGCCAAAGCAGTTCTCCTCGTAGATAGAGCGCCATACACGTTGTGCATCTTTCCCCGAATAACCCGTATAGCGCTCTGGAACGAGCCGCAGATCAAAGTAGTCTCCCTCTAGAAGCGAGTTAGTCTGGGTTTGTCTGGCGCGTAGGCTGGACCGAACCTGTATTATCATCCAGGAAGCAAAAGTCGGAATCGCGGTAATAGCACCCCGGTAGTGAATGGCGCTGTGTGTGGTTGAGAAACGGCCGTGTGCGTAGCGTGTCATATACGCACTTTGTCGATTGACGAAGGATCAACCTCGCTCAATGCCTTTGCCCGCCACTTCTCTGGAACATCACTCTATTGCAATTGGTATTCAGTTAGGAAGGACAAGGCAGAAAAAGTAACTGACTTCGTCAACCGAGGTTATTGCGCAGCTAGGGTTATTACAGAAGCCCTGGTCTGGCCAAAAAGGACATTCGCGATATAGGTCGACCTGCAAAAGCTTTAGACGCAAATCAACCAAAGGAGTTCTGGCACTTACCTGGAAGTATCGGAAGAAAGGCATGTGTACCAGTTCGGAAAGATTTGAGAACAGTTGCTCATTCACGCTTTCAATAGTTTCGAAATCGCATAATGTCGTCTCGATTGGACCTGTAAGCTATGGAGACCTTCTAGTTGTTACTCGTCCGGAGAACAGAGACGGACACACCATAGAACGACAAGTCTTTTCCTTCACTGGCTCATGTTCCAACACTTCCTGGACCGGGCCGTCGCGGACTAGTGTGTCTGAGAGGAATGACCTCTTCGAGGATGCAATTGTACAACCAAATGCAGAGAAGAGGGACGCGAGACGAAGCGCCTGACATATTGGAGACTTCATGAGAAAAGATGTAAGCCACGGTGTACTGTCGAGGAGATGGAGGTAAGAGGGAAAGATGACAAAACTTCCACGTCTTCAAAGTGGGAGTTCGGAGATGACATCGTACCAGTAGAAGCTGTACTAGACCTCCACGTGTTCCCGACCCACCGATCTAGCCGCCCGTTGTTTGACAATCACTCCCGATTGTAACAGACAGAGAGTGCTATCTTCGGTGGCTCGCAGGGAATGTTGAATTGTGCCTCCTAGAGTGGTTGTAGCTTGTATCTCCAAGTACACCACGGGTCGCCGGTAATCCAATCTTCCTTCCTTCCTTACAATGAAGTATGTAATGGATATGACACGCGAATTCCATCTGGAGGATGGGTCGGGGCTAGCGGAGGGTGGGATGATTTCCTGCCACGTCAATAAGTAAATCGAAAGTCCCACGGAGGTATGGATAGAAATCAGGCAAGAGTGGAAAGGTGTTTCGCAAATATCACCATCTACTACACCGTTCACAGCAGTGACGGAGGCTTGAGCTTGCTCTTTCGTTCCGTCCTCCAGGTTTTTTCCCGTCAAGGCTTTTCGCTACCGGACACCCGTCACCATGGCTCTTTCCGCCGCTGACTTACAGGTCAGAGTTCCCCTCCGTTAGTTATGCTCCTCCGCATGTCTTCTCACAAAGATTCTCGATGTATATAGAAGAGACACGAGCTTGAGGGGGCTCCTGATCCTTTCCCTTCTCTATCTCAAGCAACACCCGCGAAACCTAAGGCTCCAGCTACCATCTCGCTGGATACGGACTCAGAGGTCGCATTTCCTTCTCTTGCGTCCGCGGCTCCCACCGCCACCGCTCCAGCTGGCCCATGGGGCGCCGCGACCGGTCCTCGCATTAAGGCGACGGTCCACAAGGCACCTCTCTTCGCTGATTCCTTCACCTTGTCCCAAATCGACTTGGCGAACTCTGGCAAAGACGGCAAGCCGGCCACTCTCGGAGAAGTTCTCAAGCAGGTTTTGGCAAAGTATAAGGTTAAGATAGAAGCCAGTACCAACCAGAAGTCTCGTCAAACAACCTTCCATATCAAGGCTGAATCCCAGAAGGAACTTGACAAAGCCAAGCGCAGTCTTTTGGCTCTTCTCAGTCCGGTTGTAAGTCCTGGCAGTGTGCTCTGAGATAGTGCTCATTGGTATCTTCAGATTACCCTCGTTATCAATGCTCCCGCCTCGACCATCGGCTCAATCATAGGTCCAAAAGGTATATACTCCTCTAAATTTACGTCCAACAATCAATCTCAGACGAATCACACCCAGGCGCGACCTTGAAGCAAATCCGTGATCAAACCAGCGTCAGGGTTGACATTCCTAAGAGAGAGGATATTGGGAATGGTCATGCCAATGGGTCGGCCAACGACAAGGCTACTGAGGATGACGAGGACGAGGAACCCACAGTCCCAGTCACCTTGGTCGGACCCCAACCTTTGGCATATGAAGCGCAGGCTATGTTGAATCAGATAATCTCATCCAGGACCTCGACAGCCACCCAACGTGTTCGCGACATTCCTGCCCACGTTCTTCCGTTCGTTTTGGTTCGAAGGCCGTTGTTTATGGAGGCCGCTGGATTTGGCAGTGTTAATTTGGCCTTGAATGCCCCTGCCCGCGAGATCACTGTCAGTGGTGATCGCGAAGCGGTTGTTCGTGTCATTGACGCGATTAGGCGCACGGTCGAAGGCTTCAAGTCGTCGCTCACTTCAGTCAAGATCTCGCTCCCCAAACGCCAACATCGCCTCCTTATTGGTCAAAACGCTGACGCCGTTCTGAGCAAGAGCAAATGCGCTGTTGCTGTTGCAAAGGATGATGAAGGAGATGAGATCACCGTTTGGGGTCTAAGCTCTGATCTCCCGGCCGGACTTGCTGCTGTCATGGAACAGGCTAATTCCAAGTACATCCACGAATTAACCCTCCCTGGACCCATTGACCTCTCTAAGCAGCTCGTAACCTATCTGACTCGCATTCAATATGACAAGACCATCAGCAGCAACCATCCTGGTGTGGAAGCCTTCCTTCCGTCTGCTGATCCAACCACCCCTACGCTCAGCATTGATTTAGTCGGCGACAAGTCGGAGGTTGATGCTGTGGTCAAACAGGTTTCTGGGCTCATCGGCAAACTGATTGGTGCCACTAGGAATATTGCTATTGATTGGCTTCTGCACCGTGTTATTACTGGCAAGAATGCAAAGAGGTGGGTTCAATCGTATTACTTCCGTTTCGTTTATTTATCAGAGCGCTTCCAGGATCAAGCAATTCCAGGAGGCCCACAATGTCGTCGTATATTTCCCTAGCGAGTCTTTGGAGTCGTCGCTCGTACTCTTGGTTTATGATCCCTTGTCTCCCACTGCTGCTGCCTCTCCCGATGAGAAGAAGAAGCATCTCGACGACGTCGAGAAGGAGCTTTTGAAGATGGCTCGCGAAGCTGCTGATGTCAAGACCGAGACTATTTCAGTTCAAAAGCGCTGGCACGATTCTGTGGTTGGTTGGGGCGGAACAACCTTGAACGCGTGAGTTACTCTGCCGGTCGTGTCTGAAATTTGGTCTCAGTCAGAAATAGAATTATTGGCGAGGATACTACTCTCTCCATCAAGGTCGGAGCTGAGGCTGGAGATGCGTCCACAGAGGATATTATTCTCGTCCGTGGCGTTAGCGCCGACGTCGATCGTGCCGTAAAGGAAATCCGCAAGATTGTCGAAGATGCTAAGAACGACGAGATCGTTAACAGCTATGTAGGATTGACCTTGCTTTCCGCATTTTTTTTCCTGAAGTACTCCCTCTATAGTCGACCGAATTTGACATTGATAGGGAATACGTTGGCCGCATCGTTGGCTCTCAAGGTGCTGGTGTCAACAGGCTTCGCGATCAACTTGGTGTCAAGGTCGACGTATCTGACGAAGTGGATGACAAGGAGAAGGAAGGTGGCAAGAAGAAAAAGGCTACTCATCAGAAGTCCAAGGTCAAGATCACTGGACGCAAGGAGAACGTCGAGGAGGCTAAGAAGCGCATCTTAGCCCAGGTTGACCGTCTTGTTCGTACTTTTCGCCTACATTTCCTGTAGCCGCAGCTTACCCTCCTATCAGGCAGACGAGACCTCGGAAATCCTCAAGATTCCTGCCCAATACCACTCTTCTCTCATCGGCCAAAGCGGGAAGTACGCTATCCGTTTGGAGGACAAGTATGCTGTGAAGATCACCTTCCCTCGCCAGTCTTCTGAGGGTGGTGAAGGCAAGACCAGGGAGCAACTCAAGCCGGATGAAGTCCTGATCAAGGGTGGAAAGAAGGGTGTCGCCGGTGCCAAGTCTGAGCTGCTTGAGGCTGTCGAATTCGAGAAGGAATCGAACAATGTCCTCAAATTCAACGTCCCCACTCGTGCTGTCGCTCGTATTCTTGGTCGCGGTGGTGCCTCAATCAACGAAATCAAGGATGACACCGGTGCTCAAATCGATGTCGACAAAGGCTCAGACGACGCCACCCAAATTACTGTTCGTGGTACCAAGCAAGCTATTGCTGTTGCGAAGACTGCCATTCTCGCCATTTCAGACCAGGTCGCAGAAGAAACTACGGCTTCTGTTACGGTCGAGAGCAAGTTCCACCGTAATATCATCGGTGCTGGCGGACAAGGACTCAAGGAGCTTGTTGCCCGTTGTGGAGGGCCGTCGGACCCGAAGCTGCAAGCTGGCCTCATCAGATTGTATGCTTCTCAGATTTTGTTTTTCGAGCAGAATATTAATTTCCTTTCCTGCCAGCCCCCGTCAAGGTGAACCATCTGATGAGGTCCGTCTTCGTGGCGAGCCCAAGCTTGTTGCCAAACTTAAGGACGAACTGGAGAGGCTTGTTGCAGACCTGCGTGACCGTGTTATCTTGGTCGTCAACATCCCTGCTGTTCAACATCGTGCGCTCATTGGGCGCGGTGGTCAGCATTTGAACGACTTGCAGAACAAGTTCAACGTCCAGATTCAGTTCCCTGGTTCTCGCTCCTACAACCAGGTCGGCGAAGCTGAAAACATTGGTGACTTCGAGGAAGTCGATGCTGGTAATCTCGTCAAGGTATCTGGGTCTCGCGCAGCGGTTCGAGGATTAAGGTTGGTCTTGGGTCCTATATATAGTTTCCCACGTCTCATAACCCCTCCGTAAAAGACTCAGGGCCCGGCGACCGTCACTGTTCCCTTGAAGTACCACCATTCCATCTCCCAACAAGGTAGCTTCTTCAGGACGCTGAGGACTTTCGGCGTCCAGGTTGACCATTCTGTCCAACCTACCAAGACCGGTGTACCCACTCGTCCCACCCCCTCTGCTCGCATTGACGACGCAGAGACAGCCGACGTCGAATGGGAGATTGTTACTAATTATCAGGATGCTGAAGAGGGTGATTCGGAGTGGACTCTCAAGGCTCGCGATCAGGCTGGCTTGGATAAGGCGGAGGGCCTTCTCAAGGATGCCATCAACAATGCAGCCCGCATGTCGCACGTTGGCTTCTTGACGTTGGCTGACCGCTCAATGTTCCCTAAAATTGTTGGTGCTAAGGGTGCCAACGTTGCTCGTCTTCGTAACGAAACTGGCGCCGACATCACTGTCAGTCGTGAAAACAACACCATCGTCATTATCGGTAAGCCCGACAGCACTTAATAAATATGACTGCTGATATATTTTCCTGATGTGTAGGCGCTGAAAATGAGGTCTCGGCGGCGAAAGATGCAATCTTGCGCATGACGAACAGTCGCCGACGCCATGATTAATTACTTACACTACATACACGTCTAGTTTGCTATCGTCAATGGTCTCGCTTGCATGCCTTCAGATTGCTTCGGGGATTATGGATAGAACATCAAAATGCACATCATTCTACACAGCCATAATGAACATCATTCATCAAATACAAGACACAGCGAACAAAGTAATGCTAATTTATGCTAGTGCATCAATTGGCTCTCCATCAGCATCATCGTCCACGGGAATGCCGTCGACATCGTCCACAATTGGCTCTCCATCGAGGTCGTCATCAACTGCAGCGCGAGCTGAGTCGTCAACAGGCTCACCGTCAACGTCGATTGGCTCGCCATCAAGGTCATCCTTGACGGGTTCACCGTCAACATTGTTATCTTCACCTTCGTCGCTGCTGACTTCCATAGGCTCTCCATCGCTAGCATTACCAGACGTGGAGGCAACTGGCTGAGACACGGTCGGATCTGTTGCAAGTTGAAAAGTGCTCGTCTTGAATTTGGAAGCAAATGTGTTGGTCGCGGTAGGAGCAGTTGCGACTTCTGCCTGAGATTCTGCTTGAGACGGCACTTGTGCCCCTTCCAATCTTGTTCGGAGCTCTGAAGTAAAATCTAGAGGGAAAACAATCCAGTCCTCCCATACATCAACAACCGTCGTGATCTGCTTCTTAAACACGTCTGCAGTGATCCGGCCAGGGAAAGAATGGTAGATGTTGGCAAGATGGTCAAAGACGATACCCAATCGCGCCTGGAACTCTTGACGATATTTCCAAGCACTGGGCACAGCAGCAGCAGAATTGTTGAGGATGTCACAGATTAGATGCAATCGAGCCACTTTTCGAGGAACTGCGGTGCCATCTACAAGAAGAGAAGAGACAATAATATCTGCAACCTGCGTCGAGGTGAGAATGCAAGGTGCAAGGGGAATCACAATGAGGGTATGTTTGCTTACTTCGTGAGCAGCTTCTGCATGTTCAAGACTGAAAGTCATACACCTTGCGACTTCACCACGCTTTCCCGTCAGAGCACGAAGCATCGCTTCGAACCTCCGTCGAGCAAGAATGCCCAAAGCAGTTTTACGCGTTTGCTCTTTTTCGGATTCTTCTTCAGAATCAGTGGAGTACACTGAGTTGTATCCCTGAATAAAACTGAGCAGAGGGAAAGATATTACTCAAGAAATTTGTCAAACCTCATCGTCAAAGGCGGGCTTGGAGGGCTCCTCGGATTCGACGAGACCTCGATAATAAGCGTGGCGGCGATGCTAAAAAGAAATAAGCAAAAAGAATATTTCGCGCTCGAAAGGCCAGACGTACATTTCGACGAAGGAGGAAGTTATATTTGGGATTGTTCTTCTCCAGGTCTTTCAACGTTTCCTCGTACTTCGTGTCGTGCCCTTTCACTTCAGCAGCCACTGCGCGGATGAAAGTATCGGTCACATCGTCCCCTTCATCGGCGTCGTGACGAGGACTACGGGAGTGGCGTCGACGAGGGGACCGGCTTGAGGATTCGCGGCCGCGACGTGATCTGCTGTACGACCTGCGGCGTCGGGGCGAACGTGAGCGGTCTCTGTCATAAGAAGGACTTCTCGAATATCGAGTGTGGCGGCGTTCACGCGAACGGGCTCGATGACGATCGCGAGAACGACTCCTGCTTCGACTACGACTCTTGGCTGCTTTGGTCGTTGTTGATACTGTATACGGATTATGAATAATCTCTAACGACCAAAGATGAATATAAACATACCATACAGTGCCTTCGCCGCAATCGGAACAGCTTTGCTCCAACCAACACGCAGGATGGAACCACCCCAGTCATATCCATCGTACTCCCTCAAGGCGTCTTCTGCATCTCGCCTCGTCATAAATGATACAAACCCGTTCAGACCGCTATTCTTTGCCCTTCGACTAGCGGTCATGTCGGCACCAGGACCAACAGTTGCGTCAGATCTCGGCCACATGATTTTGACCTGTGAATACTATTAGCATGGTCTACTTTTGAGAGTTAAAGAAAGGCGCACAGAACCGACAGGCCCTATCTTAGCGAAGAATTTGCCTAGTATGGGCTCAGTTACATGTTGAGGTAGGTTTGCGACGAAGAGATTGGTAGTCTTTGGAGAAATACGCGACAGTCGGCGACGGAGCCTCAAATGACATGAGACGACTAGCTCACTTGTGGGTCCCCACGATCTTTGCTTCCACTCTGGCCATCATAGGCCGCCATTGCCGTGACTGACCGCCCATGCCCATGCCCATGTCGAGCATATTTCACTTCTCTTTCAGCCTGCTCCCTAATTACAGAAAATTAGCAGAGCAATATGGTTCCAAGAAATTGACGTGCCTTTTGATCTCCTCGAGGAAGGAATCCATTGCTCTTTTCCCCTTTGGCTTTGGCGCTGACATCGAAGCTGGTGACAGCGACTTTGAACTGGCATTAAAAATGGGATACAAAGAGAATGGCGCAACTACTCACTCTCGGTGCTGCACGACGGTCTGCAGCTGGCATAGACGGCGCATAGGACGCCTTCGTATCTGCCCTCACGAATCCTGATCCAGTCTTCCTCTTGTTGGCGTCCTCTCCCTCAAACGCGTCTAAAAAATCGGCATATGCTTGGGCAGCCTCAGCCTCTTCTTCGCGCCTCTTCGCATCCGCGGCCTCTTGCTCCTTCTCTCTGCGGGACTTCCGCACTTTCCCTGAAGTATACTGCGACAGTTTCGCATCATCGACAGGTTTTTGCTGCGTTGTGGGGGTGAATGGTAAGTGACGGCTACCGGAGAGGAAATAACTCTGTCCGTCGCACTAGAAACGAGGTTTCATCATCATCGTTGTCAAAGAATGCTGCCAACTTCGATTTGGTTTTGTCCATCGTGAATCCTCGAGGCACTGGTGGAGGTGCTTGCGAGCTGATTGCTCCTAAGGTGGTGGTTTTGGAGGCTTGGGCACCTCAGAGTCGATGTGTTTAGAGAATGTGTATAGTGCGTGAATAGATGGGAGGCTCTTCAGAGCCGTCCGTGTCAGGAATGGAGAGGTAGAGGGGTAAATCGAGGAGGAGTAGCTTCGTCAGTTAACGTCGAGTTCAAGCTTACCAGCGGGCCCGGCCAATCAGCACGGCGGAGTATAAAATAATAGGCTAACTCCTCAAAGCCTCGGCCTCAGGCTTCATTCATTGATTACAGGGATATTGGTTTATTTCTCTCATGAACACTCCTGCATTGGAGTTGAGAATAAATGCAAGGCTACCTAGATGCACAAATACTACAACAAGTTCATACGGCCCATTAGCACGAGCAGACGCCTTGTTCGGCTCCCCCGGAGTCAATTGAGATGTACAGAAGGGAGTCCACAAATTGCCTACAGATCGATAAATCTATGCCATCATCAAGCTCCCTAGTCCTCCCTGGACGTAAGCCATTGGCTTCATAGGAGGATGTGGCGAAGCCTCGAATTGGGTGTACACCCGTTTGCCAGCAGCATCAATACGGATCTGAGCAGAATAGAAGCCAGGTCATCAATACCCCATCTCGCTGGCACGTACACCAGATGGTCGAAAAGGTCACGTACGAATGCTCCTTTGTTGCCGGACTGGTCCACATAGTTCGGAGCAGAAAAGACCTTGAGTTTCGGAACATATGAGTCAACTACACAATGTTTAGAAGATGATCTACGTACAGTCGTGCACAATCCATCATGCTCAATTTCGTAGCCGTCTAAATAAATACGAATGGATGGTCAGAACCGAACAAAAGAAGCCGTGACGATAAGATGTGCACTCACCCTGTCGAACTTCATGACTGCGGATGATACCTGTAACGCCGTTCAGAGTGCACCATCGTTTCGTTACATCGGGTCCAAAGGCAATGCCAACGCCCTAGGCCAAGAAAATGAACTAAAAAAGCGGTGATCTCAGTCAAAAAATATGCATACCCGTTTACTAGGACCACGACCAGGCGCTTGCTGTGGATCAGTCCACAGCAACTGCGCAGTGTCCGTCAGTAATCGGACGGACAGTCTACCCCGAATCGCATCTTACCTCGCCTGTAATAGCGCATGGTATGTCAATTCCATCTACAATTTATTGTGCTGCAAGGTGACTCACACATTAGACCCTCCTGGCCGGGCTGTCTTCCAATTCTATCAATTTTGCGGATCTCGTCCAGCGTGACGCCGTCTTTGCTGAACAAGCCACCATGTACAACAAAGAAGCGGCGTCGTCCTTCTGGAGAAAGGATGCACATGGGGTCCTTGGGTGATGGAGGCTTGGTGGCGTGCAGCAGCGTCGCCAATGGCACTAAAGGTGACTGTCAGCGACTACTCCATGACAAACAGAATTATCGGACTGACTCGTCGTGAACACATGCGCGAAGAGCTACCGCATAGTAAGAAATCCACCCTAGACGCCGAGGAAAAAAAATAGCGCACCTTGTAAGCCTGCTCTCCATGCTTATGCTTCGCCTCTCCTTCAAACCCATATGTCCGATTCATATCCTTTGCCTCGTGGTTGCCACGGTTGAGGTACATGTATTTCGGATATAGCCCTTAGAAATCCCGTTAGTCAACCCAAAAAGAGACCTGAGAAGTCTGACTCACACTTGTACGCGAAGGCGAGAAGGATGACTTCGATGGACCACGAACCGCGATCAACGAGATCTCCGTTCATCAGCAGGTAATGATTCTCCGTTGGCGGTCCCGTCAGTGAAAACAGATTCAGCACGTCGTAGAATTGACCTGCACGGAGAAAGATAAAAGATAAGATGAAATCGAAATGAAAAATTGAGGATTCAACCACGTAACAAAGCAGAAGAAAAGAACACACCGTGGACATCACCAATAACGTCAACGGTTGCACCCTCTGGTATGTCTACATTCACCAAGCTCTCCTCTTTGATGAAGTGGTCGTGTGCACCCATGACGATCTCCCATGCGTACCGCTTATGCAGCGTCTTGCCGTCCTTGAACCATTGGATCATCTCCTGGATGAACTCTGGCGTGGTGTAATATTTCCCGTTTTCTTGTGGGAGCTTCGGACCGACGTAGGTCGTGTCAATTTCACACCCGCCTGTTCATAAGTAGTATTTTAGATGCATGCCGGTCAAGTAATAAAACTGGAACATGCCTTCCGCGATGATCTCCCTACACCTGTCGACGGGGTTCTTCTCTCCTTCGACCTCGATAGCCTGGAAATTCTGTGTCAGGGCACAGTAAAAAAAGGGTCGTCCATAAGACCGACTTTTTCAAACTCGATCTTGCGTATCAACTTTTGCGTCGACACCATCTGTGACCGCACTGTCTCATTGTTAGGCTCTATCGCCAGGATCTTCTTGAAGTCTGCGACGGCCGACTGGGGCTTCAAGATCTGCATGTGGCATGTTGCCCGTCTGACAGAAAGAAAGCCAGGAAGATAGGCGAGAAGGGGTTACAGGAGACACCAGAGGCGGAAGACGGAGGACACACCTATAGTACGCCTTCACATATCTAGGGTCGAGTTCTATGGCACGAGTAGCGTCGGAGAGGGCGTAACCATACTCCTCGAGCTTGATACGCGTATACGCGCGATTGCACCAGAGCGTCGAGTCGTTCGGGTTCTTCTCGATAGCCTCGGAGTAGAGGTTCGCGGCAGCGTTAAAGTCATGAGCTATCCATACCCCAACAATTACAACCAGGCCGAAGGGAAGGGGAAGGAAAGTAGGTTGAGCAAAAATCTTGTCTCCAAAAAATCTGATTAGATCAACTAACAAGTGAATGCCTTGTTCGCCTGCGCCTTCAGGCGCGCGGCCTCTTGCTTGTCCGCTTCGGTAACCTCGCCGTCGAGATGGAGCTTGCTCAGCTCGGGCGACGGGGGCACGGAGGAGAGTGGGGTCGAGGCGGCCGCCAAAGAGGGAGATGATGTCGTCGATTGGTCACTGGCACTCATTGGATGTCGTCTAACGTGGGGCCGGCGCGTCCAATCCTTGTTTTCCGCCCCGGCTTCCACGCTCGCTGGCCGGCCAATCACATTGCGTTGCCATTTCGATAACAAACAATTTCAAAATTGAGCATACGATGTCCAACTTGTGATAAAATTCCCCAAGTACATAAACAATTTGCTTGAAAGTCCTTTTGTCTCCTCGAATTGAAAGAAAAAATGACCTCCGGCATGAAGGGTATAAGACAGCAGCGCACCGATCAAGGCGTCAAGCGTCGCTCACACAGAGCATTCATGCCGCAACCAAGAAACGAACGAACTAACGTTCGCAAGAGGGTATATTAGTCACAGTCATCGCGCCAGGCGGGACAAATGCACTGTGTCAGTACTAGTAAGATAGACGTAGTGAGCCATTCGGCAAGAATGGAAGGGGGCGATAATTAACGAGGATGCTTCCGTACATACGTTAAGACATCATGGCAACGAACGTCATAAAAACGCTCAGCCGCAGACGTCCAGGTTGAAGTACTTGCCGAGGCGCAGTCTGTGGTCGTACGCGTTGATGTTCTGGCACCAGCCATTGAAGAATTGGTGGAGGCTGAGGGGGAAAAGGAGGTCGATTAGAAGATCAGTCAATTAGCGGAATGAAAGGGGCGCGTACTAGTCGCCGTTGTTCTGGCAGCGGCAGCAAGCCGAGTTAGCAGCAGCGAACGCCTTCCACTAGAACCGCCGCCAAGTCAGCCTCTTGGCGCCAATGTTGGAAACTGTGGGGCTCACCCTTGTCAAACCACGGTGCCAGCCATTGTAAGCTCCAGTGCTCAAGAGCACGTTGCCGCCGTTGTTCTTCAGGGTATCAGAGAAGAACCTAGTCGCAGTGCGGATGTTGAACTCCTGGACAGTGGGGGAGGGGGCTTAGCAGGGGAAGCAAGAAATCACGCGGCTACCAAGCGCCGGGGAAAAGTCGAGTAAAAAAAAAAACGTACGGGATCCCTGCAGTTTCCTCCTGGGGCGCCGCCGCACTTCTCTCGGGTGATCTGCATCAAGCCCTGCTCGCCTCCTCCGCCAACGGTCTCGGGGTTGCACGAGCTCTCCTGCATCGCAAACGACGCGAGCATGATCGGGGGAATCCCATACTCGCCGCCATACTTCTCGAACATCCAGATGAAGCGAGCGCATGCCTTGAACGGGCTTGAGGGGTTCTGAAGAGCAGTCGACAAGGGCTGAGTGATGATATCCTGCACGCGAACGAAAGGGGGCTGCCAGCCGCCGTCGGTCTCGAAACCGCAGTTCAACCAGTCGATATGGCCATTAGGGCCAGAGAACTTGGTCACCTCCTCTGCGTGGGGTGATTAGAATCAGGGGGGTGGACGGAACTTTTGATGGACGAACTGGTAGCACGGCTGGAACCACAGTTGCTCTGAACGTTAATGAGGCCAGCAGCGTTGACCGGCTTGGAAGTACCGCCATTGTTGTTATTGCTTTTGGCAGCAGAGGTCTTCGCAGGGGGAGGGGCAGAGGAAGTAGCCTTGTCGCCAACAAGATTATTCGCGGCGGGCTTGAACGACGATGAGATGGGTCAAGTAAGGTAGACGAGATGCACTCACAGTAGAAGCCTTGTTGCTGTTGCGGTTCTTCTTGCAGCGCCTGGAGGTGGAGTTGGCTGCCCTGACCTCGAGACTAGTTACACGTTTGGAGAGATGGGCATGGCGGGCGGCGATGTTAGCATTGTCGTGAAGAGAAGCGGCGTTCACGACAACGAGAGATATAAAGAGAGCGAAAGTCGAGGTTAGCAACCTCATTATAGGTTAGGGAACGAGCGTCGTCGGTGAGAGATCGTGAGTGTGGGGAGAGAGAAAGATGATGGAGGCAAGAAATGTTGGAATATAAAGCATGGGACCAGATCGCCGCGTCCAGAAAAGGCGCCTTGGCCATTGAAACGTTGGCATGGGATGAAACTCCGACAACACCAAGCCCATTTTCGTGGTGGACGGCGGGCACAGAGAGAGGGAACTTTACTTGATTCAGCGGACGAGATAGAAGGTAATCGTTGTTACATGCAGGGAGTACTATTATTAACAAGCCCGAGGGACAAGGAAACAGCAACAAATAGGTATTTGCCTACAGAAAATTGCAGCGGAAAGGTGGGTCGGAGGAGAAGGTTGGAGAACGGAGCTATCGGAAAGTGTGGTGGAGGCAGAGTCATTGTGCGCGGTCTTGGGGCAGTGTCTGTGTGACGGGCGGTGTGTGACCACGAGAGCCGCGTGGTGTCGAGTCATTGTGGAGGGTGTTGTTGTGATGTGTTAGGGCTAGAAGAGGCAGCCTGACTCCCCGCCTCTCCAGACTCACCCATCCAACACGCCGCCCGTACTATAAAGCATCCCCCGCCCCGTCCGTCAAAGCCTCCTCTCGCCGAATCTAGTCCCGTCCACAGAACGCCACACAGAGTCTTCTGCCTCCCAGACAGACCCTGTGCCAGGATCGTCCATAGTCGCTGACTCTGGACATCCTCCTATAACCCAACCCGTCGCGATGTACTCGTTCTCAATAGCCCGATTTGCTCCCTCAAAGAGCGCCGCCCTCCTCGTCTCCCCCTCCAACTCCTCTGTTTCTGTTTCTGCCTTTTCTCTCAAGTCTACCTCAATTCACATTAATGCGCATTCTACCTCCAACTGAATTACTGTCTGCTTTCCGATAACCCCAACTCTGCTTTTCTCTCCACCTCCTCTCATATACTTTTCAAAATCATGCACTCGGTTTCAACTATTACTCAGCGGGCCCAACCCGCTACTCGCGCCAAAACTCGTTGGCAACCCTACACTTCCACCCCAGCAACATCAGCAGCGCTTCTGTCAAGATCCCCCTCCTCTCTCTCCCTCAATACCCCAATTTTTTCTGTAGCATCACCTCGCCCAACTGTCAATGCAACAAGCGATCCCCCGAGACCTCGTCAATCCCAACCGAACAACCCCCCAGCTTCAACCGCCCAAACCCCGAAGGACTCCATCCAGCGTGAAGGCAGCAAATACAAATTTGCAGTTGGTCTAATCGGTTCGTTGTGCTCTCTTCTAGCGCCCGTGATCGATTGTTTACCATTCATTCAATTTGGCGCCGGTAGATCAAGCTGTAAAGACCCTATCTGACCTATGGCGCCCGCATGACATCCCTCGAGTTTTCCTCGCCCCCCAGAAGGGCGCAGCCATCCCAACCTCTGCATCCACCCATTCAACACCCATTTCCAGCAAAGTACAGCAACCACCTCTCGCTAAATCGACGCACCCATCGTCACCCGATTCCCCATCAACACAGCCGGCACCGGCACCAGCACCCACACTCGTCCCGTCCCAACGCCCGCCGCAAGTTCTCGTCGCGTCCGACTCAGAGTCGGATCTCCTGCCCCTTAGGTCTTTCGTGCACGAGGTGCTGAAGCGCTCGCGCACGTCAGGCAGCATTCTACAGACTGCTCTCTGCTATCTTGAGGCTGTACGCCCCAAGATAGCAGAGATTCTCCGCGATGAGAAACAGGGCATCAGGAACCTGTTCCAACCGGAAACAAGAATTCTCCCGGCGACCGAGGCAGAACTGGTTCGTGAAGCTGAGCTTTCTTCCCTCGATGAGGCTTCTGGTGACGTTGTATGCTCCGACGAATGCATGAAGACCATCCGAGTTATGGATCAAGACGAAGATGAGACGATCGATGTGGAAACTCAGTCCACATCGTCAAGTCTTATCGTTGAGCCCTCCATCGCCGCAGGACCTTCATCAACGCTTCCATCGCCGCTCCTCTGCCCCCGTCGTGCTTTCCTGGCATCTCTCATCCTTGCGTCAAAGTTTTCTCAAGACAAATGTTATTCGAACCGTGCATGGGCAAAACTATCTGGCCTCCCCCCTCGTGAGATTGGCCGATGCGAGCGTGCCCTCGGACAGGCCCTGGATTGGCGCCTGTGGGTGGGCAAGGTCGCATCGACTTCCGTCACTTCCACCTCGACGCCCCCCATTCGCACGGTTGTCCGAACGCAGAGTGAGAGCTCAATTGGGTCGCCATCGGCGAGCCGAACTCCGTTCCTGGTACCTCAAGAGCCTATCCCCCCAGCGCCAGTGGCGCAGCAGCAGCAGCAAGATGCCTTGTCGGCCCCGACGTCAGTTCCGGCCCCCATCCCAACACCGCTCGGCGGCGCCAGCCACAAGAGGCTTCGGAAGAGCACTACGCTCCCTGCAGACTCGTTCGCTTTTGCCGCATCTCGTCAGGCTCCGACGACTTCGGTGGTGGCACCTGCGCTCGACAGCGGCGTCTACTGTGATGCAAGCACCTCTGCAAGTACCTCAGGCCTCTCTGCGTATCAGATCGGGCCTACTGATATGGATATCGTCGACGACATTGACGTTTTTGACGCTCGTAAGCAAGATCTCCAGGCAAGTCCCTTCTTTAGGTCTCCTTTTTGCCCGACAGAACAGAATCTGACCGTGTGTTGCGCCTTTCCGCCGCCTCGTCCGGTATTTAGCCCGCTTCATGGTCGGAACTCTCGTTGCAGAAAATCGGCACGCCTATCCCGGATACCCCGTCGCTCACCTACTCGCCCTCGTCCACTGACTCCGCTGGCGACCGTACGATCCAGATGACCTCGTTCGAGGACGGTGGCTTCCCCACATGCCCATCGTCGCAATCATGGATTGACGTCACCCTCGCCACCTCCAGCGCCTCTTCCTCCTGCTCATCGTCGACACTGGCACCTGAACAACACTACGGACTCCTCGGAGCCCCAAGTGTTAAAACAGCGTCGCCTACACCGATGACCACACCGCTGCCCTTCGTCGTCGCCCACCGCCGGAACCACAAGGCCAAGCGGAAGGCGTACCTCTCTCGCGCTGCGAGCGGGGTCGCCTTCGATCTGGCCATGGCTGCTCGGAGGGCGGCAGAAGGTGTGGGCGACCCGATGATTACTGTCGTGACGGATGCGGAGGCGGTGCCCCCGTTTGGCTCGTCGCGGATGGGCCATTATCTGTGGCACGCAGATAGTGGGATCACGGTTGAGCCAACTGGGGTGCACTAGCGCTGGCTGGTTGTGCTTGGATGTGGGGCGTTGCGCTGGGACTTGAGCTCGGGCTCGGGTTTTGGTGGCGGCGTTCTTGGCGGGGTTTGCACCTGGCCTCTCTTCATCGTCGCTGCTCTTCTCTCGCTCGGCTTTGGTCTGCACTCTGCACTTTTGTATCGCCCTCATATATGTGGCTTGCCCAGTTGTGTTTGTGGTCCTGTCTACAGATTTTCCTGTCTTCTCTCAGCTCTGTTTGTTGCTTTTCCTCCTCTTTTACTGCCCTTCCCTATATTATAGTTGTAACCCCCGAGGATGCATTCCTGTTTGGACTTCTCTCGTTTTTTCTTTTCCCTTTTCCAACCATTTCCTTTCATACGAACCTAAACATGTGTTTGATTCTTTGCGACGTACCTACCTATATGCCTGCTTTTCCCCTAAATTCACCCACTCCTTCATCGATGCTTGCCACTCATGGGGGTCCTGCAAGATCCTTCATGCACATCCCTTCTGACTCCGAGGTGGGCTGCGCGCGTCGGACACTTGGTTCGACGCTGTCGCGCCCGTCTTGGTAACGTAGCTTTGCCGCTTGTCGCTGTTCCTTGTGCTCCTCCCCCCTCTTACGTACCTACCTCTCGAATTTTGGCGTTCATCCAATTATGCGGGCCCTCATAGTCTATGCACTGTACCAAACACATGCTTACCGTTTTGCCTGTAAAACCCTATGTATAAACCCTACCTCTCTCTGCTAGAAAATATATCTTTTGCTCCCTCTCGTAAATAGTAGATATACCCCCAACCCCATTCCCAATGCCCGTTGACATTGACAGTGATGGAAGAACATAGACGGACGGACGGACGGACCAGGTCTGTTACGTATACCATTTCCGTAGATTTGCAGATTTAGAGTACATAGAGCCGCTTGACTTGTAGATACATATAATTACATCCTTTGTGCTATAGATTTACTCATTGAAGAACTCGAGCGGCTTGTTGGCGACCTGGATGGCGCGGAAGTCGACAGGGGGGTCGTCTGGGTCCTTCCTGATCTCATCGGTGAACAGGGAGTGGAAACGGACGTCCTCGGCGCCCTGGTGTCTGTCAGCTCGAGAAACAGAGGAGGAAAGGATGAAAACCATATGTACGTACCCTGTTGGGAGGATCGTGGATCCTGATATATGGGCACTTAGCTCCATGCTTGAGTCTCAGACCGACTAACGAACTCACCTAACGTGAACGAATCCTTCTCCCTCCTCGTCCTTCACACCTGGAAGCCTGATCTTCCCAAGGATGATCGTGCCATACGATGTCGCAGCGCTCCGGACCTACAATCCCGCCCAGTCACTCAAACCAATCAGCTCCACCGAACAAAGACTTGACGCACCTCAACGAGATCCTCCTCGATCCTGAAAGCAACGAGCTCATGGTCGGACAGGCCAGCCGCACGGGACCACATGCGGGGTTCATGGGCGTCCCAGTGTCTGCGAGACTTTACGATCTCCGACTTGAGGGTGGGGAGGAGGAGGTTGAAGGCCTCGACGGCGTTCTCCTGGGGAGGGTGAGGTGGGTTGAAGTTGAGCTGCTCGGAAGTGGCTATGGCATGTATGTGTCAGGTTCTGCGAGGCTGAAGCGGAGGTTTCTTACCCATAGATGGTCTGTAGATGTGGGGGGTGTACCAGATGGAGTCTCGACTCGGATGAGATAAGCGGTGTTCCGTCGGCTAATCTAATCGCACAGCCACACCATGACTTGTTCCTGGGCATTATCATCGGCAGACGCGTCCTCCACTTTGCGCTTCCTCGACGCGGTTGTGATCTCGAGCGCACGGTGATTGGCTCCCTGAATAGCTATCCGGTGCTCTTCTCCCAGTTCTAGCTGCGGTTTCTCTCTCTGTTGCAGAAGGCAGTGGAACAAGTCGCCGTTGACCTTCCCCCCTGCAACTCTCATTTTGAGTTTGCCCAGACCTCAACGTTGCAACGTCTATTGGGAGGATGAAATGCGGTAAACTCCCCCACGAGCCTCAGCCCCTTCTCGCCTCTGCGCCGAATAACTGTGTGCACATTGCCATCCTGGAGAACACTGTTCAAGTTACCGGTCTTTGGTCTGCATGGAACATTCTTGATCTCCGCCATGAGATTTGCTCGTCCCTCGCATCCCTCTTATCTTTTTCTCTCTCCCTCCATCAATTCTTCCACGTTTCCTGTTCACATAGTGCGTGGAGTACCTTCTTTCAATAGTCAGGGAAACGGTCATTCTTTTCTGGGCTATTCGTCCAAAAATAACGCCTGTGCATGCCGGGTTTACGTCTTCCTGTGAGCTAAGAATAAACCCGCGACCATTCCATGGGAGCCATTCACCGTATGGCCACAGTACATGACCGAACACCGCGTGCTCGGCTTCCCTCGACGGTGACTAGCTGACTGCAAATGTCCACCTCTTCTTCTCAGACCGGTTTTAGGGAGCGCTCATAGCTATAAAACGACCTAGAAGTCTCTGGCCGACCTCCAGTTTACTCAGTGCTCTCATCATGTTTCTCGGGCTTGTGGTTCCTCCGCTTCTCTGGCTGGTTTCCGAAGCGATGGCTCAAGCAACACCACAGACGATAATGCTTCAATCACGCGCCGCGCCATACGATATGGCAATGAGACGTCGAGCTTTGCCACCGACCTCAGAACCTCTGGCCGACTTTTTCTTGGGGACTGATCTTCAGTAGGTCAAGCAGTCAAGCTAGTCAAGGTTATTAACTTTCAATTCATTCGACGTACATATGATGTGCAGGTGGTTTGGCAATCTTTCGAGTGAATAGGACCCTTCTTTTGATAGACTGCTGATCCTGAGTCCTGACCTCACCACCAACAGTTGGATCACCCCCGCAGGTTCTCACCGTGCGTGCTTCGGCATCGTGACGTGGTGCACATCCTGACCGCTCTCTGTTTATAGGTAGTTTTTGACACTGGAAGTTCCACCTTGGAATTCGCAAGTGAGTTCATGAACTCATGGCAAGATTTTCCCCTAAAGTTTAAATTTCGGCTTCTTTCAAGGTACTTTATGCGGCCAGCCTTGTGCGAACCAAGTCCAGTTCGATCCGTCGAAAAGCTCGACCTTCGTTGATGGCGGAAGAACTTCCTCTATCACATTTGCTACTGGAGTCGGCGTCGATCCCGTTGTGGGTGCTAACTATCGGCTGACGCTCCGCAGCGCGACAGATACTGTTGCATTCGGCGGGCTATCGGCGACGAAGGTTCCACTCTTCTTGATTACCAACCAGACAGCGAAGTTTAGCATAGACCCATTCAGTGGCATTCAAGGCGAGTCTACGCCATTCGTAAAATGCGACATCGCGGGAGCGACCGTCGACGTGACACTAACATGTGGCCTTGCAGGAATCGGCGCGACTGCCCAAGGAATCTTCGCCTCACTTATTGGCCAAGGATTACCCTGTAAGCAATAGCCGTTCCGGCCTCGTTAAGCGCGCTTCTCATGTTTGCCGAGCACAGTGTTGTTTGGCATGTACCTCACCCCGAAGGCAGTCGGAAACGCAGAGTTGACGCTCGGAGGGGTGGACAGCGCTAAATTCATAGGTGAGGACAGCCACGCAGAGCTTCATTCACCCATAGACAACCGACTGATCTTGAACATTCGTTTTGACAGGCAGTCCTATTTTTGCGCCTCTTCCTTCTGGCACGGGAAGTACTTGGCTACTTGCATCTCCCGGAATTTCCGTTAACGGAAAGACGACCTCGCTTCTTCATACGTCTCGGACAATCATCTTCGACAGCGGAACAAGTAACATATTGTTCTCCACCAACACTGCGAATGTCAGCTATTCAATGCGAATATTTCGCTCTTTTTTCGAGGATTTCTAAACAGCTCTTCTGATTGTAGGCTATCTATGCTCTAATTTCCCCAGATATCAAGCCGAACCTCAACGAACCAGGGACATACGGAATTGCCTGTGACCGTATTCCCTCTCTTCCCGCGAAGATCGATATCACGTTCACTTCGCAAGCCGGCACGCCGTTCAACCTGACCATTCCAAGCAGCGAGCTCAGCGTCGGACCCTTCGCCAGCAATTCAAGCCTCTGTCAAACCCTTATCAATGCTTTTGATGGGCTAGAACTGGTGGGAGGCAGCCTTCTGAAGCATTACTATAGCATTTGGGATGTCGGTGGGAGGCGTCTGGGGTTCGCCCCTGCAGCTGGGGTATAATGTGCCGTCGCACACGTAAAAAAGCCCTCTAGAGAAACGTAGCATCTGTTCATATTTCCGAGTCCTTTTGGAGTACAAAAAGGTCATATGTGTTGGCACATCCAAACGTAACTGCGTTGATCTTCAACTGTGCAGACGTGAGCCAAAGCTGCCTGTTATGGGATTATCTCCGAGATGAAAGAGGAAGTGAGGGGTCGCAATCGCGGATTTAATGGGTGATCTTCCTCCCGTCTGTCTTGTCAGCGCGTGAGCGAGGAAACGAAGCAGAACAACCATTTGGACGAGGTGCTAGCTCTGGTTGGGCCGGTAGGAAGGAGTGAAGCTGATTGCTCCGGCTCCCGGCCCGGGCTCGTGCGCCACATCGGCGGCCATAGAAAGGCGAAACCTCGGCAAATAGCTGTGATTTAAATAAATTGGCATTTTCTGTCCTTGAGTTTCCTGTTCTCGAAGGGAGCTTCAATCAGACTTTAGAAGAAAAGGAAAGTAGTACTCGTGTCTCTCACGATGCAATTTCTTGGCATTTGCGTTCGCGTGACGAACCACCTCCGTGAAACTGTCTTCAACATATACCCCTGATGATGACGGACCTTTTGGCCGAAGATTCAGGCTTCGAGGCAAGATCTACAAGATCTTCGCCGAGTTTTTTGCCTCCCAACAAGCGCTACGCCAACGAAAACAGTTCTGTAAAATGTCGACGCCTCTGCATAATTAGAATTCGTTAAGTATCGAGTGATCAAGGTAATGTTAAGTTACAAGTGTATGTACATCAGAAATGTCCTCTTCACCGGCAGTCTACGTACAGGGATGATGATGAACCATGTTTCTCCCAACGCCGAGAGCCACATGATAAACCCTGCACCAGATGGCTAGGCGCTAATGGGGTTTGAAAGGTGTAATTAGGCCGATAGAAAGAGAGTAGAAAGCTAAGGGTACGAGATGGATATCAAAACTGGGGGAGGAGCTGTAATTCTTATTGGTATCTATTGTGTGAGTGGTCATTGGGGGAGTTATGCCCTACCAGTGGCCTGTCCTGGATTCCACCGTTGTAATGACCGTGGTACTATCAAACCGTTAGAATTGGTGACGGTGAAGTCATCGAGAATAGCACTCACGTAAGGATCCATTGGTTCTGGAGGCGCGGTCCAATGACTTGGTGGTTGATAGGAAAGGGGACGATACGGGGCAGACATGTTGTGGCGGGAAGACTGGTTTGTGGCGCTTCCGAGATAGTCGTAACGCGGAGAGTACGCACTCTCGGGGATCATGGAAAGCGTGTTGGAGGAAGAATGGGAGTGGGAGTAGCTGGATGCACGCTCACTGAAGGAATGATGAGCGAGTGATTGCATAGAATGCATTGGAAACTCACATAGGACGACGGCCGGAATCATGCTCGGAGGCTACGGGATCCATCCCAACGAAAGACTCACTAAGAGGACGGTCTTTACTGACTATGAGAGTGGAATGATAGGAATCGAAACTTACCTCGAAGACCGGGACGGAAGGGGCACTAGGTTGAGCTCCGACTGATGCCTTCGAGGTGGGGTATGCTCGCGAGTGGGTGGCGTCGAGGCCTCTGACAAACCTGATGAACCTGCCGTCGAAGGTCGTTCATCAAGAGAATCCTTTCTGGCTGCACTCTTCTTGCGAGTGGGGACACCTTCTGGCCATGTGCACTAGAATGTGATAGATCATGAGAGGCCGTCACGAAATTGAAACAAACGACCGGACATACGTCTCTCGAGCCATGCGTGCAACGCATGCAGCTGGGCTTACTTTCGTCGCACTACAGCAACGCCGCGACCACGACGTTCAGACCTCACGCCGGTGACTGGAAGGCGACGGTATAACATACCTTGATCTTCTTGACACGACATGTCAAGCAACCCGTCTTACTCCTGGTGTACTTGGGGCGCTTGCGCTGGGCAACTTCGGGCCGCGACGGTGGGGGTGGAACGATGTGCACGGGGTTGGTGAGCGTCGGACTCTGGTGATAGTATTGGGGATGAGGAGGGAGGTATTGGCCGGAGGAACTGATAGGGGGGTTAGTGGAAAATCGGAGGATGGCGGTAAAGGGACGCACTACGACATGTTGTTCGTCATAGTAGTCAAACAGGAAAGCGGGATAGATAATTGGGTTTGAGAGCTCGCGTAGGAGTTTATAAAGGCAAGAACGCCATGCTCAAATATGTATTCCGCGCCAGTTCAACGGGTCCCCATCGGTGTGGATCACCGAACCATCAGATCTAAGCTGATCTAGGGTCGTCTGGCAGTGGTAAACGGCACCATATCCTAGGAGTTCGAAATACTTCCATGCTGTGGGGACTTTATTTGTCTCCTGGGCACAAAAAACGCGCCTGGCATCTTTTTCCAGGTACACTCTAAAACGTTTCCTCCGTCCATTCAGAGAAAGCTGACAGAGGGCAAGGCTGGCAGGTGCTTAACAAAGGAGGTGCAGATCTGCAGGAATATTGATGACCTGGCTCGGATAGCGCAGCAAAAGGAGACAAAAAGGGCGAAAAAAATCAAGGAAGCCCTAGAATAGATGATGTGCAAAGACGATTTTGATAATGTTTTGATGTTCGCATGATGATGCAGCCGCATTTGGGGGAGCAGCAGCCTATATGCCGAACTGTTCCGATCACGGGAGATGGAAGCACTGCATGCTCGCTGGGTCTGCTGCTCACGCTGCCAGCCGGCAACCGCCCGTCCTGCAGAATATAGTCCCAGTGCGCAGACAATGGCCATGGCCCTACGCCGCTCTCAACTGTCGCTGTCCTCTATCTCCACCGCCGCGGCCGTCGAGCGCAACAAGCACGGTGCTCTCCTCCGTGGAATCAACACACCTAAAATTGATCTTCTGTACACCCATATGTCATCCTCAGATGCATCAGAATGCCTTTTTTCTCACAATGTGTCTGCATGTGGAAATCATCCACGACGCAGGACGAGAGCGTGCAATGGAAGTCCTACACGTGGGCCTAGAAGAAACAGATTCTGGCTTTTTCTTGATGTTTTGATTCTAAGTTTTGCACCACTCTGCGCAGGGGTATTTCCACCACCTGTCCTACAGAGACATCACTCCGTAATTTTGTACCGCCGACTCGACCCCAAACCTTTTCATACCGAGGATATACCAATTCCTCAAAGATCGAGACACCGCGATCCACCAAAGACCTTGCTCGTACCCGAGGATTTACCTTATCTAACCTCCACGGTCAAAACTATAATGGACGTCTTTTTGCCTGAATTTTTATTTAGGTCGAAACATTACATTTACTCACCTTTGGGGCATGTTTCTGGAACACATATTTCAAGTCAATTTGCGAACAGAACCTACAGCGCGTGCGGGCCCGGCCGCCTAAGGTAGGGGAAAATCATCGTTATGGATAAAAGGACATTGTATTTTGAAACGCATGGCAAAGGCCATGGCCTAGAAGCTGCTTAGCTCCTCTAAGAACAGGGCCATTTCGTTAGGTAGCACCTATACCACTATTTCATTACCTTCTTAACAAAACCGGTAGCCTCACAAAGGCGCGCTCGGAGATCAGGAAGTAAAGGGCATTTGGAGACTTCTGCAGGGCTGGAAGATTAGAAGGCGGCGAACTCCTCCTTCCGAGCGTTACCAAAACAATGACGTGAATGAAAACAGGGCCTTACTGAAGCAACTGGACGACTGAGCACCGAATACGTTAGGCAGGAGACAAAACCATGGTCAACGTCGCGAAGGGACCCTCCGTGATCGATTCTTCGTCGACAGACCGCGCGTTGTCTGTATGTAAATCGTATAAAAAGGCTCGTGACCACCACAACGCGGCCTGTCTAAACGTACACGACCTTTCTCGTCATTTCTTCTCTATCAGTTAAAGCACGACCATGCTTCTGCATCGTGTAAAAGTACCTAATTGCAAGGGTTCCTTCTTTGCTATGAAGGTGGTCCCTAAGAATAGGGCTTTCCTTTACAGGGTCCCGCAGTCATGTAATGTTTCGTCTTCGAGGTGTGCCATGGTGGGCATGCAGTTATATGCGGATGAGTTAAGATATTGTCCCCGCTGCCGTCATCGTCCCTCCAGACTCCCACACTCGCAGCCTAAATATAACCAGGGAAAAAATCTGCTCCTGGCCGCGGTATGTTGTGGGCATGCACACAATTTCCCAGAAACAGGGTGTCTCCATACCATCATGCCTCAGCGTTTCATTTGTTCTTTCAGAAAAATGTATGCGACGACCGCGACTGACGGATGCTGCTGAGAAAGGATTGATTTTTTTTTAAACTCTTGGCCGGTGTTCCCCAGAGCATGCCATAGCGGAGAATCTTTTTATCACACCGCAAGGCGGCCTAAGGTGGACCGGTTTTCCGTGGAATAAACGCTGGCATCCTCGTGGTACGTCCACGCGCTGAAGGTGGGCCATCGTTCAAACGCCGTTTGCATGGTCTTAAAGCCGCCGTCGCTGGTTCCTCGGTAACTCCCCTGCGGCAAGTTACGGGACTACAACCCCACTCGACCTCGCGTTCTGGGATGATATCATAAATCACTGTGGCGTATGATGCATAAGTTCAGTCAACTATCTCGCTTGTAGCCAGGAATCTAAACGACGCGTGAATACCACGAGATACCACGATCGACGTCGATCTGATGGATTTAAGCTTCAAGCTTCGCGGAAAGAAGTGTGTTCGAGGATCAGGAACATACAGCTTTGCGGGGGGACCATAAACGAATTGCAAGCGAGATCCTATTATAAACGACGCCTAAACTCTTATCAAGGTGGGCTGGTATACGGACGCGTTCAGGAACGCAAAAGCCCAAGAAAAAAGGTGGGCGCTGCGGGCCGTTTTCGTGTTCTACAGATGGAAACGATACACTGATGAAAGCAGATGTCAGTACGACGTAGTTCTGGCAAGAGGTATTGTAGATGGTAAGGTCTTTTGATCTTGGGTCTGAAGATGCAATGCAAGTAAGATACAGGTAAAGATGAAAGTAGAGTCCGATGAAAGATCGACTAGTGATAGTCCTTGTGTTTATTCACCATGAGCTGTGCCCGGCCTGGAGGCGCTCCTGCTCCTTGATGAGCTAAAGATTTAATAAATTAATAGGAATTGACATACTCATCTCGACGGCGGGGTGCCTTCGGCCATCCCCAGACTTGACGGATCCAACGTGCCATATGAACTTCTTGTTTCATGGAAGTGATGATCCAAGGATGTTCGAGCATCTCTCTGGGCGTCGGACGCGTCGCGGCATCCACAATCAGTCTATGAACGGGGTCATTAATCATGACGAAGCTCAAGGAGAATCATGAAGGTAACGCTCACGTTTGCTTGATGAAATCTTTCATCTCATCAGACCATTGAACGCCAGGCTCATCTTCTAATCTCGGAGGCTATGGAATGATCAGCGTTGAATCTCTTTCAGCTGAAAGTAATAACGGACCTCTCCAGTTGTGATGTACATCATCAACTCGATGGGAGGTAGATCGTTGGGGAAGGGGAAACGGTTTTGTGCGAGTTCGAGGAGGGAAATGCCCGTAGACCAGACATCCGAACGGATGGTGTATTCATGGCCACAAATCCTTTCAGGCTGTCAAGAATATTCAGACAGATTGACAACAGAAAGTGAATCAGACATACCGCCATATAGAAACTCGTTCCGGTGAAGGTGCCAGCAAGCGAGTTGACGAGCTCACCAGACACGCCAAAGTCACATAATTTCACAACTCCTTCCCTCGATAAGAGAATATTGGATGGTTTGATGTCGCGATGGATGGTCTTCTTGCTATGGAGGTACGCAAGGCCTTGTAGGATCTATTCGACGAAACGACATGAGAGTTTGATGAAGAAAAATCGACTTGAGTCACTCACTCCTTCGGCTAATCTCCCCGCAATCTTCTCGCCCACGATAGCCCCACGTTCCCTGATGCGTTTCCCCACCGCCTCCAAGCTGCCACCCTCGCAGTACTCCATCAGGATCTTGATTTCATTGGACGAAGGTGTCATATACGCCCCGTGCCATTTGATGATGTTGACGTGCTGTGCAGAGGCTGCGATGGAGAGTTCGCGCTCGAGTTGCCGCCTGGGTGCCTCAAGCGTGGTGATTGTTTTTCTGGCCATGATGATCCCAGACGGTATGTGTCTTACTTTGTGGACGGCACCGCCGGCCCCCTCTCCCAGACGAGACAGCTCTTCAAAGACAGCATCTGAGAATGCATCGGAGGAGGTGGGAGTGGCTTGCGATGATTGAGATGAGGACGAGGGAAGGCCTGTTCTGATTGCCTCGAGTTCGGTAACCAGTTCGCGAAGATTATCGACTCCGCCTGCCTTGGGGTTTGCTGGCATGACAGTCATGGATTCAGGTCGGATTGTCTTTTCCTCTGGATGCGAATCCGTTTGCAGCAGTTCTCCTCCCGGACCGCCGGCGTAGCTTTCGAAGAGAGGTCCATTGGAAGATGAAGCATTGATCTGCAGCTTGATCTTCGGCGCGGACGGTTTAGAATTCGGTGGACGTGGGATGGAAAGCGACAGAGCTGGGGGAGTTGGAGTCACGGATCGGGGGATTTCTGGTTGCGTTGGTGGTGGGGAAAGGGTAAGGCTTGGCCGTGGCCCAAACGGTCGAGGAGAGGTAGCAGGAGATTCTGGTGCGGGGATTGCAACCTTTGGGAGGGGCGACGCGGAGCGGTTGATGCTGCGGGGGCCCATTGGGCGCTGGAGGAGGGTGGCCCGTGCTTCCATGGGTAACACCAGCGGTGAGGAGAGGCAGAGCTCGGAGTTGAGGCAGAGGCGTTGCCAGACCTTTTACTTCCTTTGGCACTTGTCCAAATGGGGTAACAGTAATCAGGGCACAGCTCGTTTCCCCTTCGTCAGCAACCACATCTTCAGCGCAGCCTCCGGTCACTTTCATCCCCCCTTCATCACCTTCTCATCAGCATATCGACAGCCTGTGTTGAGCCATCTGATGTCGCAGTGCAAGATTCCAACTTCATGCCGTTGAAGTTCTCATAATTTCAGGCTGCAAGCTTGCTCACGACGGGAAATTTGCGACAACGGTTGTTTTTGAGCCTCACCGCGCAACATACAGCCTCAGCCTGGATACGGTGCTTTAGGAGTGTTAGGAAGCGTCACGAGAGCATGAGCGAACTTACCAGTGTGTGGCGCATGCACCGTTCCACTCAAGGTTCGTTCTTTGATCATTAAAGGTAGAGGTACATTCTACCTCCGAGCTTTCCTTGGGCATTTTTCGAATATATAGGTGCTAAAAATTCTTGGTCAGTGCTGGAAGTAAGAAGGCAGGGGGAGCCCGGACAGTTGATGTGGACCCCGCTACAGGCGTCTAATCTTGAGGTTCCAGTACCTCGGCGCTAATGGAGAGGGCGACTACTACTGTCCGGGATCTATATAGTGCTACCGAACATGGAGCGAATTAATATGTTTAAGGCGAAAGTGAGCACTTCTGCCTCCGCAGGTGATGATATTGAGCCCTGGCTGTCCTATCGCTGCGTACCTGCTCCACGACGGGTGAGCACGCGTACGTACCGGTAATAACACCTTGCCGTGGCTGGATATCGGCGAAAAGACAGTTTGAAGGAATAAATATCGCAGCTGGGGAAGCAGTGGGAATGATTATTCGCGAGACTCCGATGCTATCGGTATAACTTAGTTGACGCGTTTGGCAACGGTGACATTCACCTCCATGCTGAGTGATCTCTTCGGGGTCATCTGACGCCCATGTTCAAGTCTTCTCCGAAAGTTTGCCCTACCTTTCGTCGTCACCATCAGATCCAAGAAGAGGAAGCGACCATACAACTCGTGTAAAAATATCCAGTACCCCATTGGCCTTCCTGCATGTGGGTCACATAATGATAGAGTTCCCAAGTTAGCGCTATGAGATGGGCATCAATTGTCCGGAATAGTTACATATACATACCCACAGGCTTTCTAGCGTTGACCGCGAAGACTAACAGGGTTCAAAGAGCACACTCATTGTATCAGAGGAAATGGACCAACGGCTTGACAAGTGAAAAAGGAAAAGGAAAAGGAAACAGGATGATCGTAATTAATCACGGCCAACTCTGTTTGCCCTTGCGAATGAGCACTTTAAAATGCTAAATCATATCGACAGAGATGCGTTCAGGTCCTGACGTGCATACGGCAGCGCAACCGAGTATCGACAGAGAAGTGAGTGACAGGCGGGGTACCGAGAGGAAGGGAATGAACAGGAACTTTAACTCGAGTTGTTTCATACATCCATGTATGGACCTAGAGACGCAGAGTGAAGGCTTTACGAAGTGCGGGAGGGTATCCTGCCATCCCCGCCGGCGAAGTTTCTTGGACAGCAGTCAGAAAGCCTTCCTACTTTGAACGCATTGAAGATACAGTTGACGGACTTATTACATGCAGCTCGCTCTTTCTGCCCGCAAAAGGGGTCTTTGAAGCAGGTTCATTGTCCAAGACATAAAGTAGGCATGACACCGAGACGTCAACAGCCAACAATCGAGCATCTGGGGTTCTCTGCCATAGTATGCTCGGAATATGAGATCCGATGCGTTGTTGACGCATCTGAATGTGTACGATAAAGTCGCGCTGATTATCGCTGATGCAAGGAGATAAAGTCAAGGCTTCATGCTAAAATTGAGTGAAACGAAAGCCTTTATCTGACTGCATGTGAACGCCATACTACAAATGATGAGCGCTGTGCACAGTGCTGAAGGTGAAGCTTACAGGGATCTGCTTGCATTTGGAAAGTCGGGAAGGCAGTCTGGGCCGGAGAAAGTCCACCGTGACTTGAGTTTCACCGCCGGGAAGATCTAGGCAACAAGAAGCAAAGAACTTGACCAGAGTAGTCCTTGTAGGTTTTGGCATCATCTTTTGTGGGCACCGCGGCACGGGCAACATGAAGGGTCGACCCAAAGAGACCCATTTAGCATCATCGTCTTGACATGGAGCATCAGCGGTGAGAACGAGCAGGAGCACATGAGCAGCCTGGTTTGCAATCTGTAAGCCAGCGGACGGGTGCACCAAGTGGCGGTCATCGATGATGCAGGAACCACAGAAAGAGTAGTCGAATCCACACTGGCAAGGATCACTCCAAAAATAAGACCAAAGCAAGAAAGATTTGCACAGGCTGACAGAAACAAGGGGGATGTCGGGCTTGCTGAGAAACAAGAGAGGATGTAATTTTTCGTCAAGGTTTAGCGTTGGAGGATTTTGGCTCCTCCGGGACCGGTCCCGGTGGTCGGAGTGTAAAATTTTACTGCCCGACGACAGGCAATATGTTGACGCGGCAAACTGGGCGCTCACAAACTTTGCAAGTGCTTCACAACATCCGGGAATCCGAACGGCGGACTACCTGGCGTAAGTATGTCGAACGGACCTGCGAAATCTTCTCCTCGCATTACCTTTGCCTCTATAACTCCTAATAATCTCGGCACGGTCCGCAAGCTGAACTCGGTGCTCTTTCCCATTAAGTACAGCGAGAAGTTCTACACAGACATTCTTTTGCCTGAGGTCGAGGACTTTTGTAAGCTCGGTACGTGGGCTATCCATAGCATGAGTTTGATGAGGTTTCATTGAAATTTGCACGCCAGTGTATTACAATGACATCCCCGTGAGTTGCCTGAACCCGAAATCTGCGCTCCATCATTTAGTTTCCATCTACTAGGTTGGAACGATCTGCTGCCGGTTGGAAAAAAAGGACGGCCAGAATGTTTTGTACCTCATGACGATGGGCGTACTGGCGGTAAGCTCCTTGTTGCTAAATTGATTTCCTTGTCTGGTCTCAATCTGGATTCCTATTCACAGCCGTACCGGTCAAGAAAACTAGGGTCTCAAAGTCTGGAACTGGTCATGACCGCCGCCGCGGAACACACCAAACCGAAGATCGATAAAATTTATCTTCACGTCCAGGTTTCTAACCAGGACGCGAAAAGATTCTACGAGCGTCACGATTTCAAGGAAGTTACTATTCACAAAGATTATTACAAGAAGATTTCCCCGCACGATGCATGGGTGCTCGAAAGGACATTTACGTAGCGATCCCCAATAATTATACATGATTATGGTCAGTCCCTGAGTTCTACTCCAAGCACTCTGAGCCGACCAACGAGTGCGATATGCTAATGGTGCTTGTCGACAGGAATTATGCATGAAAGCATCTAAAAATAAAATAACCACTGATAACTGCACGAAAGGCTGTTAGGAATGGGAATCGTCGAAAACCGGTACTTAGGACTGACCTTTTACCGACGCCAAGTCAAAAGTTTAGGAGGATTTACGACCACGACTCCTCGACCTTCCCGCAATTTTTGACAAGCTAATGCAAGGAAATAAGAGGCTTGCCTTGGTTGAGAGCAGAATAGACTTTACCTGGTGACGCTTCAATGCATCCTTTCTGGTGAAGGTTTTTCCACAACCTCCATTGCAGAGAAACGGTTTCTCTCCGGTATGGGTTTCCCGGTGACGTTTCAAATCATGTTGACGATTGAATGATAGCGCACACAGATCGCACGAAAAGGGCTTTGTGGGAGAAGAAGGATAGTCGGACGTTAGGCCGATAGTCTGCGGGATTGGGATTTCGGTGTAGTGTGCATGGGCGCTGGATACCATCCCGCTGGCAATTGGGGGGTATCTCTCGTGCGCCTGGGAGTGCGAACGCGGGCGACTGAGTGGGTGATGGACCGGAATGGTCGTGTGTGGCTGCGAATAAGAAGTCGAGTAAGAGCTGGAAGGGGAATGGGGATATGGGGAATGAGGTGCGGTGGATTGCGGTCGCGGGATGTGATGACCGGAGCGGTGACTCTGCGCTTGAGTGTAACTCAGCGGGGGAGCAGTTGGTGACATTGGTGAGTACGAATGATTGAACTGTTGCGCAGTTGACGGATACTGAGACCCGCTGTAGTACGCCGATGAATAGTTCGACTGTATGGGGTAGTCGTCGGGACTGTCGTAGCCTGATGGCACCTGGGACGGTCCGGGGTTGTGTTCAACTGGCAGCGAGGAATGATATCCATTCTGCCCATAGGGGCTCGCGGCGACGGCAGGATACTGCTGTGTAGAAACGCTGTTCCAGTGGACTGAAGAAGAGGGGTACTGCTACGGGCGCTTGTCAATGACGACCCGCTAGACGAACAGAGGCCGAGATTCACGCACCTTGCTGTGGTTCATCATGAGCAAAGATGCCTGCGGCAACAGGAGTTGGAAGATGATGAGCAGGATGGAGAACTGGTAGGATCTGAGCTGGTCTTATACAACGGGTGAGCAGTTATATCATCGTGCCTGATATTAAAAATGATTTCATGTCATGTCGCCCGTCTACGAGTGAGAACCAAATAGACCCGCGCCTCGGTCGGCGTCTCATCCTAACGAAGTTAGGTTGAGCATCCCGCAGCCGACAAGGACTTGGTCAGATCAGCATCGGGCAAACATATCGGTCAGGGCCGACATTCGCGTAGGGTCATCCAGGAACCACCCACAACGGTGACGTCTTGTCTTGTGACTAGGTCCTGAAAGCCAATTCCCCAGAACACAGTAGAGGCGGTCGCCGACAGGCCATCCTCTACCATCCAACGTTATTTATACACTGCTTTCCCTTTTGGGCTTGAGGATTCGTTTGCAAATCGCAATAGGAAACAGGCTTTGATGTTTACTGTGGCTGGCGATTTCTACCATCTCTCGGTCCCAAGTCTTAAGCGTACAATCAACCCGTTCCTCTCAACCAGGCGAACGGATGATTGACAATCTTCACGGAACCTAGAGGACATTAATTTTTGATTGGCTTGGTCTTAATTAACAAATGTCGAGTCCAGGCCGTACAACGGCAGTGAAGGTTTAAATTTTAATGAAGATTGGTTGATGAGTTGAAACCCCTTTTACGATTATTTCTTAAAACGAAAGACCAAAGTGAAAGACCTAAGCCAAACCAACCGTCATTCCGGTCCAGTGACAATCCGGCGCATTACATAACGCAAGCGTACCTGTGCCTGAATTGTCCAGCGAATTTCCGCTTTGCTTCCCAACCCAGAGCTGCGATTGTGGCGTCGAGAGCGCATTTCCTTTTAAAAGCCCCAGAGGCGCTAGCTTATTCGCAGATATTGTTTTCATCTGCAACTTCAGCGCTCAAACAGCGTTGGAACTCGCCCACAGTGCGTGATCAGCACTTCTCAGGCCCACATCATTTCTCCTCGGCAGCTCAGGGGTGCGCACACCTCGAATCCCATCCATTTGAAGGAATCGTAATGAGAAATGACAACACCTTGTACTCGAATGAGCTCCTGATTGAAGATTCCGGACAAGCAGGCAATTTGCACTTTTACACTGCCCAGACGCATTGGGTTAGGTACCAGATTGGTTACACCGACAAGAAAGTATCCCCATCCCGCATTAACTCAAAGGGTCAAAGATGAAAACGAGGTTCGCAACGTCCTTGATGCCGTCTCGAGTGTTGCCAGGCTATTTGTACGTTTATGGATTGAATACTTGTATCGCGCCCAAATTATAATACACGTTGATACCTACCTTTCTACTGGCCGGCCTTGTCAAACGAATGGCACACCGGGAACGTAAACTCGCCCTTTTCATCACTTACACGCTGCAATGCGGTCCCAAGGTCAATTGTAGGCAACAAGTTGTCAGACATATATTGATTTTTGGAGCATTCGAAGAGTTGGGGTGATTGAACGCCAATTGTTGCAAGCGCCGAAAAAGCTCGCCCCTTTTTGGTCTGACCGGTACGTGAGGTACAGCTCCTTGGATCGAGGAGTACCACGAGACCATCCATATGCCGAATATTTCCCACTGACGATGAATGGTGGACAGTAGCGGACAGTGTTTCAAGTCTGTCGCGGTGCAAATTGCCGCGATGCGGCGAAAATTCTTCTTCGGGTCCGAGCTCTTCGTGCGTTCCATAGCTTGTAGAGTACATCATGCAGGTGGAAAATTATGGGCAATGGCTTCACGTTACATGAGGCTATCCACTTGGATACTTCGCGGAAATGACATTGACAGACGGGCAATACACTACCCCAAAAGAAAGACGCATGAGCTTTCTGTCATGATGGAATAGAACGAGACATACTGACCATAGCCGACGTTCTCCCAAGACGAAAGTCAGCTAAACAGTTCCGCTGATTTATCGCCACCCACGCAATTTGGCGACACGCTCTAAAACAGGATCAACTGAGCTGGAAATACTCTCGTTCAAAGTCTTGATCCCGTCAGCGGCATCCATGCCGACGTAAGACTTCCATTTCTCAAGGGCACTATGTTCTACGTTGAGGGCCCGGACGATGTTTGATAAATACTCCAAATCAGAGCTTAACTGAGCGGCCCCTGCAATAGATAGCGACGGTATTGCAGGAAGGATCTCAGTTGTAAGATACTCGAGGAAGGTGTGCCCCAAAGATACGAGCCAAGCTGAGGAAACAACCTCTGCATCAATCACATTTGGTTTCATATAACTCGAAGGACGCCGCCGGTGGGATTGTTGGTTGGGTAGATCTTGCGTTTGGTCTGAAAGATTTTGCAATATCTCAATCTCCACGTAAGGAAGTGTCTGCAACGAAAATGCGAGTGCGTCATCGTCTGCATACACCTCGAAGAGGCGTGGCAGATTTAGAAGCCCTTCGGCCACTCTTTGGATGGTGTCGCTGGGCGATAAAGAGAAGGTAGGCACTCGTAGATCGTTGCTCGATGTCACGAGGCTAGGATCCACATTGGACCTCCACGACGCTGAAGACGCATAACCTGCGAGATGGTTACGAAGAGGAGATAGAATGGTCTTCGTGGTCGACATTTGACATGCCTGGGCAAACGTGAACAGCGCCTTCCTAGCATTGAGCAGCAAAGGTTCAGGTGCCAGTGGCAGAGCGGGGGGTTGATGGCGGAGCGACGCGGAAAACGGGGGTTCACGGGGATTGGATTCGTTTTCTATGCTGAGGAGCAAAGAATGCAATTCAGCAGAATTAAGAGATGACTGCTCCAGCAACTGGCTTTCACCCTTCGTCGCCGCGATTAAGAAGTTGGATGGGTCACTAAATGCAAGTCGGAATTGTGAGGCGACCTGCGAAAGGTACGTCCGCAACTTGGCTTCGAACGTTATCATTCGGTCAAATACCGATTTCCCCGATGCAAGGAGATGTAGAGAGAGCTGGATATCAGACCAGTCCTGTGCAGTGTAGTCAAGGTCCGAGAGTTCGCCGTCGGATATTGCATTCTTTACGAGGGCCGACGAACTGTAGGGCTCCGCCTGGATGTCAGCAGTCCACATGTCCACAAATGACTGGAAAAAACCATCAAGGGCCTGAACCAGGCCCACTGCACCATATCCATGTGTGAAGGCTCTACACCTGCCCATGCTGCCCTCTGCAACCCCGAAAATGTCAATTGCTCGCTCCCTGAACAGACGGGGACGGTCCACCGCCTGCACTTTTTCACGAGTATCACTTGTGATGATGTTCAACAGCGACTGCTCCAGGAAACGACGTTCCAAGGACCCATAATCGACCTGAAAGTCAAGGAAAGGTTGAAACACCTCCTGGTCCCACTCCATGCTGTCGATGGAGTCAGTGACAGGCTTGATGGAGGAGGCCACGGCAGCGGGCTGGGGCCGAAGTTGAGGGGGCCGAAGAGATATGGACATTCGGCTAGACCGCCTCCGGTGTGACTGGGGCTTGTCGGAGGAAAAGGTCGAAATACTCTTGGGCGGCAGCATGGGCGATGTCGCAAATTGTACCTTCTCCATAATTTTATCGACTCCTGTTGCAAATTCCTCCGTTGCCCGCAGAACTGAGATTAATTGCGTCAGGGATAGTTCTCCGTGATGGGACGAATAAGAGGTTAGGCGCTGCGGCATGGTGGGCTGTAATGAGGACATGGTCGACGAAATGAACTGCGACAGTGTGAAGGATGGGTCCGGGAAGATCGCGCATATCGATGTCCGTTCCGTGTTCAGAAGGTATGTGAAGTTGGTGTAGAATTTGGGTAGGAAATCTGCGAAACCCTGGGTTGCCCCTTCGTTGGGCGCCTTAGATGTTGGGTCACAATCGACCAGCGGAGTATTCTGCCACAATGAAACGATGGTGGACCTTCGAGACGCGTAATAATAGTTGCGGAATTCTGACTCCCGTTGAATGATTGAGAATATCGAGAAATACTCCTTGCATGCATCCGAATCCTGCGCATTAATTGCTGAAATAAGGGCGGTACTGAGAGCAGCTTCAAGCTGGTTTTGGAGGTTGACCATGAGATTGCGACGTGGATCGTATTCGGGGGTGTTTTGGAAGACCACCATGCTTTTATTTGCCTCGGAAAGTCGTTCCGCGGCTTTGGCGTAGCTCTTCTCTGCGATGAGGGAGGTGACTTCGTGTTCAAGGGTGCTCCAGCTCTCTGCCTCTCGTAGAACCTCGCGTGCAGCCTCCATCCGACCCTTCACGGTGTCTAGCTGGTGCAGGTTGTCCAACGCTGCGCTTGTCTCTTTCGGTATGGCGTCTCGAGATCGCTGCAGCACACCAACCAGGGCATTTTGTAGAGTGGATGCACCGTCTTTCATGAAATGGAGGTCATATGCCAGACGCGGGATACCACGCGAAACATCATCTATGAGGCGTTCTATTTGCGCAGACGCGTCTTCGGAGGCGATATCGAGACTCGTCAGGAGTTGTGTTATTTGGTGGTCAAGTTCTGCGAGGTCGGTGAGAGGAAGGGGAGAACTGTCATCATCGTCGCCATCTCTTGGTGTAAGTGTGTCGTTAATCCACGACACAACATCTTCGTATTGTTCTAGCGATTCAACCAACTGGTTCGTGGAGGTAGGGATCGACATTTGCGCAAGGACGAACAAGGAACATCAATCGAGAAAGTAGTAGCGGACATCAAGTTTGCGTCGATTGTTTGGCAATGCATCCCAAACTCAAACTCGGGATCAACCTCAGTGCCTCAGTCAACCATCAGTCATTCATATTTATAGTCAGGTAAAGGCAGCACGACAATTTCTTCGTCTTCTGGGTCACCCATGCTCTTCCAACATGGCCCGCACAGGACGCAAGGGCTCTCGCCAAGGCGAACATCTCCCACAATTGACCAAACCGCAGGGATCTTTCCACAGGCACGGCATAAATCCAGCAGAGCAGGTGTGATTTGAAGCTTGAGAGGGTACCCGGATCGAGGATCTGACGGGTGGAGTAATCTAAGGCGATGTAAGGGCACGGAGCTGCTGAAGGAGAGTGTAAGAACAGAACGAACCTGATCTGATCGATGACAACGAAGTGCTCGCAGTTGCCTCGATGAACAAGCCAATATGGTTCATTGAGGCGGAGAGTTAGAGAGGAGAACTTGGTTCCTTGCAAGGAAGAGGGTGCTTTAGAGATGGACTCAGATTCCTTCTTTCCGAGCCTTTTCAAGTGTTCGAAGAGTTTCCTGCAGATATTGTGAGTTTTTACATTGTATGTAAAGTAATGAGAAGGATTTACTCTGCATGACCACCACTGCCGTACGCCAGACTTTCGATGACGATGACGCTATCATTGCCCTGCGGCATACCAGCTTCCATTGGAAAGTTATTCGACACACAAGGAATAGTATCACAAAAGTCTTGGAGTGTTTGTGAGGCCAGCAACGCATGCTGGGATGATCGTGTTACGTAGCTCGGTCCCCAGGGAACTCTGTCGTGGATGGACATAATGAGGATTGCATCGTGATTTCCTGCCACAATCTCCGAACCTGCTGGCATCTAGTGGAACTGATGATGAGAGATTCGGGGGACGGACGATGATTCAGCAAACGTACCACTTTGTCCAGAATATTCTGATCAGAGTTCTTCGGGCTTCGCATGAACAAGACCGCGTCTGTGTTCAATCTGTTCAAAAAAAGATTAAGACGCGTCAAGATATAAGCACAGTAAGAGGTACTTGGAGCTTTTTAAGGATACGGCATCCATCGTCTTTTGCAGATTTGTTACTTGAAGGGACAGAGTGTCAGGATCTGGGAGATTCGCTTTTCGTCCGGGTTTCGAAGTCTTGGAGTTGACAGAGTGGAGAGCGCATACAATGTGGTCATGATCCTTCATGAGATGAGCGGAAAGAATCGGTTCATTCCATATATCGGAAAGTGACTGCTGTATGTCTGAAACGCTGAAGCTAATTCAACGACTATCCATCTCAAAAGGGGCACCACATACCTACACTCATCCGCGATGTCTTGAGAATCTGGTTCTGACGTGGTAAAGCCCTGCGGCAGCGAGGATGTGGACTCAAGGAATGTTGAAACATCTACAGGTTCTGAAGGCGGTCCAAAAAGCGAGTCTATAGTATGAGCTAGTCCGGCGTTCATGATGGCAAGGCGATTTAGAGAGAACAACTTCTCCTCCTGTGGTCTCCGGGCCGGCGAAGAACAGAGCATGTCACGTGATGGAAGTTCAGGCTATCACAGGCAACTTGATGTACCGGACAGTGGGCGCTTATTGCCATGGGCGCTTTCCTGCCGCCATCGCGGAGGTTTTGTCAGGAATATGGGCACCTTGCAATATTTTTTTTTTGTAATCGAGTGGTGTCATTTAATCACCCGTTCTGTGAGCATTCAACTACCTCGCTGCGGATAGGACATCAGCAACCGGTGTTAGCCAATGAGCAACAAGGAAAATGACACTGGCAAGTAAACTCTTTATTCCTAGAGGATTTATATATTACTTAGGTCTGTAAACTTCATCCCACTCAACAAGGCCAAACCTGCAGGATCCCATGTATGCAACGAGTAAATGCCCCGCCCTGTCCCTGCCGAGATCCAATAATCGTCAGCTGTGAGGTTTGCCGAGCCATCTAACTAAGCCAACGTCTATGTAGGTACATGTCCCGCTGGTTGTTTAACTCTGATATCCCGAGCATAAACGCGGGTCCGATTTATACCCTGCTGACAGACTCAGGTACGACAGCGAGACAGCGAGCAAGTTAACACGCCGGCTGCCGCTGCTGGTCGTCGACATTGCACAGCATCCCTGGTACGCCAACCGTGAACGACAATAAAGGCTCATGAAAAGGTGTATGATAATCCTTGGGAGGAATCTCGGGAAAGCAATCATTCTGGTCGACCGTGACCAATGTCCAACTCGGTTCCGTGATGCTCTCTGACACAACCTCGAATGAGTAATTTCCTCGTAAATGTGCTACCCAGGACGGCCTCGCCAGCCGTTCAGTCATCCCCATTCCAAGAGCTCTCGTCTTCTCCTCTGCAGGCTCTATCGCCCCAGCAGTGAAGATTCACTCATCCGATTAACGTACAAATATCGTAATATACAAGACAATCCTTGTCCTACCTCTCGTCCTTAAGTTGAACGCCAATATATACAGCCGACAAATAAATATCAGGGGGGTACAAAAGTCCATAAACATCGAATTCAGACAGCATCAGAAAGAGTGAGCCCGTGGAACTGGAGGAATGAAGCTATGACTGTTGGCCCATATGTGCCACATACGCGTCCCATTCTTCCGCACTGTAAGTCAGAGAGGAAAGTTGAAGCATCAGTAACTGTCGTTGAATCCAAGCAAAAGGCGCACCTGAAAGCAGCAGGAATATCCGACCACAACGAGAACATCTCCTCGTTCATTCCAAAGCTGCTCATCTGGCCCATGAATGCCTGCTGTTGCTGTTGCTGTTGCTGCTGCTGCTGCATCAGCGGCAAGCCATACCCAAACATGCCCGGCGCGACATTTCGCTGCTGCTGCTGCTGGTCATGCAACTCCAGCATTTGCTGATGCACCTGTCCCTGCTGTCCCTGCCCTTGACTCTGCTGAGCTTGGCTTTGCATCCGCTGCGGCATCGGCGGCGCCTGCGGCTGACTCTGCTGTTGTCCCTGCATGGGGCCAGCTCCCGTTCCCGACCCACCCAAATCCATCGGCATGAACATCGCCATATGCATACTATCAAAGAACTGCTGCCCCGGGTCGCTCGCTTGCGCCTGCGGCTGCTGCACGTACCCCATCTGCACCATCAGCAGGTTGCTCAGGTCCCAATCGTTCGCGGGCATCGAGGCTAGCGTGTCGAGTGGGTAGGGCGAGGGCGAGGTCAAGGCGTTCGTGGGTGGGGAGGTAGGCAGGTGTAAGGGGCTGAGCAGGCCGGAGGGGAGGCCGCTGTTGTCGGAAGAGGGAGTGGAAGAGGGAGTAGGCTGTTGAGCCTGGGGTTGAGGTTGGGCTTGGGCTTGGGGATGAGGGGCGGATTGGGGTGCTACAGGAGTTTTGGGACTATCCTTGTCCCCGCGAGGTGGTTGGAAGAGGCTGGCAGCGAATGGCCAGGTGATGCCTGGGTTTCGCAATGCTTGTTGGTCTGGTTGTCGTTTCGTATTGCCATCGCCACCGTACCGAGTGTCATAGTCGCTCAAGGAGGCAAGTTCAGCCAACATGTCACTAAAACGGTCCAACTTAACAGGCACTTGTAGCTGGATAAACACAACTTACCCCACACGACCGGCGATGTGCCACCTGCAGCAGAGAAAACATATGACAGAAGTGAGCAATGAGGCTTAGACAGAATAAATAACTCTTACGAACCTCTTTTCACATACCTTCAGCACGTCGAGACACTTGTGCACATTCGCCATTTCCTTCGCCGGGTCGTCGATCAATCCAGACCGCTTGCTGCCCCACAAGTTCAACAAGATCACAATCCCAGAAACGAACGCCGCCATCTACAAGTAAAACATCACAAGACCCCTTGTCAGCTTCCTCCATCCTCCAACGAGAGAAAAAAAAATAGAGCATATACGCACAATAATGTTAGGATACGGCTTCAACCCCTTCTGCAACGCGACCTCGAGGAGATGGCAGCACGAGCGCGCCGCGTTGGTGCACATCGCAAGTGAGGGAAAGGAGAGCGGGGATATCTTGGTCAAGAAGGGCCGGTGGATCTGCATCTGGACGTAGTAGTATGTCGCGTGCAGGCATACCGACTGGTGGAAGAACACGGGATCTTTCATGTTGGGTGTCCAGCGTACTGTTCGTGGGTCAGTATTCGAAGGCAGTGTTCAAATGTTTGTTGGGAATTCGTTAGGGTATCGTGTCCGAAAAAAAATAGAAATATGGGAGTCCGTTTAACATTGAGCCAGCGCTACTCGGACGTAGTCCGTCAGAAAAAAAAAGGCAACTTACGAAACTCGGGCAACGAATTCTTCCACTGGTTCATCGACGAATCCAATTCAGCCACGATCCTCGACTCCCACTCGTTCCCAATCAACCCCGTCAGCAGCTTGGACTTCTTTGTCGAATACAGCGTCCGTAGCGTGAACGCGAGAATCTCGCACATCTTGAGGTGGCAAACGAAGGCGGTGATGATGCACGGTTTGCCTAGAGGCTGCTTGAACGCTTGCTCGGGGTCTTCGGTCTCCCAGTACTCGTCGTCGCATTCGATGGGGTACTCGACGTCGAAGCTGGGGTGAGGGTTAGGTGAACGATAGTGAGAGAAGGAGAGGTGGAAGGCTCACTCTTCGTCATTGATCGCGCATGGCCGACCGAGGAAGGAGCTCATGATGCGGTCGATGCTAATCAGGCACCTGCGGAACAGAGTCAAATTGATTTGTCTCCAAAAAAATAATCAGACCTATATTCGTACCAGAAAGCACGCTTCAGCAGCTCGTCCTCAGCCGTCGGTTTCGACGCGTTGCCCTTCCGCCTATGCGCACCCTTCTCGCACGCATACCGTATCCCCAGCCCAAGAATATTCCAAGCTGCATGTGGGATCGACGTTCCTAATAGGTAAATAATCGCAAGCTGAGCTCGAGTCCCGCATCAGACACCAATGACTAACTAACCGACACGAACAAACGTACCGTATAATACTGTAAATCGTGTATCGTCGACCTATAAAGCAACGGATTTCGATGTATCGGCACCTGACAAAAGTACTTCCATCCAGACGAGAGCCCGGAGTCGTCCCCAGGGGTGAAGACGCGTGGGTCGTCCGAGTACCGCGAGGAGACGGCACAGACGAGCAGTACTGTCATGCCGAAGGAAGGGTCCCATAGGTGCTCGCCGCGCGCCAGGGAGCGCATGAAGGTCGGCCGGTGCAGGACGGGCAATAAGGTGTTGGCTAGTTCGAAGTATATCTGGACGAGGCTTTGCAGGAGGTCGTCGTCGGGGAAGACGTACGCTGGGTCGCGGATCGTCGAGAACTCCTTCTCCCACTGCACCGTGAAATGGGTCATTTTAGTAAGGTCTTAGTCACGAGTGGTTTAGAAATCAACTGACTGGCCGTATGTCCCAATATAGCGGTCGTCTGAAGCACGCCCCGTCGAGGTATTCGCCAGAAGGTTTCACAGGACCTCCTTTGCCCGTAACAGAAGTCTTTACGGCAACAGCGTGCTTTACAAACATAAATCCGCTAGAAACGCGGGGTTTAGAAAATGCCGGAGCGGACGAACGACGCGCGGCTTACCTAGACTGCCCAAAGAATCGATCCTCGACGGCCTCCATGGACAATTGACTCAGATGTTCGGAGAGGGCAATGTGTGCGAGGTCTTCAGCTTCTGAAGGGTCTTCCGATGGTGCTTGCGCGGCCCGCTTTGTGCCACTGAGTGAAGGAGAAGGGAATTTGGGGTGAGAGTTAGGGGAAATGGAGACGGCGGCGGAGGTGTCCATGTCATCGTCGTCGTCTTCGGGTTCGCCTATGAGGTGGTCGATGTCCTTCTCAGGATGGACCTAGAACGTCAAAGTCAAAGGCTGTACATGACTGTGGAACTGCGCAAGACATACCGTGTGCAAGAACTTTTCCATCCTGTCGAGCCTTTCCTCGAGGCTTTGAATGTAGCTGTGAAAGCATGAGGGCAGTCCTGAAGATTGAGGAGCGAAGCATACGCCTGTTGTGTGTCCTTTTTCTATATTACATTTATGAGCGCTTAGAGGGACGATGACATCAATGTTCAAACATATGCACCTTGGGCTGGCGGGGGATATCATGTGTGCAGTGGATGTTTGAGACTTGACAATTGGTGCAGATATTGCCTGGCATGGCAGCACTATCGCCTGTGCATTGTCGGTGAAGCTTAGACGCGCAGTGACAGGGGGGTAGAAATTATATCCGTACATTTGACTAATTGCGCGTGAGCGATGATCCTGGAAGGGCGAGGACGCACGTACTCTTTCTCTTGCGACAGACATCGCAGGCGCCGTGCAGACGTCTCTTCTTGACCTTTTGGGACACCTCTGGCTGGGAGTTTGCCGAGCCGGAGGGGCTGCTCTCGTTGTCGACGTTCATGGTGAAGCACAGCAAGCTGTGTCATTGGCTGGCGTGGTGTGTCCGGCAACTGGAGTGATTGAGGGGAGCGTGGTTGCCGGGGGCGTCTGGACCAAACACCTGATCGGAAGGAACAAACCTGAAGCGGCTTCCCCATACTATCACGGGCAAACCCTTGGCGGGGTGGGGGTTAAAGGCAGCCCNCGTGACAAACGCGCGCCTGTGCCCGATGCTGCCCACCGTCTCCCGTGTCGGCCTCCCCCTCACCCGCTCTCGCCTCCTCGCTCGCGGACGGCGCGCTCTTGCAGGCTCAGCATCCCCCTTCGTCCGCCCCGCCCCGGTATCCCGGGTCCCCCTCCCTTCGCTATCCGGACCTGCCCCTTCCTCCTCACGCACCATGTCCCACCACGCCGGCGAGTCAACCCTCCGTCCAGAGCCTGACAGGGTCCTCCAGGACATCGCAGACTACGTCCACAACTACAAGGTCGACTCCGATCTCGCATTCGAGACAGCCAGGCTCTGCCTCATCGATACTATCGGGTGTGGTCTCGAGGCCCTCAGGTTCCCCGAGTGCACAAAGCTCCTCGGGCCCGTCGTTGAGGGCACCATCGTGCCAAATGGTGCGATCCCGAGACCATGTCCTGCGATCTAGTCGGGATCGGAGTACTGACTCCGCCCTCTTCCCGTAGGAACTCGTGTACCGGGCACTAACTACCAGCTCGATCCCATCCGTGGCGCATTCAACATCGGAGCTGCCATCCGATGGCTTGATTTTAACGACTGCTTCCTCGCTGCTGAATGTGGGTTTCACAAAAAATCCCCCAATATCGCTCTGATCCACGTCCTTTTCCGCAGGGGGCCATCCGTCCGACAACCTGGGTGCCATCCTCGCCGTCGCGGACCATCTCGCACGTCAGGGCCAGCCTCTGACCGTCCGCGACATCCTCGAGGCCATGATCAAGGCCCACGAGATCCAAGGCGGCCTCGCGCTCCTCAATTCCTTCAACCGCGTCGGCCTCGACCACGTCGTCCTCGTCAAAGTCGCGTCCACCGCCGTCGTCTCCAAGCTCCTCGGCCTGAACCGCGACCAGACCGTCGACGCCGTCTCTCAGGCCTTCGTCGATGGCCAGTCCCTCCGCACGTACCGCCATGCGCCCAATACTGGCCCGAGGAAGGCGTGGGCTGCTGGCGATGCCTGCTCGCGTGCCGTCAACCTGGCGTTGATGGTCAAGAAGGGCGAGAAGGGCCTTCCCTCTGTCCTTACTGCTAAGACCTGGGGCTTCTACGACGTCCTCTTCAAGGTGGGTCCGACAACTCGTGTATATGCCACTGAAGGTTTTAAACCTTTGTTCTCCAGGGCAAGCAATTTGAGTTCCAGATCCCCTACGGTTCCTACATCATGGAGAACGTCCTCTTCAAGATCTCCTTCCCCGCCGAGTTCCACGCGCAGACCGCCGTCGAGGCCGCCCATATCATCCACAACAAGCTCAAGGAGCTCGGCAAGACCTCCGACGACATCAAGAGCGTCCGCATCCGCACACAGGAGGCCGCCATCCGCATCATCGACAAGCAAGGCCCGCTCGACAACTTTGCTGACCGAGAGTGAGTTTCTATTGTACTCGTGTAGGAGGTGTTGACGAGCATGTGTTTTCTTCTTCTCTTTTTGCAGCCACGCTATCAACTACATGGTCGCTTACCCCTTGATCTTCGGTGAGCTCACGTCCGAGAGCTAGTAAGTACCCTCAGAAAAAAACAACAGGTCAGAAAACTGATTATCTTCCTCCAGCACCGATGCCTCTGCCGCCGACCCCCGCATCGACGCCCTCCGCGCAAAGATCTACTGCGTCGAGGAGAAGCGCTTCAGCACCGAGTACCACGACCCCGCCAAGCGCTCCATCGGCAACGCCCTCCTCGTCGAGCTCAACGACGGCACCGTCCTCGATGAGGTGGAGATCGAGTACCCCGTCGGCCACAAGCGCCGCCGCGCCGAAGGCACCCCACTCCTTATCAACAAGTTCAAGAGGCATATCTCCTACCACTACGACGAGGCATACCAGAAGAAGATCCTCGACACCGTCTCGGACGCGGAATCGCTCTCCAAGCTTCCCGTCGACAAGTTCACGGATCTGTTCGTCAAGGCTTAGATTGTTGTTTAGACGCTTATTTGGGGATGTACTGAGCTCTAGATGCGAGAATACACTCTTTTTTATGCAGTAACTGATACACTGTACAATGCGTGAGTTCTTTGGATTACATGCTGCTCTAAGGAGTGTAAAATGCGACTGATGTTCTACAAATCCCTGGATTCCGTGCTGGTCTATGCTTCTGACGACCTATCTCGCGCACTGGGAGTGCTGCCTCTCCTCCGATACCTCATCTTCTTCCTGTTGGGCGCTTCTGGCCTAGACTTCCTTGGCAATTCATTCCCTTCATTCACGTTCTCCTTCTCAAAGCTGCTGTCATTGGCTGCGGGTCCTCTTCCGTCGCCCGGGCCCGCATCCGTCTTTTGATGAGTCGTGCTCGGATGTACCCCGCTCTGCTTTCTGGGGAAGCGGGCTGGTCCGCTTGACCCTGCCACTTCGCCCGCTTGATGGTTGTCCAGGCTGTCGACATGAGGTTCATCCTTCTTCCTGGCTTCGGATTCGCTACCGCTCGCAAGACGGTTAGCCTGGTTCTGACCTTGCTGAACTTTCGGCGCTATAGGCCCTTGCTGTCGGTCGAAATACGGCTTCATGTGAATGCTCTTCAACATCGACATACTATAGTCTAAATTAGCAGCAGAAATATCCTCCTCTGCGACGGACGAAAGCCTCCGCTGAATCAGGCGCGCGAGAGGGATAGAGCGAGGATGCTGGTACGAAAGATTGCGACGACGATCGCAGGCTGAAGCCGTTAGTGCATTCTGATCTTCGACAGCAAGGGCGACGTCAGAGACGAGGTGAGGCTGCGATTCGAGCAACGCTGAAGAAGGGATCTGAGGAGTCGCCGGAGTAGAGTAACGGGCGACGTTTAGTGCAGACTCTCCCTGCAAGACTAGCGATTCTAATGAAGCCGAAGTTTCGTGCATAACGTCTCCTTCCCGGCCAGTTTGAATCTGCTGCATCAACATAAGGAGATGCCTCGAGTAATCGTCAAGATCAGACTGAGGAGAATATATCCCCGGGTCCTGTTGGTTTGGCAAGGCATGACCGGGATTCTTCTGAGCAGATGAATACATAACGGGATCAGGCTGTCGCGAGAAGACAGGAGACCATTGAGTAGACGATGAGCTTGGAGGTGTTGGAAGATTGTAGTCCTGCTGGGCGCGGTACCGCTGTGAGATGCCCACGGTTGACAAAGGTCGAGAAAAATATGCTCGGTCTTGACCGCCTCCTACAGGGCGACTATATGCGTCGTTTCGAGTGCGAACAGAGTTTTCAGGGACAAAGACAGGAGCGGCAGTATTGAGACGGCTTTCTCTTGCCGGTCCAACTTGATTGTTCGCAGTCGGATATTCGCTTGTGCCTCCAGAAGACAGAGAGCTCCACTTTAAACCAAGACCAAGAGGGTCACCGATATTCCTGCTGAGATGATTCGCATCAACCTGAGGGTGTCGAAAGTCAGGGTTTCTAGAGGCGCCACGGAAGACAGACGTTTCCTGGAAGCGATGCTCAACCTGGCTTCGATTGTGTGTGTTATGCAGAGAACCGAAGGAAGCTCCAGTATCGGCCATGCGCCTCGGAAGACCAGCAGGGGCAACAGTACGATCGCCGAATGTTGACGGCATAGCTAGATCAATGACAGTGTCCCTCTGACGCTGAGAAGATGATTGCGATTCATGATAGTCGATCGCATTGAAAGAGCCAGGAAGGACGCTAGTATCGTTATTGTTTCGGGTCGATCTTGAAGCATTTTGGGAATCGTCTCCCCCGAGGCCCCAGATCTTATTCGACAAGTCGTCACCTTCAATGACAGTGCCTTCAGCACCACTGTGTTTGTTCGTGAGAACCAGGCATCTCTTAAACGAATTGACGACCTTACGATGGGCAGCGAGCATACGGCAAGGAGAGAGGGCCGTGCAGAGCAGGAATTGGGCGTGGAGGAGAGTTCGCCCAAGTGATCCAACCTGTGAAGTAGATCTGAGAACAAATCTTTGTGGAAGGGAGAAAGACTGACCGTCCTCATCCGCGCTACACGAATTGCGATGAAGGGTGTTTGGAATGTGAGATTCATGGCCGATGATCATTACGGAGTCTGGTGAAGAGGGTGGAGACGGGGTTTGAGGTAGGTCGGAAGGGTATGGTCTGTTATAGTTAGAGCCGCAAACATGTTCGTAGGCACCGATATTGTCGTCCGGGGAGAAGGCAATACCCAAAGCAGGTTCGGAGTGTTCATATCTTTGCTCTGGCATCGAGACAATTCGCAGCTGCTTCTCAACTCGTGGAATAGCTGCTTCGTCCAGCGTATCTGGGAGAGAGACCACTCTTTTCGAGAAGGTGGTATCAAAAGCAGAAGGGCGGGAACTTTCTATCCATACTTTGCGAGCCGGACAAGTAGACTGAGACGTTGGCGGATCCGAGTTCTTGACTGCTTGAGCATGCGAGTGCATATATGCGGTGTTTTCGGTTTCGGTTTCGGGATCTGAGAAGTTCAGCGCACTTAGACAGCCACTTGAATGTTCAGAGATAGATTCGGGGGTGATTGAGGGCAGGGTGTCGCGAGCGAGAGACAGGACGGTGGTGTTAGTTTGGACGACCTTATCTTCGTATTGCTTCGGGAGCGGAGAATGAGAAGACATGTTATCGAGAAACAGCAACGCGAGAAGAAAGCTGGAAAGAGCGAGAGCCTGAGGACAGCTATGCAGAACAGTGACAAAAGTCGAGGTCAAAGAGCATGATAGAGTTGTGACACGACGGTTATAACCAAGGTGCGAAACGCGTCGGTGACTTGCCTAACAAGGAGCCTTCACGATTAGTAAATACAGTGCTACTTTAGAGAGGATGATTTACACAGTTCGAGAAGATGACCAGGTAGTTATGATTTAGCAAAAAAACTAGAAAGCTTTGACATGCCAGTGGTGTTAGCTTTCTTCAGTTTTTCTACTCCTTGAGACGCCTTTGTTGCCTTTCGTTTCTTGCCATCAGCAGCTGTCGCAGCTTTTAAGTCCGCTTTGGAGCCCTTTCCTTTTGCTGGAGGAGCAGCAACCGCAGCAGCAGCGAGTGCTTCATCCCTGTTGGCTTGTACAAGCTTTTGAAGAGAAGAGAAACTGGGCGAAGAGATCAGTAACTCCAGAATGGCCCAGCGAAATAGAGCCCTTACTCGTATGAAGCGAGAAGGGTGGCATATATCTCTGACGGAAGATATTGGGAAAGCAAATCGCAACAAGCCTGAGTGCGTCCAACTGGGACAAGAATAAATAGGGGATCAAGCTGCTTGAAAGAAGCGCAACGTACGGCACAAAAGATCTTCTCGTTCATCATCCATTAGGCCTTCCTTGGCGAGGTTTCTTGTCACAGTTTGTGATTTATCTAGAACTACACTTGACTCGAGATATGTGACCTTCGCACGCAGGTATTTAAGGAACTTGGTGGGCGAATATCGATATACAATAATTTCGGGGGAGATTTCTTTCTGGAAATTAGTTCTGGAAATGAACAGTATTTCCGTGACTGACCTCTGACTTCACAAAGCCGTGAAAGAGCTTTTCGTGTACATGCAAGGGAGCAGAGCCGGTGGATATCTTGAGTCCGAGGTGCTGTGGTTTTCCCTCCCTCTTGAAGGGAAATTTCGAGTTTGTTCGTTGCTTCTTCAAAGAGATCATCCAAGGTCCTGAATTGAACAGAAGAGCCATCAATCTTGAGACAAACAGGGGTCAGTCACGGGTGTATTCAGCGTAGAAGAGGCACCCACAGGCTGTGTCGTTTGTAGAATAGGCAGCAACAGGAAGGCCGGGTCAATGGGTGTCATGGTCAACATTTTGCCATCTAGGTGACGGATCAGTTAGGTGCATCACATAGACTGGAAAGCATACCCGCTACCACGTCCCCTCCAACTATCCATGATCTCTCATCTGGCGGGCATACCGCTTGTATTTCCAAGATACCAGTGTTTGAAGAGTCGACACTTGAACTCAACTGCAGATGTTCGAGAGGCAGGAATAACGATGGAAGGCCTAGAATGTCATTGAACTCAATTCTTAAAGAGTATATAGAGAAAGTATCACCTGTTCTTGGATGTGGCAACCGTAGAATTTGCAGAGGTTGGTGAGCGCTGTTGTGAAGTCCTGGGGTGGCTGTGGGACCGTCATTGAGAGACAGAGAGAGGTACTGCACGATGTCTGTATTTTATTAGAAAGAAGAAGGTTCATGATTGTAGTGCTACAATTACCTGAAGGTAGGATGGCGAAGTGAGACGGCATGATGACGAGAGGGACGCGTTGAACGTTGAACATTGAGGTCAGATTTGCCACGCGACGCGACGCGTTATTGACAGTTATTTGGACCAATACTACTTATTCGGGCCATCTTACCCCTATTTCATATTCCACGACGTAGCCAAGGGGTGGAGGGCTCTACTCCACCAGCATAAAGACACCTAGAGGCACAGTTAAATTGCCATTATGTTACGGAATGTCGAACATTGCCATCAACCTCCGATTCATACTCTGGTTCGGATTCCTCGAAGTCGACATCCATAAGTTCTCCATCGTCGTTGCCACCACGTCCACCTCTTCCCTGCTGACTCCTCCACATATCAACAAGAAACGACGGAGTACTGCTGTGCTCAATGCCCTTATCCTCCCTCGTTTTGATAAACCGAGGAAATCGTAGACTGAGGCCTCTTTCGGATGGTACCAGTCCTTGTGCGGCCACCGATACTGGGCTTTCCGTTATGCTGCCACAAAAAAAAGTCAGAGTCATTGAAGCCGAGAATACTATGTCTACTTACTCAGCACCTTTGAGCTCCCAAACTTCGTGTGGTTTGAAATAGACCTCGGGATTATATCCTACACATTTTCAGTACCATTGGGATTAAGGGATGCGCTTATCACTGACCTCCAAAGTCGCACTCCCACAGAGGTTGCTTGGAACATAATTCTGAGCCAGTGTCGTATCGTTCCCTCATCGACTAGAGGATCTCTTAGATGAGCTAGGTTCGCAAATTATGCCCCATGGCTCACTTTATAGAAGGCGTCGCTGAAACCTATGAATCAAGGGGTTAAGCCAAGCAAACCGATTAACTGGGGAACAAAGAATCATACCTGACATGCATTTGCACAGGGCCACAGGACGTCCAGTTGTTGGATTCCACAGCGCCAATAGAACGGGACTCCACCACTGCGCCTTTCTCCCATTCCCATGCCATGCACCAACAGGAATGACGTCAAAAGAGTCTCCAATGGTGTCCATGTAATCCTTCTTGAGTTTCAACCACGCAGACGTTCGGACATCTGGCTCGTACGTGGACGGCAAAGATTTAAGTTTGCCTTGTTTCGCATCTGGGTCGACTGGTGCTTTGTCGAGTAGCTGAATAGCTATTAGCGGGTCCTCGATGCCAAGGCAAACAAACAGAATAGTGACCTTGATCATCAATCCTTCGCAACGGTTCTCGACAGCCTTGGTAAGGAATCCTTCTATGGTTGTCCTGCCTTCTTCACTTTCACAGCTCTCAACAAAATTAAAATGAGCGACTGGCAGCACATCAGTGGGTTGCTTTGCTCGAGGAGTAAAGTGTGTTTGGAGACGTGATCTTCTTTCGCGGAATGTGATTCCAAGTAGAGGCTGCAGATGTCAAAGCAGCGACTACTGGTTGATAGTCATGTACACCTACCTCACCATTCAGATACATCAGGTCAAAGGCGAAAACACATATAGGAATCTTGACATCCTGAAGGTTGACGTCTTTACGAGGACGATTAGATAGCTCTTGGAACGTTTTCAATGCTCCAGTCGATGGCTCAATTGCTACGATTTCTGCATCCATGATAAAGGAAATGGTTACAGGGGTTTCATCAAACATAGCTTTCACCAAGGCGATCACGTCTGGGTACTGAACGTCGCGTCAGTTTGACGAGGAATGCAAGGACAAAATGGCTCCTACTTTGGATGTCATGTCCTCCAAATGGCGCGAAAAAATCTTTATAGTGTCCTTCCCATCTGGGCTTCTCGAGGCGTGTATTTGAGCTCGTTGGCCGTCGTATTTAAATTCGGCTGTGAATGGGAGATCGCCGAGACGATTATATATTTCGTCCAACGAACGAGTTGGTGAACCCAACATAGGAAGCACTGGTATTCCTGGACCATTGCCGTCGGTGAGCTGGGTGTAGGCAATCATACACAGTAGAAACATAAACACTAACCAACGGTGAGAGGGACGCGGTCCGACAAAGAGTCAAGACCACCTTCAAGAAGAGCCGGAATGATTTGGTCGTAACTGGGATGCTTAACGTAGACTTGCTTGATTAAGCTTTCGGCTCGCTGGAATTTGCAAATCAACTCCTCCCTTCTTGCATCTCGAGCCTTCCTTTTCGAGGACGAAATCGAAGGGTCCAGGTCCTTTAACTTCATTAAAAGGTCGGAGGAAGCATAGTGTTCAATTTCGTCCCTACTTGGTTCGGTAGGAATGCCTAGTGGAGGTGTGAGCACCATTGCCCTTGCCAAAGCAGTAAGTATCGATGTCCTAACAGCCCCAACACGAAGATTCTGGCACAAAGTTCGCATGAGATAGCGAACTTCCTCTCCTGTAGCAGCGAGCAACAGCTTCTCAACAATCTTCTGCTTCTCCTTTGCAGCGCCTTGACCCTTGCAATTTGCAATTTTAATCATTGATTCGTAGACGTAGGGCACAGTTAACGGTGCGTGAGGAATGAGGGTCCTCAAGTTGGATTTCGCAGCGAAGGCTACATCACCTGGATCTCCTGTGGTGTTGTATAATTTCTTGAGAGCTGCGGAAGACAGGCCGGATATTTGCTGGATCGAGCGCGAAAGAATAGAGGCACCAAGGCCAAGCTCGATGGACACGAACTGAGGAGAAAGAGAGTTGGACAGGAGATACACAGCCGGTAGAAGAGATGTGGGGTGTTTCAAAATAATCGTTCGCAGCACATTTGTCAGAGTATCGATGATGGAGATCCGGGAACGCGTTTGCGACAAGGTCACCAACGCACGTGTCAAGAGGGAATAAGGAGCCTTAGAAGAGCTTGACGCTTGCGATTGAGGATCATACACAACAGGATCGACGTCGAGGGCTGAGTAGGCATCAATTCCTATCGCGCTTTCCGAGACCTTCGCAACGCGAAGGGGTTGAGACGGCGTTGACTCTTTCTCGACGGGAGAAACGGGTCCCGGTGTAGCGATTGGAGCAGAGTTTAGCGATTCGTAGGCATCAACATCAATGATCTCTGGAATCGCTGGACGTTTTCGAGGAGTTGTGGTGGTGGCTTCGGGCCGGGAGCTTCCCTGTACAAACTCAGGCGTTGAGGTTGACGTAGTATTGGGTTGCTTTGCCTTTGGAGAGGCAAAAAAGTGATCAATTTGATGTTGATTGTGCTGAGCCTTGAAGCGTTTGTTCTTACTAGGTGTCACATTGGAAGAGAGAGCGCGTTTCGACATGACCCAGGGACCAATGCGTGATAATATGTGTAATTGTGTGTTCGCCACCGAGAGCAACTGAAGGCAAAGAAATTACGAGAATTAGCGGGATATCGAAGCAATTCATCTACAAGACGTACGTCGGATATAAGGTCTTGTGAAAAGATGATTGATTAGTGAAGTAGGAGTACGAGTCGCGGCCAAGATGAATCCGAGTCGCCCTCCGAGTCAATATTCAATCTGCATGACAGAACCAATCAGCAACAAATACCGTGTTCCAACTTCCGCGGTGTCATCAGCTTTGGGCAAGTTCTCCTCAACAGTTCACCTCATATCTCTGCGACAATGGCTTCTTCTTCAGGTGAATACTTATGCTATACGTTTGTGATCTACTCTATCTCTAACTCTGTTATAGCGGTCGGAAAACTCTCTAGGGAGGAGTTCAGACGCCAAAAGGACCTCGATGCCGCTCGAAAGGCCGGTACTGCTCCGGCTGCTCTGGATGAAGAGGGACGGCCTATCAATCCCCATATTCCTCGTAAGTCGTTTAAGACTGTGTCTTGCCCTAACAGCTCTTCTCACACAGTGGGAATATAGAATACATTTCACAGGCACCCTGGTATCTCGACACTGGTGCACCCTCATTGCAACATCAACGGAGACCGGACTATGACAATTCTGCCAATAAACTCGACAATTGGTACGACAGGGGCGCTAGAGCTGGACCAGCCGCAAAGAAGTATCGCAAAGGAGCCTGCGAGAATTGTGGTGCAATAACACATAAGAAACAAGATTGTCTGGAGCGTCCACGCAAGAAAGGCGCAAAGTACACCAACAAGGACATTCAAGCAGACGATGTCATTCAGGATGTCGCTACCGGCTACGACGCAAAACGAGACCGTTGGAATGGCTACGATCCTGCTGAACACAAGAAGGTCTATGAGGAGTATGGAGCTGTTGAGGCCGCAAGGCAGAAGCTGAGGGAAGAGGAGATAGACAACCAAACCACAACGGATCTGGCCGCCGTTCGGAAGGTTGCAAAGGCCGGCAAGTCTGATGCCACGAAGGACGATGCAGATTTCGGGTCGAGTGAGGACGAAGATGCGGATGAAGATAAATATGCGGACGCTGCTGATGCTGTTGGTCAAAAGCTCGACGCAAAAACCCGCATTACTGTGCGGAATCTTCGTATTCGTGAAGATACTGCGAAATACTTGATAAACCTCGATCCCGAGAGTGCTTACTATGATCCGAAAACGCGTTCTATGCGAGATGCACCTATCAAGAACGTTGCTCCAGAAGACGTTTGTGCTTTCCCTGACTCATCTCGTGCTCGTGACTCATTATATATGTGTATAGGCCAAGTTCGCTGGTGACAATTTCCTACGCTACTCCGGAGAAGCACCTGAAGTGCAATCGTTACAACTCTTCGCCTGGCAAGCGGCAGCTCGCGGTAACGACGTACACCTAAATGCCAATCCCACTCAAGGAGAATTGCTACATTACGAATTCAAACAGAAGAAGGAAGAGTTGAAGGATACCACGAAAAGTAGTATTCTTGCGAAATATGGAGGTGCTGAATACCTTGATTCTGCTCCAAGCGAGCTTCGGCAAGGGCAGTCAGAAAACTATGTCGAGTACTCCCGGACAGGACAGCTCATCAAAGGTCGCGAAAAGGCGAAAGCAAGATCAAAGTATCCAGAAGATGGTACGGCGTTGCTCGACAGTTGTAAAATACCTAACTGACCGTTTTGCAGTCTATGTCAACAACCATACGGCCGTCTGGGGCTCTTGGTATGATAAATCAACGGGCTCCTGGGGTTACGCCTGCTGCCACTCAAGTGTGCATTTGTCATACTGTGCAGGCCAGGCCGGTATTGAAGCAACTCAAGCCTCAAGTGCCCAATCACTGCTAGCTTCAGCGTCAGAACCATCCAATCAACAGGCCAGCTCAAGAGACCGTTCTGAACGAACAGAAAAGATCGAGCAGAATTACTCCAAGAAGCGAGTAGGAGAGGGTGATGTCAAGTTGGACCAAGACCGACTAGCGCAGGCTGTCTTGGAAGAAAGGAAGAGAAAGGCAAGAGGGGACGATGACAGATCGAGCAAGAAGCAGAAAAGCAGTCTGGAGAGCGGCAGTCATGACGTAACAGAAGAGGAACTGGGTGTGTGGGTCTTCCTTTTCCTAGCCTTGAGTTTACTCTTATGTTTTGACAGAGGCGTACCGAATGACCAGACGGATGCAAGAAGATCCAATGGCCAATTACGTCGACAAGGAGGATTCATAGCCTTGTCGCAGTGCGGATGTATCATTGTAATTCATATCATTTGTATCAGCACAACGTTAACATTACATTCCTTGAAGTTTCGAATCATAGACTCTGGTTGAAGAGAAAGGATCCGTGTTCTGAGAATGGCCCTTGTAAGAAAGAGAGGAGCCTGTACTTGGCATGATCAGGAATCACCTAGGCTGTTACAGATCTCTCCCACAATAGAACTTGTTTCCACACCTCACCTACGTCCTGGTCTCGCTTGTCATGCGCTCTCAACATTATACACATATTCCTCTCTAGTCTCTGAACGCTTAGCAGCTTACCTTCACTACACAAGATGGCACAACCACAGTCATTCAAAATCGACGTCTCTCAAGAGACGCTCGACTGGATAAACCAACGCGTCCGGACGGCGCGTATTATTCCTGACGTCAATCAGCCCAACGGGAAAGAATGGGCCGACGGGACACCCACTTCGACGATGAACGACCTCGTTGACTACTGGAAGAACACCTATGACTGGAGGAAAGTGGAGGCTCGGCTTAATTCCACATTCAAGATGTTTACAGTGGACATTCCAGAAGGCGACGAAGTCATCAACTTGCATTTCGTTCACCACCGCAGCGAACGTCCTGGAGCGATACCGCTGCTGTTCGCGCACGGCTGGCCTGGCAACTTCACTGAGGTATGTTTTGTTTGTCATATCCTCGTCTTTCTTACGACTTTGTCTAATGCCAGGTTGAAAACCTCCTGAGCATAACCGCTCCACAGGACCCGACCCAGCAGGCCTTCCACATTGTAGCTCCTACTATTCCAGGCTTCGTGTTTTCGTCATCTCCCAAGGTGTGTCTTGACTTTCGTTGGCTCTGAACTATTTCTGACACCCGATGAAGGCACCAGGATTTGGCGTTCCTCGCATTGCTTCAGTCTACCACCGGCTCATGCTGAAGCTGGGATATACGCAATACATGGGCCAGGGCGGTGATTGGGGCTCCATGATCTTACGCTCTGTTGCTCTTCAACATCCCGACTCGTGTGTTGCAATCCACCTCAACATGCTCACAGCCCTCCCTCCTTCTCCCACCAAAAATCCTCTCACCCTCCTCTGGCTCATCCTTCGGTGGCTCACACCTGATGAGAAGACCCGACTTTCGCGTATGCAGTGGTGGATGAAGAAAGAGTCCGGATACTCGAAGATACAAGGGACAAAGCCACAGACCATCTCATATGGCTTGATGGACTCACCCATTGGCATGCTTGCCTGGCTCAGGGAGAAATTCGATTCTCTCTGTCAACCAGGCTATGTCTGGGACAAGGAGCTTATGATTACCTGGACAATCTTGTACCTCCTCTCCGGAAGTTCCTGGAACGCCAGAATCTACAAGGAAGCCATTCCGGCATTGAAGGAACAAGTATTGGAGAAACGCGTTCCCGCAAAGGTTGCGTTTGGTGCCAGCTGCTTCCCTTACGACGTCTTCTACGTGCCGATATGGTGGGCGAGGGCGACCTTGGCAGAAAACATTGTGTTCTGGAGAGAGCATCCTGAAGGCGGGCATTTCCCGTCCGTTGAATGCCCCGACTCGCTGAAGAATGATATTTGGGAGTTTGTGGGTTGTCTTCCAGAAGGAACGCGACGAGTTCTCAGGTTGGGCCCCAAACTCTAAGTGTGCTATATGCCTCTCTGATTTGGGTATAAGCATGTATTTTGTTCATCCAGTTGGAACGGGAAATATTCCTAACATGATAATATGATTCTGCATATATGATGATGATAAGTTGATGTCTAAAGATCGTTAGGTCCACCATTTGTCCATCCTCAGAGCTTCAGAATGTATGTACTATTGGAGTCAAGGTCCAGGATCTCGCAATCCATGAGACTGCCATCTCCGACTTGTGTCTCGACGCAGGCAAGATCAAGGCTCTAGAAGATGGTTGTCAGCTCAGATGCCCAGGAATGTGCCTTTACAACACACCTTTCCGAGAACAGTCATAGGTTGATCTGGCATTCAATTAGGTAGCTGACGACTGGAAAGAGAGAGAAGACTCACGCCAAATCCCTGCGTCATAGGTAATACCTTGCGTTCCACTGGCAAGGAATGCTTTCAGTGTCGTCATATCAGGTCGATCATCCGATCCATTCTTCGCGACGACGACGAGGTAGCCATCTGCGGGATCTGAGGTGCTGAGACCCATAGGGATGAACACTTGGTTCGTGAATGGATGTCTTTCGAGCGTCTTCAGAGTCGTCACGCCATCGACGATATCCTGCAAGGGCTGGCACCTGTAGACCGAAACACCAGCCGTTGCACCAGCCTCAGGCGGGTATGAAGACGTCAGAAGAGAGAGCTTGTGGAATTTGTCTGCGGTGCCTCCGTTTGCGGGAGTAACCTTGACAGCATCTGGTTTTGAACTCTCGTCATAGGCTTGGACGACCTGCCCATACGGTTTGAATCCCTCCGCAGTCAGTGGCAAGACGGGTATCATGGTGATATCGGAGTGGCGGGTGGAGGATGGGGATCGTGACTGAGCGAAGACAGGTTGTGCTATATCGGTCTCCAGTGCTGATGTAACAGGCTCGACCTTGCGGCCAATGACCCGAACCCTCTTCAAGCCACCGTCTGGGTGTATCGTTACTTTGACATGAGTGTAAGTGCGATTCTCTACGTTCTCCAGCTCGAAGTAATGCTGCCTGTGTGCTCCTAGCTTGGTACGCGGAAGAACTAACGTCCAAAGCGACTCGTCTGGCAGAACGCGCTGCCAATCCTGTTCTCTGCTAGTATATATCGCATGAATCTCGCAGCTCGCCGGGAAATTGCCCAGGAAGTGGTGAGTGTCGATTTCGACTTGTTCAAGCTGACCAGGGGCACCTCTGCGATAGACGGGAAGAAGATACGGGATAAACCACGGAAATACCGGTATCTAAGAAAACTCACAGTTGAATGATAACCCAGTCATTATGGCCCTTTGTGCGACTACGCTTCGTTTCCCAGCCGTCACCCATATTCTTTCCGCGGCCCGGAAGGATGAGGTTAGCACCTACGCCGAAATGCTGATCGGACATACGGAGCACACGACCGCCCGCGAAAACATGGGCAAGATCGAAGGAGGTTTGCCCAGCAGGATGGACCGGAGTTACGTCGCCATATACTCTGAAGCGGGCCTGTTCACGAAGTCGTAAGTCAAATTCAATGGCCATTCAAAGAAAGGTACTGACGATGCCTCCATCAGGGTACATATGAATCTTGACGTAGTTGACGCAGGTCGTCTTCGGTAATTTAAACAAGTGGCGAGAATTCGGGCCAAGGTCTGAGCTTGGAAGGATTTCCGTCCACTGGCGTCATAGATAAGCAACTTATCGCGCGAAGCGTTTAGAACACCTACCCGAGCGTTGTCGTGGGTCGGGTCATGCAGGTCTGCGTCGTGCAGGGCGTAAACAGACACGGCTGGCGCCTCGTTCCCTGTAGGATCCAATCAGACAACAGGTAAACGTAAAAAGTGGTGATTCCGGTACCGTTGAAATTTGAGGTATCAACATCTAGCCCCTGAATTGTGCCAGTCGTCCCCAACTGGATTATGCACCAGTCGTACGTCGGGTTATGGCGCCTAGTCTCCCAGCCGCTGTACAGGGCGCCATTTGGACCGAACTGGCCCTTCATAGACGGCGCGGGCTGTTTTCTTGGGTCAGACGAGGGAACAAGGTTGCCAAAACCGAGACAGACCTCTTGCAAGAGCAGATGAAATGCTTCTGCGAAGAATTCATCGGAGACCGCAACGATCCTTCCGCCGAGTGCGATGCTAGAGAGCTCTGGAAGGCGCTCCCATCGTCGGTGAGGGGTCAGAACTTTGATAAAAGCAGGGAACACACCAGTGAACTGAGAGAAATGCTGGGTGAAGTCTTCCGAAGCGAGGCGTTCTACAGACATGATAGCACGAGATGAGTTATGAAAAAGAGGGTTCACAAAGATCCGAGTCACTTTTATAATAAAATGAGGGAAGAAAGAGTGTTTATTCCGGTCGGTCCGATATGCGAGACTAATCTTTATCTATGGTGCCCACGTGAGGCTCCCTATCGCTAATCGTAAAGAAGGTTATACGGAACGACTATATTTAGTAGGACCTACACCTCTTTCTCGTTCAAGGATACGATCTGAAGACGTCGACTCTAAGCAAATTGAAGTGTCTATAACTGATGAATGTAAGCTAATTATAGGGTACCTATTTATTCTGAAATCTATGGAATCTAATCATGTCCTCATGGTAGACCGGGTGGAAAAACACCCCGAAATACGAAAAGAATGCGCCTCATGGTTAACGGAAGAGCAAGTCCAGTTCCAAACCCTCACTGCAGAACTCCTTCAGCCTCCTAAAATCCTCCACATGGCTCGAAAGCATCTCCAGCTCCACACGCCTCAGACGCCGAACGGCGTTGCAATGGAACCTCCAACGCGATTCGACCATATCTGCCACTGCTCCATCTACCGTCCACAAGCAACTTCCGCGAAAGGTGAGAGACTCCAAGTTGGGCAAGAACGTCTTCCCGACCACCCCTGGGCCATCGGAGTCTTCATCGTCGGAACGGGTGCTGCCGGGTGCATCTGCAGGTGAATTGGGGTTCATGCTGGGCGTGGAAGATGACGGCAACGGCCTCAATTTGTCGAGGAAAGTGGGTAAGGTGAGCAAGTCGACTGCCAGGTCTGTGATAAAGGGATCCCATGTCCAATCCCGTCTGTCCTCCACTATGATTCTCTCCAACAGCTGCAAGTGTGGGTTGCGCAGGCAGGCGGCAAACTCATCAAACTTCATGCCGGTGTCGTGGATTTCGAACTGTGTTGGCTTGCACTGCGAGCGCTTCAGAAACGACTCGAACTCAGCTTGGGGCCATCCGTACTGGTCCAGTGGACCTCTGACATAAATCCCGATGTCCTGCAGAGCTGGTAAGATGACATGACCCAAGAACGCGCCCAGTTGCTCGTGACCGATGTTAATATTTAACGAGGTTAGGTTATGCCGCACGGGGTTGTAGTCAGCAAGCGCGCTGTCTATTGAATCCACCTTGAATGTTGCTTCCGTCAGCCGCGGGCATTTTTCGAGGACATGGTGACTCGTCCCGACGCACGGAACATAGTCCAAGGTAAGAGAAACGAGCTGGTTCCATGGTATCAAGAAGGCACTTGCTCCGAGCAAACTGAGGCCCGGAATCCGTGAAACGTGAAGTTTCTCGAGCCGTGGGACGTTGTTGAAGATCCCGAAAAGATCCTTGTCGTCTTCCTCGTACACTCGGTATGACGTCTGCATGCGGAACTGCTTGAGCATAGGCGCCGAACTTTGCTGAGGAGTTAACTGTCGGGAATATCTCGGTCCTGTCAAGTCGAACTGGATATCGCACCAGCGGTGTATATAGGATTTATAGAGATCAAGAATCTCTCCGGCGGCGACTCGGTTGGCGTTCGAATCGTTCTGTTGAAAGAGCGAGAGGGACAGAGGAAGACCTCCGGACCGCGCGAGCCAGAGCTCGACCAATGGTAAAGCTGGTCGCGCCTGCCCCGTCGACACGTATACGTCCAATGACATCCACAGGTTGGGAATAGACAGCGCTGCTTGACGCCATAACCGACAGACTTGACAAAGTAATAGGGGCGCATCTTTCTTCGTGAAGCCTTGGAGATCTGGGAGGTGGTAAATTCGTTCGGCGTTTGCAGGGGGGCCTGGTGGAAGGCACCGCAAAAATATCTCCTGCATGATCTCGGTTGGTAGTCGAACAAATGGGAAGTGGGCATTGGGCGATCCATCTGGAGGGTTGCGACAGGGTGCAGAGAGGTGGAGACCGAGCATGGTGGGTGCGTCGATGCCCTTCATCCTCCTGACGACTAAATCCAAGGCGTTGGCCCAATCAACACGAAGTAGAAGCGGTGAGACACCCTGGCATACATAATTTTCTCTGACGTTATTTGGCGACCGTCGACGTAAATGAACGACACGTACCCGAGTGATGCGAGCAAGCTGTGATGCCACTTGCGAGAACCCGCCACTAGATAATTACTTCAGGTGCTCGTAGGCTCGAATCTGACCACTCTTGAAGAGAAATGAAGCCAGAGACGTCACGGCACGATGCATCTTGAAAGCGGATAAAGAGACCCATCGCCGCCCGGATGTAAGACATTCATGCAGGCCTCCTAAACCGCGGTCCATTGAGCGCGAATAGGAGATGAAAGCCGCATGGAAACGATGAGGAGAGCTTTTGTTGTGTTGGTTGTCATAAGAGAAGTGTCCGAAAATTGAGGTGAATGCGCCCCTTGCCGAGAGTAATATTGTGCGCGTCAATCATGATGACGGAGTGTGAAAGACACCGGTGCACCGAGATGCTGACTAAGCAGGTCGGATGTCGGGACCGTCCAATCCGGTTTTGGGGAGGGCCCGATGGCGCCGATCTCCGAGTTATCGATGAAGTCACCCGTCCCATCTTGCATATCACCACGGGCAAAAGGCTGGTTAGATGTATTTAGAAAGGACTGTCCTATCAGGCTTGTGCTATAACTGTCCGCTGCTTACCCCATGGATCCAGCCAAACTTCTGTTCGACGAAAGCGACCGGTGTCGCGCATCAGCGCCTCCACTGTGTCCGCCTGATCGTGGCCAACCTCGAGGGCGACTATGCCATCTGGCTTAAGCAAATCTGAGCGCGAGATAAGACGAGAGATGGCGTGATAAAACTCAAGACCAGATGGGCCCCCGAAGAGAGCCTTGGGATCTTCAAAGTCGGACACGGAACGGGGTAGCTCGAGGTACTCTTTCCACGGTATGTAAGGCGGGTTGGATGTGATAACATCGAAGGGGGAATTAGAGCGCGAGGCGGTATCCGGGAAGTCCTCCGCAAGCAGGTTTGCCATGGAGGTAGTGAATGTATTCCGAGGCTTCTTTTCATGATCTGAATGAGGAAGAATGCCTGTACGTTGCGCGTTTTCCTGTGCCAAGCTTAGAGCGTGGGGAGAGATATCAACAGCGTGCGCCTTGACGCTCCCTGCTGGCCAGAGATGACACAGCAGGAGAGGGATACACCCCGAGCCGGTGCCAAGGTCCAGCAGGGAGATTGGCTTTTGTGTGCTTGGCCGCACGGTCTCTGCCAACTTGGTGACCCAGTGCTCCGTCTCTGGACGAGGTATCAGGATTGGAGGACGCATGAGGAGATTAAGCGGGCCAAATGGTTGCGTTCCTGCGAAGACGCGTCTAATGTGAGAGGCAGGGCCAGTGGTCGGCGAGAGACGCGTGCATACCGAGGATATACTGGAGTGGTTCTCCGCCTGCGCGGCGGCGGACAACCTCGTCGAGGGTGAGGGCAGTCTCGCGGGAGTCGACGGCGCGTTGTATCCATATGAGCTCGCGGGAGGCCTGCTCACGGCCAATGGCGGAGACGAGGAGGGGAAGGAGACGAGCGGCCATGGAGGCGAGAAGGAGAGCAGTTCGCGGCGGGTCGGAGCGGTTTGATGTGGTTTGGGGCGAGCTGGAGTCGGCCGGCAATAAGAATCAGATGGGTCACCTGCCCGTGGACTGGCACACCTATTAGCCCGTACCTGTTTAACACTCTGCTATATTCCCGGTCCGCTGCTTTCTGCCTCCACCCATCCTCCTCACTCCTTCAGGCGCGCCATGGCCACCGTCTACGCTGTTGCCCCAAGGCCCGCCCCCCTCGCAGTATGTTCCCCACACTTCCCCACACTTCTTTCTTCTCACCACCAGTGTCTAGGCTGGCCCCTCGTCCTCACCCCAGGCCGCTCTCAAGAAAAAAACTTCCCTCTCTGCAGTCGTCTCCGCGTCTGCAACGAACGCTGCAACCATAGCTGCTGCAACCAAGCGAAAGCGAAACGACACCCCAGACGAGTCTGCAGACTCGGCTTCGTCGCAACCGTCGCGCAAAGGCAGGGATGGACCAAAGAAAAAGAAAGCTAATCGAGCCTGCTATCATTGCCAGAAGGCACACCTTACATGCGACGATTGTGAGTTCATTCCCGTGCCACCACTCATGCACTTTATTTCGCAAGTATGTTCTCATACTCAATCCGCCTGCACCTAGCGCGGCCCTGTCAACGCTGCGTCAAGCGCGGGATCGCAAACAATTGCACTGAAGGACACCGCAAAAAGGCCAAGTATCTGCTGGACGATGACGAGCTAGGTACCTCCGCCGTCATAGATTACTGTCCACAAAGATTAATTTGGTCACGTGTCCTTCGCAGAGCAACTGAAGCGAGGTGGCAAATCCGCGCCTGAGAAACAGAATACAGATACCCCCACAGAACCTCCGCCAATCCCAATAGGTGCGACAAAGCCTCTTCTCGTACATTCAATCACTCCTGACATTAGATAATATGTCAGCTGAATCCTTCCCTCAAAGCGACGCCCTCCTCTCCGCATCCTTCGACCCCAACTTCTCCTTTGGCTCTGAGGCTGCAAATCTCGAGTATTCGATCCTTTCTGCGATATTGGGCAACCCCAGCCCACCAGAGTCAGCAGAGACGCCTCCACCGCCGCCGCCACATTATTCCTCCTGGCCCTCTGATCCCATCGACTTTGCTGCTTCCCCACGCCTAGGGACAGCGACTACGGAGTTTGCTCCGTCATATGGCGAGAGCCAGATGCAAGTCCCACAATCAGAATCCTTATCTACTTCTCCTGCAAATGCCGCGCATTACTTGACATATCCATACCCACACCCACAACCACCTGAGGATCTCACGGAGTTGCGTTACACGCCTCCTTACTCGTCCCAGACTTCGCCGCTACATCCGCTTCAACCAAGATATCCCCTTGATACGCGACCGCGATCTCCACCGACGACTGTCTTCTTGAACACGTCTTCAAAAGATGTGGGCTCCCGCCGGCTACAATCGCCTCCACCTTCAACGGATTCGCCGAGCTCTACAAGCTCGCTCCCGCCAGGGATCACAGAAATGGCGCGACCGTTATCGCGTGGGTCTAAGCTGCAGAGCATTAACGACCGTGTCACCGCGCCGTATGAATATACGGAGGGCTACCACTTCTTAATGAAGCACCTGCCCACCCGGTACGTGTGTTATTGAGTGCTGAAGTTTACAAGTGGGTGCCGTTTGGGACTCAAGCTCATCATCTCTTCTTTCTCCACCCCATTACCCCCCACTACTCCCATCCTTCTCACATCCACGTCATCCTGGGGTAAAGGTTTGAGAAGAATGACATACTCCGCATTGTGCGAGCGCTGGCCATCTTCCGGCCATCGCTCATCGCACTGCAAATGCCGCTGTCCCTGGACGATGAAATCTTCGTGGAGAAGTGCTTCCAGAGAACTCTTCTGGTACGCCGAATATCCGACCTCCCTGTATGCTCGTGTGACTGACGTGGGCATCATTTCGTACACAGGAACTTGAAAAGCTGATTTCCTACAGTGGGACTCCAACCGTGGTCTGGCGACGGACGGGCGAAATCTGCTTGGTTGCGCCCGAATTCTGCATGTTGACAGAATGGCCCCTGGAGGACCTCGTGGGCAGTGGCAACAAAAAGTATATTTATGAAGTATGTATTGGGTCGCGTGCTCAGTCTTCGTATTTTGGGATCTAATTTTGCGCTCTTCTATCCTTTTTTGTCTAGCTATTTGAGAACCAATCGGTCGTCGAGTATTGGGAGAACTTTGCCTCGCATGCATTTGAGAACACAACCCAATCAGTGTACTCTCACTGCGTGCTTTTGAAACCGAATGGTGCACCCGTACCTTCTACGTTCTGCTTTTCGATTCGTAGAGATCTGTTTGATCTCCCAAGTATGGTTATAGGTGAGTATAGAGTCTCCGAGTTTCATGCAGAGCTTGACATGCCTGGTGTCAGGACAATGGCTACCACTTCTGTAGCGCTGTATGCATTGCATGTGCTGGACGATACGTTATGCTTCTCACTTTCATAATTCATAGCTCTTATTCTTATTTCCTCCCTCTGCATTCACCTTACGACCTACCGTTTAGCCTCCCATGCATTTCATTCACCTGATGCCCCCCCAAAACGTTGTCGACTTTCGTCTTCTTTGTTCATGTCGACCACACGCCCCATTGCCTCTCGTCAGCCTTCTCACCCCCGTCTTCTGCTGTCAATCCTCGTTGCTCTCCTGCTTGGTTAAAACGTGCCCAAATATGTACCACATACGCATACTCTGATGCTTGCATTTCTTCCTTCTCACTGTTCATTATACATCATCACTATTCCTGTCCTCACCGGCTTTTCTATACATATAGAGAATGTCAAACTAGATTCCACAAACCAAAAAAAAGGTCATAATCTAGGAACAAATGGCATATTGAACTAAATTAGAAAGAAGCTAAGAGGTGTTTCAATCCACCAGTCCATCAAGCTTAGCTACGATCTACACGGTTTCGCCGATAGCAGCATAGTCGCTCTCTACACCCGGCTCCAGCAAAGATGCGTGTCCAAGAATAAGGACACTCGAGGCTCCAATGAGCCAAAAGAACGTTCCGAAGGGACCAGCCCACCAGAACATCGGAATGCCAATTACGAACAGGCCGGTATAGAGATGTTTCTGTGTGACGGTGTGTTCGCCAACCTGGGTCGCCTCAGGTGCTGTGACGTACGTGAGTATAAGTACACGGTCTCGCTCGGACAACGCGGTGGGAGAAACCAGGACATACCGAACTTGTTAATAGCTGCGAAGCCGCCAACGAGGAAGCCGAGGGAGATGAGGAGGAGAGGGTTCGTAATGCTGCGTGGAGGTGGAGTCGTGAGCTTAACGCGACACAGTGCTCAGCGGACCGATCAGGACGCACAGTGCATAAACCGCCAGAAGGGCGATGACGAGTAGGTAGTTCCCTGTCCGATGGGCGTTGGTTTAGCTCGGCATTCGGACGAGTAGATGCTGGGCATGCATATGACGCTCTATTCACCTGAGAAATAGCGGGTATTGTAGGATATCCGCTGGATAACGTGAACCCTGTCAGCACCGTATTCCACCGCCGTACGCACAAGATCAAGGACCCACCGAGGTTGCCTGGTTGAAGTCGGCCGGCCTTGAGACGCGCTGGTAGTCAAAGAACTCGTTTGGTGGTCGGATTCCCGAAAGACGTGTCTCCTGCAGATATAGATAAGTTTTGGAGGCTCGGAAGGAGGGCTCGGGGCGGGCGGAATGAACGCACCCTCAGCGACTTGACGGCATCAGTGACCTTCAAGAGCACCTCCATTGTGTGTTATCAGGTGAATTTGTGAGCGGTGGAGTGAGCGGTAGAGGTGGGAGAAAGTGCGGTTAGGGCGAGGTAGGCGGGGGTTTGAAGTACTCGTTTGTTGACGTTGACGCAGCACACTTGCGCAGACCGCAGTGACGGGAATGCTGTGCTGCTGTGCTTGGTCTTGCTTGCATGTGTTACTCTAGGACAATGGTGGCACACCCACTGTCGGCGTCAATCCCCTTGTCCACACCACCTTTGTGAGCTCCTGCATACCACTGAACGCGATATCGGGCTTACCAGCACGTCACAGGCTGAGATGATTCGAAGAGAACCCACACTAATCCCCATGACCGATCTCGACGTCCAGGACGTGCGCGACGTGTTTGCAAAGCAGAAGCAGGAGCTCCTTACTCATCAACAGCTCATGGCCAAGATGAAGCGCCTGACCGACAATCCCAACATGACCAAGGAAGACCTCGAGATGTACGAGCAATTGAAAGAAGCAGTAACTGCGCGGCATGAGCGGAATGAGAAAGCAAAGCGATTGGGTCTCGTGCCCGAAGCAGGTCAGCATCCCGCGAGCCATGTTCATTCACACCAGACTAACTAATATCCGCACTGGGCTGTAGGTCCATCAAAATCATCATAGCAAGCCGTATTAGATATATCATCTATCTACATCCATTGTAAAGAACAAGAGAAGTCGTCTGTACGAACGCGGCAAAGCCCGAGCACAGGAGGGGGTAACTGGTTCACCGCTTCATCTCTCAAGGAATTCAAGGGAAGCGGTCGCGAAAACCTGTCAACAAAAGATTGGGGTTGAGGAAAAGCCTCGACCGGAAGATGTGTATCAGACGTACCCCCCAAGTCCTTCAAGTCGCAGAATGTCGCCAGATCCGCCCGCTGCATGTGCAGACACGTCGTCTTCAGGGTATCCCATAAAGCAGTCGAGATATCCCCGCGTTTCTCGTTCGACGACGCGTCATCTCCGAGGCCGTCATTGTCCTGCAGGACCAGTGCATCAAGGATATGTTGTGCAGCCTCCTCGTATCGCTGACGAACATTGCACGGAGGTTAATAAAATACACAAAAGAAGCTTAGGCTCCGGGGAACACGTACCCGAAGGTTGATGCACGATATTCCAAGATTGAACCTAACGGGAGAAGAATAAGAGATAACAAAGATCAGAACTTGGCGCGAGTCAAACCCACCTGGCTCGTATGTATCCTGGGTTGAGCTCTAGAGCGCGATAATAGTAGTCTAGAGCCTCCAGCGCTCGGCCGCTGTTGGCCATGGTGGCGCCAACGCGATTGTACAGGAGCCAATCCTGGAAACGGGGTTAGCAAATCAGACAAAATGGAACCCCAGAACTCGGAAGGCGGCGGTAGAGTAACAAAGTTGCAAAATACCACATACGTCAGGTCGGACGGCCAACGCGGTTCGGAAACAATCTTGAGCTTTGTCGTACTCCTGTAAGCGAAATAAGAATCGCTCCGAAAAATACGCAGAGAGCAATTCTGATAGTTACCTCGTTCGTATTCAACAACACTGCAAGGGCAATTTGAATGTCAGCATCGACATCTCCTGTCTCGGCGCTCCTCGCCATCGTGATCAAGCACTGAATAAGCTGCCCGTAACGCTCCGCAAGGGACAGGCTTCTGGCGTCCTCCGAATCGCGATCGCCATTCAGAGCACGGAAACGCGCCACCGCGTCCGCATACGCGCCGTTCCGGCTGACCCACTCATAGATCGCGTCGTACGTGCCCTGGCGGTCGTTGTCGTTTGTGTTCGAGATTGCAAGCGCGAGCCACGCGGGGAGGAGCGACGGGTCGAGCTCGACGGCGCGCTGGAGCGCCTGCAGGGCCTTATGCTCCCGCTCGTTCTCCTGCTGCTTCACCCCGAGCTCGTACCACGCCCCCGCGTCATGCATGTTCCGCTGCACCCCCGCTTCCAGTTCCAGCACACTCTGGGGTATGGGGTACCAAGACCACAATAAGGTTGAATTAAAAGATTGTAGAGATTGAGGAGATCAGTAACCGGAACGGATGCGGGGTAGAGAGTTGACCCGATGGCTCACCTCCATGACTGACTGCCGTCCCTGGCCGCCGGTATGCATGAGATGGTGCTGCGTCGTCCTCGACGAGTCGCCCAGGAGGTACGGGTTGTTTGCTTGGAACTGATACCGACTGGCTGGGGCGACCCCCGTCGCCGTCGCCTCAAAGTTGTCCCAATCGCTCTGCAGCTTGTCCCAAAACATCGTCTCGGCGGTCTGCGACGGCTCTTTGGGCACATTCGTGTCGTTCCAGTAACGGATAAAGTCAGCGTTCTCTTGTCGGAAGTAAGCATCATTCGCGTCTTCCTGCACACCTTTTTGCTCTTGCTCCTGCTCCTGCTCTTGGTTAAAGCCTTGGGCGTCTTGTGGGCGTGCCACTTGAGGCTGACCCAAGAGTACCCCAGATCCCGTGGCGGGGGAGTAAGCGCTGGTCATGGGTCGTGGGGTAGGGTCTAGAGCCCTCCCTTTCCCCTTCACATCCCCGCTTGTGCTCGAAGCACCCGCACGGCCCCCGCTCTCGACCATCTCGCTCCCCTCAATCGTGACGTGCCCATCCCGAAGCTGCCTCATCAGCCCCATAAAAGCGCTGTTCTGGAACTTTGGGTTCTGCTCGTGTTTCACGTTTTCCAAGAGCATCCCGGCGGTGCGAGCCAGCTCGTCTCCCTCGTGTGGTACTGGTTGCTGGGAACCACCGACGTCAGACTTCTGCGTGGGTTCTTGCATGATCGTGGACGATGTCGACGCCAGATGGAGTTCCTGCGCAGTGAATTCCTTGTCCCACGATATTCCTGAAAGCGGTGCTGTGAGTAGAGAACGTATAATCTGATAATGAGAATGCTTACGCTTGCTATTCACAACGGGTTGCTGGAGTTGGTGCTGGATCGGCAATTGTGGCGCAAATGTGGGCATCCCATTCATGCGGAAATTAGGCATCCCGGCCGTCCACTGTATCCCACCTATTTCCAACCTCCCCGTCAAAGAACCGTCCCTTCAACCACACAGCAAACCACATACCTTGCGGAGACACAGGAGACGCGGCATGAGTAGGTTTAGCATCGATCTGCAAGTCCATATTCGCGGGCGCATGAAGCTGTTGCGGTGCAGACATCGGAGGAGCTTGCGCCATGAAATCAGTGGCCCACGAAGCCAGCGGGTTTTGCTGCATCTGCGGAGCCGCAACGGGGTTCACAGGCAACGCCGCACGCATCGAGGCGAGGTCGAAGGCAGGATCGGCGGTAAATTGGGGTGCGGGAGTCGCATTTCCCGAGAAGAACCGAGCGGCATCTTGGTCTTGCGAGCTGCTTCCTTGTTGTGTGCGGAAGGCCTACAGAATGGTTAACCTAAACGTCAGATGTGAGTGTAAGCAAGCGTACGTCTCGAGAGGAGCCAGTACGTCCAGCACCAAAGTGGTCCTATTCCGAGGATGATGAGGTGCGAGTAACAGCAGAGATGATCGGATTACACACCTGCTGGAGTCCCCTATCATGGTCAAACCGCTTCGACAGTCCTTGCAGCGGGTTCGAGGGCCCGCAGTCGCTACCACCAACGAGCATAGGGAGGGCCATGATGAGAGTGAAGAATGAGTTGTTTGTGACGTTGGAAGTAGACTTTCGGATTTTCGCCAGCATTAGCCGGTCCTCCCGGATTCTCACGTGTTTATCCCTGAATGCTTCCACCTGGTGGCGGTGAAGCGATAGCACCTCGAACCTATCTTGGTTCCGCGTTCATAGCAGCACAAGTGCCGCCTGCACAGCATGAGCGCATCGTAGATAAAAGCCATCAAGAAATGAAAATTCGTAGTATAAGCAATAAAATAATTACAGCTGCAAGGAAGATACATCCATAATCGCAAACCGAAGGAATAGGATATGATACAGAGCAGGTTAGCAGGGGACTCTATTATCATTGGAGGGCATGCTCGCGACTGGGGCCGCCCGAGCTGGAGAGCGCCGGGGCGGGGTCGTCCGACATACCAGCGGCAAATTTGGGATTGGAAGCTCTGCACTCTGCACCGCCATCGGAACGCACTGCAAAGGGGGTTAATATACCGAATCGGTCGGTGGAGCGAGGTAGGGCGCTTACGATGTCGCTAGGGGGCTGTGTGAGTGGCTGTCGAAGGAAGAGCGATAAAGAGGCGGGGACTCACGTTCAAAGCATCGAGGCGGCTGAAGGTCTTCTTGCAGCCCTGGCAGATGTTGGACTGCGATTTGGCGGCATGAAGCGCCTGGTGACGCCTAGGGGAGGAAAAATGGGTCAGTCGTACCGGGCGGGACGGAGTAGTAGTGCACAGCAGCAGGTACGTACTTGCAGTCGTGCTGGCGTGCAAAGCCCTTCTTGCAGCCGGGCCAGTCGCAAACGTACGGCCGCTCCTCGGTGTGCGATCGTAAATGCCCTGTGCGTGGTGTGAGCACGGTGTGCAGTGCACGACGAGCGAGACGGACCTCGGAGGTTGAAACGACGAGTAAAAGTGCTCCCACAGCCGGGGACGGGGCAGACGAAATGGGCCTCGTTGCGACGGCGGATGGCACTCGCGAGCTGTGTGGCGGACGTCGTGACCTGCTGCTTCTCGACCTGGAGGATGGGGGGCAGACGCGGGACACCGCTGGACGAGGGATAGTGGTTGGCGCCGGCGCCTCCCTGGACGGTCGGCTGCTCTGCGGTGGGGGACGGGGGCTGTGGCAGGGGTGGCTGCTGCTGCTGCTGCTGGGCCTGGATGTAGAGCTCGGCAGCATTGGGGGTGAACCTGGAGGGGCTCTGGCGAGAAGTGGACGGAGGGGGCATTGGGTGGTGGGCTGAGGTGGAGGGGTGGTTGTAGTGGTTTTCATATGTGTATTCGCGGGATGGAGGGCCCTCGGGGTGGTCTGCAGGGCCCTCGGTAGGGATGCCTTGCGGAAGGGGGACGGCGACTGCGGGATAGAGAGGGAACGGAGGACGGTCGGTGGCCATGTGTTGTTGGTTGAGGACAGAGCCGTTCATGATCACATCTGCTCAATCTCCCCGCTTTGCTTGGCGCACTGTGGCTGTAGCCAAAGAAAATCCGTGGCAGTGCTGCACAGCATAACTCTATTATGTACTACTACGCTACACTCCCCAGCAGTCGCCGCCGCCGCATCAGCTCGCTCTCAGAGATCGTCTGCCCCGCCAGCGTCTGTCGCGGCGTCCCCGTGCGTCCATCCGGCCCAGGCCCGCCGCCCCGCCCGTTGCCCCCGCCCAACCCCGGCGGCTCCGGCGTCTCGACTCCCTTCCCACCATCACCCAACAACTCCGGCACTGATCCATGGCTCTCGCCCAGCACCGTCGCGTCAGATCCAGAGGACGTCCCCTTCTCCTTCTCCCGCTGCGGCGGCGTGCTCGGCCCCCCTCCATGCCGCCGCGCCACAAACGTGATCCCGGTATCGTCTGTCTCGGTCTCCGATGTCAAAGGACTCCGCCCACACTCCTCCTCTCCTTTCGGCGGGACAAGGGTCGCATTTGACGCGCGTTCGTACGTCTTCTCTCTCGCTTCACCTCCCACACCGCCGCCATATCTGTCAAACGCATGATCGATCCATTCAGCCAATTCTTCGATGACCTGCTCAACAAAGTTTAGCAGGCGCTCATCACCATCAGACAAAAAAAATCTTACAGCTTTCGCCTCCGTCATCAGCGTGGGCATCTGCAGATATCCATGGCTCCAATCCGAGAAGAGCACCATCTGTACCCAGTCCGACTCGCTCTCCCCCGCCAGCTGATCCCGCTCCTTCTTCATCTCAGCTGCCGTCTTACTGTCGATATGACCATCGACGGAGCTCATGCGCAGACTCTCGCCGAACCGCGCACTCTTCCCCGAGAGCGCCAGATCTAACTCCACCTTGCGCGCCCGCTTTGCTTCTCGGACGCGCCCGGCAAAAATAACTGTGTCGTCCACGAATGGGTCCTTCTCGCCGCACTGCATCAGCAGTGGAGGGAACTGCGCAAGAAGATGGCTCGGTGTTAAGATTGGTGATATGTAGTAGTCTGTTGCGAAATCCGGGTTGCGGTGAGGTCCGATGTACAAAATCGCCATCGCACGCATCTCGAATGAAAATAGTAAATATAAATATCCGTGATATGTAGGGAAGTGAAACGAACATACCATGCTAGGAGAGATGATACGGTCCTGGAAGTACCCCGTCCGGCTCGTCATCGTCAGACGCGTCCCAATCGCCTCCGTGTCCGAATACTTTCCAGACACCGCCCGGATCGCCTTGGTGTTCGCCTCCGCGACCGCCGTCGACAGCTGCTGCTGCTGGCTCTGCAGCGTACTCGTAGAGTAATTATACAAAATACGCGCTTGAATCGGGCGGTCTTCCTCCTTCAACGTGCCGAAATCCTCGTCCTCGCTCTCTGCGTCGGCGAGGGTGCCTTCATCTGAAATGCCAAGCGAGCCAGGCATGCCCCGCCTTGAGGAGGCTCGCAAGGACGAATGGGAGTGCTGACTCCGGCTCGATTCCGCGTCTTCACCACTCGCAAGCCCTCTCAGCGTGTCCTTCCAGCTCGATCGCCGCTTGATACGCTTCCGGCTCGAGCCTGGCTTCTTATCTCTCACCATGCTCAGAGGGCTCTAGATCGTCTCGAAAGGTGAGCATAGATAGTGGAGCTAAACATGTGAAACCACACGTACAACGTGCTTGAGATGGTCCTTCTGCTCAGCGAGCTCCTTGAGACCAGGTAAATTGCCTGATGATTGCTCGGATCGCAGCACCCGGAGGTTATCCGCCGTCATCCAGGATGTGAAGTTGAAATCAAGCGCAGCATAATTCAGGACAACGGCGGTGGGTAGAGGGAGGTTGATAGGCTGGTGAGAGGACGCTGCGAGAGCTGTTAGCTCTAAAATCCGGATGACGACGTTGACCGCCAGGGTTCCTCCACTGAGATAGAGTTTGGTTAATTTTTAGACATTAATAGAGGGACCTTTACGCTGAATCTCCAGATAAAATGACTTTCAGTTTCTTCCCTGACATGCCAATAAGCTTTCCACTGTAAACGGTCAGATAAGATCACATTTGCACCCACAAAAGCCTCACCAGAATCAACCATTAATCGATAGATATCCAGCCCCTCATCTCTCGCAAAAGGATACGGATCTACCCCCCAAAAAAATTAGCCCAATCTTTTATACCCAAATGCAAAACCTTACATTCTGGCGCCTTCCCATAATCCACCGCCAACACTGGCTTACCCGTCGACCTCGCCCACATCCGGAGGCGCTCTTCATGGTGCTCCGGGTTCATCGCTACAAAGCCGCCACCAGGAAAGTCGAGTATCAGCTCGCTGGCCTTGCATAGTTCCTTCTCTGGCGGCGCGAAGAAGAGGTACGCGGTGATGGGGCGGTCGTACGACGAGGACTTGGGCCGGGGCAGCAGGATCTTGCGGCGCACGCTGATCCGGGGGAAGTGTGTTACGAGGCGGATCTGCAGGGGCGGATGAAGGGTGAGCGGCTAGGATTGGCGGGAAGGAAAGAAGGAAAGATACGGACGTAGGGATTCGACGTCTTTTCCCAGGTCGTCCGGAGCATCTCGACGGTCGGGACTGCACGGAACCTCCGAAGCTGAAAGGAAAGCCTATTAGCGTTTATTTCTTCTATTCATTTCACTTTGGTCTTCCCGCGTGAAGTTTGAAATACGCGAGTGGTAGAGCGTACCTTTTCGTCGGCTTCTTGTGCATAGATGATGTAGTAGAAGGAGAACACGATCGAGGCCAGATCGCGGAGCCACTTTGGGCGGATCGACATGGCTGTCGCGAAGCCTGCGTCCAGGCCCGTCACGATCCAGGTCGCTCGGTAGTACGAGGGTGAGTACTAGGGGTTCGGAAGAGCATGTGTGAGCAAACCGAGCGGGTTGAGAATTTAGTGGTGCGGGCCGTGCGTTAACTCACCAGGCGGGCGAGCGGTTCGGGGGCTGGGGAGAGCCAATCAGCGGGAGGTGGAAGATGATAGGTTGAATGGGTGGATTGGGCGGATTGGCAGACGTACCGTTGAGGCCAAGGATCTTGTCGAAGTTGCGAATGGCATACATTGCGGTGAGAGTGCTGGCGATGAGTTGCCAGGGTGTGAAGCGTCCTATGAGGTCCATGAGCTCTCTGATCGACGCGAAAGGCGATGACTGTACGCATGGCCCTATTGGCTCTAGTAAGCCATAGGATTCGAGGAGGTCCAGAATTTCCGCGCAGGATCCTCCATAGCCAGAAGACAATTACAAGGAAGACCTGCAGATAACGCTCAGATAAAGCACATCTCCCTCGTTTGAAGCGACATACTTGAGTACGTTTCCACGAAGGATTGGGACGACCGACGAGGTGGTCAATCATATTGAAGTGAAGAGGTCAAGCAAGGGGAGCATAGAACGACGGATTTGTGACAGTGGCAGGCTGTGTGGGCGGATCATGTCCGCTGGACAGTGCTGGCTCGTTCTTATTTCCGTCGTGAGTGGCAGTATGGAGAAGGGACACATGTGATAACCCCACAGCACACTGCCCCTAACCCCAGTCCAGGCCTACCTCTTCGGGCGTTCATTGGAAATTTATCACTACTCACTGGCTCTCTCAGAAGCTCTTCTCTCAGGCTCGCACTGAACTCTGATTTCTCGGATCGCTATGGCTCCTCTCATCTCCATAAAATCGGACGATGACAAACTCGAAATCGTCAACCAGCTCCTCCTACCGCACAAGACGGAGTTTCTGGAGATAAACAGCGTCGAGGACGCGCACGATGCGATCAAGACCATGAAGGTAGCCGTCTATCTAATCGACACGTCCTCGCGATAAACCAAGCATTCAAAGATTCGCGGCGCGCCAGCCATCGCGTCCCTCGCTGCCCTCTCCGTCTCCCAGCACCTCACGCGTGGACTCCGCGCCGCCGAACCACCTGCCTTCCTGTCCTCGCCCTCCGCGCTTAAATCGCACATCGACACCATCCTCGCATATTTGTTCACTGCACGTCCAACCGCTGTCAATCTCGGTGCAGCCACCCGGCGCTTAACCAAGACGCTCGACGATGCGATCGCCGCTGAGAAGGAGCCGCGGGAGATTGCGCAGGAGCTCGTGGCGGAGGGCAGGGCCGTCGCGGACGAGGATGTGGGGAGGAACAAACTCATGGCCAAGTGGGCTGGCGAGTGGCTGCTGCAGCGTGTCGCCGATCGCGGCCTCGACGCGAGCAAGGGTGTCAGCGTCCTCACGGTGTGCAACACCGGCTCTCTTGCGACCTCGGTAAGTAAAACCACATAGCTAGCTCCGCGTCTATGAGCGTTCGGGGACGGGTATCGCGGATGATTGCTGACGGAGACGCCTGTGTTTTCGGGATATTAGGGATATGGCACTGCGCTCGGCATGATCACCTACCTCCATGAGACGGGGAAGCTGCAGAAGGCGTACTTCACCCAGACTGCGCCGTACCACCAAGGCTCACGGTGCGTCTCTTCCCACCGCGCCGTCTGGGCGTGCCGTTCGCGACAGCGTTAATATTCGCTTTAAAGATTGACCGCTCTGGAGCTCCAGACGCTCCAAATCCCCTCTGTAATGATCTGCGACACCATGGTTGGCTCTCTCTTTCAGCACCACGAAATACACGCCGTCGGTACGCATGACATTATCCTTCAGCTCTTAATTCCCCTCTCATCTCTCCTTTCATTCGTGCTTTCGCGTTCCACTTCCCGCAGCTGTTGGTGCCGACCGAATCGCAAGGAATGGAGACACGGCGAACAAAGTAAGGCTCTAAGGCTCTGGAGCAGCTCTAGAGGCACTGCTACATGTTTCATGCTGCAATATGCTGATACTCTGAGCAGATCGGGACATACAATGCTGCTGTTCTCGCAGCGCGGCACAAAATCCCGTTCATCGTCGTCGCTCCAATTAGCACAGTCGACCTCGACGTGGAGGATGGCTCCCAGTACGTCTTTCTCTTTGTTTCTCCCACACTAGAACCCCCTTACTGACGATGCATGCACCGCTTAATCCTTTCGCCTCTTCGTCTCACTCCATGATCACACCATCGCACACCATCCTTCCTCGTACAATGTCCGAACCCCGTGTGCTGTTTCGCCGAATCATACACACTCTCCTTCTGTTTCAATTATCTTTTCATCCAGAATCCCGATCGAGCACAGGCCCGCACTCGAAGCCTGCCTCGTTCGGGGCATACGGTACCCCAACGAAGGCGGTGAGACGGAGCAGGTGCAGGTGATGATCACCCCTCAAGGCCTGGAAGGCATATACAATCCGAGCTTCGACGTTACGCCTGCTGAGCTCATCAGTGCTATCGTTACGGAGAAAGGTGTTGCCGTGAAGGAGGAAGGAGCAGAGGGCTTCGACCTATCGCTCATCGTATAGGTTCGACGATCGCCGAAAAGGAAAGAGACACAGCGCACTCGTTGTGCTTGTTGTATTTTTATCGGTACTATCTAGAGGAGATCTATAGTGATTGACAGGGCTTGTTTCCGGTGGAATAGCAGACAGCCAAAGGGATTAGGCGAGGCGTGGGGACTGGACTTTTTGGATAATTCATTTCCTTTCCGGGTAATTGCACCTTGATTTCAATCCACCACCAACCCACTGCCACCATGTCCTCCCGGGCGTATGTTGCTGTGCATGGAGGAGCGGGTGTACATAGTACCAAAAATGGGAAGGAAACAAAGCAAGCCTTGAAAAAGTGAGAGCTACTCATTTTGTCGGGACCTTCGCAAAGCTGACGGTGTCGATTGCGAACTCAAATGCCTGTAGAGCCTGCATGAGCGCTTTGGCAATTTCTTCAGCGAATACGGGAAACAGTAGTTTATACATGGTAGAAACAGCAATCAAGGTCTTGGAGGACGATGGAAGCCTCAACGCAGGTCCCCGCTTTTTTCTGCTGTTCCCAAACTCGAAGCTTACCAGTGGTGTTTCTTTTCATTCTGATCTAGGTTACGGTTCAAATCTAACACTAGACGGCACAGTAGAATGCGACGCAGCCATAATGCACTCATGTAGTAACGGCAGTAACGCCGAACGCGATGAAGAGTCCCTCTTCGGCAGCATCGGCGCTGTCTCTGGCATTAAGAACCCCATCTCAGCTGCCCGCGCAGTGCTTGAGCGCTCAAAGGTCAAAGATAGACTGGGTCGTGTACCGCCTTTGTTCGTCCGCTGTCTTTTCCTTTTGACAAAGAGGGTCATCTCAGGGATGTTATGTTTTTTTTAGGACCCTAGTGTCAGATGGAGCACACTCTTTCGCCACAGCACGAGCAGTGGAGAGCATCGATCCAAGGGCGCTCATAAGTCCCTACGCTAGGAGCCAGTGGGAGAAATGGAAAGCCCTCCTCGAGTCGACGGATGAACCTTCCAGTTCACTACTAAGAGATGAAGAAGAGGAAGGCCTCACAGACGTCCAAGACACGGTCGGTGCGGTGGCGTGTCATACCGAGGAGGGTTTCGCTGCTGGAGTTTCGAGGCACGTATTACCAGTTTCTATAAATCACAGAGGCATACAGCCACTTACACATCGTAGTGGTGGAATATTGCTGAAATACCCTGGAAGAGTCGGAGAGGTAAGCCATCTCTCACGAAAATCTTTACATCGTAGCAATTACTTCGACGACAAGGCGGCGACTTTCGGAGCAGGCTGCTGGGCTTCCCAGCGCCGAAATTCAAACAGTACTGGGGTGGAAGGAATGTCTTGCAGCATTTCCGGTTGGTCAACCCCTTTCGGGCTCACCCAATTCTGAGAAGCTGAGTATTCGGTGCGAACAGGTACGGGAGAGGACATTGTTAAGATGGCCCTCGCGCGTAGGATTGGCGAAGCTCTACGACCATCATCCTCGGATACAGACGAGAAGGATCCACACGATATCTTAAACAGGCTCTTGGTGGAATTTTGGGGTAAGTCGTTATTGCACTGCACCTCTTGGACTGCCAATTAGTTGGTGATCATGCAGAAATGGCCCGGAGACGCGGCGAAGAGTGTCCATCGGTGGGCGCCATTGTGCTTACAGCAGAGGGCGATGGCGACGGAGGGATATCTGGTCAGCTGTTTTTTATTGCATGCAAGGGTGACGATATGTGGCTGAATCGTGGATGATAGTACGCCTATGGTGTGCATTTACGACAGCGAGCATGGCTGTAGGGTATGCATCCACTGGGAATCCGAAACCCAAGGTGAGTGTGAGACGATTCTGGACTTCTCGGAAATTGCATTCTCTGCTCCAGGTTGTCATCTTCCGTCATCCCAACCCACATCGAGAACGAGGCGAAGACAGGCCACAGATATTCATAACTTCGTTGTCATTATAGCCCAGTCTAGAGGGCTCGTGCACATCGATATGATACATGGAAGGGTAAAGAACATCAAAATCACAAACGAGCGCACACCTGATCAATGCTTCGAGCCGTTCGTCACAGGCTGCGAGGACGACCCGTTCTGAGCGAATTCTCCCGTGAGCAACGGGGCTCTGTGGCGTGGCGTCTCCGCGGAGGGCCGGGCTGGTGTGGCGGCGGGCGATGGCCGTGCAGATGACGGGGTGGCCGGTGTCGTCAGAGGCCTCGATGCATTGAGCCGCTGAAGGGTCTTGATAGGGAATTTGGTGCTGTGCCATTATCGTGATGAGCATCGATAAGGGCCAGGACCCCAGTAGTGGCGATGACGAGCAGGGAGCTTACCGACAAGTAGAGCAGACTGGGACCGGCTGACAGAAGACTGAATGAGTGGTGGTCAGGTGGGAGTAAAGCGAGATAGAGCACTAGGGTGGGACGCACTGGAGAGACAGACGGAGCAGACGAAGCCGATATCGACGATATTTTTGTGACAGAAGCATGCCGCGCGGAAGTCGATCCTGTCTTGTGTTGGCACGGCGAGGACCTTTCTGATCGCAGGGGGCGGCAGGAAGGACATCTGGGTTGAGGGTTGGGGGCGATGCGATGACGGTAACGAGTCACGGCTTACGATAAGGTACTGGAGGAGGGCGCTGGTCTCTGTCAGATGGAGGTAGGAGCCACCGGTGAGGTGAGCGGCCTGCTGGAGGAACACGGTGTCGGGACCAAAGACCTGACAGGCGTCAATAGTGACTTTCTGGGAAAAGGTCAGTTCTGTCATGGTGCAGAGAGGAATGGAGGCACCAGTTTCTGGGCTGAGAAAATAGAGTTCATGATGGGTATGTAGGCCGTGGAGAGGTCTGGCGACACGGAGAGCACGAGGATGCGCGGATCAACCTGGGGGCTTGCGAGGTTGAGGCGGTTGATGTCTGGGGGACGGTGAACAGGGTCTCAGACAGGGGTGCAGAACGCACAACAAAGAGCCTTGGCGAGCGCGCCGACGAGGGCGGAGGGGGCAGTGAGCAGCGACTCGTCGGGGGTGAGGCTGTCGAGCTCATGGGCGATACGGGCGGTGACAATGGAGTCGAGGCGGCGGAACGGCGGATAGACGTTGGGGTCGGCGGGGGGCGGCTGGTCGGCGGCGTCGGGGTCGGGGTAGAGGAGGGCGGCGCGGCCGGGGAGGGCGGCGAATACGGCGAGGGTGTTCTCCGGGCGGGCGGCGATGTGGGCGTTGAGGAAGACGAGGAGGTGGGCGAGAAAACGGTCGAGGGGGAGGGGCGGGCGGTGCCAGTGGGCCGGGGCGAGGTCGAGGACGACGGCGAGGTGGTCGGGGTGCATGGGAGAGTGCCGGTGTGCCGCGTGCCAAGGACAGCGAGGGGCCTTCCATCAGTCCCACAGCCGCTTTGGGCAGATCGGAGTCTCCGTCACGAGCGCCGGTGACGAAGGCCCTTCCGGCGTTGGCCGTCACGATGCTTGTAGCGACGCTGCTGCCCGTGTGAAATCTGTCCGTTGGCGATGGATGGCGCCCAGGTCCCCACCACTTGGAATCCCACCACCACCACATGTCCACCACCCCTCCCTCCCCCATCCTCCCGCCCCTCGGCCTCAACTATGACTCCGACGACAACATGGACGTCGACTCCGACGACCACGCCCGCCACGACCTAGACGCCGACGGCGAGTCCGTCGATGACGACTCCCAGCACGACATCCCCCACTCCCACTCGAACCACGCCACCCATCCCGTGGCCCGCGACTCGGTGCGTCCGTCGTTGTCTTTCACATCCCGCTCGCCGCTCACTCCTCTTCCCGTCCTGCCAGGATGCTGACGACTCGGTCCGTTCCCTTTGAGCCCCCCGCCCTGTTCATCCCTGCTGACCCTCTCCCAGGGCTACGAGGACCGAGACGACGGCGACGACGACCCCGACGATGACGACGATGGTGCATACGCCGACGAGGAGTACGGCCAGAAGAAGAGGCCCGCGAAAAAGAAGAAACAGCGCCGCTCTTCCACCACGCCCGCTATCAGGCCTAAAGGTACGCCTATCGCTGCCCCCATCCATCACAACTCCCGAACATCTTCCTTCCCAGCCCCCGTCCGGCACGCTGACTCTTCGGATTCGGACTCCGAGTACGGGTCCCGTGCCCACAAGAAGAAGAAGAAACCCCGTCCCGCCGCTGACGAGGTCCGCGTATCCAGCAGAGGCACCAAGGTCCCCAACTACATCGATGACGTCCAGGACTTCGAAAAGTTCGAGGAGCAGACAGAAGACAGTGCTGGTTATTATGTAGACCCAAATGTTCAGTATCAAGAGGAAGACGAGATTGAAGCTGTCCTCGGTCACAGTCGTGAGGAAGGTAGAGAGGATGATCCAGAAGACCTTTGGTTTGAGAATGTGGTCAGTCCGTGTTTACCTTCCCATCACGCTTTCATTTCAAACACCCTTCTAGCGATTCCACATCAAGTGGAAGAACTTTTCCCACCTTCACAACACAGACGAGACCTACGAGTTCCTCAAACGCTTCAAGGGCCTCAAGCGGGTCGACAATTACATCAAAGCTTATAAGATCTGGAAGTCCCGGCTCGCAGCACCTGGACTCTCAGCAGAGGAGCGCGAGGCACTTCATCTCGACAAGGAGCGCGAAAAGGAGGAGCTTGAGACTTTCCGCAACGTCGAGCGTATCGTGTCCCATCGCGAGTCTCGTGATGGCGATATCGAGTACTTCTGCAAATGGCAAAACCTCAACTACGACCACTGCACTTGGGAGCTGCAAAAGGATGTCAATCCAATCGCGAAGGATCAGATTGCGGCTTACAGGAAGCGGGAAGCGGAGGCCAAATTCCCGTACAAGAGCGCATCCTATCCCAAGGGTGGTCGGCCAAAGTTCGAGAGGTTGTTGAAGGATCCGGATTACATCTCAGCAACGGGAGGTGAGCTTAAGGACTTCCAGCTGACTGGCCTCAATTGGCTCGCCTTCCTGTGGGGGAATGGCATGAATGGGATCTTAGCGGACGAAATGGGTCTTGGAAAGGTGAGTATATGCGCCTTTTTGTCGTCGCTAAACAACATCTCATAGCCCAAACACAGACCGTGCAAACGGTAGCCTTCATTTCCTATCTCTTCCATCAAATGCACCAATACGGCCCCTTCCTCGTCATCGTCCCTCTCTCGACAATCACCGCCTGGCAGAGCCAGTTTGCAACATGGGCACCGGATATCAACGTCATTACTTACATTGGCACGGCCCCTGCCCGAGAGGTCATCCGGACATATGAGTTTGGACAGTCCAACAAGAAGCTCAAGATGAATGTCCTGCTGACGACGTATGAGCTCACATTGAGAGACGCCAAAGAGCTGGGTGACATTAAGTGGCAGGCTTTGGCTGTTGATGAGGTGCGGTGGTTTTCTTTACCTCACTTTACGTGCTCTAGAGCTGATAGGTTATTCGAGGCCCATCGCTTGAAGAATTCCGAGAGTCAGTTGTATGAGGCTCTTCGATCCTTCCATGCTGCCTCCAAGCTCCTCATTACTGGAACACCTCTCCAGAACAACGTGAAGGGTATGTGTTTCGTTGGCCCAACTGTGTATTTGACGATATTGACGGGTATGCAGAGTTGTTGTCCTTGATGCACTTTCTCATGCCCGAGAAATGTAAGTTGATCACATCCGCGTTAGCCCACCCTACTGAACTCAAAACCTCAGTTGCCTTATCAAACGAGTTCGACCTTACTGACGCTGATCATGAGTCGAAGATCAAGCAGCTGCATGAACAGTTGGAGTCGTTGATGCTCCGAAGGTTGAAGAAGGATGTCTTGACATCGTTGCCGACGAAGAGCGAGCGCATTTTGCGCGTGGAAATGAGCGCCATGCAAACTCACTTCTACAAGAACATCCTGACCAAGGTCTGTATTTCGGCTGTTTTTGTCATCGACATTGACTCACCTGGAAAGCTAGAACTTTGCCGCCCTCGTGAAGAGCGCGAACGGCAACAGCAACATCAGTCTCCTCAACATCGGTAAGAACTTTTCCGCAGTCATTTTGGGCGCTGGCTAACCCCTATCGTACAGCAATGGAGCTCAAGAAGGCCGCCAATCACCCCTATCTCTTTGACGGCGCCGAGATGCAGACCGACACTCGTGAGGAGACACTCAAGGGTCTTGTCATGAATAGTGGCAAGATGGTCCTCCTCGATAAGCTCCTTGCGCGGCTGAAACAGGATGGCCATCGTGTTCTGATCTTCAGCCAGATGGTGCGCATGCTCGACATCCTCAGCGACTACATGCAGCTGCGGGGATATGCCCATCAGCGGCTGGATGGCATGGTTGCGTCCGAGTCTCGCAAGAAGTCTATTGCGCACTTCAATGCGCCAGGATCACAGGACTTTGCGTTCCTGCTATCTACGCGTGCAGGCGGGCTCGGGATCAATCTAGAAACGGCCGACACCGTGATCATCTTTGATGTATGTGCTTTTGGGTGTCTCTGCGGTGTTGACCTGCCTGCTGATGATGGATGACCCTTTGTTTGATCCTATATCATACAGAGCGACTGGAACCCTCAGAATGATCTCCAGGCGATGGCTCGTGCCCACCGGATTGGACAGAAGTCGCATGTTAATGTGTACCGTTTTGTCAGCAAGGACACGATGGAGGAGGACGTTTTAGAGAGAGCAAAGAAGAAGATGGTGTTGGAGTATGCCAGTAAGTCGTTATCTATCGGCACCTGCCATTCGTCTTCATGTGTTGATGCGCCTGTTCTCCAGTTATCAACCAGATGGACACGTCACAGGCCCATCTCAGCTCGAAGCCATCTGCTTCGAAAGATGCTCAAAAGCCTGATAACCTTAGTAAAGATGAGTTGACGGCAGTTTTGAAGTATGGTGCTCAGAAAATGTGCGTTCCGATCTTTCCCTATTCTGTTGCATATCCTGACCTGAACAAATAGGTTCGATAAGGATGATTCTACACAGAGCAAGAAGCTCGACGAGATGGATCTGGACGACATCTTGAGCAGAGCAGAGGACCATGAGACGACACAGACAGGCGAGGGCGTTGGCGCTTCTCTCGGTGGCGAGAGCTTCCTTGCGCAGTTCGCTGCCGTCAGCGACGTCAAGAATGACATGAACTGGGAGGATATCATCCCTCTTGACGAGCGCCAGCGTTTCGAGGCCGATGAGGAGGATCGCCGACATGAGGAGACGATGGCCCAGGAGTCACGGAAACGGAACCATACACAAGTGTCATACGAGGGAATGGATGCCGAAAATCCAGCTCCGGCGGCGGCTAAGAAGCCCAAGGCTCCTGGTCCTCAAAGAAAGACGGCGAGTCAGAAGGCGATGGAGTTGAAGGAGCGGGACGTTCGTGTCCTCATCAGGAGTTTGCAGCGGTGGGGTGACATTAGGCAGCGGTATGATGTTATCGTATGTTTCAATCTCTTTCATTTCTTTTGTCGGGCTCCTCACTGACGACTGGCTATTCATCAGGTTGCTGAGGCAAAACTCCAGGACAAGAATAAGGGCATGATTCTGGACGTCTCGGATGACATTATCGAGATCTGTTCACAAGCTGTCAAGGACAGCGAAGAGCAGAAGCGCCTGCGGCTGGCATCGGGGGAGACCCTGACTAACGCGCAAAAGAGTAAAGCCGTCCTTGTGACCTGCCGAGGTGTAGGTAACATCAACGCGGAGACCGTGCTCTCTCGACATCGCGACCTCCGCATCCTTTACAACATTCTTTCAGAGCTCGATGATCCCTACAAGTGGGTCATTCCAATAGACAACATCCGACCAACTCTCAACTGGTCAGGTCGATGGGGGCCTCAGGATGATTCCATGCTCTTGGTGGGTGCCTACTTGTACGGCTTCGGCAATTGGGAGGCGATGGCCAAGGATCCCAAACTTGGCCTCGAGGGCAAATTCTTCCTGGAAGAGGGCAAGAAGGGTGAAGATGCAGCGAGCAGGCCCATCCCGAACGCCATTCACCTCGTGCGGCGGGGTGATTTCCTGCTAAGCATCTTGCAAGAGCATGACGAGAAGCTACGTTCGTATGAAAGTTCGTTGAGACATAAGGGTCAGCTGAAGGTGTCTACTTCTCCACCTCCCACAGCCATGGCCTCGACATCGTCACATGCCAGCAGTTTGAAGCGACGTGCAGAGAGCGAGGCAATGGCATCGATAGATGATGGGAGCTCGAGAAAGCGGAAGCGCAGACCGACGCCAACGTTCACGGATTCGGAGTCGTCGGACGAATGGTGTGTTGTCTTTTTCTTCAAGTTTATCCTTGTGTTCATAGTTGTTGCTGTAGTCCTTCCATGGATGAAGCGGCGACGAAGGAGGAGTTGCGACCTGTCAAGAAGCAACTGGTGTGTTTTCCTTTCTCATGTCCTATGTGCGACGATTGACAAATCCTTTCACGACGTAGAAACAACTCAAACTGTCTGGCGAGGACATGCCCCGAGATGATAAAGTTGCGATCCTGAAAGACTCTCTGGCTGCCATCGGGCGCCGTATAGAGCTGGTCTTGAACGCGAAGGAGGCTGCTGGAGAGGACCGCGATCGGTGGCGGAGACACCTATGGACGTATGTCGTCCGAATCACCCTCTCTCTTCCGCGACGCTTATTCTGCGATAGATTCGTCACGCTTTTTTGGCCGAAGAAGGTGAAAGCGAGTAAGTTGGAGGAGATTCATGCGAAGATGGTCATGAAGGAGGCTGCACCAAGACAACAGGTTGATCCAAATGCAGCAAAAAAGCAGCGACTTATTGGAGGAATAAAAGCCAACGGCTCATCTTCAGTGCCATCATCATCATCCATTAGAACGAACGGCAAGTCGCATCGATGACGTCCGGACCGCAGTCTTCTTGATTCATTATACTTCGTCGTTATTCCTCTTTTTCCTCTTTTTTTGTTGTCACGTATACTGTCATTCCTATCTCTTGCTCGTCACATGTTGAAATCTGTATTCCTCTTGCGCTACACTCATTTAATTGCAACAAATATGTATTACAGTCCTGACATCGTGCTCTGTATTTGGGCGATCAAGCCAATGTCCAATGGTTGGCGTCCTTCCACTGAGTATCCGTATGGTATGGTGGTATCAGGTGGGATGATCCGTGCTTGAGCAGGTAGTCGGCCTGGCCTGACTGCACACAACAGCTGCGCAGCTCTGCAGGCAGTGCCCCTTGCGTTAGGATGTTGCATGAGGGTGATAGTTGATAGTTGGGGAACTATTTTCGGGCCTGGTTTGGCTTTGAGCAACGGACAGGGTTGTAGCACACACAACTCACCGTTATCCGTGCGCGTCCCGAGGTTGTCGTTTTGTCGTGGTCCGTCCATTTGACTGCAGGCCGTTGGAAATGGAGACAGGTTGCTCGCGAGATGATTTAGGTGATTTCTCCTTAGAGCTCGGTGAGATAGGTTTTTGTTCTTCTGCATTAATGGATCGGTATCTAGTTCGACTTTTTCCGTTGGCTGCTGAAAGCGCTGTCGGTGGTAAAGATGTAGACAATGAAGAGCTTGGACACACCTTCCAACGCCAAAGCTTTCATGTCTGCCTCCCGATTGAAGGTGTTCATCAAATCTGTGTAACGCTTCACTTCCCACTTCATTTGTTGAGCCCGAGCGACATTCCCTTGAGATACCGCCCATTTCCTCTCTTCCTTGCACCGGCGACGTTCACTGTCTGCCAGCGCGGCCCTAGTTCTCAACACATGGATTTCGCGTTCTAGAGGTGACATGCTGGAGGTTGGCCCAAGTTTATCGGAATTGGAGTCGACAGAAGTAATATCTGAAATGAAAAGGGAAGTGGTTGCCAACGACGTGCCGACCTCCATTAAGTCGGGAAAGTTGTCCACGATCCCTTCTTGCGCACTCCGGCGGATTTGAGTCAATCGTTCGCGTCCTTTCTCGCGCTTCGCGGGCGTCGGGGGTTGCGATGATTTCTTGCGCCGTCGGCTAGATTGTGGCGGTTTATCGAAGTATTGGGAGAGGAAATCGGTGAAGACGACACCTAAAGCGACACCCAAGATGGTCGTCACGCATCTCGTCACATCGGAATTCACGTTAAACTCAATGAAGAGCTTTGCTGCGATTCCAAAGGCCACGAGAATGCCGAACCCAGAGGTGCCAGACGTTTTGGTTGCATAATGCAAGGCAACACCTTGCCAAACACCTACAAGTACAAAATCCTTGATTAACGGGCCGCCCGAGCGGTTAAATTGGTCGAGGAGAATGCGCGCTCCAATACCGATGAGGAGGGCGGGGGAAGTGGCGATAGGCATTATTGCTGGAGAAGAATTACAAGAGAGCAATGCATCGCGATGGGCTGTGGATAGTTGGGCGTTCAAGATCCATTCAACAAACAACACGTGGGAGGACTGAATCACAAATTTGGTAACCCGCCAGCCGGAGTTTAGAAACATTCACTCATTGTTGGCTCGTCCTCCTTCAACGACGACCATTGCTATTTTGTTCTCCGACTGCCGCCCTATGGAATCTAGGAAGCGCCCTCTGGCTGATGAAGATGACATTGTAGTCTCCAAAAAGCGCATAGTGACAGGAGCCAACGGTAGTCCGCATGTAAATGATCTCTTAGACGAAGAAGACCAAGCTTTTGGAGAGAGGCTTGAGGCACTAACATCTCTCTTCCTCATGGCTCATACGCATACTGACGAGCTGGTTTGATAGTCATATCGCAAGGAAGCTATTTATCGCCGTATGAAGTATTACTCAAGGGAGCATGAGAGAAGTTTAGCTCGTATACGAGAATTGGAGCGACGGAAAAGTACTTGCGAGGCTGGGTTGGCTGCAATAGCAGCTTGTTGGACACAGGTTCGTCTCATTTACAAATAACACATTAAAACAAGTTGGCACTAACTGTTGTTGGATCTGCGTAGCTCATAGAAACAATCCGATTGTTAGTCAAGACCGACGATATTCCAGAAGCAAGCATACGTGCCAAAGGTGCTTTCTACGTCTCTGCCTATGTTCTTCTCATCCATTTCCAACCTGAACTGTCCTCAGAAATCTTCGACTTGACCGCCCACATCCAAAATGAGTCTAGTACAGAGCTGAGCATAGCACTAGGCGACACAGTTAATGCAACTCAGGCTCTTGTTACGAAATTTGTCCAATTGGGAGGGGATAAGCATTCGAGTATCTTGCAAAACGAGGCATTTCCCCAATGCCAGCAGGCCCAGAACGAAGTACTTCTTATAGCTCCTCTTTCATTCTCCATCCTAACTGCTGCCAGTGTTTCGTTCTTCAATCAGAGATCAGTCTCTTGCGCGCGAAACTAGAAGAATCGGAATCACAGAAAGCCACCTATCACGACGCGCTTATTGCGGCCGAGAACCGTTGGGAACGGTCCCAAAGTGCGAGTGTTCGAGAAGTGGAAGCGAAGGGAAGCCACAAGGATAAGGACGCTGGGAAGGACGGGAAAGAGGAAGTGCATGGAAAGCCGTCCTCTCCTCTAGTGAGTGGTTCGGTTATTGGCTTAACTGGTGGGAGATTTGACCATACAATTTTTGCTTCCTTCTAATTTTCATGCAGCGAACGCCAGCTGCGGCCAGCCCTCACACGCAAAGCAACGGATTCCACGACCCATCTGAAGTGGAAGTGTTGAACGAACAGCTCAGAGCCAGAGACGCGAAGATTATGGATCTCGAGAAAGAGGCTGCTTTATTGAGAGACCAAAAGACAATGATTGAAATGGAGGCGAGTATTTCTGATGGCTATATTGCAGCGCGTGTTCTGAATTCAAGTAGCATAAAGCGCCTTCACTGGAACAGACAGCTCAGGAGAACGAACATTACAGAGTCCTACAGGTCCACGCGTCTTATCTTGAACATTCACTTAACGACAAGGACGAACAAATTACCCGGCTTACAGATGAATTAAGCACCGCGCAACAACTACGTTTTGAGTGGGAAGAACATGCCACGGTAACCTCTCTCTTGCACCTTTATTCCGAATCTCTGTTCGATCCAGCATTGTAGATGTCTTCCAATCAAACGGTACAAGAACTTAAGAACATGCTGGCGAAAAGGGATGCTGACAACACAAGACTACGAGAGCAACGCGACCAGCAGCACGCCGAACTCGTGGAAAGAAGGCACAAGGACCAGGTCAAGTTTGCGTCTCTGCAGGAATACAAGTCACTGTGCGAAAGCAACACGGTGCGCATAGTAACGCATTTTCTTTTGAAGTTTCTAATTCCCTATCTTCAGGAGCGCATCAATATCCTGCAATCCGAGCTGAGTCGGTGCAAGGCGCAACTCGCCGCGAATGTTGGCGATGAGGACTTAATGGCCTTCTTCTTGACCGGACATTTTGAAGATCCCAAGTTTTATGAAGAGTTGAAGAACCAAAAAACGTGTGTTGAGTTTCTCACTTCTTGTTAACATCTCCTATACCCCCTCTTAGCCGGGCAGAAAATAAGGCGGCCGCGCTCGAACAAACCCTGATGTTATTCCAGAATGAACATCCTGAGCATGGGGATTCCATCTTTGTCGAGGCCGAATCTCGAGAACAACTCAAAGAGATCAAATCCCGACTACACGAATATGAGCGGGTGTTTGGGAGCTCTGCAGCCCATCCTCCAGACATTGCTCGGCTGGCGGAACAACTTCGCTTAAAAGAAGCTGAGCTCGAGAAACTACGGTTGCAAGAAAGACAGCGCGAGGAGGTACGTCGCAGCTTGCCGTTCCCTGCATTGCCATTCATGTCCCTCTTGGTAGAATGAAGCATCTTTATTCAGCGAACTGGAGAAATTATCTGCTCTGTGGGAATCTCTGGATCGACAGTTAAAGAGCAAAGTATTTGACTTAAGCAGCTTGGAAGAACGCTTGACCAAGGGACAACATGAGGTAAGTTGTTTAGGGCTCCCTAGATCATAATATTGAAACGACCCTTCGCATGTAGAAAGCCAAGTCGGAGAACAAATATTATGCTGCCATGCGAGAGAAGGAAGCGATAGATTCCGAACGGAAGAATCTTCAGAGAACTGTTGAGAAGCAGTCGAAGGTGGTCGATCGGTTGACGGACGTGGAGAAGCAGCTGCGCAATCAAGTGGTAAACCCGCTCCTGCTGTCGATATTATTTGTCGTTGGATCTGACTTTCATCCAGGGCGCCTTGGAGAAGGAGTGCTCGGCCTTGAGAAAGGGATTGGATCTCATCAAGGAAAGGAACATATTCCTAGAAAAGGAATCGCCTGAATTGCGGATTCTTCTTGAAGGCGAACGCAAACATGTGCATGAGGTATGTCTTAAAACCCCTTCACTGGTGCTGTCGCTCAATCTGGATTCCCAGATGACTGCGATATGGAATGAACGAGAAATCGAGCTCCGTTCTAAGGGGGCCGAACTTCGAGCAAAAGAAGATGAATTCATTCGGTCCCGGGCTGCGCTCGAGAAGCAGGTTGCCCAGCTGAAGAAAGAAAGAAAATTGGAAGCCTCCTCATCAAATCGCTCTAAGTCAAATTATCTTAACACAGAGATCGAGAACGCAGCGGTTGGTACAAGACTAGGTTTAATCTTCGTCAACTTACTTGGATCTTTCAGAGGCTTGTTACTTGCTCGACATGCAATGCAGGACCTCGTACGACCATAATCACGAAGTGCATGCACAGTAAGGTCTTCCATCAATGTCTTCACCCCCAATGCTAAAGTCGTTCAGCATTTTGCAAGCCATGTGTCGACGCTCGAATAGCCACGCGACAGCGCAAGTGCCCGTATTGTAACAATCCATTTGGGACTCAGGACGTGCATCCTTTCTACTTCCAAGGATGATTCCTCCGCTACTGTTTATACCATCATCACCGACACTGTATTGTATCCGCATCTTAGATGCATTATTAAGTATGCTATCCCGCAGACGGAGTGCCACCATTCATTCATCTACACATATACTTATACCTCTGTTCTCATCTCACTTTATAGTCTTATTATAACAAGTAGAAAATGGGATAATATGCGCAAGTTCCATTGATTGAGGGACAGCAACAAGGGCAACATAGTATAGATTAACGCTTGACCCAAGTATACTGACAAAATCATATAAGTAATGAAGGCCAGAAATTTGAGTAGAGTAGAACTCACTCTCTTGCGTGCCTTCGCGAGACCCGTCTTCTTCCGTTCCACCATACGAGGGTCGCGTCGGGTGAGTTTAGCTGGACAGCAGCAATGAGTAGGTTGGCACAACAGAGAGTTAACGATCGTACCTCGCCTGAACATCGTCTCCAGTTCCGGTTCGTGAGCCACAATACCCTTCGCGATACCATGAGCAAGGGCGCCGGACTGTCCTGAGGTTCCACCACCGCGCACGATGGCAAATACATTGTATTTGCCGAGGGCCGCTGCAACTTTAAGTGGTCGAGTTATTCGCTCCCGGTCAGCAGGTATTGTGAAGAACTCGTTCAAAGGGAGATTGTTGACGATTATCTCGGAGGTGGTAATGGGGTATTCCGTATGCTCAAGTCCTAGCATAGCTTCTGGTGTTTCCACCAAGACCTGCTTCACAGGGATCATCCAGACGCGAGCAGAGGCCGTCTTCCGCTTTCCTAACGTGTATGATCGACCGTATTCGTCCAGAACGACACGCTTTCTCTTTCCTCGTGCGAGGAGAGCTTCCTTCTTGCTGCTCTCGTACATGGCAAGAATGTTGTCAAGCTTCTCGGCGAGTTCTGGACAACCTCCAACAGAGGCTATTCGCTTGAAGTCTAGTAGCTGGTTGAGGAGCTTCGTGACTTTTCGGTAGCGAGTCGTCGTCATTTTGGTTTTGAACGTGGTCGCCATCTCGTTTTTGTCTTTCCACATCGGATGGAGGGGAGGTAGACTAGCTTTGGCGAAGTCGGGAAGAGGGAGAAGGTAGTTTTGCCGTAGGAATGTTTCCGACCGAGAGATAGCCTTCTCCAGGTGCATTGTTTGGTCATAATACACCGCGCGAGTGGTGTAGAAACTCGGAGACTCGGGTATTGGGAGAACCTTTTCTCTGTCCGTTCTTGGTTCTTGGAGGCGGAACGTTGTCGAAGCAAACGAGCGACTAGGAATGTATAAGCGGCTCGAGCACAGGCGCGTCGCCTGGCGGAATGGGGCGGGCCTTAGGATGTTCATGACGGAGGTGAACGAGAATTTCCCTCTAATTTTGGCGGAAGTTGCGGCATCACGTGGCAATTCCGGGACGCGACTGCTATGGTCGGCTCGGGCTCCAGCCTCTCAACCTCATACCCGTTGACACGGTCTCACATTCTCGGCCGTCTCAGTGCTGCTTTCATCTTGATCTGTGCGGGACATGGCGTCGGTGGAAACGAACTTTTCTGCCGCTCTAGCTACATGGAAAGGTATCGCTTAGTGGCTTTGGTTCCTTCTACTGTATGCTGACTTTGGGGCAGACATTAACTTGACCGAGCTGCAGAGAACATTGGATGCGCAGGGGATTGAACTGGTTGATAATCAGAAGGAAAGCGTTGTTGGGCGCAAGGCTCTGGCGGAGAAGACGAAAGGTGAGCACCAACTGCGGTACCTTGCAATGTAGCGCTGAATATTCTGTAATGTCAGATTTTAAAAAGATTCCAGACGACGAGAAATTGAATGGTTTCAAGGGCCTTCTCAAAGGTATTTTCTCGACCTATAGAATCATAGTTCTAAGCTTCTGACATCATGCGCGCAGCATACCAAACGGAAATCGACAGCCTGACTAAAAGGTCCAAAACATCTGACAATGCCTTCCTCCATGTGTACAAGCTCCTTGCTGAGGCTCCTGACCCTTATCCACTGCTTGAAGCCGCGGTTGTAAGCACATACACACCTGCAAGTCTGAATAATGGATGATCATTTTCCCCTAAGGACCAAGCTGTCAAAGTCACGGAGGCCATAGAAAGTGAAGTAGAGATGCAACGGCTGAAGGAGGAAAACGCTGAGCTCAAAAAGCGTATAAACGACTTTTCAGCGGTGGAAAACGCGAAGAAGAAGCTGGAGGTTAAGGTTGAACAGATGGAGCAGAAGGTTTGTTGTTCTTATTATCTCTTCCTATACTTATAGTTGCCGTTATTTCACAAGATGGATGCCCTTATACAAGAGAAGGTCTCACAGAAGGCGAATGAACTCACGGCTACATATGACGAGAAGCTGAGAAACTATGAGGACCGGTATGAACAGTACTGCTTCACGCGTTCAATCTTCTTCATAATGTCGCACCCCAGGGAGCAAGATCTGCAGCGCCAAGTATCCCTCACCAAGAATCAGTTGCGGGATTTACGCGTCTCGAATGAAAACAACCAAGCCAAACTGTTCGACCACAGTCAAAAGCAAGGTAGGATGCGTCGAAGTCATGATTTTCGGCTTCCTAATGCATTATTGCCAGACCAGGAGGTTGTCGCAAAGTTAGCAGAAGCTGATATGATTATTGCTGACCTGGAACGTGCCAATACACGCATTGTGGCGCTTGAACATCGCAATGTACTGCCCATTTTCTACTGCTTTCCAACCAAATGCTAATGCTATTTAGGAAATCCTGCGTGCGGAAATCGAGACGATGCGTGGAGGTGCCGAAAGTTCGGAACGGTCGGTGAACGTCACAGGCTCGTGAACACGTCGTTAACAAGCATCACCACAGAGTTCAGGCTCTCGAGAAGGAGATTGCAGACCTTGAAGGCGAGACGGAAGCTCTATCTCATTCGTTGGAGGCGCAGAAGCAGCGAACGTCCGAAGCCGAGCTCGCTGGTCAGAAGAAGGCTGAGGAACTATCGAAGGAATTGCTCAAGAAGGTTCTAATGCAATCTCATCCGCTGTTGTTGACATTCTGACCTTGTCTGTACCCCAGTCCTCTGAAATAGAGCAATTACGCACGAAGTTGAAGCAACTAGGCGACTACGACGAAATCAAGCGAGAACTCGAAATTATGAAGGTATCGTACATTCTTTGTTCCATATATTGACAAACACTTCATACTACGACCTTAAGTTCGTTGAATTCTCTGGATTCGACGCCAGTGACGAGGATACAGACACCTCGAACGGTTATGACCCTGGACTAGCCCTTCCGAGCCCAAATCCTGATAAGGTCAACAGCAGGCAAGGGAAGTCTTTGGAGACTCTCCTTGCCACCAAGAACAAACGGCTCCAAGACGAGTTGACAAAACTTCGTGTATGCATCACACCTCGTTCATTAGCAGCAGCGCACTGACGTCTCCCATAGAATTTGCGTAGCGAGCTCGAAGATCACCTGAGAAACTCCCAAGAGAGGCTCGATGCTGCCAATGTCGAATTGGAGAAGCAACGGGATTTGAATGAAAAGTTGGAAAATGACTTGGTGCTAATCAACAATGAAAGCAGCAACAGGCCGACTCAAGATACCGACGACGATGTCCTTACCTCCTTGGACATTGGGAAGAAAGTGGTATGATGCATGCAGTCGTTGAGCCAGATTTCTTTTACTGATTGACTTCTCCGCAGGACACACCCGTCCGTACAACGCCAATACCGTTCACGTCCTCGGCAGATACGTCCATCCTACCCATCGTCACCAGTCAACGCGACCGTTTCAGACAACGAAACGCGGAACTAGAAGAGGTATTTTCGTTCAGTCCCATCCAAGTTTCTGGGGCTGAGGACCTCGCCTAGGAATTGAGAAAACAATTCCAGATCATTTCTGAACTACGTGGAGAGATCAAAACCCTGCAGGCCGACAATCTCAAGCTATATGAGAAAGTTAGGTATATGCAGAGCTACCGTGAAGATTCCGGTTCTCGTCCAGTGACACAACTCGATCCTTTACCGCCACCTTCTGGGCGCCTCGATGATATGACCAAATATCAGACGCGGTATGAAGAATCAATAAACCCCTTTGAAGCTTTCCGAGGGAGGGTGCGTGGCTTTCTGGCTCTAAACCAATGCGTAGCTAACTGTTATGCTCTCAAGGAAACGACAAGAGCGTACCAGGCCCTCAACCCTGTTGAACGCGGTGTCCTCTCCCTCACTCGGTCAGTACTTGGCAACCGTCGGGCGCGGGCATTCTTCATTTGCTATGCATTGGCACTTCATGTTTACGTGTTGTTCACGACTTACGAGTGCACAAACTCTGCTGGGACAGCACTGGAAAAGCAGCCCAATCCCTATGGTTCATAGGACGTCGCAGGTACACTTTCTACCAGGATATTATTAACTTATTATGTAGACTACACAATTTTCTCATAAAGATGTATACAGTAATGGATGTTGTTGATGCGAATGATTTGTGTGGGGTATTTGACAAGATTAGGCTACACTTTAGATGGCTTTTTATTGCGGTAGAAGGTCAGTGCTTGATCGGAGGCTTGGAGGACTGGCTTAAGAGCCTAGACAGCAACGCTAGATTTGAGCATGAACCTGCTACTCGCTCTCGACCATAACTTACAGTCTGAACACGATTCGGGTCAATACCGTGCTGCTGTGCAGTTTGTACCAATGCTTGAACCTTCTCGTGGGTTTTAGAGATAAATCCTATCATTTTCGCTGCTTTGGCGGCTCTTTGAGCAGGTGTGGCGACGGCGGGCGGTTCTCCTGGCGGTGGATATGTCGCCAGCCAGAACTGCCGCAGGAACTCGTTGGCCGCTGTTTGGCAACTGGTCATTTGTCTAAGTAGACCGTCTGGTATATCGTCTGTGGAAGAACGTAAGCAGGCTTCAAATTGCTGACAGTGATGCATTAACTTTTCCTGGCTCGCCCGTCGAGCCGGTTTGCAACGTCTTTAGTCATGCCTATTAGGGCGCTGTCTCCAGATTTTCGGTCAATTTTGAGCTAACCAAGCAGTTCAAAATTCTGTCTGCAATACAGGAAAGCGCGGCACACCTGTGTCAGCCGAGTCTCCCAATTCTGGAGATTCGCCTTGGTCTCCTGCAGCACGGCCATTGGGTCCAATTTCTAAAGAAACAAAAGAAAGAAAGAATGGATATGCTGCCCCTTCTGCTATGAAAACTAGAGCATACCGGTTGGGAGGACTCTGCTGCCTCACCCGACATCCTGGCCTCAAAATAGCGCTGTCTATCTTGCATTTCAAGAACGATTCCGTTAGACGCCTCGGCGTCGTGTAGGTCTTCAAGGTCGATTTGTGAATAGGCGTCCTGTCAAAAACTTAGTAAATCCAAAAGGCCAAACAGACGCGCTCAACCTGACCTCTCCGTGGTCTAATCGTCTCCGCTTTGCCGGAGGGACTTCGCCTCTAAGAGGATATTTTCAATACACCTGTCAGTGCATAGATATATACAAGCTTACAGGGCTGAGTTGAGCAACCTCTCAGAATGCTCGTTGAACTTTCTGATGAGTGGCAGGGCAGCCTTTTGTCTTCCGGCTTGCATAGTAATGTCTTTCTCGTTTCCCGTCTGTATTTTGGCTCAATAAGCCTTTAGCATCGGGGAGCCAGTCAGGGACGAACCTCCTCGTGGTCTTCTAGGGTGGCAGCAAGGTCTACGAAGACTTCCACGTGCTCATTGCGCGGACGCCTGGGCTCCAATTCTGCGAGAAAGGTTAAGCGTCATTTGAGGGGAGTGGAATAGAGGGACTTGCCGTCGTCGTCTTTTTCCAGATACTTATCGAAGATGGGATCTTCTTTGACGACGTGCTGGGTCGCAGACGAACGTATGGATGCCCGGTGTACGTTGAACAGCTTGGACTGGAAGTACCGTTTCCAGAACTGCTCCTCCGAGAGCTTGATTCGACGAGTTGTTCAACACTGGGGAGTGTCTGGAGTGTCAGAGGAAAGGCGCACTTTGTTGGGCACGTTCTCGCTATACGCCCTCGCTACGACCGGGTACTCGTCGAAGATGTCGTGCACGAGCTGGGGTGTAATGCGAATCTTGATCTCGCCTCCTTCGACGGCTTCGGGTCGAGGATCGACCAACTGGCCCGGTTTGCCCTTCTTCTGGCCTTCGGCGGCAGCTTGTGCCAATATGAGGTGCTACAGTGACATTCCATGCTCGTCAACAAATAGCCCGGGGGCCCTTCAAGAACCAATGTGAACGTGTTGTGTTACGCACCTCTCGCCCATCCCAAAACTCTGCTTCCGTTATCTGCCCCGTCATAACCAAGTCCCGGTGCAGCGCACCCAGCTCGGGGTTGCTCATGAGGACCTGCTTCCGCAACCGAAAATCAGAGGTGGGGTCATCTCCAGCGATAATCGGCGTCGCCCTTCGCTCGCTGGTGACCGAGGCAGCTCTCGACACCGTAGGGCGCGTAGGCGCAGCTGTTGCCGCCGGTCCTACTCGTGGGGCATGTCCTACGCTCGGAGTCGACACAGCAGACACAGGGAGGGTGGCAGCGACGTTAATCGGCGGCGGGACGAGGAGCTTCGAACGTGCCTCAGCCACAGTCGCGGTCGCGGTTGCAGATGCGGTCCTGTTGCGCCCGATGATCGCGGTGAGCTCCTGCTTGAACTTTTCGCGCTCGGCGACGGCGATGGGCTGGGGGACGGAGGTGAAGGTGAAGTTGTGCCCGTTCTCGTCGCCGATGAGGGATACTTTCAGCCGGACTTGCGCTGCGCCTTCTTTGCTGCAGAAGAGGGCTGTATGTGCGTGCGTGTAGAACCAGATGTAGAACGCGCGTCAGTCCACGAGTCAAGGATGGAGCGAAAGAAAGTGAAAGTGAAGGAGAACGAGAAAGAGAAAGACTAACACGCAGCCTCGGAGTGCGCGACGCGTATCGCGGGCGCCTTCTTCCCGTCCTGGGTCCATTGGAGGTGGGTGTCGGTGAGCTCGAGCAAGCCTGGCAATTTCTTGCAAGACGCCTTCGCTGTGCACACCGTGGTAGGCATAATGCACCAACCACAGCCCTGACCTACTTGTGGGTATCGCTTATGTAAAGAGCGGGATAGGCGTTATCTTATCTTATCTGCGGAAGGTGCGTTTGGTCCCGGCTTCGGCGTTTACTCTCCCAGACACCTCAGTGCTCACAAGCTCTTGAAGTCTTGCGGCTTACAGCTGCACACCGTGAGCACCGGACACACACACATTCTCGAAGCTTCCACCCGGGAACACTTTGCCTTGACTGGTTGCTCTGAAGTCCTTCGCATAGTGGGACGAACCTTTCACGCTTCAAGTTGCGGCCTGGTCTGACTACAGTCCCCTCAATCGGCATACAATGTCGCTATACACCTACGTAGGCACGCCCAACCCCAACCTCGTACGTCTTCCTCCCCCTCTCCCTCCACTCTTCTAACCCCCCCGCCCCAAAGATCTGCTGTATCTGCCGCACACCCTTCACCGACCCCACCACCACGCGGACGTGTGCACACACCTTCTGCTCGGAGTGCATCCTGCGCGCGCTCACTCACTCCCCCTTGTGCCCCGTCGACCGCTCGCCGCTCGCCCTGGAGGACCTGGGGGCGGCGGGGCCTATCGTTCGGTCGGTACGTCTGCTGTTTCGGTTCTCATGTAATCAAATGGGATTGATTGTGGTGGCGGATTTGGTTCGGTAGATGGTAGATGAGCTCCAAGTCGAGTGCGTGCACCGCGCGGAGGGGTGTGTGCACGTCTGTCAGAGACAGGACCTGGCGGCGCATCTGAAAGAGGGGTGTGCGTTTGCGGAGGTACGCTGTGAGGTGCGGGGGTGTGAGGAAGTGATGAAGCGGGACGGGATGAAGAAGCATATGCGGGAAGCTCATGGGCCGGAGGCGGAGGTGGAAGAACGTGGGGGTGCAGAGGGGAAGGAGGATAGAAAGGAGAGGGAGAAACAGGATGAATTTGAAGACGAGATGTCAGATAATACAGAGTCGGAGGTACGCCCTACCCTTTCATCGCTTTCCACTCCCATCCTCACCTCATCACAGACACAACCTTGCCCACACGCCGCCCTCGGATGCTCATACACCGGGACGGGCCCTCCCACAACCCACCTCGCCTCCTGCCCGTACGAAGTGCTCAAGGGCTTCGTCTCAACACACACCGCGAGAAATGCCCTCCTCACCGAACAGAACGTACTACTGCGGCACCGTGTAGACACCCTCGAGAGCGCGATGCAGGTCATGAGGAGGGAGATGGGCGCGGTGCGGGCAGCGTTGGGGCCTTGGTACAAGACGGCTTATCATGGGGTGGTGATGCCGCGTCTGGGTCAGGGTGGGACGAGCAGCGAGTTGCCGGTCGGGCTGCAGCCTGCCAGTGCGGGGCCTTCTGGGGTGGTGGGTTTGGCCATGGGGGGCGTGTCGGAATTGGAGCAGGTTCAGGGGGTTGCAGCAGGGATGTCGGACATCTTCGCACCGTACTTCCCCACGGAAGAGACCCTGCAGCCTCGAGCGCCAATGGGACATCGCACGTCGGCGAGCCTCGGTGGTGAGGGCGCTTACGGGCGTTCTGGCAGTGCTGCCGGGGTCATCGCGCCTCTCGACCTGGGAACGACGCTGGAAGGGACGCTTACGGGACTGAGAGAGAGCGTGGTGGGGCTCGCGGCGGGGGTGGACTCTGTAGGGAGGCGGAGTGAGATCGCGATTGCGAATGAGACGCTGAGGTTGCAGGAGGAGTTGATGTCGGTGCGGGTGCAGATGAATGGGCTGAGGATGCAGGTGCACGGGATGATGATGGATCGGAACGCTGCTCTGCGGGGCGGGGAGGAGGGGGTTGTGTTTGGGCAGCAGCAGCAGTTCCCTGGGTTCCCTCCACCGAGGCTAAACTTTGGAGTCCCGCCGTCGATTACAAAACTATAGCAGGAGTACAATTGGGTATGTAGATAGAGTGTACAGAATAGAGAGTGCTCTACGCGTTATGCGGAAGCGGCCCAGGCGGAATCGAGCTGGTCGAGGAGGGACTGGAGATCTTTGACGGCGGCTTTGCGGTGTGCGCGTGCGGTGGCCCAGTCGCGCTCGGGGACGATGGCGTCGAAGCGGAGGAGGGCCTGGAGGAGGAGCTCGGAGAGGCGGAGGTGCTCCTTGGTGAGGGACGCGCGGGGCTGGTGCGCAAGGTCTGCGATGAGCTGGTGGTGGGCAGGGCGGAGGGCGGTGTTTACGGAGTTGAGCTCCGCCTGGATGGCGGCGATCTGGGCGTGCTCTGTGTTCTTGAAGGGGGCGGGGGCGTCGGTGTTCGCGACGATGGCGAGGACGGAGTTGGGGCGGAGGTGGTAGGCGGAGACTAGCGAGGATGAGGATAGATTGCTAGATATGACGTAAGACGCTCACTGGGTGCGTTGTCGTCTGCGCAGACGGCGCCGTCGTGGACGATGGCAAAGGCGGCGGGGGCGAGCTGTGTGTACGCTGCGATGGAGGCGCGGATGGCGGCGAGCTTTGTGTCTGGCGGGGGGAGGTCGAACTGGAAGCGGTCTCTGCCCCAGTGGACTGTGACGGGCATGATGACGTTCAGAGCCAACCTCGCTTCTCCTCCTGCGACCACCATGTCAGACCCAAAGCCGCACCGCTCCAACCCACTCACCGGCCTCCGCCAGCACAACCCCGCCGCAACCCCCATCCCCCCCTCGCTCCAGGCAAAGATGGCCGCGTTCGCAAACCGCTCGAACAGGGCCCCGCCCACCGCCGCCTCCTTCAACCAGCACCAGCCCCACGTCGACGCCGCCGCAGCCGCTCTCCACCGCGCAAACCTCGACTCACACCCCGTCCTCCTCCCCGCAAACTCCTTCCCGTCCCCCAAGGCGTCCGGCATGGCCGCACGCCGCCAGCGACCCGCCTTCTCCCTCCGCGACATCGACGCTTCCCTCATCAGCGACGGCCCCGCAGCGGCAGGCCTCGGCGCAGGTCGCCCGTCCCTCCCACAGGACATCCCCCGCCGCCAGCCCCAAGCAGGCAATTTTGGCTCGCCCTTCTCAAATTTCAGCAAGATCGTGTACGTTGTTCCCATTTCACACTTGCATGTTCCGTGATCCCGTCCTTATTATCATTACACCCCTTCCCGCCGATCCCCAGCGATCCCTCGGGTGCCCTCAACTTCAGCGGCAAGGCCATCCTCCACGCACAGGGCGTAAATTTCCAGAGCGGTGCCTCCTTCGCTATCAACATGAATCAGCTCCAGCTCGACGAGGAGCTCGGCAAGGGCAATTACGGCACTGTAAAAAAGGTTCTCCACAAGCCCACAAACGTCACCATGGCCATGAAGGTGCTTCCTGACATTCTAGTCCATCCTGATTATCTTATCTCATAAACTCAGGAAATCCGCCTCGAGCTCGAGGACGCTAAACTCAATGCTATCATCATGGAGCTCGACGTCCTCCACCGCGCAGTCGCCCCAGAGATCGTCGAGTTTTACGGTGCCTTCTTCATCGAGTCCTGCGTTTACTACTGCATGGAATACATGGACGCCGGCTCGCTAGACAAGCTCCAGGCAGCGGGCGTCCCAGAAGACGTTCTCGCTCGCATCGCTGCGAGCATGGTCAGGGGTCTCAAATTCTTGAAGGACGAGCTCAACGTCATACACCGAGGTGCCTCTGCTTTTTTTCCCGTCGAGGAGTGATTTTGAGAGCATGCGACGTAGATGTGAAGCCGACGAACGTGCTCGTTAATCGAAGAGGACAGATAAAGCTGTGCGACTTTGGGATATCGGGCGAGCTCGACAAGTCGCTCGCAAAGACCAACATCGGCTGTCAGTCCTACATGGCTGTACGTCCTCGTCCTCATCTCGCCCCTGCTCCTCTTCTCATCTCCTGCTCCCTCCCGCCCTTCTTCCTCAGCCCGAACGCATCAAAGGCGAATCGCAAAACAATCTCGGCACCTACACCGTCTCCTCCGACGTCTGGTCCCTCGGGCTCTCCATGATTGAGATCGGCCTAGGGCGCTACCCCTACCCACCCGAGACGTACTCCAACGTGTTTGCACAGCTCACAGCGATCGTGCATGGCGACCCCCCAGAACTGCCCGAGGATACGTACGGCGACACAGCGAGGAGCTGGGTCGCGCTGTGTTTGAGGAAGGACCCGGCGAAGAGGGCGACGTATCAGGAGCTTTTGGTGCGTGTTTTTCTTCCTTTCTTTTCTTTTTTGGTTCCTGGCCCTCGTCGTGGGGGGTTTGGGGTTTTTTCGAGTGGAAGGACGGCGGTCGTCCGTCTCCCCCTCCCTTTCCTTTCTCTTCTTCTCGTACGGGCGCTGGTGCGGCGACGTCACGGGCACGTTTAATGGGCCCCTTCTTCGCGGCCTCGCCGCGCACGCTACACCCCTTCCTCGCATACGACCACGAGAGCCCCGTAGACATGGTTGGCTGGGTCAAGAGGGCCCTGGACTGGAAGAAGGCAGCGGCGCTTAAGGCCGCCAAGGCGCTGTTGCCGCAATCGGTCTGAGCTGTGTCATAGTGCTTACATGCGAAGTGCATCATCCATTGGTCAGAGCTTGGACAGTGGCGACGAAGGCTCGATATGCGGAACGACCGGTGCTATCCACCAGTGCTTGCACGACGGAGGCCCCCCACGCCCGTCGCTGTTGTCGGCCTCGATGTTAGCGGGACGTCTTCCACAGCGGCCACACTCCTGAAGTTCGCACAACACGAACACCGATCTTTTGCAGCCAGGATGTCACTACGCCCCTTGTCGCATATATCGTCCTCGTCCTCGTACACCCAGGCTGGAAGTGCGCCATCCCGTCCCATTGGATACCTATCCCACCTTTTTCACCGTCATAGCTTCACTATAGTCGTCTTCGCCATCCCAACTTCCATCTTACATACAGTCATACCCAACTGCACTCTCCACCCGCCCATACAGCATTTTAGTCATAATATACCGACCTCGCCTCCGTCCATCATCAAGCATTATGTCTGGCACGGTGCTTCCACTATGTACATCGACGTGGACGGATTGTTTTCCTTGCCTTCCCCGAGCCCACCAATCAATCCCGTGAAGACCCTCCATCTTATCGTGTTTTCGCCAGTATCTGCTGGCGTTCAGTTTGTTTCTTCTTGGCCGAGCGAAGGACTCGATGTCTACGCCATTCTCGATTCTCAATACTGTGTGGTTGGAAGATGAAGGAGACCACCATTCCGCCATCATCAGTTACCTCTGGTCGTCAACGGGTAGAAAGGTTGAACGAGAGTGCTAGACGGGCAAGTAAAGCAAGGTAGTCTGCGACTACTTATCGAATGTCTATTGGAGCTTCATCGAATCTACGCATACTTATATCCCGGGGTCTTTTCTTCTCGTTACCTTCTTCTGGTTTGGGTTTTTGTGTCTGGGTCGTCGTCTTTTCCTTTCTCCTCTCCTTTCAAGTTTGGGTTTGGCGGTGCACTCTTGTCCGATGACCTTACAACCATATTCCAATTCCATTGGTGCGCCACTTTTGCTATTGGTGATTCCATTCCCTCTAGCTTTTAGCTTACCAACGTGGGCACCTTATACTTAGCGTATCTATCATCCATCCTCTGCATCATCCATGATACCCTTCGCATGACTCGCTGTCCCATCCATACACACCCCTTCCATTCTTACCGTACATGACATCCAACCTCAACGCATAATCATCGTCATCATCATCATCATCACCATATACTCTCACCCTCACGCACCACACCAATGCCAGGCCATACATGAACCCTATGCATATATCCTACTTACACTCTACATACGTATACATAGCACGCTCCACGGATGATTACCGCTACGAACGAACAATCAGTAGTAATTACCTCGAGCACCCATGCCTGCTTCATAAACATACATATCCCATTCAATGAGATCAGCTTTAGAATATTGTTTTTCTTCCTAGAGATAAGATATGCATCTCGTTATTTCATAGCGAAGATAGGAGGCAACCACATTGAGAACAGGCGTGCGTCGGTACATGGTGAAGGCCGATTGTCAACGAGACTTTTGTGCGGTTGTTCGAGAATAGAACGAAGCAGAGACAAAAAAGGGCACCGAATACGGTCTGTCCGTGGATTGTAATGACATTGGCGATCTCCACATCCAGGGATATGCACCTCGAAAGACTAAACGTATATCAGTCTTCAACTTGCAGCTTCACGAAGCCCACCTCACACGTAAAAGAACGAATGCGCGAGAAGAACCAGAAGAGTCGAAAGTAGAGGAGGCAGGTCGAATCCAACCCACTCAACGGAGGTGGTTCTGTGATGAACGAGAACAATGCGTCATACGTATTCATCATGTTATGCTCCAATTCTGCTCTCCAGTGGAACCGAAGAGACGACCCTGGTCCTTATCTCTTTGTCGAATGACGGCGACGAGCAATACGGTAACAGGTCGGACATTGAGAGGACCCAGAGGAGGGGAAACTCGAGAGATGTGCTGGGCGCTCGTTGTCTTCTTCAACCCGATTACGGTGCACATCAGGTTCGCATCCTCGCCGGACCTTAGTTGATCGAGCGAGAAAGACACCGAGGTACAATCGACGCTGGTGTAGGACTTCTTCGTGCCTGCCAGTAGTGGACTTGCCTTTGTCCTGTCAGTTGGATTCTTGTGGGCAGGTGAGGTGCCTTCTGGTCAGAATGCCCTCTTCTCGAACATGACGGCCCGTGTTGAAGAAGGCGTACGTGCAACTTCTAGTGTTCGCAGAAAGTGAGGCCAGATGCACTGCCTCGGGTCTGGGTAAGGCGCCCGTAGGAGGTTCAGAACGAAAGCTTGAAGTCGGCGAAGAGGTCGGCGGCGGAGATGAGGAAACCGCGCAAGCGGTATTGGGGCAGTCTAACGGAATTGAACACGGAGTGACGAGCGCTATCCAGGTTCAGCGGCTCCCCAGAGACAAGCCTTCGTCCTTATCGTGTTTGATAAGCCAGACCCTAGATCCTGAAGAAGCGCCGGACCTTTACTGATGGTGCTTAACTGAAGGGGGACAGGAGATAAAACAAAAAGAGGACGTTACTTCACTGGGTCTGCATTCTGCATAACATAAATGTCAACATAAGGCTGATAACGTGGGGTAGAATGGCCGCCCGCGTCGGCGGAACTTGTCTGTTAAAGCCTTCGCGGACGCGCCAAGGGTCGATATTCGCTGCTTTTGTGTGGCGCAGATAGTCGCGACACTGCATGCTTTATGGCATGACATCCGGCGGCCGCGTAGAGACTTCAGGGAGGCAGTTGTGAAGCGAAATGAAACCACGCTGCCGAGTGCGAACTGAGTGCGAAGCTGCCAAGCAATGAAAGACGTCGGAGACAGTGCCAGAAATCCTATGAGGTGGATTGGGAACAGGCTGGGTTTAACCTTAACCTGAGCCTTCTATGCATGGCGATCTTGAGGAGCACTGGCGTCGAGGAACGACAATGTGAATTTGACTTGAGAAGGACTCGAATGGCGTCCGATATGACCAGGTTTCATGGAGCAAGAACGGTATGTCTGGAACTCTGGTTTACAAGCTCGCCGTGATCGATACCAGTTGTGGGATTGGAGTCTTTGGAGAGCTTCGTTCCAAGGAAGAGAGTGGGAGAAATGCTTCCTCCTGGCGATTCAGAGCTGTGGTATTTCGTGAGACGCAGATGTAGATGGCGGTTGCGTCATGGTGCGTATGACATTTGATACCTCCTCGGTCTGAGAAACGGCCTCTTCAACCACCGGCGGTTGCGCGAGCAGCTACGAAAAGGCTGATCGTTGTTGTCGGTTCTGAAAGAGGCTGGACTGAGCTTTGTTCCAGGTTTACTTTGGCCGCAAAGTAAGATTGCGATATGAACAATCGCGGGACGTGACTGACGGCAAACATCTTGGATCTTGCTTCTTGCAGTAGATTTCGAGAGAAGAATTCCATGACGCCGCATCGGGTGGTAGAGGAACATTTCTAGATGTCTGGCAAGAGGGGTGATTGTTCTGTTTTGTCTGGCGTTTGTTGGGGGCATTGAACCGCTTAGTTGCAAGGGGGGCCCGGGATTTTAAAAATTACACGGGGTAGGTAAATTTTTTTAAGGCTCGGTGGCCTACCCCCTCCCCCCCCTCCCACCAAATCGGGTATGTTTTGGCTGAAAATGGAAATTCTCCCCCATGGAAGGTCTCCGGCGACATATTCATGATGTTTTTGGAGATTTCTCATGTTGAGCCAATCTTGGAAATTACTTAAAACATTTGATTTTACCATAAACAGCCCAGTTTTCCCTTCCCCTTCCATCTGGGGGGTTTCCTCCAATAATGAATGGATTGTTTGAGCCGTTGAGAGAATTACTGTGCTCTAGCTACCGGTCCGACACACTATTGAGTCATTGACAGAGCAGTTTTACCTTGTGAAGGTGGCTCAAGGATCAATATTAATGTTGCCTGCCACAACACGAAATAGTGGGCCTTCGGAAGCCTTCACGGCCATCACGGGCCCGTCCGAAATGGCCATCACCAGTGGCGCTGCCAGGCTGGGGTGTGCCCGAGCCTCTGCAGCTGCGTCGTGGCAGTGTTTCCAAGTTCCAAAACTTCCAGGAGCATCAGAGACAATATTCTATAGCTTTTAAAGGTCCAAGAACCCCGCAGGCACCCCTACATAAGCAGGTTCCCTAAATTTTTTTAGCCCTTCAGGCTTGACCCCCCCCCTCCACCTCGGGTCTCGGAACAACGGCCCGGGACCCCCTTTAGTTGGTTGACATGTAGATGGGCGAAGCTTTAGAGGCGCATAAGTTGTAGTCCCTGCGTGCTTGTCTCCTGCTCTGAGCTCCTGAGTTTTTGGTACCATTCGACGCAGATTTGGGATTTCTTTAGTTCTTGTCCAATGTGTAGAGTGGTCTGATAAGAGTGGCAGCTGCAAAAGCGAAACGGTGCCAAATCGCACATATTCCATGCTGTAAGGCCCTCTGCAAAGGACCGTCTTGGAGCCTACTTTTAACTTTGCCTCAAAAAACGAGCTCTGTTTGGGGTGAATACGGCGCTGGCCCTAACACATAAAGAACCTCATTCCCCTTTCGTTACCGGCCAGACTTGATGCCTCATACTTTATACGTTGCAATGGCATCGGCGACCCTAACTGCAACTATCGGCACCGCAACTGCGACGCTGTTGGTGGTGTACCCTCATGGCGGCATCACCGACGCAGAGCTTAAGGCCGAGCTCCTCGTTATCCAGAGCTGGTTCGTCGTGTTCAATAGTAATGGCGCTGTACGTCTTCTGGTACAGAGTTTGCTGGTTATCGCGCGCTAAGAAAAAGTGATCGTAATGGTCATCAGGACATAGGCGGAAAGCTCCCAAACTCAACAGCTTCATTCCCAGTCTCTGTGATGCTGGCTACGTGCGTGTAGCTTCATGCTTGAATAATTGCCCACCTATTCAGATCGAGCCTGGACCAACAGGAGCGACCTGCATGTGTCCACAACCAGTCCGACGGAGCGAGTCCACATTACAGGCCGTCTTAGCACTTCAGCGGCGTGGGCGCTCAACCCGAGGGAGAATAACAGCTGCGTACACATCTACGCGAAGAACGACACCCTTGCGGATGGTTATGACAGTTGGTTCCTGAAGAATAAGAGCAAGAGCAAGCTTTCGAGCGCCGATATTCAGGCTAAGGTGACGGCGGCACTGGCAAACAATCGCGGGGTGTTGGGACAGGGAAACCTTGCTTGAGAGAAGCAGAGAACAGATGTAAAAAAATAGCGCTTGTGAACTTGAATGTACTTTTATAAAATTATTCATGAGAATGTCGACGGCCCGGCATCGGACCGCGTGCCGGTAATGGGCCGTCAATATAAATATTTCATGTACACTTGCTCTGTATGTCTGTGCGATATTTACTAGCAGCACAGACAAAACAGGTCCACCTTTTCAATTGGGCAGCTTTCTTGAAACGTCCTCTCTTGCGAACCAAGCGACGTACGTTTACGGAGGTCTATAGTTTGCGTGCAGGACCGATGCCAGAACTCTCCCTGTACTGGGACGCAGACGACGATGTCGAAGGCATCCGTCGATATACCACAGGAGGCTTCCACCCCGTTCGCCTCGGCGATGTAGTGTCGTCTCGTGGTACAAGCACTGCTGCCATTGCAGACTCTCCTTCACGGCAATATCGAATCTTGCACAAGCTTGGCCACGGCGCTTTCGCAACAGTATGGTTGGCTGACGCTCTCCACGAGCCCTCGTGAGTCCGCACCCATCATATACCTTTGTACCTACCACATTGACCATAGCCAGCGTTATGTCGCCCTGAAGATCTGCGCCGCTGATGCGGATTCGGGGCACGAGCTTGACATCTTCAGCCGGCTCTCGCACCACGAATCGAAAGCGCCCAATGTGGTGCAGCTGCGCGACAGCTTTTCTATCCAGGGGCCGAACGGCTTGCACGCGGTTCTCGTTCAGGACGTGCTAGGCAGCCTGCTCAGTGTCGTACGCTCACTTAGCGGACCCAAGCATGCAAGATCGCTATGCCGCCAGATCGCATGTGGGCTTGCTGCGCTGCACAGTCATGGGATCGTGCATGGAGGCAAGTGCAGCCACATATTTATCTGCGTGATACAGGCCTGCTGACAATGCCAATGGCTACTTAGACCTCCATGCAGGAAACGTCGGCATATCCCTGCCTAGTCTAAATGACCACTCCCCACGGGAGATCCTAGACTATTTTGGCCAACCAGAGTGTACCATTATCCTCCCGACTGAGCCACCAGCGCTCCCCCAGTCGCTCCCACCCTACCTGGTACCCCCAATATCGGTCATTGACTACCTGGCGAACAATGACCCCGCATTCATGGAAGGGCCCCTCCAGGCGGAGATTCTGGATCTAGGCAATGGTTAGCACCTGTGTGACTATTGCTACGTCGATGCTTATGCCTCGCACTAGCAATCGTCGTCCATGAGCAGACGAGGGAGTCTTGCACCCCGGCAGCGGTGTGTGCGCCCGAGCTCATGTTTGAACACGTCGTCCAGTCGGTCAACCCCCCCTCGACACGAGCGAGCGACATCTGGTCGCTTGCATGCACGGTGGGTGGTCTTGATGTATTCGACCCACGACTGCTAACGGTGGCCCGGATATTCAGATTTACGAGCTGGTCTTCGGAGCAAGACTGTTTCACTTTGCGGCCCAAAATGACGCGCTCTTGGGTGCAATGGCGACGCTGTGCGGTGAGGTGCCCCGGGAGTGGAGGAGTTATTGGAATTCCCGAGAGCGGCTGCGCAATATGTGTAAGTGCGTAAATCTGTTGTTATGGCTGACTGAGAATTCGTGAGTAGCTGTCTCGCACGAAACCGCTGATGCTGAATGGCAACGGCGGTTGGAGCACTTGACGACAATACCTGGAACGACACTAACGGAGGCCGAGGTTGACGAAATATTTGCCCTACTGCGTTCTATGCTCAAGATCGATCCAGAGTGTCGAGCGAGCGCCGAAGACGTGTTGAGCCATCCATGGTTTACTTGTGATCATGATAGCGGGACATCGGGGTAGGGTAACGATTACCAGACCTGCTTTCAAAGGAAGGATGTCTCTTGTCGTGACTTGGCAAGAAACTGCACCGATGTACGATACTCAAGTTAATAAATGCTCCCACCCAGCTCCCACAACTGTAAACATTTACCAAGACATGGTTGCCTTAAATCTCTCACAGATACACATGACTTATGAGACTCGAAGATGACGAGCGTCTGCTTCGGAGACGATATACTTAACACCAGGTCAATTAATGTGCATGAATGGATTCTTTCATTGTGAAACATGTACTACGGAACATTGAAGATGTTACAGAAGATTTGCATAAACTATGAGAAGATGGTGATTGCGATAATGTACATATTGAGACAACTGCCAGCAAAACGAAATAACAAAACAGAAACCTCTATCTATGAAGGAGTGGCCTGGTAACCTGTACACTAAATCCGCGGACAAGTTGAAGATATCAATAGACGAAGAGCAGGCAAAAGTACTCATTGCTGCCGTGAAATCTCGGATTTGAGAATAACATTGGAATCCAATGTGACACGAGCGTCGTTTTTGCCGATCATCCTTCTTGTGCTATGTGAAAAGGGGATGTAGTCTAGATGGGACATGAACTCGATTTGTGAAAGAGAACGGCATTCATACCATATCCTGTTTCGTTGAGATTTTGCTTCTTTGGACCAACTTCCAAGTACCGTGATTGATGTGCTTCAAAGAAACCCACCTCTTCCAGCGTGCTGATTCTCCGAGTCGGATATGAAAGTTGAGAAAGCTCTGATGGAACGCTAGTGAGCCATGATTAGAAGGCATGTAAGTGTGTAGGTGGTACTGAGTGTTGCTATCGTTAGACTTCGAATTCTGACGCTCTGCGCGACATCCGTGAAGAGATCAACAACGGTTCATTTCCTTCACTAGCCTGTAGAAGTCAAATTAGTCCGTAAATATGGGTGACATTACAGAAATGGCACTATTTCTCAGCGAACTGCAAATCTGTGGTTTGACAAAACCTTGAGAATTGAGCAACTTCAGCAAGGCCTGATAGGATCGAATTGGCTCGAAAATAGCAGAGTCTCCCAGATAGTGTCGCCTTACTAGCGGCCAGCTGGGCCACTTTTTGGCGTTGCATCGAGACAAACATAAGAGATCTCTTTGTGAGAGAAAAGTAGGGGGTGTATCGTCGGATGAGCACCATAGATGATGGCGACAGTGGAAAGTTGAACTGAGGATCATTCTTGAGACTTGTTGGCGGTCAAGAGATTATCTTATCTCACACGGCAATGACCGCGACAAGATTATACAAGATAACAGACTCGAGTCAGTGTAAGGATTGCACAACACACTGATTCATAGATATAGGTCGGTTCTAGTCTTACTCGTCGTTTCCCTCATACCAACCGCCAACACGCAGGTAATTGCTTGTCCCGACGTCCGCGCAAGATGCCATTTCCGGCGCACGACAGTGAGTCGACCTCGGTCCGTAAAAAAGTTGTCAGCTTATACTCTCGGAAGTCTCGACGCCATTTGATTTTCCAAAGGAAGAAGAAAAGGTCATCGCTTTTTGGAGAGAGATCGACGCGTTTCAAACGAGCTTGAGGCTTTCTCAAGGCCGACCAGAGTTCTCATTTTACGATGGCCCGCCCTTTGCAACGGGATTGCCACATTACGGTCATCTACTTGCTGGTACTATCAAGGTACTTATGGGCTTCTCTCGTTGCCTCATCTTAATTGAATTTCATTCGAAGGACATCGTCACAAGACATGCCCATGTCAGCGGATACCATGTAACAAGAAGATTCGGTTGGGATACTCATGGCCTTCCAGTCGAGCACGAGATCGATAAACGACTGGGAATCACTGGGAAGGAGGACGTTTTGGCCATGGGAATAGACAAGTACAATGAAGAGTGCCGCAAGATTGTCATGCGATACGCGTCCGAATGGCGACAAACGGTGGAACGAATGGGTCGTTGGATCGACTTCGACAATGACTATAAGACCCTTAATCTATCCTTCATGGAGTCGGTCTGGTGGGCATTTAGCGAGCTTTTCAAGAAAGGAATGGTATACCGCGGTTTGCGGGTAATGCCTTATTCTACAGGATGCACAACTCCTCTCTCTAATTTTGAGGCCGGTCAAGCATATAAAGATATCAATGATCCCGCCAGTAGGTCAATCCTCCGTAGGTTCACACGTATTTGCTCACGATTTTATTTAAGTCACCGTTGCTTTTCCTTTGGTGGACGATCCAAGCACCTCCTTGCTAGCATGGACAACAACGCCATGGACCCTACCGTCGAATCTTGCACTCTGTGTCCATCCCGATTACACTTACATCAAAATCCACGATGTCGAACGTGACCAAAACTTTATCCTTCACGAGAACCTCTTGCGGACTCTGTTCAAAGACCCCAAGAAGGCAAAATACAAGAAGTTGGCTCAATTCCAAGGATCGGACATGAAGGGATGGCGCTACGTTCCTCTTTTCGAATATTTCACGGAGCAGGTAAATCTTGTACTAAACGTGTTTGTCATATGACTAATACACGCTTTTCAGTTCGAGGACAAGGCATTTAGAGTTTTAGTCGACACTTACGTCACGGATGCTGATGGTACAGGCATCGTCCACCAAGCTCCTGCTTTCGGTGAAGATGATCATCGCATCGCTATTGCCCACGGTGTTCTGCAAGCAGACACGATGCCCCCTTGTCCTATTGACGACAAGGGGCATTTCACAAAGGAAGTCCCTGATTTTGCGGGACTGCATGTTAAGGCTGCAGATAGTCCGATTCAGAAAGCATTGAAGAGCAAAGGTCGTTTAATAGTGCAATCGACACTGAACCACAGCTACCCATTCTGCTGGAGGTAATGAACCTTGATCTGCGAGTGATTCACCTTGACTAAAGTCGAAAATAGATCTGGCACTCCTTTGATCTACCGGGCCATTCCAGTTTGGTTTGTGAAAGTTACCCCCATCATAGATGAGCTCGTCACCAACAACGAAGAAACACGATGGTTCGTTCCCCCTGATGATTTTCCCGGATAAATTGACAGGCTGCTAGGGTCCCACAGAATGTCGGCGACAACAGGTTTGGTAATTGGCTCGCGAATGCTCGGGATTGGAACGTATCGCGGAATCGATACTGGGGTACACCTATGCCACTGTGGGTCAGTGACGACATGGAAGAAGTGAGTGTTCGCTGTTAATTGGTCATGTCCTTCGATGCTGATGCAGGCACAGATCGTATGCGTCGGTTCGGTTGCTGAGCTCGAGGCACTGTCTGGTGTCAAGGGCATTACCGACATCCACAGAGACAAGATAGACCACATCACTATCCCTTCGAAGCAGGGCAAAGGAAACCTCAGGCGTGTCGAGGAGGTTTTTGATTGCTGGTTCGAGTCCGGAAGGTACAGAAAATTTTGAGACCATGAATCAGTCTGCTAATACGTGTTGTAGCATGCCATACGCCCAGCTTCACTATCCCTTCGAGAACAAGGAGCTCTTTGAACGTACTCATCCCGCCGATTTCGTTTCTGAAGGTATTGACCAGACGCGTGGCTGGTTCTACACGCTGCTGGTTCTTTCGACGCATCTCTTCAAGAAGGCTCCTTGGAAAAACCTCATTGTCACTGGTCTCGTCCTTGCTGCGTAGGCATCACGTTTGCATTATCTGTCGGCCTTCATCTCACATCCACAATAGCGACGGCAAGAAGATGAGCAAGAGTCTGAAGAATTATCCTGATCCTAACCTTATCATCGATAAGTACGGCGCTGACGCAACGAGGTAAGGAATACATGCCTGGGTATGCAAAAAGCTCATCAAGTACGCTAGGATGTTCCTCGTCAATTCCCCCATCGTGAGAGGAGATAATCTTCGTTTCCGTGAAGAGGGCGTTCGAGAAGTCATTTCTCGCGTGCTTCTTCCATGGCTGAACTCCTTCCGATTTTTCATGGGCCACGTCGCTCTTCTCAAGAAAACTACGGGCACCGACTTCATGTACGATGCTCATGCACCACTGCCGAGCAATGTAATGGATAGGTGGATCCTGGCCAGATGCCAATCCCTGATCAAGCTGGTCAGAGAAGAGATGGCAGCCTACCGCCTCTACACTATCATTCCCCGTTTACTTGACCTCATTGACGAGCTGACAAACTGGTACATCCGGTTCAACCGCAAGCGCCTGAAGGGAGAAGACGGCCAAGAAGATACTGTTGCTGCTCTTAACACCCTTTTCGAAACACTGTTCACCCTGTGCCGTACAATGGTCAGTACATAGAATTCTTCTCTCTTGCGGGCATTAACGCCGTCGGTAGTCTTCCTATACCCCGTTCCTGACAGAGAACCTTTATCAATCGCTCAAAAAGTTCATCCCGGAGGATCCTGCAGCTGGAGATACTCGTTCTGTCCACTTCCTGAGCTTCCCAGAGGTGAAAGAGGAATACTTTGACGCGGATATCGAACGACAAGTGCAGCGCATGCAGGCTGTTATCGACCTCACACGCAATGTTCGAGAGAAGAACAATCTTTCTCTGAAGGTCTGTTAGCCAACCATTGGGTAAGATACGCAGCAACTAACGTACGCGAGCCTAGGTTCCTTTGAAAGAATTGCTTGTGTTCCATCCCGATCAAGGATATATCGCCGACGTCAAACCACTGCAACGATATATCGAATCAGAGCTGAACGTGCGAGACGTCGTCTTTACCTCCGATGAAGCACTTTCCGGAGTTCGGTACAGAGCAGTCGCTGACTGGGCTGTCCTGGGTCGTAAGTTGCGCAGGGATCTTGCCCGCGTTCGAAACGCGCTTCCCGACGTCCCCAGTGACGATATCAAAGCATACGTCTCAAGTGGGAAGATCACTGTCGATGGAATTGAGCTCGTTGAGGGTGACCTGACCGTCCAGCGGTACCTCGAGACTCCTCCTTCAAGCGAAGGTCAATTTGCCACAAACACGGATAATGATGTTGTCATCCGTCTTGATATCCAGACACACGGGCATCTACAAGGAGAGTGGCTGGCTCGCGAGCTCACCAACCGCGTGCAGAAGCTCCGGAAGAAAGCAGGGCTTCAAGCCACTGACGATGCCCACGTGTTCTATCGCTTTGAGGAGGGTGTTGGGGCAGATCTACTTGCCGCCATCCAGGAAAACACCGACATCATCAAGAAGACGGTCGGAAGCCTGCCTCAGGACGTGAAGGAGAAGAAAGCGTCCAACAAGGTCGTCATCGAGGAGGAGCAGGAGATTGACGATACCAAATTCACACTCTATCTTGCATGGCATTAATTGTGAAATTAGCTATAGAAATGAATCAAATCTTGTATTACATCCACGAACTAAAACTGCAGACATACAGTTTTGGGAGTGTCATTTCTTCGTTGAGCCAAAGCCCCCGAAGCCCATCATGACTGCCATCTCGCTGTCTTCATTGGAGTCGGTTATGAAGGCGAGACGGGCCTTCTCTTTTTCTGCCTTCTTTTCTGCCTTCTTCTGTTCTCGCAGTGCTCTTTCTTTCTCTTTCACTTCCTCAAGACGTTTGTCGAAGTCGTACGCCTTAGCGGAGGCAGCCTCCTTGGTTTTCTCGCGAAGTAGGGCTATGCGAGCTTGAACCTGAACAAGTGTTGATCGAGCAATCTTGGTTGTCTGACCCAGTGCGCGTAAATCTAGGTCGAGTTTGAGAATCGTGCGTCTCGATGAGGGGGGAATCACTCACGCGCTCGACTGTTGATATGGTCCAGATATCCAACACTATCCTTGTAGGTCCTGTTACATGTCTCGCAGTAGAATCCCGGCTGTCCTGGACCCCTTCCGCCGGGATTTTGTACAACCATGGTCTTGTTCAGGTTCTTGTCAAGTTCGAGGGGGGCATCTCGTTGCTTCATAAGCTCAGTGGGTTTTGGGAGATCATCTTTTTTTCCCCCTTTGCGAGGTCTCTTGCCTGGATATTCAGGTTAACTACTTTATTGAACGAGAACCGTTCTGACTCGCCTTGTCGCATGCGCTCTTCGTTCTCTTGCATTCGTTCCCTCTCCTCCATGTCCTTGCGTTTAGCGCGTTCTGCATATTCCTCCTTGTCCCATTTGCGTCTGAAGTCAGTGTCCGCTGCCTTTGCGCCGTATGCACCGTCCTTGTCTGCCATAGTGGATGTTGGTGTTAGAGTGCAGTGGCTGAAGCCGGGCCGCTATTCTATTCATTGATGAACGGATGCCACGTGAGCCGTGTCATTTCAAACTGCACCGTCGACGTCGCAGACGGCCTTGACGGTCTTAGTTCTCACCTAATGCCCCTACGACCCCCACCACCATCCACGACTGCCTTTTTGACATAATGACTACCCCTGACAACGAAGAGCTTTACCAGCATCTCTCCTTCCCACTCCCGTATCGTGTGCTGGTTTTGGTCGGGTTAGGAATTCTAGGATGGGCGACCAACTTACATGGCCTTAATGTTTCTGGCGTTGACACGATAGCAGCCATGGACCTCCGAACGGACACAGGCATCGCGAAACCGGTCATGCCAGTTCACCACTCCGCAGCATTCAACCATTTAAAAGTGGTCGACCTATATCATGCTGCATACCGCCTATTCTCCCTCTACTCCTTCTCATGCTTCCTGTCTTGGTCCTTCTATAGACTGGTAACCCAAGGAGACCCAGCGCGTGTGGACTCATATGGCTATATACCAGTAATTACAACCCTCGCGATTATAATAGTCCTGCTCTGCCCATACGACATATTCTTGAAGCATGAGCGCGAAAAATTTACCTTGTGAGCCTCTCCGCTCTATCTGTTGTCTGTACTCACCCCATTTTTAGAGGTATTCGACGATGCATATTTCCTGCACCTAATGGCCCTATATACTTCTCCGACGTCGTTCTGGCGGATATTGGCACCTCTTTCGCAAAGGTTTTTGGAGACATATGGCAGTCCATGTGGATGCTCAAACCTGGCAACAGCATTCTGGTTCCTCCTGTACATGACAACTGGATGCGCTGGATCTTACCAACAGTGATGAGGTAGGCGAAATGCCCAAGTGTCTTTTTATTCTCAATAGTCGTGTACTAACTTGGGTGCCCAGTTTCCCGTTCTTCATTCGGTTTCGCCAGTGCCTTATCGAGTACAACATGCCTGGAAACGAAAGTCGAAGGCCGTTGTTCAACGCGTTGAAGTATGCGACATCCTTCCCAGTGATCTACCTCTCGGCGGCACAAAGACTAGTCGTCGTGGATTTAATGAAGGAAAAGGGCAAGAAACTCGCTGGAGAGGTGTGGCATGGAGAACACCCTCTTTTCCGGTTGTGGTATGTCTGTCTTTCCGTGCTCCCTCTCCACATAATTAACACAAAGAAAGGTTGCTGGCTGCTGTCATTAATTCGCTGTACTCCTTCTGGTGGGACGTGACAAACGACTGGGGCTTGGATCTGATGAAATTCGAACCTCCAACCAACCATGAGCGACAACCTCCGCGGCCACTACTACTCGCCCGACTTCATTCCGGTACACCTCTGATCCGACGCTATCCGGATTCGCTTTCAGAGGAAGATGACCGTCACGCGGGACAGGCTCATGACCTACTCAAGCATCGCTATCGACAGTCATGTTATGGCCTTCGCAGCGTTCTTTTGTATCCGCGGATGATTTACCCCGCATTGATCTTCTTGAATCTCCTCCTCAGAATGACCTGGTCGGTTAAGCTGTCTCCACACGTCAATCTGACGAGAGACGGCACCGTCGCATTTTTCTGGTTGGAAGTAGCGGAGTTGGTCCGTAGGTGGCTGTGGGTATTTGTCAGAGTTGAGTGGGAGGTTGTTAAGAAGATTGAAGAGAAAAATCCGGCAAACTACTTAGACGACCGTAGCGGAGATGAGGGCGAATATGAGATGATCCCTGCTACTCCCGACTTGTCGGAGAGGAACCTGACTCTGTAGCATCTGTGAGTTATCATCGATGGCTCATCTATTTTAGCCGCTATCTAATAGTGCTGTGGCTCATTCAAGCTACCTCTAATACAGATGCTCCTTCGAATATGATGTGGTAGATCTTGGGGTCTAAAAGCAACGTATTCGTATTGCCTGAAATTGGCGGCCTTTCCCCGTCGGAGGACGCCCATGTGCCACTTAGTTCTGAAGTTACACGGCGTCTATTTTTAAGGCTCCCTTTCCTCTCCTTGTTTTCGTGTTGAAGGACCGTTATTTCCAGAGGCCAGCGTTTATCTTACAAGATCCAAGGCGTCTTCGCTCGACGATCGCCGCCAGCCCGCGCATGATCCGTCGGAAGGATAATTACTAGGCGAAGGGAGCGCACACTATCTGCAGCCGACATTCCGAGATGGACCGTAGGGCTGGGATAGGTGCCCCGGAAAGCGCCATCGGATTTGTCCCCAAAGAGGCCGCGCACGCGGAACAAGACGGCTTCGACCAGGGGGCATCGGGCACCTGCTCGATCGAGGACAGATACCCCAGACACGTGACGGTCGAAGGGCAAGTGATCTCAAAATAACCGCTGTGCGACCGGCATGGCTTTCACTGGGCGGTCATACTCACATCGGGAGGATTCGAATGACTCTCCAGACCGGGTCATCTGATGATACTCTCTCTACCTTCTCCAATTCTTCTTCCCGCGCAGTAAGCTGAGACATAAAAGGCTGCTGTCTCAGCCCCTTGTTCTCCCTCCCATTCGTCTTCTCTCTCATCTCAAAGCAGCAGTCATCCCTTCCAGCCAACTCGTTCTTTACAAACCACAATGAAGGCAGGCCTTTTTTAAATGAAACGTATCTCGTATTTTATTGACGTCATACCCAGGTCCTCGCTATCCTCTATGAAGGCGGTGACGCTGCTGTTAACGAGCCCCGTCTTCTCGGCACCATCGAGAACAAAGTAAGGTCTTTCTTCTCAGCCCTTCCTCCACTAAGTTCCTGGTTAGCTCGGGATCAAGGAATGGCTTGAAGCCCAAGGCCACGAATTCATTGGTGGGTTGAACAGCCGCTGCACCTACAGGAGTGATATTGACTGCGTTGCCTTGTAGTATGCACCAAGGCACCCACTGTGCTAAGCAGGACGCTCACACTCCCTTAGGTGTCAAGCAGCAAAGAAGGTCCAGACAGCGACTTCCAAAAACACATCGTTGATGTATATACCCACATTGCTCTACAGAGTCGGTTCGTCGGTTCTGACATGGATAATCATAGGCTGAAGTCCTCATTACTACCCCTTTCCATCCTGGGTGCGAGTATAACAACCTTGTGCCTTTGAAATGCTTCTAATGGCGCATGCCCAGATACCTGACCCGGGACCTTGTCGAGAAGGTAAATATACCTAGCCGGTGCCTCATCCCCAGTGCGACACTAACTATGATTGGATGACAGGCGAAAAACCTCAAGCTTTGTATCACTGCTGGTGTCGGCTCTGACCACATCGATCTTAATGCCGCTGTCGACCACAGGATTCAAGTCCTCGAGGTATTTCTCCCTCAGAAGTTACCTTACAAACTCTAATACGAGTCAGGTCTCTGGATCCAATGTTGTCTCTGTCGCTGAGCATGTTGTGATGAGCATTCTTCTGCTCGTCCGGAACTTCGTTCCAGCACACGAAATGATCGAGCGCGGTGACTGGATGGTCTCTGACATTGCCAGGAACGCCTTCGATCTGGAGGGCAAGGTTGTTGGCACCATTGGTGCTGGCCGCATTGGTTACCGTGTCCTTCAACGTCTGGTGCCCTTCGACTGCAAGGAGCTCCTCTACTATGACTACGCGCCTCTGCCCGCTGCTGCCAGCGACGCTGTCAAGGCTCGCCGCGTTGAGGACCTCAAAGAATTTGTTTCCCAGGTTAGTATCCACAGGCACATGAGTGACCCGGGCCTGAATCTTTCTTCCCTTAACAGTGCGACGTCGTCACCGTCAACTGCCCTCTGCATGAAGGCACTCGCGGCCTCGTCAACGCCGAGCTGTTGAAGCATTTCAAGAAGGGTGCTTGGCTCGTCAATACCGCCCGTGGCGCCATCTGCGACAAGGACGCCGTCGCTGCTGCCCTCGCCAGCGGCCAGATCTCCGGCTACTCGGGTGACGTCTGGAACGTGCAGCCTGCGCCTAAGGACCACGTCTGGCGCACGATGAAGAACCCCCTCGGTGGTGGAAATGGTATGGTGCCCCACTACTCCGGCACTACCCTCGACGCCCAGGCTCGCTACGCCAAAGGCACGAAGAGCATCCTTCAAAACTACCTTGAAAACAAGCCCCAGGAGGCACAGAACATCATCGTTGGTCTCGGCAAATATGAAAGCAAGGCTTATGGTCAGCGCTGAGCGGTCTTATGGGTTTGGATGAATGTCAATATGTAACGTGTACATTCTGCTTATTTATCAATTACCCTCGGAAAACCACACTGTTTTGTATGCACCTTGTATGCACCTTGTAGCACGTCACTTGTACTTCGGAGAGTCAGCGAATGATATTTCGATTGTCCTAACTTTTGACGAGGAATGGGAATTATGGCAAAGGTACATAAGTTACAACAACTTGACCCAGGAAATAATATAAGAAATGTGCGGAGATAGCAGTAATAATAAAGAGACGATAGTGACTAATAGTACAATAGAAGCGACCAATGCAAATGCTTACGCAAGAGAAAGCCATGGCATCAAGACTCCTGCTTGAGATGCTGGGCGAGGAGGTTCTTGAAGAATTGGTCCATGTGTTTGGCGTTCTTCGCGTATATTGAGGTCTCCGGATTATACAGCCGGCAGTTGTCGAAAACGAGCTGGACATCATCAACGAAGATTTCAAAGGTCTTGTACTGGTTCGTCGATATCTTGTGTTGAATGGTTGAGAAATCTAGGGGAAATAAGAAGTAGGTTATAAAAGGAACTCTATGTGTGAACGGAGGCAGTCTCGCGACTCACCCATGGGGTGTTTCACGATGTCATAGTAGTCTCCGACATCGCTGACGTCCACGGGCTGTAGGAAAGCCCAACCCTTGGGTTCTGCAACCAATTCACTTATGAGTTGTTCCATCAGCGTCTTCACTGCATTCCTCGAATTTGATCGGCCCATGCTATGTTCCATCATAGTTGGCGTCATGACCGAAGGCAGCAGACAAAAAGCGCACAAACGACTCACCTTGCAGCAAACTCTGGAGTCCATCCCGTTTCCCTCAAGCCCGGAACATCCTTTGGGTCAACTATCACGTTTGGCGGAGCACCAGGTTGAAACTGGGGTAACCCAGGGTGTACGATATGCGACTTGGATGATTGCCTAATCTTCGCCATGATCGCCTCCTGCTGCGCCTTGAAGATGGCTGGTTTATTCAAGTAATCGACCTTAGGCAGCATTGTGCACTGCATTATCGTGCCACCTTCGTAGTCCTTTATGTACCCGGCCCACTTGGAGCGGTCCAGGGAGATATCCTTTGAAAAGCCTTGCTTTTCGAAGTAGCCGACGGCGTAGTTGTCGGCGTAAGTCAGGAAATGCCACATGTCCGGATACGTTTTCCGGATGTGAGCTTTGAAGTGGTCCATGAGCATTCCACCGTAACCCTTGTGAATCATGAGATGACGTCGTAGTGGGCAAATGAGGGAAACTGCACCTTTTCTTGATCTGCAGAATTTGTTGCAAAGAAAACAATCTCTGCGAAACCTCGATGTGGGAATGGGCGATAGCATATCCCACCAACAACTTTGAGACCACGCTTGACGATGGCGAGTGATTTAGAGTTCTCGTCGTATACAAGTCGAGCGATATATTCCCGTGGCATCTTCGGAAGTTGCTTCTGGAATAATGTCTTGAGGTTTGTTAAGATTATCAATGATTTAGGTTCCCTGTCGTTTTCAACTGGTACGATTTGTATTAGACCTTTACGCATTTCGATGGCTGAAGGCTTTTCTGTCCGTACAGGTGGCTAATACAGGAAGTCAGACAATGACATCCAGAGACATTAGGAGCACGTACCCCTGCTGAAGACCGTCCAACCGCATCCATTGGCACACCTGCTGTTAACCGACTTAGTTGACCTTCATCCATCTTATCCTCAAGCTTGACTCTTGAATCGTGACCATTAATACCATTTTTTCGACCACTGGAAGATGCTTTCGGCGCTTCATCATGGTGGGCCTTCTTCGATTTCTTTCCAGGGGCTTGCTTTCCTGTTCTCTTTCCAGTAACAGGACGTGAAGGCATCGTGATCCTGGCAGCCAGCGGTTTGTCTTCCTCATCGTCGTCGTCGTCGTCGTTTTCATCGGCATCGCTTAGAGATGACAGTGAGACGCGTCGTTTCTTGGTCGGTTGAACTGGCGGCAGATCACTGAGAACCGAGGAATCTGGAGACTCAGGTAGGCTTAACGGCTTCTGGACTGGCTATAGCTTAGTAGGTGATTTACATGAATGTTCGTGTAACGTACCCGGAGATGAGTTAACGGCCACCCTTACTTGCGAAACTGGATGTCCCATCTGTTTACGCAGAGAAGATATATCTTCGTCCGTGTAGTCGAAGTCCAGTAGCCGTCCAGAGTCCTGCGGTCCATGGGGTCATTCCCTTCGCGTCGACAAAACTTCATGGCATATTTCCTCACCTATGTATGCGTCAGAATACGCGTAGAAAAATAGATATGCCACTGACCTGAAGGATTTCATCGAGTCGAATAGCAACTCTAGCCCTGCGATTGAACTCGAGTTTGCCAAGAACAGCTTCATCCGCGTTGTGTTCCTTCACATTGTGGCTACAGCGACAAATTTGAAGGTACGAGGAGACTTCATCCTCGTCATCAGATCCGTACTGTCCAAGGTCCAACGAATCGTTATGTCCGTCGAGCACTACGTCAACTTTGGGTGGTGGATGCAGCCCCGAACAATGGTGGCATATCGAGCACGGTGAATGACGTGCAATCTTGAGGGACAGTAGAGGTGGATCAAGCTCATCAAGAGAGTGCGAATGGGGGTAAGCGACCTTCATTTGAATGGGTCAAGGATGGACGGGTTGGTGGGAGTGGACAAGGTGCATTCCGATCAGACTTGGTCTCCGGTCCGGCTCCACGTGCACTCGTACCGCCATCTTCCAAGCCATGATGCGCAAACATAAAGCCTTGCCTGCTTACTCCCTTAGCTCGCCTTTATGTCTCCATAGACTATGCTAATCTTCATATACCTTTCTCTGGCCTTTTCATGGGCCTCAGCACGCGCCCAATGGATAGATTATCCTGATACCGGCATAGCGACCCTCACGCATTACACACTCCCTTCTGGTTATGTTGCTGCTTGTGGGTGCACTGGAGACAGCACGGACTATCCCACTGCAGCTCTATCACAAATGGCCTTTGGAAGCAGCATGAATTATGGTGCGTTTCAATGCCGTCGTCCTCACCAAAATCTAATCCAAACGCCAGGTCCTGCTTGCGGAAGATGCTTTCAATTGACTCTGCTCAATCCTGTCGTTGCAACCCCACCGTTCTTTCCCGACGTCGTTAAATCTATTGTCGTTAAAATAACCGATCTCTGCCCCTTGTCGGAGGGTGGCTGGTGTTCAGGGAGAACAGATAGGACCAACTCGTATGACCTACATCTATTTCATACGTGCTTACAATTCTAAATCGTTTCCAGCGCTGGTGCTCACCTGAACTTTGATCTTGCCTATCCTTCTAAAGCTATTCCTGACGATTTCTTCCCTTCGAATGAGACTCTGTACGGATACAAGGTATCTAAATTTGGTGGTCTTGTCGAACCTTCTACTGACCGGCGTGACCCATAGGACTTTGGTGTCTGGAACATCAGTTATGCGACTGTATCATGTATACCCGTCTGGGAGGGCTCCAGGAATGCTGCGGCCCTTGGGAGCGTCAAGGCTCTGGGAACGAGTGCCTGCTGTCCTGCTGACCCGACGCCAGGAAACGTCTCGAACATCTGTCCTTCTTTCTCTGATCAGAGCGGCATCCCGTACGTTCCAATGGGTTCGACCTATTCAATTCGGACGCTAACCTTGAGGCAATAGACCGGATACTTCCACCAGTTCCAGTGCGAAGAATTCTCCATTATCGTCCTGGTGTTTCTTTGCAGGACTGACTTCCATTCTCCTCTATCTATACACTACATACCCAGAACTGTATCTCTAGTTATTTCGGATTATACCACTTGTTGTGTCACAGCACTTGTTCAGTACTTTTAGTTTTTTTTTTGCGAGTTGCAAAGTTATTTGCTTGTCAAACAAATGATAGAGTACAGTGAGTGATTATATCCTGATGGAGGCTGAAGCTGGCTGGCTGAAGACCGAACTACGCAAGAAATAAGAGTAAATCCCGTTCCAGAGCTCTGCTGTGACTTTCTTTTCCGAGATTATGCGATGCGTCTGGAATCAAACATCGTGTAAAGGTCCCCCCTCTGCCAACAAAACAATAATAGTCTTACTTCAGATGATCCTCATCCGAAAGTTGGCTATAACGGGCATTGCCGCCAGGCAAGAACCGGGCAATGTATCGCGCGCCACCGACCCAGACGAAGGCGCCGGCAAACACCCCGAAAATAATGAGGACGAAGAAGATGTTAGCAAAAGAGGATGGCGAAGGGGGGATAGCATCGGTCTCTGAGGTACTGTCAACCTTCGACGGCTTGGCAGTGACTTCCGGGGATGCAGGTGTAGGTGTCCCTGTAATGTGCTCTTCAATCTTTTTAGGTCCATGTTGGTCAGGCGTGTGAACAGGCTTTGCGGGTGCGTCCACATGGGTAGGAGTATCCTGTTAATAATATATTGATTTTATTGGTACGAAATCTTTCGTATAGAAACTGAGCATCAGAGCTCAGCGTGGAGGGGCACCTCTTTTCCATCCTCGTCCTTGGCAGTCTCCACAAGTAACTGCAGGAGATGTAACTTGAATATATAGCGAAGAGACAAGCTATCACGGTGAACTTACCTCTCCAGAGTCAGCAATGATGACATCAAGCTTGGGGCGATCTCCTGAACCTTTGGGAACGTTTTCTGACGATGGAGGGCAATGTGAGAATCTAACTTATATAGGATCAAAGGGGAGACCTTACCGATGGCGTGTACAATGTCTAGACCCTCAATGACCTTTCCGAAGACGACCTGACGAAAATACATTAGTTGGAGAAATTTTCAAAATCCGAGTTGACTTACGTGACGGCCATCGAGCCAGCTGGTGACGACAGTGCAGATGAACTGCGGGAAAGATCAGCATTTCGAAGGGTGAACGGAAGGAGACCACAAACGAATTGAGAGCCTGTGAATTTACTCCATTATTATATTTCCTGTACTTCAAGAAAGGTATTTACCGTTGGTGTCCTTGCCCGCGTTAGCCATGGAGAGAATACCAGGGCCAGTGTGGCGGAGCTTGCTATATTCATGGGCGCGAAGCTTAAATTACGTTCAAGTCGAAGGCAATCTCTGGGACTAACAAATTCTCATCGGCAAACCGGTCGCCGTAGATGGACTATAAAGATAGAGATGAGTTTCGTTGTACCCATTGGTGTTAAGAACATCGACATACTTTTCCGCCAGTGCCGTCGCCACGAGCTAAGGTTCATAATTAACCCCAGGTGCCACGTTGAGCATTCCTTCGAACTTACTGAAGTCACCGCCCTGGATCCTGCCGATAAAAAACCGGGTCAGACCAACCCTAGGGAAGCTCGGCAGGGAACATACATGAAATCCTTAATGATACGATGGAACTTAGAGCCCTTGTATCCGAAGCCGAGCTCATTGCCATCCCTGTCCTTGCCTGTCGCGAGAGCACGGAAGTTCTCAACGGTCTTCGGGACGGTCTGCAAAAATATCCAGTTCAAGTCGCGCCCCCATCACCCGGAGAGCTCAACTGCGGCTTACTCCACCAAAGAGACCCATTACAACTGAGTTGACGCAGTCGTCAGAAGTTGTATTCAAAAATACGAACACGAGAACACTTACTGCGTCCAAGGTTCTCGTCTCCATGCTTGATGTCGAAGTAGACCTTGTGCGTGATTTTGGGACCCTTAGTGGCTTCCACAGACTGAGCACAGAAGAACGCGGCGAAGGACACGACAATGAATGCAAGTGATAAACGACCGAACATGGTGGTGGGGGATGAAGGAGAAATGAAGACGTGGAACTCAAGACGTGGCGACGAGTGATCGCACAACTCTGTTGCCTGAGCCTCCGTGGGAAGCGTCTCCTAACAAGGTTCCGGATCACCAAGAATTACCACCCTGAGCAATACCACAAGGCAAGTATTTACAAGCAAGTACTTACAAATACTTGCCTTCACACCTGCGTATTCTGAGGCTGAAGGTCGATATTGGTAGAGGGAATATTGTATCCGTTGGCATTTGAATTTTCACTTTTATGATGAACTTACTTGCCTCTCTTAAGACAAAAATTTGCGATGATCTATGTTCTGCTCGTTCGCGAGAAGGAACAGAGAGGAAGCGAGGGGAACGTGGACACACGAAGCGTGGGGTTGCGGACAAAAAAGGGGGGTGCCATTTTTTGGGCGCCAAATCTCTCTCGCGAGGGGCCTGCCAAAACCGGGAAGGGAAACGGCAGGGAGCCCAAGCTCAAGCCGGAACAGGCGTGTAGTGTACTACTGGAAATGCAAAGAAAGGAAATGAAAAAAAAAAATTAAACAACATGAGAACAAGGAAATGGGGAAGTGGTAAGGGTGGGAGCAAAAAACAAGAAGTGAGCCCGAGGCGAAGCCTAACGAGCTGTATGTGAGCTATGAAAAGGTGAACACGAAAGAGAAGGGTACCGTAGACGAAGTCTATATAGAAAAAATGAAACAAAGAGAAGGGGAAAGAAAGGAGACGAGACAAAGGAAAGCTAATCTAATCAGAACGCGTCGACGCGTCGACACGCGTCGAGGTCACTCGCTGCCATAGACCGCGATCAATGTCATTGATCGTATCTTAGAACGCCGTGTATCTACGAAATGCTCAACCAAAGATCACCGAAAACCATAGTTGCATAGATGGCTACCGACTGAGCAGCTTCTCTAGGTCGGCCGTGGTCGATATCTGGAACTCTGAAGCGCCTGTGCTCGTCATAACACCTCCCTTCTTTGTCAGACGACCCCGCTCACGAACCACAGCCTGCATACGCTTTTCAGCATCCCCATTGTTGTTCTTCGCCCACGGTTCATCGTCGCTATCTTCCTGTCGGTGTTTGGAGCGCCCTGATTTCGTTTTCTGGCTCTTTAGCTTGGACGGCCTCTGCTGACCGGCTCCTTTGATAGTGTTGGGAGCGTCTCGTAGCCCGAATGCCTTAGCGAGATGTCCCATGTGCAAGTTACGGATGTGGAATATATGTTTCTCGTTGGAAGGATGAGTTGTGTAGGCACGCATGTGAGAGAGGAAGGCCTTGCGAGCAAAAGATGCATTCTGTTCGCAAAAGAGGAATCAGGCGGACAAAATGGCGGACTGAAATCTGAATAAGACTTACTTCTTTCTTACGAAGAACCCACTGCTCAAAGGTCAACTGCACTTCCGTCGCACGAGCTTCATATTCATTTCCTTTGCCACCAAAACCTGACCGTAGGAGCTCTTCGACCGCAACAGGAGATAATACGACTTTCCCGGCATCCTTCCCTTCACCTTGGATCTTTTCTTGAATCCAATTGACCCAATCGGACTCGCTCGGAGCCACAAAATTCCAAGCTTCACCACCTTTCCCAGCGCGAGCAGTTCTTCCAACCCTATGAACGTACTCTGTTGCACCGCCTTCCGTCGGTAGGTCATACTGAATGACTGCACGGACAAGGGGTAAATCCAGACCACGAGACGCAACAGAAGTGCAAAGTAGGATGGAGGATGTCGACTGTTGCTCATTTTTGTTTTTGCCCGCGAAACCCTTGATAGACGCAAGACGAGATGCAGTCGGCAAGGATCCATGTAGTCGGTAGATCGTGACTCCCGGTAAAAGAGGGCAACTTGTCTGCACCTCGTCTGGGCTGACTTCTTTTCTTGACACCCTATCGTCTGTTTCTTCACCCTCACTATGATCCTCCTCTCCTGATGAATCTCGTGATTCTTCCTCATCCATTGTAGTACCGCCCAGTAGATTCCAGTGGAAGTCCACCGAGTCCGTACAGCTTAGGAAGACGATGATCTTTGCGCCGTGCCGCACCTGGGTTTGAGCAGCCAGTGTCCTCAAGAGGGCGACGAGAGAAACAAGACGGAGTTTCAACGGCGCAATGACGTATTTCTGGGTAAGCTGTGAAGGAGGTGTAAATGACTCTGCATTGGACCCCAAGACCTTGTCATTATCCTTGTCCACTTCTGTCGCCTTGATCATAAGAGGTTCGATCAGAGCTGTCCCTGCAAGCTTCTGGACGTCTTCTCGGATGGTAGCGGAGCAAAGGACCGCCCTCCTCCGCCGCTCCCAATCCCAGCCCCCAACCTCCGCCGTCTTACCCTCCTCCATCGCCTGTTTTGCCAGCCGCCGACGTCCATCAAGACCTTGAATAATTCCCTTGACGGTGTCTTCAAAACCTAACTCCATGAGCTGATCCGCCTCGTCGAGAATTAACCATCGGCATTTTCCAACGTTGAACGATGATGTATTCTGTAGATGGTCAAGCAACCGGCCGGGAGTTGACACAAGGATGGGAATCCCCTTTCGTAACCTGGCTTTTTCGTGTGTCCGTGTAGAACCTCCGACTAGCAAGCCAGAGACAAGCCAACGAGTCAACCTAGCGGACGTATCTGGTCCAGTGGTAGATTCGCTTTCAGTTCGTAGTCGCATTTGAAGCATTGACTCAACGACATCGGAGATTTGTTTGGCCAGTTCACGAGTAGGAGCAATAATTACCGCCAAAGTCCCTATTGACCGGTCGATGTAAGAGAGTTCACTCAGAGGGAGCAAGTCCTGTATGATAGGAAGTAAATAGGAAAGGGTCTTGCCTGAACCCGTTTGTGATTGCAAGAACACATCTCGAGAGCTCTTCATAGAGTCGGTAGAGAGGAGAGTCGGTAGAGAAGCGCGCTGAATGGCAGTAGGCTTTTGGATGTCCATTTTATTCGTCAAATGGGCGATTAGTAAGGGATGTAGTCCAAGTCCAGAAAATGTGGAGGAATCCAGAGGTGCATTGCTGGGCGCAGTTGGCCTTCTCTCAGGCAGAGTTTTAGAGGGGAGTTCAATTTGAGGATTGTAGGTGAAGAGGGAAGATATGACTTGAGCTGGTTTTGGATTTGGGGGCTGGCGAGGCTGGCTTTGGGAGGTTGTGGATGCTTCTTCTGCGACATCTAAACGGGCCTTTTTACGGGGCCTATGATTGACTTTTGTAGAAGGTCGTGAGGCCACAGAGAGTGCAGAGGGCACTGGTTCGTCGGTTCTTGTTTTCCGTTTCAGAGTACGATTCGTCTTCAACCTTTGAAAAGATAATGGTCAGTTGACCTTCGGATGACCCCTTGGAAATGGTACACCTTTCCGTCCATCGCCCGCCTTTTTTTCCTGATAAACGTAACTTCGACGGTGCATCATCCACTGCGATGTTAAGAACTAGGCCATCGTCCATGGCTAGGATGGCCGTTGTAGAATGGGAATGGTAGTGGGCAGAGTATAGTATTCTCGTCAACCGTGACATCGCGGACCGCCAATGCCGCAAAGACTCGGAAAGATTTTGATTGGCCACAGATCACATGATTCAGACCTTCAAGCACCAATGAGTCATGACTGAGAGCGATTCGTAAAGCACAGCGCAGCGTCAAAAGGTCTGACGCTGCACTTAAAGCTCTACTAGTATGGTATCGCAAACACCAACCCCTACCGATGGATCACCGCCACCAACAACGCCCGGAGGAACCTACACCATCCAGGTGGGTGTGCCACGAAGACTGATTCTTCGCTATGACTCATGACTAAGCCACCCCCCAGACAGTGACTGTTGGCTGCAAGATCTACATTCGGCGCCCAACACCCAACGGCGAGGCAGAGGAACGTCTTGCAGAAATTCTGTCGATACGGGACAAGCCCGTAAACCCTTATGCTAGACGCACCAAACCTGAAGAGGGACCCCCAAAGCCGGAAGACCAATGGGAATACTTTGTCCACTGGGAACACTTCAATAAGCGTCTTGATGAATGGGTTGCTGGCTCGCGGCTTGTTCTGAGCAGGGACCTCGAGTGGCCTCGGCCAAAAGCACCTCCGAGTGTTAAGAAGACAACCCCTTCAAAAAAGCCGGGAAAGGCTCCTCGGGCACAAAGCCAGAGTCTTTTGAAGAAGGCCACTTCTAATGCTGCACTCGCCACGTCCCCTACTCCTGGCCCGTCTACTCCTATGGTCATCGATGACTATCCCCCGTCTCCATCACCTGCACCATCCTCTTCACTCAAACGGAAGCTTCCCCACGACGAGGAGGAAGAGGAGGAGGAGGAAGAGGAGGAAGAGCGTGATGCCGAAGGGGATGATATTGACGCTGAAGGCGAAATGGATATCGACGGTGAAGGAGACCTCGAAACTTTCGACCTGAGCATGACAGAGCCCGTGTCAAACCTGCCTTCTGCATCTTCCTTCAGCAAGGAGAGGGAGATTGAGAAACTTCGGACGTCTGGGTCAATGACACAATCCATCTCCGAGATTGCTCGCGTCAAGAACCTCAATCGGCTCCAGATAGGGAAGCACGAAGTAGACGCCTGGTATTTCAGCCCATATCCCAAAGAATACGCCCACCTCCCTGTTCTATACATCTGCGAGTTCTGCCTAGCCTTCTTCCCTTCTCCCCTGATGTTTTCGCGCCATCGACAACGATGTACCATGCTACATCCTCCCGGAAACGAAATTTATCGTCACGAGGATATCTCTTTCTACGAGATCGATGGCAAGCGTCAGTTAACCTGGTGTCGCAATCTCAGTTTACTTTCGAAGTGCTTCCTTGACCAGTAGGTCTGCACCATCGTTCTCAAGATATGAAACTTACATATCCTCAGCAAGACACTGTATTATGACGTGACGCCTTTCATGTACTACGTGATGGTCCGTTGCACTGGTCGCTCATTTATACTGTTTCGCTGACTTTAATTTCTTGTAGTCAAAACGCGATTCCACAGGCTGCCATATCATTGGCTACTTTTCAAAGGAAAAGGAATCTGCCGAAAGTTACAACGTGGCGTGTATTTTGACACTACCCCAGCACCAGCGACATGGATATGGCAAGCTGCTTATTGAATTCTCCTACGAGTTGAGCAAGAAGGAAGGGAAACTTGGGAGTCCAGAGAAGCCTCTCAGTGATCTAGGTCTTTTGGGATACCGTGCATACTGGGCAGAAACCATCATCGACCTGCTTTTGAATTCGCCAGACGCCGAGATGAGCATTGACGACATTGCTCAGAAGACTTCCATCACCCACGCCGATGTCATGAACACGTAAGTCGATTGTATTCTGAAGTGGAGTTTGCATTCAATCCTTCATCGTAGGTGTACTACCTTACAACTTTTCAAGCACTACAAAGGTCAACATATCATATGCCTGAACAATGCCGTGCTTGAGAAGCACCAGAAGACCAAAGCGAAGAAGAGACGACGGATCTATGGCGAATGTCTGAAGTGGAAACCACCTGTCTTCACTCGCGACCAGCTACGCTTTGGCTTCTAGATATCCTTATTTCTTCACTCTCTGTATAAGTTCAAATACCGCCTTATGTATTATAGACGTAAAATAGCAAACAATTTTATTTTGTAGAAGCTATGCCCTACTCCTCGATCGTACCGTTGGCTTGCTGGATCCTGTGCCGAAGCTGCTCTTCTTGCGGTAAGTGGCGGCGACTAATCGTGGGTGAAGGTGGTTGAGAAGCGGCTGGCGAGAACAAGCCCACTCCAGCAAGCTTGAGGCTGGTATCTTCACCCGCATAATACACGGAGGGTTGCGAATCCTGCGATGAGGACTCGGATGCACTCATCTCGACCGAGTCGGACAGAGGACTGCGCATCCTGTTGTGCAGAGAGTGATTTGTCATGGACTCGAAGTCGGAGTCGCTGAGTAGCGAATCGGTGGACGATGGGGTGAGAGAACCTGTTATGCGGATGACGGGTGTGTCACTTGAGCTGACGGCGTGTATGGTTGGCTTGTCGCTGGTTGAGGCCTTGACATCTTCGATGACACCTAATGTACGGGCGATTCCGTACGATGAGATGTCCTGTTCGACGGTCAATAAGTTTCGTGTAGAAGATGCATGAAGTACTCACCAAAAGTGCAAGAATGACGATAGGAAGACTGATGAGGATGGCCATTATTCGAAAAGAATACGCGATCCTGGCTACCAATGAATCCGGCTCGTAGAACCATAAGTACTCCAAGTAGTACGCCCAAAGTGTTCCGAGTATTGAAGACGGCGATATCTGTGACACTTGGGCGGTAATTTCAGAGGCAAAAGATGAGAAATTCATGGCGGCCATGAACAGGAAGGAAAGTCTTGTCTTGAACGAGAGACTCGAGCCTGGTGTAGAGAACGACGTTGCAAGTGAAGTCGTAGTTGAATGGTTCAGACAGGCTAGGTGCTTGGATGGTGGTCGCAAGACCAAGACGGAGGTTGTGGTGCTATGACGGAGTCCTTCTCGCTAAAGGGCACGTGATACTTACCTCCTAAGTCCATGTCATTGATTCTCACCATGATTTTCAAAGTTCGCGTGTGTTGGCTTACCTAGATGATCTCCATTCATCGGCGCTCGCGTTCTAAGGAAGGAGCTTTATCCAGCCATCGAAATAGATGTAATTTTTTTGGTTCTAATACAATGAGCAGCGCATTCAATCCAATCAGAAATCCCAGATAGATACTAGAGACAGTGGTGGTAGCAATGTTGGGTGGCATGCGTCGAGCACGTAACGGTTAGGGTGTCATTTTAAAAGCAAAGCTGGAGGAGGTATCATGTCCTGTCTATAGAATACATACGTAGGGAGGTGGTGTGCGAGCAAAGCAGAAGTTACAGATCCAGCAACGAAAGAGACGGAGGGAGAGGGAGGTAGAAATGAAGATAGAGCATGAGAGGGGAAGAACGCGACGAGAATCGTAAGCAAGTGGGATGTCCAGAGGAAAAGAGTAGTAGATGACGCAAAGGGAAGTGGAAGACGAAAAGAGCGCGAGAAACGCAAGGCCGTTACGGGTACATGGTACTCGACGGGAAGACAACGCCGTCAGAGCGAATGAGGATGATCGGCCGGCGCTTGACGATCTGTGACTCCGGCGGCAAGCACCCGAGCACCTCCGTGCACCGAACCTCAACGTACGGCGACGGCTCCGACCCAAAGAAGACGTGCACAGGATCGTTCTTGGAGAAGTTCTCCCCGTACACGGTCAGCATCTTCGAAGCGTGTGGGTTGGGCTTGGCCAGCATCGCGCGCGACTGAGCGCAGTTCGACTTGGGCGCCTCTGCTGCTCTGTCGGGCGGTAGGTACTTGACAACACCGGGGAAAGGCGTTACGGGCTTCGAAGGAATAGGGAAGGATCCTGTTTGCGGTGCGTGCTGGTTGTCGAAGAGGACGGGAGGCACATAGAAGTTGTAACGGATTTGGTCTATAGGAGGGTCAATTAGCATACAACGCAAATACGGGGCAGAAAGGACACTGACCCGTTCCAACGATCGTCCAGACGCTCGTCTCACCAATATCGACCTGCCAAAGTGCTCCAGACGACGCCCCAGCATCGCTCACAGTCCCGCGACGCGAGGACACCGAACCCGCTGAGCTCGGCCGTCGGCGGCCCTTGGCCACAGGCTTGCTGATCCCGCCCGCACTCGACGTCGAGCGCTTCGGCTTCTTGACCAGCACGCGGCCACCGTCGTTCGAGGGCAAAAACTCTGAAGCAGACGGCGAGGCAGGCGCACTGTCGACCTTGCCAAAGTACTCGCTGTTGCTCGACGAGCTCACGGTCGGCGAGATGGGGGACCCAGGAATGCCGGGCGAGTTCGAGCCGTTGGCAGCGTTGGAGTTCCACTGGCGGCCTTCAATAGGACGGTACGTGTTCACTTTCTCGCCCATGCACGACAGGAAAGCACCCGTGACGCCGGGAGTGCCAGGCTCGGGCATGCCCTTGTTCGGGTCGAACACCTCAAATGCAATCTTGTGCAGCTGGGAGACAGGATCTCCGCACACCTCTCCAGCCACACAGTAATGGTCCGCGATGCCTTTGGCGCCCTCCTGCAGCCCACCACCGACGGCGGTCGTCTGGTGGTCGACCTTGCGGATGATGAGGACCGGGCTGACAACGCCGGAGGTAAGGCATTGCAATACTACAGTCTGATTATAGTAAATCGGGATCTGCGATCCGTTGTTTGTGAAAGGGATGGCGTTGGGTGGGGGCGATGGGTATTCCACCTGCGGCGGCGGTGGAGGTGGGGCCTCGAGGCCTGCGCCGGCGGGTTTGTTGACATCGACGATGTACATGATGAAAGGGTCTGGAAAATGGAACAAGCATTAGGTTATCGGTGCAGGGGTGTAAAGTTTGAAGCTTACCCCAGCTGGCGGTTCGTGCGATGAACGAAGGAGTGTTGGAACGCGACCGTTGATCGAGGCCCATCAAGGGAGCACCATCCGAACCCTTGAAAGAGGAGCCAGAGCCAGATACGCAGAGGTACTTGGTAGATACCGTCTGTGAACGCAGACGATGGAACAACGAAATCGTCGAGCCATGATTAATGCAGACTGTTTCGGAAACGAAAAGCTTAGTTCATGAATTGTGAAGAGGAAAAATTGAAACACTGACGTTCCAGGTTCTTGGCACTCTGCCTCTTCTTGCTGGGTTTGCTGATCACCTTAATAGGCCTGGAGGGGAACACGCCGATGACACGCTCAGGCTCGTCGTCTGACGCTGGCGCAGTAATTTTGACGAGGGCTTCGACCTTTTTCTTCTTTTCGTCAACGTCGGAAATAAAGAGCTGCTTGCCCACACAACGGCCAATGTAGGTCGTCCCTGTGGGAGGGTCGCTGACATCGAAGGATTTCCCTGATGAACCAGTCCACTCGATAGTGCCTTCCTGAGGAGCAGGTTCTCCTGAGATGGAGACGATCACGCGGGGTGGGCAGAGCTTGGGCTCCTCACCCCGGCGAACGACATCCGACCACCAGGAGTTGCCAATCATGATGGCAGTAGGTGGAGGGCAAAGGAAACTAGAAGACGAGTTAAATCTGGAAATATCCACAGAAGGAAATGAGCTTACCGCTTCTCAGTCCCATACGACTTTTGGGCAACTTTGCTTGACATGACGATCACCGTGCGTTCACCAAAGGCCAGTCGGTTCGGTGTGCGCACGTACTGATCGAGGAAGGGCCTGCGAGGAAAGTTTAGCTGAGTGGCATGAAGGAAAAAATCCAAAAGCATACCTAATGAACGTCTGAAGATCGTTCGAAGCGCCCATGATGGGGTGGCCTTGCAGCTTCATCCTGGACAACGTTTCGTCAACTGCATTCATTCGAACCTCGGAATGTGAATTTCCGAGGTAGTGCATGTCATCATACGGGGACACATTGTTGTCACGGAATGAATGGGTAGCATGAGGGGCTACCCCACGCATCATGTCCGGACCGTGGCTTGAGATATGGGAGGGCACGGTGGACGGCTGCTGGCTGGGATGGCTGTAGCGCTCCGGGGGGAAGCGGCCGAGGCGGTCATTGAAGTGCTGCATAGTCGAGGGGCCGAAAGAGAGACCGTTGTTCATGCCGCCACCGCCGATCGTATAATCGTCGGGGTATTCTGAATGGTATCCCGCGGAGCCCACGCCGGGAAGCCTTCGGTCGTGCATATCGCCGAAGGGCTGGGGCGGATAGTCCTTGGCGGGGACGGGCGGTGGAAAGGCCGACGAGTGGTGGATGCCGCCACTGACCGAGTCAGAGGGGGTGAGGGGCGAGACCTTGCCGCTGCTGAGGGAGCTGACGATGTCGTAGGGGTTTCCGTTGGACCCGTTGAAGGAGGGCACGGAGTCTGCGAAGGAGTTGTGCGCGTAGATATTGTCCGAGTTGATGCCGTAGCCATGCCCGAGGGAGGACGAGGAGGACGCGTTTGTGCGGTAGCGGTTGGAGGTGAAGGACGAGGAGGTGGTGGAGTCGGGAAAGAGGCCGTAGGAGGCGTGGTCGGAGGTGTCCATGGGCTCCTGCTGGTCGAAGGGGTGGAGGTGGTGGTGTGCGCCGTTGATGTGGGGGTGCGTGGGGGACGCGCTGTCGGCGTGCATGGCGAATGGCTGGTCGATGTCGGCCGGGGGAGGGTAGAGCTGGTTGGAGGTGGGGGGCGGGAAGTCGAGGGACATCTTTTTGTCGGGGAGATCCCAGCGGGAGGAGGGAAGAACAGCGAGGGGATTGTCGCTCATAACGCTTTCTGATCGCCGCGCGGGAGATGCCGAGCTGTAGTTCCTCCGGCAATGGCGACAGTGTCTCCTCCGCTGCCTTTATGTCTGTGCTCGGCGGACGTCAGTGCTCTGCACGACCACAGGGCACCAGCTCACCTCTCTGCTCGCTTCTTATTTGCTACCGAAGCGTCTCCCAACGGAAGCAAATTCGACAAAAGAGGGTCTCCACGAAAATTCTAAAATCCTGATCCTCTTTTATCTCTCGTCCCCCTCCTCCCGACATGGCGAACTCTATTTCGCCCGCGATCTGACAACATGACATGCCCGCGGATTCCGTGAACCCACTTCCAGAGATCACATCTTGCCACACTGCTATCTCGAACGAGCATACAGTTAACGCCATTCCCCACTTTCTCGCGCCCCACTAGCAGTGCTTCCTCAGCCTATCGGTTCTCCTCGCAGTGCGCACCCCTTCCCGCTCCGAAATACCCTCCCCGACCCCCGATTGGCCCTCCCCTCCAGCACCTCGTGGAACACTTCCTCCAGCCGGGTCGGCGGAATTACATCCTGGAATCTGATCTCTGCGATCATCCCTAACCGATCTCTCTATCACTCGGCACAACCCGTTGTTTGCCACTTGTACCGAACCGCCTTTTCGCGTTCGCGTTCCTTGGTTCCAAACCCATCTCTCTTCCAGACCCGTATCGGAGTGCGCGTCCCCAACAAAGTATCTATCCTCGCGGATAGCCCCCGACTGTACAAACGAGGGTCTAAGAATAACGAGGGTCCGAAAAATCCTCTGGAGACGACCGGCTGCTTTTGATCGCCTTGTGCATTCACTGACAATGGAATCTCGTCAAGTGGGTTCGCCTTACGTGCGTGCAGCGGTTGCGCCCTTGCGTCTGATACGAGTGGAGAGACATTCGCCTCGGGGCATCATTTATCTTTTACCATATCTCTTCTCCAGATGAGCTCTCGAATCAGCTTCAAAAATAACATATGTATCTGAACAACGTCCAAGTCCACGGAGGTACCCGAGAAGGAGGAGAACATGACGGCAGCGACCTACTAGTACCTCAATGCGATCGTATTTGGGCTGCTGCACATGGGACACCTCTGATCGCGCGCCGGCAAGCTGTGAGCGTGCTTGCAAGTGCTTATAGCGCACTCTTCTTTCAAGATACGAACGGCCATTTGGAGAACTGATATCATTTCATATCATAGAACAATGAATAACGACGTAAAGAGCCGGCGGCTTTGGGATGGATGTCGTATGCGCAAGGGTCCTATCTGTCTAGCACCTCGGGCCCTCGTCCGACGCCGAAAACAAAACAAAACCGTTCCTCTGGGAGATTAAAAACCCAGACCCAAGGAAACGCATTAACCTCGAAAACATTGTCCGTGCCTGGATCTCCTTTGCTTGGGGAGGAAGGAGGGAGATTATGAGGCCGTAGACGAGACTTTGTCGAAGATGCAAGATCAGTTAGGAAAGAGGCGCCCGGCACTCCGTCTCACTGCAGATTTAGAAGAGCAAGCGTTACTGCGCAAGATCGTTATTCGTCAGCAAACTGAGCAGGAAAGGACAGAAATAGGATGACTGACTTATCAGTATTACTCTAACATACTTACCTGAAGGACCTGAAGACCATGTGCCATCATAAGTTTGCCAACTTCAAGTTGGACAGCAGCTTCCAATTTTGAATCCAAAGGGGATAGGCGACCTTTGGACGATGAGGTATAGAGGCCGCCGTGACAACGTTAACTGGTGATGGTCAGGATTGACTGCCCGTTTTTGTTTGAAGACGCGCATCTTTCGAAGGGAATCTGCGACAACAGTACGTAGTCTTAAACGCGCGGGCTTGCAAAAGTCCAGGGTGAGAACCGGTTGAGAGGTCAGCTTGTTTCCGCCGCCGGGAGGTGGGGCTTCAGAAAAGAGAGATTCCATACGCGAATCCTCAATGAATGGCGTTCCTTGATGCCCTCTATACAGTGCCTACATGTGCATCAAGAAAAGTGGTGCTGTTTTGATTATCTAGGCAACTTGCCTTTTTGCTTGGAGGGAGGGTCGACTTCGACTTCGGATCGTTCGAGCCGTTGAGCATGGAGACAGAAGGAAAGGAAGGTTCGCCCAGTTCTCGAAGGCCAGGATGGCGGCCAGCCAGAGGTCTCGGAGCCACGGCAATGGAGCGACCAGCAGCAGCAACAACTGGTCTTCGAAACCCATAAGTTAATTGCGAGCGATAACAATTGAAAGAGGGTAGGTTCGACCCACTATCTCTGATTCGAATTCGAATTCGTCAGTAGAGGTCCAGATTGGAAACGCGGGGAAGTGCGCCAGTGGAATCCAGACTACTACCCGAGGTCATATGAGCAGAAAAGAGATGGGGAGCACGACGACTCACGAGATGCAGCGAGCGGTTCTGCAGGTACATCACGGAGCCATAACGTTAGGTACTTGCCTAGAGATTTTGATTACTGGCTGTCTCCTCTTGAACAGATCTTCCAGGAAGCTTGGCCAAACGCTCGCCGAACGTAAGTACTTACACTCTGCAGCTGTCAGAGGTCCATCTCCAGGAGACATGAAGACGGATTCTGATTCGACGTCTTGCGCAGACTCCAGAGCGGGAGACGACTCCTCGGGTTGTCACTAGAAGTTGACGGGAACAGGGTAGAGCAAGGCCCCGGGGAGGAAGGCCGACTGCGGTATGTAAGTAGGGATGGCATGCCGCAAAGGAGTCTAGACTGACGTGGAAGATAAGCGTCCAAGAGGATGACGATGATAAGGCCGGACATTTTGGTGGCAATTGAGCACCAACACACCCGAGAGACGCGCATTGCGTGTGGTTCCAAGGAGTCATCGAAGGCTGATGGGTTGGCGCTCGAGTACGTCGCAGGGCGTTCTATTAACTGATAGGGCTCGTGGATGCGGGGGGTGGAGATGCAATAAAAGGGAGGCTGGACGCGTTTTGCTATCTGGAAGCGGCGCGGGAGGAGTTTCGCGGCGCAGGAGTCCCTAGGCCTCGGAGAAGGCGAGAATGGGGCAGGAAGACAGTCAGGTGAGGACGCATCTGGTGGGCCGAGAAGGCAAAGCAGGGGAGCCAAGGCGAGGGAGTGTGACGGCGCGAGTGACCAGACGGGCGTGTCTAAATCAGGCATACCCCGCTCAGGACTGCACTGCTCGCTCACCGACGTCGACCACCGCCCGTCCTGCCCCGCTCCGCTCCGACTCCACCCGCCCGCGCTCTCCCGGGCCGTCGACGCCATCTCCCATATCTTCCTGCACAGCACCAGGCCGCAAAAGGCGCCCAGGCGGTCCCTGGCCTGATAGCACTCTCTGCGTAGCTGCCACGAGTTGTCCGCAACATGTCCGGCTCTTCCTATCGCTTGCAGACCCCACGCCCCCGCCGCCCCCCGTCGCCCCTCAACTTCGACGACAACTTCAAGCCCTCATCCCTCATTAGCAGCCATCACGACTCGGAGACTCTCCTGTATGATCTGCCCCCAACCTCCATGTCCCCGCCACCCACCAGCCCCAGATCGGCCGGGCGCATCATGTCTCCGTCCTCTCCTTCATTTCCTGGACGTCCAAGAGCCACACGAAATGGCCGCCCGACCCCTCCCCCGAGTGCCCGCAATAGATCAACTACACCATCAGGCGTCGCTCCAAGCGACCTAGAGCAGTTTGCAGAGCACTGTCGGGCCTGGTGCGTCGTCTTTTGTCTCCTCTCCGCCGACTTTCCGATGCTCTTCCCCCAGGTATTATTGTCAGGACGATAATGCAGGCCGTCTCATGACCCAGACACTTGCAACACTTCCTCCATCCCAGCGTGCTCCCTTCTCTCGACTCCAAGCCTCCATTCGATCAGCATACCACCGTTCTGTGAACATCCGCCGGCATGCCGAATATCAAGCCCACCTCAGTGCTACCACCCCTGGCGCTTCTCTAATGGCCCATGCAAGAGCAGACCCTCGCGGAAAGGCCGCGCAGAAAGGTGGGTTACCCCATGGCCTGCCTGTCAGTTAACCAACCCAACATTCGCCCTAGAACGCCACGAGCGGATGGATCGTTTCATACGAAACTGGTGCACTATGGGCATGCCGGGGACCAAACCATTTTTCGAGGCGTGCGTAATTCTCGCATTAGACCACCTTGAAGGTCATCTAAATTGTCATACTGCAGCCTGTGGGCCATAATGCGATTGCAGGTCATACCAGAAACACTTGGGGGTGCAGGAAGGAATAGAATTGAATGGGAGCTAGATGATGCGATCTTCAAAGAATCTGCGTCAGTACTATCCATGAACACGGCGTCTATGCCCCACTAATTGATTGCTGGAACAGTGGGAAGGACTTTATGCTCGAGGCCATCGACGTTCTCAAAGGGGTTCGTGTTTCGCACCGTAATGAAATAGACGAGTCTATTCCTGACCGTGCCCCGATCAGGTCCTTGCCTTCGAGGAAACACCTTCGTCAACGTCCCCGCCATTTTCCTTCGGCCACAGGAAGGATGCAAGTTTACCCGTGGCACACTCCCGTGCGCAGTCGCAACCGCTGTCTTCCCATCAAAAAATCTTTGAACCCGAGTCTGCTGCCCCAACCGTGCAACCGAAACGCGCAAGAGCACCAAGCGATCCATTCCTGGACGCTCCCCAGCCGCGTTCGCTCGGATCGTCTTCGACCTCACCCAACCCGGAATCACTGCTCACGGGCACGGAGGCAGAAGAGCCGCCTCTAAACCCTCCCGGGCCCTTTCGAGACGTCCCAATGCCAATGCAGATGACGCTCGACGACTATGACGACGGCGACGAGCAGTACCTCAGGGTATGGACGTCTCCCGATCTAACCGATCCTGAGCTGTTGGAGCTTCTCAAGCTGTTCCCCGCGTTTGTCTCCCGGCGTCCTTTACCCCGCTTCCCCGTCCCACATCCTCGACACATGGACATCGAGGAAGGCGAGGACGAGACCCTCGAGGGAAGGACAATCAATTTCGGGACGGGGACGATGTGGGTCAGCACGAAGCAACGCAGTGATGCCTGGGAAGGAGGGTGGTGGTCACGGTTCGTGATGTGGTGGCGGAGACTGTTCTGTTAGCTGCTGCAATATCACCACTGGGTTCCGTTTCTTGTGTTCTCCGCATGCCTCTCCCTCTGCCACCATCGGACCATCTACTATGTATCTGAGTATTTCATGATCGCGGGCTACGAACCCGATCTCCCGTTGCCCCTTCCTCATCCCGCACCTTACTCACACCACACCACCAGACACTATCCCGCATACCCCTCATCTTTCTCCTCACCTCCCTTCTTACCCCAAGAAATCAACGCCCTCATCAGCATCCACATCCTTCTGACTGACTGACATACTCAAGGACTTGATCTTGTTCTTTTACATACACCAGACTCAGTACATGGGGCTATTGCGCACAGGACAAAGTACAGTAACTACTATCCTTTTCTGCCCTGCCGCCGTTCGGGTGGATGCCTGTATTGCGCGGCGCGGCAATATATTTCTTGGCCAGCCGGAGGTGAACACTCTATCTGCTATGGCAACGGCGGTTGTACCTCCAGGCGAGGGCATCCCGCCGCTCGAATGATTGCCAGCTCACCAAGTCAGTATGGGCGCCATGTCGTAAGTTGGTCATGATACGCGCCCATATTGAGTTGATAGGCCCGTGTGATCAGATGCGTACGCCTATCATTCGGCTTGACTCAGACGCCTGTCAGTCTGCCCAAGCTTAAGCCTTCGTACTTTTAGCTTTCCTGAAGCTGCTATCAGTGCTAGTATGTACGCTGGCGACTGCTGCAGCAGCCTTAATGTTGCTTTCCTTTTGCTCTTTTTTGGGATAGTATATGTCGTATGATATCTTTCAAGCGAGTGGGCAAGACGGTTACGGTCGACGTGTCGAATTCTTCTTGATTGTCTGAAGTTGTTAGACAGACGGGGAAAAGTATTCTTGCACTTGCCCCTCTAAGCAGCAAGCCATTCTTGCTAGTACTGTTCGACAGGACGATTACTCAGCGCATCCTCAACGCCGCGGGTAGCACACATTAGCAAAGTATTTTGGGATGGTGTGCCGATAATAGAGCAGCCTACCACTATCCTGGAGGACTCGGGCTAACGTTCTGCATGGGTCGATACTCGTAATCGAACCACACTCTCCAGTACCATTTCCTTGGGGCGATTGAATTGAAGGCGAGACGACGTCGGAAGTCAAAAGACAAAAATACGCCACCGATGTCGATGGTGTTTCCTGAAATAAACCACTGGTACCGGTAAAGTGTAACTGATTGTCGGGTGCAAATAGAGAAAGAAGATAAGTCTTTTTTTGCTGAACTCCAAAGACACACGACCGCCAATCCCCACGCGAGTGCGAGCCACCCGGAGGCGCCTTTCCGTTTCATTTACACCCAGCCTGCGAGAACTCCCACATGTCCATCTTTTCCTCTCCGACTCGGACTCGAATGCTTCGCGGCTAATGATACCCAAGAGCCCAACCTTCCCATCTTCCTTTCCCCAGGAAATGTGTGCATGCGAGCTTCACGGCATATGGTCTTCACGGGAAGCAAACACTTGTTTTTGGGCTAGAAGCTTTTAATAGGCGCGCTGCGCGCAAGTTGATAGGTGCTAAGTAGCTTTTTTCTCTACGGTCGGACCGATAGGGGCCCAAAGACAAAGTTGGCCGGTGCGCCACACCCACTCTAACCGGACGAACCACGTGGGTCCACTTTCCCATCTCAGTAGCTTATTACGTGCCGCGGAGCGTCGGCTCTGAAGAAGACAGCAAGGTCCACGATCGTGCCCATGAGAAATTCGAGGAGCTGGAATAAAGGAGGCAAGGATCTAAAGGGAAGAAACACGAACTGAGTTTCCTCTATCTCGTCATTGTCCAGGCATAACCGGAGCAACAGACGGAAATGGATAAACATAAATTGAAGTTGGCGTGTCAGTCTCTAAATGTCCGGGTGGCAGATAAAGGAGGCGTCTGAAGAGCGCGAATGAGGAAACTGAGCTATGATGCTTTGACTCTGCCAATCGCGACATCCACCGTCGTTCAGCAGCGCAGATTTGCCATACAGTGATAAGACTGACATGCCCCGGGTTAACAAAGCAGGAAAGTAATATTCAATAAGAAAGACGAAGATGAGATACATTGTCTTGAAATCAAAGCTAGCCAGGGTATCCGACTCGGAACGAGTGTCACTGCGTGTTGGTGAAGGGGTGGTGGACTTGGGAAGACTGATAAAATCCTATGATTTCCTCTAGTTCTTCCTGTTTGGCCTTCAATCTTAAAAAGACAATTAGGTAAAATATTGCTCCGAAGAGAGATGTAGGCGCACCTCTCAACTTCGTTCTCGAGATGCCTAAGTCGGAGAGTCTTCAAATCGCTTTCTCGTTCAGCGGTGGCGGCCCTGGCTTCAAGTCCGCGAATATAATCCGGTATGCCATTCATGCTGACAAACATATCAGCGATTGACCCAGCTGAGAGCCTCCCAATTACTCCGCTGGATAATCCACCCTGAAAAATCATCGAGTGAGATTTTGAGCTAATAATCGTTCGACAACTCACATGTAATGGCGTGTTCATGCTCCCAGATGGCCCGGAGGTGCCGACGTTATCAATCGCCCTCTGTTTCCCCTTCAAGCTGGCGTAAGGAGATGGGGATGGGGAAGGTGGCGGTCGGAAAAGGGTCTCTTGAAGACCCGTTCTCGGAGTATGAAGCAAACTCTCGATCCCGAAAACACCTGCAGTTTCGCCGGCTACGGACCCATGAAAGCCAGTAGAACCACCGGGAGCCGGAGAACATGACTGAGCGCGACTAGCTTGAGAACGCGTCTCGGGAGACTGAACACATACAGCCGGTCCTAGCGTCGCGATATCGTCTGGGAGAACGGGAGACGGGATCAGGACAGGCGTGGATACTCGATTGGTGGGTTCGGGACAAGGCGGTCCCGTGAGGGCAGCCTGGATGATCCTCAGTCGCTTCTGGGATGGCGTGGATTCTAGTTCCTGTTCGTCGATCACCGAAGAAATGCGTTTTGAGGATGGCGTTGGAGTTGATGGTGGCTGTAAATAGCTCTGGCTCGACGCAAGCACCGAGCCGGAAGCCTGGGGAGTTGGGGGAAGTTCGGCAGCATTGTCCTCGAGCCAGACTGCAGGTTGTCAATGCATGCGTCGTTGGCGAGATAAACCAACAAGGTGCGTATGGCGTACCTTCGAAGGTACACTGCCTATCGCTAGATCGCTTAGCACATCCCAAATACTGTCTGTGAAAGCCGAAAACGAGAGTGGGCGTGAGAGGCTGTGAAACACGACAGTGATGTCATCGACATACCTCCCATCGCTTGCTCTCTTCAGAGATGCCGGGAGACTGCAGAAGCAATGCTTGGTGCTTTCGTTATTAGTCACCATGAGGGCAACCCAGTTTTCGCTCTAGGGTTAGGTGAGTCGAGAGCAGAGACGGAAATACCATATTAGTCAGTTGTTGTGGCGGCGTCGCGCAGTTTACCATGGTCCATGAGCAACGTCCACGTGCTCATATCATATCCACGTGCTCACGTGAAAAGATTGTACAATGAGATAAACAGTTTATTAAAACAGAGTATACACTGAATTGACTACATCGAAATAGATATCGCAATTGTTCTCATATATGAGGTCCATAACTGGGCTAGGTCCAGAGAGAGGATTACAGCTCGTCTTTCTGGACATGAGGGATAGTTTCCAAGAAACATAAACATGTCGGATTTATCGGCCTTTCACGCATCCTTCTCCAGCATATCGACAAGCTTTTCCAACTCCTTTTCTCTCGCTTTCAATCTATATAGAAGCAGGAGAACTCCTAGTTAGACAGACACTCCGGATCCGAGGACTACGACATCTCCACGTACCGTTCAACCTCCTTCTCCAGATCCACGATCTTCGCCGCCTTTATGTCACGGCTCTTCTCAGCTGCGATCTTCTTCCTCTCGAGTTTGTGTATATACGCTGGGATGCCTCCGAGGGGCTGAACCAGCTTCGCAATCAAGTCGGCGCTCAGCTCCTCCTGGTCTTCACCATCAAGGGTTTCTTGGGAGCTAGAGGGCATGCTCCCTAGTGTTATTGGTTGCCTCTACATGGGGATCGTCAGTCTGAGCTTCTGCTTGAGGGATAAGTACGGATAAGATATTTACTCCGCTAGAGCCGCCGGATGGACCAGAGACTGACGGCTGGAATTTACCATAGAACATCGGAGAAGGAGTCGGAACCAAACCTCCGGCATTGGCTGGTCTCTGAGACGTTCTTTGGGGGGTTTGAGGAGGCCAGGAAGCAGCGGGGTGTTCTGTGAAAGAACGAAAAGAGATCAAGACTCCGCGTTGGAGTAAAGAGACCGTGACCCACCAAAGTGCTCACGCTCATCAAGGATGGTATCGCATTCGTCAGGCCGAGTAATGAGAGCAGCTTCTATGATCTTGGCCCGCTTCTGACTTGCTGGAGATGGTTGTGGGTCGGATTCATCCAAAGCTGAGAAAGACCTCTTCGCTGATGACATAGGAGTCGGTGTCGAAGGGGGCTGAAGAGCGCGACTTTGTGAGGTAGATGGCTCTGACTTGGGAGTGGGAGGCAATCCTTGACTGCTGGTGCTAGGCTGGTTGGGTTCAACCCATTCTTCAGGCGTGATTGGAGGTATGATTAAGCAAGGTCTGATGAAATACTCGAAACCGTTACACACCGAAATATTTGCATCGGTTGCCTTCCCCTATAGGTTTTGGGCACCGATAAAATTGGCTATGGCGGAATAGCGACTCAGCAATCTGTGACCTGATAAAGCTAGTTTCAGGGAGTCGCACCGGCCTTCGGTTCCTGGCTGTCTACTAGTATAGGTTACAGCTGTAAGTCCACAATGGCACTTGGGTAAAGAATCTGGGTGTTCCATGGCGGAGAGGTGAAGCGAAAGAGAGAATATAGTCGAGAGGTGCTAGTGGGCCTGTCGTTGTGTGTTTCGGCTGATGTCATCCCATGTCCAAAACGGGAGTAATCAAGGTGACGCGTGCTCCTCGAAAGCTCTCCGATTCTCCTTAAGTGCGTCTGACTTCAGCTTCGACGCGACCCTTGCGTGATATCGACAAAGTTTTAGCACAGGTGAAACACATTTAGTTTTGTAGCACGACAGAAGTACTTCACTATTTGACCTGACAATAACCTGAAGCACTGTCACGGTCTCGTCCAAGTCGCGTCTTTTGGTCCCACCCATCACCGCGTTCTTGTTTCATCTCGACTTGATCTTGACCTGTACAACAGCACCATGGCTTTCCAGGATATGATGAAGGTCCAGGTGAAGACAATAGAGACGAGCGATCCGACTTTGCCGCCTCTTGTCCTGCAAATTACCCAACTGGTGGATACGTACATGCTGTGGATCGGCACGGCTGGTAATCTGGCAGATACCGGCAACGGGGAAAAGGCAGTCCTGGAGGGGCACTTGTGCAAAGATTGGGCGTGTGCTATGCCACCACGAGTGGTGAGCTGATGATATTCAACATGGTCAAACGCAAAAGCTGACCACTATCGAAAACGTTGCACCTCGCAGCCTGGTGCACCAAGCGCCGCGACGCCGCTGTTCCGATCGTCAAGCTCGGACGTTGCTCTATCGATGGCCCAACGTTTAGGTAAGGCCGGGGTCATACCGAAGGCGTCCGTATGCTATAGACGTGGGCGTTGTACTGAGGACCTTGTGGCTGTTTCAACGTTTCAGCGAAGCGAGTCCAGAAGCAGATCTTTTTGTCGGTAGATCTTCCTCTTTCGCCGGGAGAAGGGCACTACCTTGTACTTGAGGCTGAAAAGGCGATTGTAGAGGCACTGAAGGAGGTGGAGGAGAATAGCAAGTGACGGCTATGAGTTGGCCGTACGGTGTCACATGGAAACAGATACTAGGGACGATAATTGACAGCCGCTGGTGCGCTGCTGAGTAGAATAGTTGGTGAAGAAGGAGGCTTGGCGGAGAGAGGTGTGCCGAGCCCGCTGAGTGGTGGACGTGGAGGAAATCGGTGTGGCATCGATTGGCAACCCTGAGCCCCTTACTGACACAGCACTGACCGTCACCTGCCCCAAGCGCACACCCTCTCTCCTGTACCTCATCCTCAATCGTCGCTGTCCCCGTTGTGCGCAGTCTCTGTCGCCGAGAGACTCCCTTTCTTTGTGCACAACAAACAGCATCAGCGACTGTGACTTCCTTCAGAAACATGTCAGAACCTGAACTGTACATGCGGGACTCAAACGACGGCTTCGATCTTCCTCGTTGGCAGACTCAGGTCGACCCACTCCCCTCCTCGGCCCAGGCGGCCCACGCCGCTCAACCCTCCTACCTCTACTCGGGCCCACCGCCACCACCACCCCAGGGTTCGGCACAGCGCATGCAGGCCGTTCATCAAGGCGCTGTTCCTCCAACGAGGCAGCCCAGGATCTCACAACTCCTCGAGCAGGAACAGCAGTTGGGTGCCACGTTATCCCCCTACTCGGCCGGTGGGCAGAGCCAGTTGACTCGCAGTACGTCGTTGGGAGGCAGCGCTGGTGGAAATATCTCGTCTGCACGCATCCGTCGACATCATCCGTCCGACGATCTGGAAGGCAATTTCAATTCCGATAATCAAGTAGTGGGTGGCCCACGGCAGCAACCTCAACTGTCTCACAATTCTTTTTACTCATCGAACGTTGGGTATCAATCACAATCACTGTCAAGCACAGGCAATACCAACGCGAACAGCGCTTCAAGTGACCCTTACTCTGATATGTACTACAACGGCTCTGCAACCCATCCTCCTAAACGTCTCCAACCTGGCCAACAGGATGTTTCCCATTCATCTGCCGTTCGTGGAGGTCGATCTCCAATGCGTGTACCAAACACGCCCATATCTGCTTCGCCGCTTGATCAATACTCTCATCAAGCCCAATACTCTCCAACATCGCAAACATTCTCATACGGAAACACCGTAGACCAGCGCACGCATACCGGAACGTACCAGTCTCACAGTCGCAACCATTCCCAAATCAAAACTGAGGTTGCGAGTCCCCCTGGATCATCATCATATTCCTCTCCGTCAGCGAACAGCGGCTACTCTTCCACCAACTACTCATCACCATATTCCATGGACACTTCTAGCCCACATCCTCCAATGCAATCGCATGTAAACACGCAGCTTGGCATCAAGGCGTCACTTTCAAATCCTTCAACACCTTTGTCGTATATGCATCCAACCTCGGCTCAAGGATCTCATTATTACGCGCAAGAACCTATGGCTGTCGATCCTCCACCGAAGAGGAGGGCACCCGGGTTCCGTAGAGTGCGAACAGTGCATGATCTACAGCCTAAACTCGACACAACACCTGCAGGCCGGCGAATGGGGGCAGATGGAACATACCTCTCGGTGAGTGTCACGTTTTTTCTTTGACTTGTCTAATTCGCACTATATATATGAAAGCCCCTTCGACAATTGACAACCAGCATCCTTGATACATATCGCATTTGCAACCCTTCCTTCCGTTACGAATCGACGCATAACCCGAGACGTGTTTTGACCAAACCAAGCAAACCAGCACACAATGATGGATATGATAACGAGGACTATGATTACATCCTGTACGTCAATGACTGGTTAGGCAGTGATGACGGACATAAGTACGTGTCTCCTGTCCGTTTTGCCTTGCTTAAGCCTTAATGCATCCGTTCAGATACCTCATCCTTGACATTCTGGGACAAGGTACCTTTGGTCAGGTCGTCAAATGTCAAAACATGAAAACGCATGAAATTGTGGCCGTGAAAGTCGTGAAGAACAAGCCGGCGTACTTTAACCAGAGCATGATGGAAGTGACAATATTGGAATTGGTACGCCGTCTCGTTTCAGATCGGGGTTGGTTTAACTTGACCTTATGGTATAGCTTAACAAATCATGCGACCCCAACGACGAGCATCATATTCTACGACTGCGAGATTCGTTTATTCACAGAAGCCATCTGTGCCTCGTTTTCGAGCTACTGTCCTCCAACCTTTACGAATTGATCAAACAAAATCAATTTCAAGGTCTGAGTACACAGCTCGTCAAGGTGTTCATGGCACAATTATTGGACGCGTTGACTGTCTTGAAGGAGGCTCGACTCATCCATTGCGATCTCAAACCGGAGAATATACTGTTGAAATCGTTAGTCCTGTTCGATGCGTCTCAGTCATGCGTTCTGACTGCTTTCTAGTCTACAATCCCCTCAAATCAAGGTTATCGACTTTGGCTCAGCATGTCATGAACGGCAAACCGTGTATACATATATTCAGTCTCGTTTCTACCGATCACCTGAAGTGCTTTTGGGCATGTCTTACACCGCTGCCATCGATATGTGGTCTCTTGGATGCATAGCGGTCGAACTCTTCTTGGGGTTACCCTTGTTCCCTGGTACGAGCGAATACAATCAACTGACTCGCATCATCGAAATGCTTGGGTGCGTTAACCGAAATGACTAGTAACCCGCTTTTGTTCCTGACAAATACTTCCCCAGGATGCCTCCTTTGAGCATGCTGAATACGGGGAAGCAAACCAGCCAGTTCTTTGACTCGTATGAGCAATGGAACAACCATACAAATCAAAACGAGAAGAGGTATCGCTTGAAGAGCATAGAACAGTATTCTCGGGAACATAACACGAACGAGCAGCCGGGGAAGCAATATTTTAAGGCGACAACATTGCCAGAAATCATCAACACAGCTCCAATGCCAACTTCAAAATCATCGAGGCAGGGCCACGAACTAGAGAAGGGTGTGTGTTCATTACATCCAGCTTTCGCCGAGACTAAATTACTTCTCAGAGTTGAACAATCGGGCGGCGTTCATTGATTTCTGTCAAGGTCTCCTGAACCTGAATCCTGTCACCCGTTGGACGCCCCAGCAAGCGAGGCTACACCCGTTTATCACAGGAGAGAAATTCACGAAGCCTTTCGTGGTGCGCAACTTTATTCCGAATTTCAGATGTGTCCATAACGCTTTATCACATAGCCGGATGGTTTGTCGGCTGTGCCACACCCATCACCTTCTTCAGGTCCAGCAACCGATCCGAAACGGCCTTATGGTGGGCTAGTACCGTCCCAACCGAAAGGTACGAGGGCATACACCGATGCGGCCACGTACAATCATCATCTTGCTCAACACCAAGCCTACACTGCGCAAGCACAATCACAGGCTGCAAACACATTCAGGAACCCCTACATCACTCCGCAAAATTCTCAGCAGCATTCCCAGCAGCAGCATGCAACTTCATCCTACTCAACGCCCGCTGAAGCTCCTCCCCCTTACCAATCTCCACAAGCAGCGCAGCAAACGTCGCAGCATGCTCAATATGTTTCTAACCCTCCTCCAGTGGGTCACCGCACACTTACCCATCAAAATTCTACAGGACAACTTGGAGCATCTGGTTCAAGCTCGCAATATGGGACTCACTCATCAGGAGCTGGACTTGGGGCCGCTCATTTGTCCGCGAACCTTCCTGCCAATCCCTACATTCCCAGCTCCAGAGCACGGGCGAATACCATTAACCAAATGGATTCGGCAATACCGCCTGCTCTTGCCCGCCTTCAGCACATGAATCAGGATATCATCAGTGGCCGTAATGCACTGACGCCAGTGTTGAACCGAGATGATGCAATGCGGGAATGGGAGCGTCGACAGGCCGGGAAGGCTGCTGCTGCCCAGCCTTACCCTCAACTGGAGTATCTTCAACAGCAGGCCGAGATTGCTGCAGCTTCAGGACTGTCGAACTGGACAGGTTCGCACTCGCGCTACCCTCCGCCTCAGCCTTCGAAGCTATCACATGCGTACCAATCTCAGGCAATCATGGTCGACGATGATTCAGGGAACACCAGGAGAGATGCCGTCATGTCGAACGTGCGATCAGCTGCTCGGGCAGATACCTCGGGCAATGTTTACGGTGGGGCGAATGTTATCTCAAGTCCACCTCAGGCGTACACGAGCAACTCTACGACAAGTGGGAACCGCTATCCTGCGAACTACAGCCAAACCCAGGCCGCTAATGCGTTCGACTCGATTGATCGGCGAAACGACATTGGCAGCATATATGTACCCATGCAGCCCGAGCAATACCAAGGGTATAATGTTGGGCCACCTCCTCCGAACTCTGCACGACACGTCGCTCCTCCAGCACAGGCGGTGCCTCCTTCGTTCTATGGGGCAGCCGTCATGTCGTCCGGCACAATGAATCCAAGCCAGCAGCAGCGGAATCCATTCCAAATGGCGGACGGGACACAGGTAACGACAGGTCCAAAAGATGTTCGAAGGGGCAACGTAGATACCTGGACGCGATGATTTAATGCACTTCCCTCGTTCTCAATGTTCGTTTGCTCGTGTTCTCAATTCTTGATCGACTACTTTCCCCTCGCAAATTACGTCGCAATCTCAGTTTCTCTTCCTGCAATACATGCGTCAACTTCCCATCAACATTCCGCCCTTCGCCATCTAACTCTTTTTCCTTCTTTTCTTTCTTTTCACTGTCAACCTGTGCGATGGACCGTCATGCGTTGTACAAGACCTTCCTCCTTTCTGATGCTGCCATTCTTCCTATTTGTGTTCTATATATCCGTTGACCGATGAACAAATGTGTGCCCTGAGATAAGTATGAGTGATCTCAGAGATCTCTAAATTTCTCCTCTATCTCCCAAGCGCCACCCCAGTACTGGACTTGTGCCTTGAGACCCTTTTCTTCTCCTTCATTAGCTATGCGCTTACTCAAACCGCGGCTCGTCCTGCAGAATACGATATCTTGCCTGGGTGATAGTGCGTTGAGTCAGCTGACCCATTTCATTTTATTGTTGGACTGACCTTCTGAGCCGGAGGATTGGACAGAAATCGTTGTTGCCGTCACCAACGTAGACAAGACGGTCGAAATCGCCACCCTTCCGCACAAGGAATGCTTCGAGCTCTTCTCCTGGAGCAACGCGATCGAGATAGGGGCAATGGTAATTTAATGAATCTACTGACCTTTGCACATATTCGGGCTGCAGCCGACTTTGCAGCTGTGTTGAGGTCCCTCTGGGTCGACGCGTCTCTGTAGCTTGAGAAGTCCTGATGGCTCCCATTCCGCCCGATTTGTGATAATTTCCTCGAAGAGAGTCTGTAGGCCTTTCGACTCAAGGATCGTCGAAATGAAGACCGAATTCGCGTTGGATAAGCAAAGGAAGGTCGTCTTGCCTCCTGCCTTCAGGCCAGTTACTGCCCTGACCATCGCAGGGTGCTGTTTATCTTGTCAGCACTTGTATATGGGAGCTGACTTCAAACCACGGACGTAAGGCATGATCTGCAATGCATGGATAACCTGGTCCTTCGTGATGCCACGGGCATGGGCTTCTCGGAGAGACTGTGCTCTGGACGAAATACTTGGATACCGTGGAAAATACGTCGGAGAATGTTTCTTACACGAGGTCTGTCCACTGGATATCGTTCTTAAGCGTCTTCATCTTGCGACGGAGGTCAGGAGCAAGGACTTCGAAGACCCATCTGTCCGTGTCCTGATCGGCCATGGACCTAGACAGCAGTTAGATACATAAAACCGCAAAATGGAGTAACGCGCCAGTCGAAATCAAAGATGACGAGCTGTTTCTTGACCTCGGACATGGTAGGTACTAGTAGTGAGGAAGATCCACACCGCATCCAAAAACTGTGGCACTCCTAGATTAGATTAGATAAACGGAGGAAACACATTTCTAAGTTTAGCCTGGACGACCGACTCTCATTCTTGTTCCAACGCCGCAAAGAGTTTAGTAAGCTTTCTGCTAATTTATAGCTGCGTACTCTCACCTCTCATCCATTAGCCATTCGCAGGGAAAGTAGACCTATACACCAAATCCTATCACCACCAACCTCGACACCATGGCACCAACTGACTTCTCTCCCTCGTCTACTGTACGCCTCTCCACGGAGTATACAATGCCTCTCCTCGGCTTTGGCGTATATCAGAATTACGACACGAAGCCATCGGTGCTCGAAGCATTCAAGGCAGGCTACCGGTGCGCTCAAAATTTCCGATTTCGTCTCCCTGCTCCTGGGCGCTGATCGCCAATTGATCGCGGCGTTTATGCACGTGTGTGCCGACCTGAACAGACACGTCGACTCGGCGCAGATGTACCGCAACGAGGCGCATGTCGGCGAAGCGGTGCGCGAGTCGGGGATCGACAGAGGGGAGCTTTTCATCAGTGCGTCTTTCTCCACCCCTCTACCCTCCACCCTCATGAAGATGTGATTGATTTTCTCATAACGCAGCGACGAAATGTGCCTCTAAGTCGCACGGATACGAATCTACGCTGAAGGGCGTCGATGAGTCGCTTGCGAAAATGCAGTCCGGTGAGTAATTGGTTGACCAGAGTGACAACATGGCTCTAACTTGCTTTGACAGACTACGTCGACCTGTTCCTTATCCACGATCCTCTCTCTGGAAAGGAACGTAGACTTGCAACGTATAAAGCCTTGCTCGAAGCGAAGGCGGCGGGGAAGATCAGAAGCGTGGGTGTGTCGAACTAGTATGTTCTCGGAATTAGGCTTTACAGGACTCTGGCCGAGTCGCATGCTACAGCAACGTCAAACACATCGAAGAAATCAAAGCCGCAGGAATGGAACTACCCTCCGTCAACCAGATCGAGGCAAGCCTCGCCCAGATCCAACCCGCTGAAGTTTCAACGCTCACCCTCCCGCAGCTCCACCCCCTCTGCCAACAAAAGCCCATCGTCGAATATTGCAAAGCGAATGACATCGTCGTAGAAGCGTACTGTCCTATTCTACGTGGCGAAATGGACCATCCTGTGATTCAGCAGCTCGCGGAGAAGGTGAGTGCGCCACAATTGCGATAGATGGGAGTGAACAAATGCGGTTGCTGATGGTTTATGATCGATCGGCTATTAGTATAAACGCGACCCTGCGCAGATTCTTATTCGGTGGTCTTTGCAGAAAGGGTACACTTTCTGCCTTCCAGTGTCGGTCTTACAAAAACTGAGTCAAACTTTTTCTCTCGACCCCAGATTCGTCCCTCTCCCCAAGAGCGCGACACCCTCTCGCATCCACTCCAACGCACAAGTGTACGATTTCGAGCTGGCTGAGGAGGCTGTAAAGGAGCTTGACGCGTTAGACCGCGGAAAGCAAGGCGCTATCAGCTGGAACCCCGTCGACGCTGACTGAATTGGGTCAGAGAAATGGAGTAGATGGATTAATTATGCCTATGTCCGTAGATCCCTATGCTATATCTTGCTACTCTATATTGTTGGTCTACAAATACCCCAAGCCCCATAGAATAACAAGAAAGGAAGAGAAGTGGCCTTATGATATCGTAGTTAAGAGCCTGACCGCAATCATTATCTCCCAAGAGATAGCGTAGATATCTGCGACGTGTCAAGTGTCCGCCCACCAAAGCGCTCGTGCTCGTGTGACTTAGACAGCTGACGAGGAGAGAGCTCATACGATTCGGGGTCAGAAGTGTTCCACCCTGATTGCAAGGGGCGTGTCGTGAACCGAATGTCCAGGTTCGTGTCGGTGCGTCGGGCGGGGTCTGTGGTTCGGCTGTTGGGTTGGCTGGACTCGGCGAGGCGGTTGAGGTTCAGAAGGATACGGTAGCCCTTCAGAAGAAATGATCGGCTTAAGAATAGGAAGAAAGTGGTGAAAACATACGCAAAACGAGAAGAGGGTGACGAGCCAGCTACACCCAGGAAGGAAAGAGAGGTATTGGCTGCAGGTGATGAAAGGCAAGGAAGAATTACTTGCCCGTACAAAACGCCTGCGTAGGCATGATTCTGGAGTGCATACAGTCCAATCTGGCCGGCATACACAACTAGAGCCAGAAATTCGAAGTCAGATTTCCAACGGCAGGTAATCAGTTTCGGCTTACTGGAAAGAAGGAAAAAGGCCCACGTCCCATCGCGCATGAGCAATTGGATAAGAGGGACGTCGCCCCAGCCTGACCGGAGAGCCTGGACAAACTTGTAGGCTGTGAGGACGAAGAGTGACATCTGGAAGATTATTGTCGCTCCTCTTGCATTGGGAAGTCAGTATAGATTCCACAGAATTTTCAATGGAGGCTGACCCGTAGACGATCAAAGTTGGAGGCACTCCCATCACAAGGCAAACGTGGTCATAAGTGATGCCTGGCAATGCAAGGGAAAGACCGATTATTATTCCAATAATTTCGAAAACGAAGAGCACGATGACGACGCGGCGGATGGTGGAATGGCCATGATAAAGGGCATGAACTCGCAGGATGAGTATCGTGTCGACAGCTGTGACGATCGTGGAGGCGGCTACACCTTGGTAGACTTGCCAGATAAAACAATCATGGTGAGTGAAGTGGAAATAAGGCGTCAATTCTGTTCCGATGAAAAGGATGGATCTGCAATGAACAGATTCGGAGGAGGACTGAGGTGAGAGCCAGGCGCCTATGCAATCCATCTTGATGCTCACATTTGAACGAGCAGAGGTAGGTACCTGACTATGAAATACACGCATTTGGTGTATGACCACATCCGTCTGTTGGGGGGGTAAAGAAACCGATGAAGAAACGAGCCGGAGAGGTTGAATTGAAGGAAACCCACGGCCAGATAAGTTTAATCTAGATCATTCAACGATTCTATAAGGTTTCGGGGTCGACACCCAAAGGACAGCGAACATACCTCGTCATCAGTCGTAATGAGAATATCCCAGACAAGAAATGCCAGTGCTGCCACTGCCAGACATTTTGAATTCGCTCGCCCTACATCTCGTAACCAAAAGCTGAACACACCTGAACTACGATTAACGGCCTGGGCACCTGCAGCAGCATCTGGGTTGGTAAATGGGCCATATATCGGCCAGTGAACATTGTTGGGGGTGATTACGCGGGTCGACAGTAGTAAGGCAAGAGACATGGATATCGGCTAGGCCACTGCTGCGGGGCTCATAAAACTTCTGAGACCTGCCACTGAATTCGCGGGACCACAGGCCGAGCAGAGGGGTTGGTGTGGAATTTTGGCGAGTGCACTGCTGACGCGCTGCTTTAGTTGTCCTGAAGGAGCCGACAGTCAAGAAGAGAGGATCGATTCCTGTAGTGAGGGATATCGAATCGTCGGGAGTCAGCGATCTTTGGCACTCTGGATGCTATGGTGGTGCTAGAGGTATCTACCATCGCACTTCCTGTTGTACCGACACCATGATCATCAGCCACTTTATCGCCACAGTGATCATGGCCAGTGGAAATAACCAACCCCGCTGCGTCGAGCTTGAAGACCTGTCGAGTGAATCATCGAAAGCAACCTTTACCAAGTCAGCAATCCAATCCACTGGTGATGGGAATACTAGTATGAGTGAAGTGTATCCGTCGAGAACCGAAACCGAAGGCCCTCGGACATGGAAGGCAGAGAGGCCAGGGTAGAGTACATAAAGAGTTAGTAGCGGGTCGACCCAAGGAGATTGTTGCCTAGCTATGAGCGAGGTTTGATCAGCAGACTTTGTGTGAACGATGATCGTCGTGGGTCGTCCTTGGCTCGATGCACAGCGTGAAGTGCTTGTGATTGAAGCAGACGAGGAGACTACGTACGAGAACTCTTGTAGCACAATACATATTGAACTTACTGTCGACGACCAAACGATGTACGGTAAAGCGGAGGAGATAAAGGAGTCAACATCAACATGAAAACAGGACGAATGAATCAATAGCAGATGCAAGTATGATATAAGAAGCCAAGTAATCGAAGTTGTTCACTTAACGTGGTTGTGGATGTCTTGATGAGTGAGTGGGTATGGATTGTTGCGCGGATGTCATGCGCTTGCTGATCTCTTCCTGACGCTGCCAGAGCAGCTCGCCCCAGAGAGGGTGAGGTGGAATGTGACCAACTAGAGCCCGCAGTACTTCGAGCCTACATAAGCTTGTCAGTAGGCAGTCCCTTGAAGAACGCTAGGATTGCTCACCATCTGGCTTTGCTTTCATCGTTATCGGCAGAGAAGACAATTTCCTGGTTGTGCGGGAAAATCAAACGGAACGAATGCTTGAGTGAGTATAGGCCTTCGTCGTCATCGTATCGGCTGCTGCGCGCCCCAGTTGGACTTCGAGCGTCCTCTTGATCATCTCGAACACTGATGGCCTTCTTCAAATCGATGGTTGCTGTGGCCTTCTTTGTGATGTCGCTAAAGGCTATAAGATTTGACCCAATTATCCTGTAGGGCCTTCTGTGCAATGTCTGGAACGGAAAGGCGGTGAGGGTTATCATTATGGAATAGAATGTAAGACCTACACTGCAATCACCCCCATTCTGCGTGAGGATACCTTCAAAGTAGGTCACCTTGTGCCAGTTGATATGCCTCAAGCCACGCTGGCATTCTTCGAGGCTTAGAGGGAGTTGATCTTGAGGAAGGCCCGGTAGCGGTGGAAGCCTAAACACCTGAAGAACGATCTCACCAACTTCCATCGTGGAATATTTTCCGCCCAGCTCTACGCGCTGACCAATCAACGGGTATCTCGTTTCAAACACCCGTGTATCGCAGTGGCTGGCGATATCCTTGAAGGAGACGAATGCCCGAGCGAGCGTGCCATCTGGCTTAAGATGCCTCGCAAGGTTCTCCGGTAGCCGATGGACTGGCTGCGGTTGAGGGGGTGGGGGCGGGGGTTGAACCACGATCTTCTCCTTTGAGGATTTTTTAGGAGATGACGACCAGAAGCTTCGCTTGCCACTACTTTTCGCTACTTGGACGGCGAGGGGAGGCGGAGGTGGAGCAGCAACAACCGGTGCCGGAGCGGAAACAGCTTTATATTGCGCGATGATATGCGGATCGCGTCGTACTTTCAAGGTAAGGGTAAATTCCAACTTGCTGTGTTCAATGCTAGAGACAATGACCATGTCAAATGACATGACGTATGGGAGAGAAACACTCACAGTTCGAATTCTTGTTCGATGCGGCATTCCTGCGACAGTTGACACTCGGGAGTAGTTACAAAATGAATACCGTTGTTGAGAGTGCAAGTCATAGCTGTAGGCTCTCGAGGGAGAGGCAAACGAAGACCCGTGATCGATTTCACTGGGGAAGAAAAATCATCAGATAAAAAAATTCTGAAGGACGGAGTCAGACACTACCTCTAACGAAAACCTTTCCATACGCCTTTCCTTTATCTTGGGCGCGATACTCCTTGATCTGTTTCGCGTATTCGTTCTGATGAGCAAGGCTGTTAGCACACTGTAATCCACGCGCGAATGATAGCTAGCTTCTACCATGTCTGAGGGCCGCCTAACCATTTTCCACGCCCGACCTGCGTCCACATCGCCGGCACCAGCCATATGTGAAATTCTTTCGACCGAAGAAGTTGCGTAAATGGTGCCCTCGCGTTCACGGACGAGGTATTTCTGTAAATCACGAAGGTCGCATAAGCGGCTCGTCGCTGGCAAATATCTCGAACTTACGCTTCTCTTCGGTACATCCGACAACTTCTGCAACTCCCTCTCTATGCTGTCCGAAAGAGGATCGTCTTTGCCAACCGCTTCACTGACGACGTCGAGGAGAATGTCGCCTCTCTTCTTAGCACTCCTGCTCAGCACTTCCGCGTCGCCTGTACTCATGCTGCGCCGTCGACTAGGCCGGCCAACTCCTAGCTTACTTTGATCCCTGCCACGAGAGTAGAACTCCTCCTCAGCCTCCTCTTCCAATCGCCGAGCTTCACGTCTTTTCTCAAGGATCAATTGCTCCCTGCTCTTGATGTTGTCTTTTGGAGGAACAGGAGGAGGCAACGTGATGGACGACGACCCACTGACGGTTCGGCTCACGACACCACCCGCTTCATTCTGTTGCAGCAGCACCGAGTCCGTCGCGGCACGCTCTAGGACTCTCGGTCGAGATGAACTGGGGAAAGGCTCGTGATCATCTTGAGATTGCGTATGCGACCGCTCGAAGGAGTCGTCGTACTCATCAGTCAACATTGAGTCGTCCGGTGGTGCTCCGGCGCCGGCTACATCTTCCATTAAGCGGTCAAGGGCACTCTTCATCTCCATGTCGACATCGACGTTTCCTACCCTCACCTCGCCGCTACCACTCTCGATACTAGCAGGGGGAGTTGGCGTCGGGGCAGGAACTTCCATGGCACCTTGGGTGTGGATGCTTTCAGTGCCATCATCTATCAGTATTCCTAGCCCTCCCACTCCAAAACGGCTGCCAAAATCGACCTGGAGCCCTGAGTTAGGTGCAAGCAGGCCAAATTCTTTGTCGTCCGCTCGAGGAGGAGAGAAGGTCGCCATACCCAATACCGTCTTCTCGGCGGTTTCGACAACGGCAGTCTCAGTGCTGAAGTCCGTCTGAGTGGTCAGGACCGAACTCCTGTCTTTCTCCTTGTCAAACAGGTTGGAAGGCTGGAGATCGAGTTGTTCATCGGCCTGATCGATAGTAATAGCAGGATTAGGTCTGTCCACCAATGAGCGAAGACTGGGGCTACTTTGCGGGCAGTGGTTGTAAAGTCTTCGCTGGACTTCTTCCCGGGAGATCCTTTCACGACTGGACGTCTTGACGAGGCCTTGCTCGTGAGACCTGAGGGCAAGCAAGGGCGAACCATTATTGGAGACTGGCGACGCGGTGCGTCTCAACATCGCTGCCTGGAGCTCTGTTAGCGCGGGCGGGGAAGGTTCACAGAAGGTCTCTTTCGGAGAACCTGTTGTGGACGCGAACGCCTCAAGACTTGTCAGCATCTAGAACTGCTTAGCGTTCTCATAGCTCAATGAATCAGCATGTAACACACCTCGTTGGGTTCACATTCACCAGTTAGGTGCGAGATGCTAACTTCTGAGCTGCCTACTGAAAGGTTCGACGGATCCATGGAATCGTCCTTGGGGGATTGATTGCTTTGCCTTGACAAGTCAGAAAGAATAGATTCATCTTGTAGCCGAAGAGCGAATGGGTCAATGCTCAAATTTGCGCTGGCATTGAACTCAAGATCACGTCGACTCCCTACATGAGGGCGTTAGTGAATGCTTTAACAAGGGAGAGCAGCGAGACACCAACTAACCTGAGTTCATGAGGTCAAATTTTGGGATCAATCCTTCTTCGAGTGTCGTTGATTCTCTCGCCTTCTTCATAGGCGAGGGGCTGATTGGAAGTCGCTCAACGTCATCAATCTCTTCCTCCTCCTCCTCCTCCTCCCTTTGTTCTTCGCGAGCTTTAAGAACCCTCTCAGCATGAGTTGACCGACCTAGAGGCGGCGTGCTATGTTGCAGGCCAGGAGAGCGACGAGGTGGCGTAGCCGGAGGGCCATAAGGAGATGCGGCCGTTGGAAGATTAAAAGTATACGGATAAGACGAAGGGCTATGGTGATGGGGAGAAATGCGGTGCAGTGGCAAGCCGGTGGGTGAAAAATGGGGTGGCTTGTGAACATGAGGAGACGGGTGTTGACCATGCTGCAGAAAGCGTTCAATATGATGGCTTCTACCGAAAGGAACGCCGTCTTCCGTTTCAAGATCAGTTGGAATGTCGTGGTGTCGCGGTGGTGTACTCATTCCAGACGTCATGCTAGCATCAGCAAGGAGATTGGCGGCGTTGGTTGAGAAGAACATCTCCTCGACGATACCAGTAATGCTTGCATCTGGATCAGAAAGGAGCGAAGGGACGGAAGGGTTGACACCAGCGTCAGATAATTGTACACTGTCATAAGAGGCATCATCTTCCATAGCCTCATCTCGGTCGTTGCTGCCATGCAAGGAGTCATTGAACGGATCATCACCGTCTTCTAGCTGGTCGCGCTCATCATTATGCGAGCCGGGGTGTTCTTCTTCGTCTGCGCTTTCAAACACTTCTTCCATATCCTCATCTTCATCTCTGTCGAACTCGAGTACATCGCACCGCTCGTGGAACGTGACAGTCTTCCTCCGCTCCCGTCTTCCTCCGCCACTCAGACGTGGACCATGTAGCCGCCTTGAAACCAAAGCCGAGCGCGCCGGAGAAGGGCCCTTAGCTGTCATACTGGGAGGAGGCTGTATGTGCGAGGAAGGAGGCGGCGTTGATACAACTGGAGTCGTGTCGTGCAGAGGTGGCGCTGGAGGAATGGGGACCGGTTTTGTCTCGGACGCTAGAGCACCCTGTCGAAGTTTGAAGGGGCTTTTGGTCACTGGCTCCTTCTCAATGAGTCCTTGAAAGGTTTTGCTCTGTTTGCGATCCCTCTTCAAAGCAAAGGGTCGGTCATTCTCGGTCTCTGCTTGTTCATGCATGGATGCCGGACGAGGACGCTTTTCTCCAGAAACTCTCCTGGTCGGGAAGGTAATTGGGGCAGATCGAGAGGATGCGGTTGCGGGTGTGGGGATTTGAGACTTGAACGGAGACTTTGACACAAGGTTGTTGTTGTGTACATGGCGATAGCTTGAAGAAGTACGGCGGGCAACGACAGGGCCCTTTGGGCGGGCAGGTGAATCCCGCTTGGAAATGCGGAGCGGTGAGGTAATAGAGCCATTGCTGCCAGAGGATGAGATCGAGCCCGTGGTTGAAGAGCCCCAACCCATGCCAGACTCTCGCAAGATTGAAGACTTGATAGGATCGGGGGAATTGGACAGCAGACGGTCTCGTAAGGGAGATTTGCGGGTCGCCATTCTAGTTGAGCTGTCAAATATCTGGAGAATGGCCGATACAGCGCTAGCGCTGCACGAGTCGTAAGGGAAGAGGGGCAAACGATTGGCTGAAGGAAGAGTCGCAGTCAACAAACACCAGCCGTGGGAAAAGCCTTGAACGCGAAGAGCACGTGACGGCGTTTCCCTTGCTGCAGCCCGCGCTAAGCCAGCCCGAAGTCGGAAGGGGCCAGCCTGACTGTCACGGTCAAGACTCGGCTGCCGTGGATGTGGATGGAGGAGACAAGGATGTGCGTTGCTTCGACTAGGGAGGACAAACGAAGAGGCGTAGACTATGTAGCGCTCCAGAGCGCTCCTCCTGCCAGTGAGGCTTCTAGACTCTAGTACATACTGAGATTTGACGCAAGACGCGCCCTCAATCCTCAAGCTTCAGGTGCCCTTCGAAGCTCTTATCTCCGGTGCATGATGTCCACGCATTGCAAGAATCGCCGCATAAGGATCTCCTCGTCGCCCAGGAGGAATTCGAAAAAAAAAGCTCATCTTCACCTTCCTAGTCGACGCTCAAAATCTCTCAGAAATACTCGTGTACCAAAAACTATGCGATCTACGTAACATCGTTGATCTGTGAATGAGCCCCACTGGACTACCAAAGAAGTTCTTCACTTCGAAAGCCATCTAGGTACCTTCACCGCGTTCAACGAATTCTCCACGCACATTAGTGCGCAAGTTCTGGAAACTTAAAAAGGTGGGAGGCCTTACATAGAGTAACTACTTACACATAGCAGTGTATATACAGCTCCTAACTGCGATAATCAGGTGTATTTCCCCTACCGGCAACCTCCGGACCGGGCACTTACTAAACCCGCACCGATCAATAATGCCGCTTTCTTTCGTTCTACCCCACTCACCTCTCCAAACTCTTTACCATGTCTTTCCAAGGTCTGATCTCAGGATCCGAATGTGCGGCTCCAGCAAACCCACTCTCTCAAGTGCTCAAACACACCGAGGGCGATCGCAGTTTGCAACAAGTACGCCCAGCATCGATCTTACTCAGGTTTACTGGTGCTGACCGTCTATCCAAAGGACAGGATCTCTGGACCGTCCACTTCTCGAGTATTTATCTTTCACGGACTCTTCAAACATCAATTTGACCCATGTTGTAGCTTCACTACCTTCCAGGCAATTCTTCATCGGTGCCGGCGAATGAGCAAGATATAGCACTTGCGCGGCAGTTTTTCGAGGGAAACTCCTCCGGCCACGCAATGGCTCCTGTATTTTCGGTGCCACACCCCGCCGAACTTGCTCGAATAAACGAGATGGTTGCCCGTCCTGGGATCAGCGAGCACTGGGGACTAGAACAACAACACCAAATGCGGGGCTTGGATGATTCAACCAAGGCAGCTGCATGGACAACTGAATTCAGAAATGCACCGCAGGCAAGTGTTGCACACACTGTACAACAAAACATAGCGGGACCAGAATGTATGCATCCTCTTGTCTCCCGAGATTTTTTTCTGAAGATCTTCTCTTAGTCCAACAACAACGTTCTTATATGTCGCCCTTGTACGGAAACTCCATGCCGATGGGGGTGTATGGAATGGGGGCTACAGGCATGCAGTATGGAACGAATTCAAACTTCAGCACCGTTGTCCAGGGAAAGGGGAAGGCAAAAGAAGTGGATTTTGAGACTGCTTTTGCTCAAGTTATGGACTCGTTGGAGCCGGTCCAGTCATCCACTTCCCGTATCGAAGAAGTTGACGACGGCGTTCAGGAAATCGAGGAATCTCTTCGAGCGGCTGCCATAGACGGAGACACTGAAGGTGACTTCCAGAAGTACGTCCCTCTTTCTTCTTCTGCACACCGGTTGCATGTTGCCGACAGGGTCTGGGAGGAACTGCAAAATTCAGACCACCCACCTCCTAAAGAAGATATCGCGAAATGGGAAGCAGAATTCTCCCAACTCATGAGCGCACAACGGGATGAACTCGAAGATTATGGCAAGAACATGCAAAATGCATGGGAAGGCGGTGTTGGAAACTACGACGGAAATATCGGTGATAAGCCTATGCAGTTCGATGCCGAAGGTATTCCTGTTTTAGGAGACTACGTGTTCGGTATGTTTCTGCGGTCAAGATTAGGATTTTTTAGCATCTAACAGTCAGGCTTGATATTAGAACAAAACAACAAATTCTTGGACCCGTCTTCTTCACGCTCACTCCTGAACGAAGCGAAGGCCCTACTTGAGCAGAATGGCTCCCTGTCAGAGGCTGCTTTGATGCTGGAAGCTGCTATTCAACGCGGAGAACTTGGCGAAGGGGGTTACGAAGCATGGATTCTCCTCGGAGAAACCAGAAACATGGATGAAAGAGAGGAGGCTGGTATGCGAGCTCTTCTGCAAGGAGTGAAAAGAGCGGAGGAGAGCGGAACCCCCGGCCCTGGAATGCTTGTGAGTCGAGCTTTTGCAAAATCTCCGGCAGTAGCTGAGAATGGCTCGTGTAGTCTCTAGCGATTTCATTTACGAATGAATCGTATGACAGAGCCTCTCATTCAATGCTTCTGCGGTGGTTCAGAGCCCGTTATCCGGATGTGTCAGTGCCAGAAGAAACCGTCAGAGCTATGACCACGAATTCAGCATGGGATACACATGGCCGCATAACCGAATTGTTCCTCGACCTTGCTCGAGCCCAGCATGGGCAGAACAAAATGGATGAGGACCTGCAAATAGCATTAGGGGTCCTGTTCTACACCAATGGAGAGTACGAACGCGCACAAGACTGCTTCGCTGCAGCTTTGAATGTCCGGCCGAAGGTGGGGCAGAGTTCTGTGACAATGAAATCCTGAGCTGACTGTTTGTATCTCTAGGACTATTTACTCTGGAACAGATTGGGCTCCTCGTTGTCGAATGGAAACAAACCTGAGGAAGCTCTCGGTGCCTATCGTGAAGCCCTTCAGTTGCGCCCAACCTACACTCGCGCTATTTACAATGTCGGAGTTGCTTGTGAGCTACTGAAGAGCAGTCGTAAGACTGGAATTAACGCTGTTTGTAGGCCTCAATATTGGTGCCGACAAGGAGGCCGCGGAGCACTTCCTCAGTGCTCTCAGCCTCCAAGAGTCGACCGGAGGAGACACCAGCGACCAACTATGGTTCACTCTTCGTCGTGCCTTACTATCCATGGTTCGTCTCTCATATGATCAACCAAATCTAAAGCTGATTCTCTCATCTCCAGCAACGGTCTGACCTCGCCGATCTCGCCAAACCCGAAGCAAAGAGCAACCTCGAAATTTTCCGAAAAGAAGGTCTCGACTTCTAGTGTATCTCTATCCTACAATTCTGCAAGATGTATCCTTAGAAAGATGACAATCTATCCCCTTCTTATTGGCCAACCCCATGCGACTACACGTGGGTTAGTACGGGTTGGTTCTCGGGCCGGATGTGGTCCAATGACTTGAATCAAAGACTCGACCTTCCTCCAAGTCGCACATATATAAGGTGGGAGAAATATGACTCCTTCGCCTTCTTTCCTGCCATTTACCAAGTGAAAATACATGGCTTCTACTACTGACGTTGAAATGTAGGATAAACCGATCAGTTTTGACACTGCTGACACCTCGACTAATCCTTTGAACTTTGAAGACATTCCATCCCGAAATCGACCTCTGGCTCAGGCGTTCTCAACAAGATATCATGCCAAATAACACAGAACAAAGTGATTTCTCTCTGCGATTGGTTCTCTAAGGATTGCTAGCTTACCGCTGAGTCCTGACAGATTCGTGGAGGAGCTCAGGCGATGCGTACGACCTTTGTCTGCTTGTAGTTGTGTCACTCCTCATTCTGCCTTTCTCCCCTTAGTTTATGCTGTCGGATTGCAAGAAAATGACATGAACAAGCCTCAGGTTGAGAACAGTTCACACTCAATATAGTAGTGCCTTATGTCCCCCTGGCTCACTAGATCGGCATTTCCCCAGTTTGGTGGGAAGGTGAGTTGTTTTTCTTCTGCAACCTTTGGATACCATCCTCATGCTAGCATGCTACAACTAGGGAATCCTTGCAATTATCATCTTGTACGCATTGTGGATTCTGTCTTCTACTATCATGTCCGACCTTTTTCGGGATCCATGTGCAGCTCGACCTTGCGAGACACGTCAAGGATGGTTGCAAAGAGGAAGATCTCGTCGGACTTATATTCAACACCATTGGTGTGAGGTTGGTTCGCGTGCCCCCTTGGCTGGCGTTGTTCTCCTGACGCTGAGCTTTACCAAGCGATGCAATTACGATGGGCACCGATGGTAGGTGGAAACTCCCCAAGGAGTCTTCTCAATCCTCTGATCGTTCTCCCAAACTCTCGCAGGAATGCGTTATTCGTGAGTAGAAGCCAGTAAATTTATCAAGCGATACCGACGATCTCCGTCGTTCAGCCTTCCGAGTCGTGATATAATCGCCGATTCCATTGAGGCTGTAAGTAATTCTGCTGTTGGCCGTCACTTTATTTTTGATGAGTCGTAGGTTGTGATGGTACGAGATATACCGCGCGTATCAGCCTAAAGCTGCCATTATTACTATAGGCCCAACACTACGATGGAAACATTTCTGTCCCTGGTTGTGATAAGAATATGCCAGGCTGTCTCATGGCGGCGGTTCGTCATAACCGCCCCACTGTCATCGTGTATGGAGGTACGATTCAACCCGGAACACGGCACATCGGTAGCTAGTTTCTGTTGTTTCCTTGGTCGTTCATCACTCACTGCCAACCAGACTGTCCTTCGATGAATAAGCAGAAGGGCGGGACTGTGAATATCTCAGATGCGTTCGAATCATTTGGTGAACGCTTGAACTTTCTTAGCTGGTACTATTCGAAGTACTGACCAACGGTTAGGTGCATTTGCTGTGGGCAAGATCTCCGATGAAGAACGATTTGATGTTGTGCGACATGCGTGTCCCGGTCCCGGTGCTTGCGGTGGAATGTACACCGCCAACACCATGAGTTCCGCACTTGAAGTACAGCCTTTCATTACTTGTCAAAAGACTTCAAGAATGAAATAAAATGATACCGGCTCTAGGTTCTCGGCATGTCCTTGCCGTACTCTTCAAGTACTCCCGCCCTTTACCCTGGTAAGTCTTTTTTCCGTAGGTCCGACATCTTCCACTCAATCAGCCCACAGAAAAGATACAGGAATGCTTCAAAGCTGCCAAATACCTAAAGAATCTCCTAGCATTTGATATCAAACCTAGGTTAGCTTCATGGTAGATACCTCTTCGGCTCTAATGACATCTTGATACAGGGACATATTGACGCGAAATTCGTTCTTGAATGCAATCGCAGTTATAAACGTGATTGGTGGCTCAACAAATGCGGTGCGTCTTGATTTCTCCCCTACATGTTAATGCCAACTAATTTATACGAAGGTCCTTCATTTGTTGGCGATTGCCCGAGCAGCAAATATAGAACTGACAATCGACGATTTCCAAATGATTGCAGACAAGACACCTTTCCTCGCTGATCTAATGTGAGGCTGTCAAAAAGAATATGCCATGTCTCAGGCTTACACGATGCGCAGGCCTTCTGGACGATACTACATGGAGGATATCCACAAGATCGGCGGCATACCTGCTATTTTGAAATACCTTCTCAATCATACAGATCTTATTGATGGCTCGCAACTGACCGTCACTGGGAAGACTTTGGCTGAGAACCTCGCAGATGTGACCGAGGTCGAATTCGATCAGCAAGACGTTTTCCGCCCTCTGAGCAATCCTATCAAGCCCACGGGTCACATAACCATCCTTCGAGGAAATCTTGCTCCTGAGACTGCAGTTGCGAAGTTGACAGGAAAAGAGGGTCTTAGATTTGAGGTATGCAGCCATGCTGTCTTCTCCGTCCGACAGAGCTCCTCAACGATAGCACTACCAGGGCTCTGCCAAATGCTTCGACAGGTTGTTTTTCTTCAACTGCATTGGCATACCTGTCTTGCTAAATGACCTTTCAGTCTGGATGACTTCTACACCCTACTGGAGAAAGGCGAAATAAAGGCAGGCACGGTTCTTATTTTTAGATACCAAGGACCCAAGGGGGCACCAGGCATGCCAGAAATGCTAGGTATGGCTTTTGAATTTACTGAAGGGATACACCTTTCTGAAGGCGGACTTCGAAGGTCCTACCGCTGCTATCGCGGGTGCAGGTTTGGCAAAGTCGACGGCGCTGATAACGGATGGGCGATTTTCTGGAGCAAGTCGGGGGTTTATCATTGGCCACGTTGTCCCGGAAGCACGAGTGGGAGGACCAATTGCCTTGGTCAGAGATGGCGACAAGATCGTCATCGACGCTGCGACCAGGCAGATAGACTGGATTGTCGATCAGGACGAGCAGAGGCGAAGATACGAGGAGTGGCTCCTTTCAGACAAGGGAAATTTAAACGTGAAGCGAGGCGTGTTGTTGAGATATGCTCGCGATGTTGCGGTGAGTCTAGTTGGATGTCTGCCTCACGAATGGGTTCAGTTGATGATTGTTGAATAGCCTGCCAGCCTCGGAGCATACTGTGATTGAGATGAATATCATGAAAGGCCGACATCAGAAGCGGAGAGGTGTGATTATTGGGCCCACTTCTTTTAGATATGCAAGATCAGAAATACCAGTGTACAAATCCCTCGTGTCCTCGTGAAGTATAGGTGATAAGTTAATGTCCATAAGTCCTCCGGGCATGCTTCGTCAAACTTTTGGTGGTGCTGTCATTTCTTCCTCAACATTGTCATTCGAGTCGCTCGATAAATTGTGATTCTTTCCTCCGGATGGGGTAGGAAGATGATTAGAAGTGCCAGCTTTGCCGTTGGGAGTGTCGAGATGGGATGCCTGGTGAAACCTAGAAAGACGATGGTGACCCTCTTGCGAGTGCTCCCTTTCCGGGTACACCATTTCTCCAGGTTTCCGATGGCCTAGAAGGACCGCAGGGTCTGGGGGAATCAAGACCTTATCCTGCAGCATCTTTAAGTCCTTCTCTCGCGGGGCGGCCTTGCCTTCCGCGATTAATCGATTCCGAAGCTTTCTTCTGTAACGCTTCCTGAAATATATCGCGAAGCCAATCATCCAGGCTAAGATCATGACCCCACCGCATATGCTCCCAGCGATAATAGGCGTCAACGCCTTCTTGCTAGGGTAAGGGAGGGAGATGAGATGGTCTTGATTCAAGACAGCAGCACCCGATGAACATACCCTCCTAATGCAGCGGCCTCGGACGAACTAACAGCTCGCGCAGCGAGTGCGTAGGTTTTCTCTCTGAAAAGGAGTATGACTTCACGATCGCAAAGGGCATGTCGGTATCATGGTCCATGTTGAGGTTCAGAAAATGCACGCACCAGGACGATCGACCAGAGGCATGATATCGTAGACTATCCTGCAGGCCAAGTGGGCGAACGAGAGAGGTGTTTCATGGACGGGAGGCGAGCTCTGCAACTCTCTTGTAGGCGCAACAAGCACGATGACGGCTGCGCACCTTGGAGTGCTATGCCGCCAAATGGAACTGGCTTGTTTGGCGTTCGGCCCCTATTCCGCTTTCTGGAAAAAATCTCCTCGGGGCGTATGTATGTAATGCGATTTACATAAACGTCTCTATGCTCCGTGCTCCGTCACCCGTCTACAGAGGCTTGCAGAGCGATCTACAAGTGCCCAGCGAGAGGTGCCTCGTGGGCCGTACCTTCCACTTGAATATCGTGCACACTCCTCAACCCAACACCCCGCAGTATCTGGCTGATGCTTTCTTTTTTCACAGCCTCCAATTCCTCCTCGCTTTTGACGAGCAGCATTCCCGCAAACCCAAGCGCATTAATGCTCATCTTGTCACCCGTGTCCTGTAGGGTATGGTTCTCCTGCCGCCGGGGTATAACATGGATGTGCTCCAGTGTAATGATCACATTGTAGGAAGGACTTCCTGGTGGGTAATCTGGATCATGTCGTATAGTGGATATCGAGAGGTCAAGGAGTCGGAGGAACGCATCGGCCAGTATGTGTTCCAGTCTCTCTGGTGGATATGTATCCATACGATACGGGAATCGGTAACAGTGGTTCGCATAGGATAGCTTGTTCAAAGAAAAAGGTCTATCTGAGCAACACGTTCAGACTCGGCTTGGAAATTGGCAGAAGCGAGCTAACGAACCTGCGAACTCTAGCTGAGCGTCTCGAGCCAATTTCTCTATTGGAGGGCCACTTGCATCATCCAAAGGTAGGAATTGAATGTGCTTATGGGGTTGACTTGCGCCGCTGTTGTCTCCACCTGAATTTGCGCGGCTCAATAAGCCATTGTCGTCAACAAAACCTGCGGTTCCTCACAATTATAGAAAGCAAAGAACTTCTTCCCTAGCTTACGCGCGGCAAGTAGAAAGAGGTAGGTCTGGACGAGTTCCGAAGGCATCAACGGCGATGCCTGCGATTTGAAGTCTTCCTGGCACCTGTCAGAATTTGGACGTCGGCGTTGATTTATTGGCTCTCTGACCTTTGGTTACGAGCAAGAAGTGTTGTGGGACAATAGAGAACTTGTTCAGCTGTGGAAGGATATTATTAGAGAGGATTCTCATGCGATGACTGGCAGACTGACAAGAACAACAAAGTTCTCTTCGGTTTCCTGGTCTTTCAAGTCGGCAACATACAGGCTGGGGTTATATGGGGGCGCAAACGGGTCGAAGGCCTTCTTTCCGTTAGCTCCCTGCACGGCGATATCGGGTTCCGAAGCGCCTGCGTCGAAGTGAGGTGTCGGAAGAGCTGGTTTGTGCTGCAGCGCCGGGCACAGTCGAATCTCATACTGCCCGCATTATTTCCAGTCAATCATCATGGATGAAGATCAAGGGACTTCATACCTCGACGTCAGAATCAATGTGCTTGGCTACGGAGGAGGGAAAGAATAAGAGATCGCCGCTCCTGAGAGCACCATTGAAACGCTCAGGGATCTTGGATACAATGTCGGCATGGGACATGTTCAGAGAGCGATAAGACGGATGGAGCAAGGTCGATCGCAAGGACCTGCAGGACAATGAAGGCGGTCGGCGGAGCGAAGGCAGCAGAAAAACCAAAAGGTCTAAAGCAGAAATGCGATTGGTGGTACATGTACTAATCATCTAGTGCATAGATCAAATCGCGAAAATGTCCGGCGTTTCTGGTGACATTCAATTGTTGTGCTCTCTTCACATCGGAAAGCCGGCGTTTCCAGGCTCAGCCTAGCTCGTCGCGTATGGGGTGCTGGCAGTACACAATTCCACTACCCCGGCTAGCTTGGGAGTGAGACTCATTAGATAGCGCAACGTAGTTCAACAGCTAGTGACATCCTGTGAATTCAACACAAGCTCAGGCCTCACAGCTTCCCTAATCCTGCGCGCAACGTTATAATAAGGATTGGATCTCAGAGCTCATTCGTATATTTCAATGCCTTTCCTTTAAGGTACAGCGAACGGGTATAAGCAACAACTAAATGTACAATCGAAGAACGAAGGAGCTGAGAGCATGCTAATGATTGAGCGGAACAAATAGCAGTTGAAAACCCGTATAGCACTAGATAATGGTATATGGGCCAGCCCAATAACAGAGTCCCTTGCATCTCCCTACTACCTTTCGGAAAGTCCTTGAATCCATGAATTGAAAGAGTCCATCCTCATGTCAAGCTTGACCTGATCTTCCGCGGTTGCCTTTGGCTTCAGCCATCTCTTCTCCAAGCATTATGGCACGGATGTAACACCCAGCCGCTATAAATGACCATATGGCTGCATTGGTGCCCTATATCCCTCGTTAGCGAGCCATCGAGGACTTATCAACATGGAGCCTTACTTGGTAGAATAATATAGTCAAGAAGGTTTGGAACAAGAGGAGAATGACCCGAACGACCAGACTGCGATGGAGAGACAGGCCTTTGATAGCAGGCAGTGGCATCTCTATGCAGAGGATGACCATGCCCAGGATCATGGCCATAATGGGGATGACGGGGGCCTTGATGATGAGAGAGACGAAGATTGCGGCGCCGGGAGGGGCTCTACACAAATGATTCAGAACATGTACATTGAAGAGTGCACAACAAAACGCACTGAAGGCCTCCAGGATCCCGCAAAGTACCGCCCACAAAGTCCCAGAAGAATTTGCGGTAGAAGAGGCCGAAGAATCCAGCCCAGATAGCATCTGGTGGCACGCAGTCAGGAGGCACTGGGGAGCTTCAAGCGGGGACTGACTCACAAACAGTTGCAGTAATCGAGACGAACCGGGAATACTCGTGCCAAATGAGGTTGCCCATAGCTGACTAGGAAAGTGGAGCGATGCTCTGGTGTGCTTGAATGATAACGAGGGGAAGCTGCTCCGGAGCAGAATTCAAGAAACGAGGATTTCGAGAAGATAGTGAATTAACGAGAGAAATGAAAGAGGGGACGAGCACAGCTCGTTGGAAGAAAAGACAGAGAAAGAAAGAGACGAGGAAAGAGCTCAAGAGAACGAACGAGAACAAGACGTTCTGGGAAACAACTTCCTCCCTCAGGCGGAGTTTAAATCTGGGCCAACCTGGACCTGATTCCGTTCCCAGCGCAACCACAGCCTCACTGGGACCTGTCAATTCCTAACCTGGTTTCATCATGAAGTTTGGACAGAAAAGCTGTCATTATCCCCTGCTTACTACAAAAAGTCTGCAAGTAATACGTAGTATCTGAGCGATGCGATCACAGATGGCGCCCAATGAATGCAGAATGCTCCGGTTTCATCATGATGTTCGTAAGGATTTGTCCGTGGGCGGTCTTGCCGCAGGCTAAACTACATTCCTGAAGTCCATGGTCGGTGGTCGGATCGCCGGTCTCGCCGGGCGACTGTTGGTATCCTGAAGGCAGGTTAGGTACATACGCCTTGCTAGATGGGCAACGTTTACTCACAAGTTCCGAGGTTCTGGGAGGTCTTCTTGGGAACCTTGCTTTTGGGACGGTCCGTGGTTGTGGCACCTCTAGCCTAGGAACTGTTACCAGAGGTGCCGTTGATTCTCCTGACATCGTGCTGCCCTCTCTTGAGTGACCAGGAGTGCCATATTCGCTGCCATAATAGCTGGGAGCGATTGATAAACGAGTAATCTGAGGCTTCCGGATTGGAGGGGGAAACAGGAATACTTGATTGCGGGGGGTGGCAAGGCCCGCCTCCAAGACCTTCGGCTCTTCAGCCTGCATAGGCAGAATGGGCGACACTGCACTCATCGACTTTTCAACTGTGGTCGACTGTCTTCCCAACCTCCGCCTTCGCCGGATGAACAAGAAACCAACGACCGCCAGAACGAGGACGAAGGCGGTGACTCCCAAAACAGCGCCCACCACCAAGCTTGTCGATGATCGCCCGTCTGATACAGGGGGCGCGCTTGACCTTGGAAGGGCATCAGATGGGGACGAAGCACTGCTTAGACCATCCACATACGAAGGAGCCGTGTTGGAGTCAGCAGCAGAACCACTTGGATTTCGACTACCAGGTGCCGGAGTGGATGTGGGAGTTGGTGACTCGGCGGTGGCAAAGACAGAGATGAAATCTAGATCAATAAAAGGGCCAGTAGTCGTCTGGGATTCACCCGACATAGTCAATGTGTGTTGACCAGGACCTAGGTCAGCGCGATAATACTGCATTTCTATCAGATAGAATGCCACCTATCAAACCAAGGTTGCCTTACCAGAAGAATCTATGCATGCAAGATTAACTGAGCGGAAGCGAATCGAGTAAAGTACTGCATACCTGAGGTCGAACGGCAGAGATCACACCTCTTGATCCCCCAACCACAGTTTGGACATCACCATTCAAGGCCATCCTGATGTTTGCATGATCGGGAGACATCGTACCGTACACAGCAATGGCATCTCCGGAGAAGTTCATGCTGACCGAGGCATTGGGATCCTTCGAAAAGCTGTAAAACATAAAAAAAGGTTCTCGCCAACTTTCCCGACGTAAAGGGCAGCCTAACGTACTGAAGAGTATTATTCGCGAATTCCGAGCCTGAATTTAATACCCAAGAAGATGAGGGCGAATAAACCAACGAAGGATCAGTATCATCCAAAGATTCTCGAACAGTGTCATCCCTACCAAACGTCAGATAGATGCAATCCGAACATGTAGAATCCACACACCCTGATCGTCCAGCTTGGGTCTCAAAGTCAACCCAGTCGATATCAATCGGTGCTCCATTGGAATTGGTGATGACTGCGGTATGAGTTCCATATGGTAACCCTGACGCTGCACCGAGTATTTGACGAAAGGACGCTTCGTTGCTTCGTGCAGAGCCGCTCGAAACCGTCCGCCCGTCCACGCTGATACTGTAGGTTCCATAGTTCGGCCTAAGCCCACCAAAAATCGACAAACCGGTGCCTGCGTCGCGGTTCTTTCGTTAACATCAGAAGAACTCGCCGAACCAAGGGCAGCACCTGTGAAGATTATCGTAGCTGTCGCCCCTTCCGTAGAAGTGGTGTGATACGAGCCGGCAGAATATGACTAAGAAGGGGCGGTGAGATGGTGAAAATTACGTATGGAGATTGCTCACTGAGGCCAGGGCATCGTCAAAAGGGGTGTCAGTCCAGGATCCCGCTGGAGAATACGTGAACAGTGGAGAGCTATCCTCAACTACGACATTTTCGAGTGCGCTTGAAATTGGTTCTTTGAATATAACGAACCTGTAATATTGAAGGAAGCCATGGACCCCAGGTCCTAGAAAGAGCAAAGAAAAAAGCAACGAACGAAAAAAGGCAGGGGGAAGAACGAAGAGGACCACCAACTCCGGGTGCTGTCCAGCTTCACTAATGACTGTCCCAGGAAGGTGTCATCGAACCAGACACATTCATCGCCTCGATGCCATGTTATCTGCCGCTGTCAGTTGAAGGTCCAGTTCTCGACAGATCCCTGATGCTGGCCTATGTCATATCAGAGGAAGTAGAGTAGAGTAGTTACAGTCTCCAGCGTAAAGCGTCCATACATCAAGTAGTGTGACGCTATGATGTCCAATGTCTATAGAAATAGACGGAGTTGATAGCAGGTCAGGATGTGCATTTCGCCAGTGATGACAAGGCGTAGTTGGACTATGAGAAGCATGAAACCCCATTGGCGCGAAGGTTTCTGGTGAGCTTCGGCAGAGGGTCGCGGCGGTCCGTTCGGTTGATTATCCTTAATCAGGAGTCTCATCCAACCAAAACACGAAGATCTTTTCTTTATCGCGGATTGAAGGGGGCATTGTTTTCTCACTCGTCCTACTTTCTTAATAATGCCTCCAAAGCCCAAACCCAAAGTGTCTACTTCCAAAGACCTGGTGGTCACCGGGCCCAAAGAGGTCTTCTCCAACGCTGCAACGAAGCCAGGAAAACGAGCCCCACAAGAAAAGGCCACAACAACACGCGCACTTGTTCTCAGGAATGGAAAGCATGGAGCAAGAGGAACTGGGGAGGTTATGCTTATGAGCAGGATGAGTGGTCGTGAAAAAATGGATCTTCTTGCAGGTGAGTGGTAATATACGCGTAGTTATATTCTGTTCCGCTAATTAGCCTGACCCTTAGAGGATCTTATCGAGAGGTCGAAGAAAGCCCTGATGACCCCTTTGAATCTCGAGAGGTCCATGAAACTAGCTGAATCTCAATGCGATGGTGGGTGAGATGGTCGTGCGTGCCATTGTCTTGAAGTCTCACATCAACTATTCTGCAGCATACGTTGATGATATTGCTGACATGCGCGACCCAGAGCTTTTCCGTAACATCGTTGAAACTGAGATTAGTGCTAGGAATGACCCCTCAAGAAAGGAACCACGCAAAAATCCCACTCATGTTGCGAAATTAGTGGCTACTAGGTGCGCTTTTCCTACGCTGGGCTGCACGCAGAGCCAATATCGGTTTCTGTGTATATATAGAGTCCACAATTCCTTCATGCTTGCATCGGCCTGGAAAATCGTTTCAGAGACTCTTAATAACCTTGCTGTTGACGGCCTGTCAGACAAAAACGTCAAGTTGAAGCTCAAGAATGATGTCGATATGAGGGATCGTTATCTCGTTTTATATGACATGGTTAACACCTTGGTCAACATTAGTCAAGACAGGTTCTCTGTTCTTGCTACCACAACGCGTAGGTTCCCTCTTCTCCATGAATAACATATTCAAACAGGGGTTCTAGCTCGCTACTCTCGGTACTTTAGGCTCAAACCCAACGAGAGTTCCGATCCAGGTGACGCGGAATACGTTTTCGATTTCGCCGATTTAAGGGTGGCTACGGACTCCTACATCGATTCGATTATCATTGAGTTATGTTTCCCCAACGGCTCGTATCCGAAGGCCATCCTCTACCAACTCCTACGCGAAGCTACTGAGGAAACCCCACGAGAGGCAAAACATTTCCCACAAACTCTTTGGGACGCCGTTGGGGATCTTTCGGTATGTCGCCATTCTAATAAAGGTAACGTGTGGAATACCAATTTCTGTTCAGGCTTGTGTCGATTTGCAGACAATGCTTGAAACGCCACTGTTCGGACCCGATGGAGATGCATGGAAGAAGCAGCCGCGCAATATGCCCGAGGAGTACGAAAATTGGATTGATGCACAAATTTATTCTCAAAGGGCATCCGACATGGTCGCCAATTTCAAGGATCTAATGTACCCTCTTGAGAAGACCAGGAAGAAATCTGTTCTTGATGACATTTGGAAGGCCATACAGCAGGTTCGTCTTATTCACCCAGTTCAACGTTCAACTCAAGTCTCATCGCTATCTAGAACTACATCTCTGTGTCTGGACAAGACGCCGATTCCCTTTGGGGTTTATCAGATGCTTTCAATTATGCACCACAGTGGAGCTCTTATTTTTTTCCTGGACTCGCTGAAGAATCTGACAACGAAGGCATGCCACGGTTGTCGTCCAATAATAAGAATAAAAAGAAGAAACCGCTTGCTATCACTGATGGTAACGAGAGCCATAACTCCATGCCAGGCTTGCAGTCGGTTTCGAATACGTCTGAAAGCGACGACTTCGACGAATATACGGACGAAGACGACTCAGATGAAGAGGAAGAGGAATCAGGCAGCGAGGGTTACGACACAGAGCAAGAAGATGAAATCCGCGATCTTCTCCGGGAGGCGATGGATGCTGCCCATGAAGCAGACTGGCTTGATACATCTAATAACCCACCTCGAGAATTGGATCCCTTCCAACAGGAGGACCGCAAGGGAAATCCATTTTTGAAGCTCTTGGGCTCGTTGAGAGGTCACTTTAATGCATTTCAATCATTCTGGTTGTTGACCACGGTTCACCATAGGACGAATGTTTTCTTCCAATGCGAAGCTGAAAACCCCGTCGACCAGGACTGAGCCGAGATCCCCACCAGTTCGAGGAGCCTTCCGAGCTACTCCAAGCGGCGTGCCGAAGAACATTCCCCCATCAATCCCTCCCAAGCCTGCTCCGGCACCTCCGAAGCCCGCACAAACCCCAGCCCAACGTGAGTATCCATTCTGAGGCTCTTTTCATTTTTAACAGAGAAGATAGCGGCTCCTTCGAAGAGCCAGAAAGCTACAGTGGAAGATGTGAATGACGATGACGACGTCGCGTCTGTCGCCTCGAAGAAGAAGAAAAAGAAGAAATCCAAGAAAAAAAAATCCACGACTGGGGAAGGCATTCCATCGTCGCCCACTCCGTCCGTATTGTCTTTCACCTCGGTGTCGACAACAGCTCCAGCAACCCCTGCAAAGAACGCAGCCACACCTGTATCGTCCCCGAAGAAAGGCGCACCTGTTGTCTCTGCTCCGTCCTACGCATCTTCCACGACTTCATTGCCCCTTGGACAGACGACCGCCCAGTCAGCTCGTTCTTATCTCCAGCAGCTGAACATCAAATCAGAGAAGAAAGTTAAGTCGCGCCCAGACCACTCTTCCCTGTTTTCCAACCCGGAGGAAGAGAAAAAGGGGTTCTTTTCCAAGTTTTCCTCGCAGAAGAAAGACAAGGGAGATGACGATAAAGCCGCGAAGCAAAGCTGGTTCTCAAAACTCGGCAAGAAAACGACAGGTTTAATGCACCAGCTTCTCCAGACGAGCGAGGATCAAACGGACGGACGGGCTCCTATGAAGTGGGAGCAATTCTTAAAGGTGCGACTTTGGACAACTTGCTATTACCTGGAATTAACGCTTTTTCAGCTGATGCGTGAGATGGGTTTCACGTATGATCCAAGCACGGCTGGATCTAGTGTTCGCTTTGATCCACCAAACAAGAATGATCGGGTACGTCCTCAAGCTCTCAGCTTTCCGATACTAGGTTGAACAAGAATGACACAATTGCTAGCCGATCACATTCCACAAGCGTGAGTAGGTGCTGCAGCATAAAATCTCGGATGGACTGATACCTGCCTTCCTGATACAGCACACCCTGATCCAACAATCCAACCGGTCATGTTGAAGAAGTTCGCTAAACGTCTCAAGAGATACTACGGCTGGAATGAAGAAGACTTGCTGAGAGTCTAACTGATTCCCCTGCTTCTTGGATGTTTCTCATACTTCTTTCGATTGTCATATACATGTCTTCCTGACTTTAATCTATAAGTAAGCCTTTTATTAGTCATACCGAGCTTTGTGCGCTACAATTTATTGACAAGTTTGAATAGTTTTATTTGATACCTCAGAGTGCAGTAAGAATTTTCGAACTATACATCGGCGACTCTTCGAATAGTCATCATTTCTGAGATTTTTTCCACCTGGAACAAAAATGAGTGGTTTGCACCCGATATTTTCCCGGAATAAGTAAAGGATTACATACCAGTTCAACAAATCCGTCTTCTCGAATAACCTCTGCCACCACTTGCTCCAACGTGGAAGAGGGGATATTATATATGGAGGTACTTTCTAGGAGCGTCGCCAAGACAAGAGGCGGCGGGCCCTTCTGAAGAATGGCACCATCTTGCTCACTGGTAGTTACCCCGGATCCGACTGGCGTTTGAGATGAATAATTCGAGCTCCTTGGCAGAGATGATGGCGGGAGAGTTGAATTATTAGAGATATTGTGGACCACACTCGGGCCTGTTGCACTGCTTGAAATTGGAAGATGATTTATTGAACTGGTGAAATCGTAAGCATGAAGAGATTTGTTGGTCACGAGCGGCACAGAAGAGCTGGTTTGAGCCATTTGACCAGCCATTCTCAGAGGAGAGCTACTAGTATCCAGTGGAATAATCGACGACAGATCAGAGGTTGGCTGATGTCGGAGTGGTGAGGAAGATGGAGGATGCAGCTGGGATTGCATCGTAGTAGGTATCTGCGTGCTTTGCTTGTTCAGCTGGGCAGGAACATTCGTTCGAGAACCGGGAGGAAGAGGTGAATGTGTAGAACTTCGATCGAAATGGAAAGGCTTTGGGCCAGAAACGTCCCAAGTCTTGTTCTGGACACTGGGCTTGTTGAGTAGCGGGACAGAAACCACCTGCGTGTTCACGACAGGTCCGCCTGACGGATTGAGCTTGCAAGGGCAGACAGGCTTGATGTATTCGATGAATTCTGACGCTTCCGTTGTGCACTGAAAGGCTATCTGAAAGCGGCGGTAGGTCTAGTAGATGATCAAAAGGATATGTTAGATGCACACCAGATGCAGGATGATAACCTTGGGCATACAGGTGCGAGTCCATCCTCAAAAGCATGAAGATATCGAATGCCGACGGTCGTGTCACGATAGACTGATTTCAATGGCAAGCCTTCCATATGCTGATTGCGCATAGGGTTAGACATCATCGCGGAGAAAGACAAAAGCTCAAGGTCCTCCTGGTTATCAAGTCGAATGAGCAAAACAGGACGGCTAACGTCAGGGGCAAACTTGCAAAGGTGACATCCGCCTGAGCACTAGGTCCATCCATTCCTGAGTTAAGTTGCCAGATGATACGCAGGCGGACAGATTCAATTTCAGCATTGCTGGTCTTTTTCACGTCGAGGACGAGTTGAATAAGCGGGTTAGTGAAGTGCTGCCAGTCAGACATCGTGTCGGGTCCATTCTTTGGGCCATTCTGCGTCTTCTGAAGAGTCCTTTTGACAGGATACGACCGTGAATACTTGGCTAGGATGTACGTGGCGGTATTTGTCGTGGAGCGGCTCATTTCAAAAAGTGCTGGCTTGGCAAGAATGCCAGATCGAGAAGACCCTGAATGCTGTGTTGCTATTTGTCAGTCGCAAATAGTCCCGGCATCCCATTGACCAATCTTGACCAATGCCATCGTCGTCACCGCCGGCTGCGATTACAACACGCACCTTCTTCCGCTCCTGCTAGCTGCGTCAACCTACCAATGGCCTCGTCTGGCTTCAAGATGCGAAAACTCTCCGCCAAGGTAGCAAAGTCTGTGATGAAGTCGCACAGGTTGCGAATACCGAAATACGAAATGCCCATACGCCTTCGACCAGTGAGTACACTCCAACTCGCCGACCGTGGCTCGCTCACATGGACTGTGCTCAAACAGTGGTTCCTTGCATTCACATGCATAATCATGATCATACTAGCGTTTCTTGGATTCACCAACTTTTCAAGAGCGCTACCACTAAATGATAAATTGCTGCATTTCATATGTTTCTGCATCGCCACTGCCGTTTTCTACTTCATCATCGATGTAGAAGAGTGAGTCGAAAGATCTTCGTCATTCGTATAATCTCCTCCTCATCGACATTATTTTATAAAGGAGCGCACGGCGTGTGTGGTTTTGGCGACATTCAGGCATAATTTTTACAGCGTTTGCCTGCGTCTTCTGTGGCGGCGTACTGAGCGAATTCGTTCAAGCTGCTCTTCCAGTTGAGTAGATGCCGCAACGTAGCCAGGTTGTGACACCCTGACGCTCTTTCCATTCAGTACAAAGAGTTCCAGTTCGGTGATATAGTCGTGAGTTTCTTTGATATTAGTATCTCTTTTCCGTCAGCTCAAAGTTATGTCAGGCGAACATCCTGGGTTCAATTGTGGGGCTCTGTGTTGCTTTTTACCTTGAGCGTTACTATCGCCACAGACGAGAGGTGTGTCGCTTCGCCTGGACGGGGATGGTGCTCACTATAGTTATCTAGATCGCTCGATTGTATCGTCCTCTCTCGGCAACGGCTTCCGAATTCTCAGAAGACGAAGACGAAGAAAGTGGGACACAGTTGCTGCCCAGGCATTCGAACAATTTGAGCGTACCCAAGGGATCAGTCAAGAAGCCGCGACTGGCAGACGTATGGGATGATCGCGAAGAGTTGTTTGGTGTTGGAGAAGACAGCGATGATGAAGGCGGACCAGAAGTTGGTGCAAGTCGACCTGTTCCACAAGTTCAACCTCCACGTATTGTCATTTCTCATTCCTAATTGCGAGGAGGGATTGGAGCCTTGCTCTTTAGCTCTTTATGACTTGATTCCAACCTTGGCTATAACACCATCCAATCCGACTTGCACCTCCTCCAACTCCTTCCCAATCACAGCAAGCTCTTCTTCACGGCCTCGGATTGACTTCTCTATTCCGTTACACGCAGCATCCGCAACGACTGCGACTTGCTGCTGCATGGTTCGATGGAGAGTTGCCTACGGACCCATCAGTCAGCAAACCATAACGATGCGCCAATGAAGCATAAGCAAACCTTAAGGTCTCGGTCGAGGCCTTTTCCAACTCTCTCCCAATCTTGCCACCACCGCTTCTTCGCCTTTTCCCATTTCCCAACACCCCAGCGTATGCCTGCGACGGCGCTGAGCATGCCAACGCCAACCGCGGTTCCAGCGTCCATCCCCATGAATCCGAGTAAACCTTCTCCACTCCCAAGGAGCCAGCCCAGCCATCCAGCCCAGCTAATCCCTACACCGGTTACAACGCCGCCTGCCATGCCCACCACGGCGCGTTGGCCTGCAACATGCAGCCGTGTTGTGGGATATTCAATGATCTGATCGCGACGTGAATGTATTGGCCCGGTTAGACTTCCAGAAGTTAGGGCGTAGTGCGGAGAGGATTGTAGTTGAAGGAGGGAGTTGCGGAGAACTGCGGACGATATCGGAGGATGCTTCGAGAGAAGGGTAAATGCAGACTTGGACAAGTCCCGTTGGGCAGTTGCTAGTTGGCCTGTATGTAATATCAACTTCATCGTAGTTTAGTATTTAAATTCGACAATGAGGGTTGCCGGGTAGCCGAACACACCTTTTTCTCGAGATCGTGGCACCACGCTGTTGTAACAGCAGCGGCCACGATGCTGCTAATCTCATCTACTCGCGGAACCATTCTCCACCAGGTTAGCTGGCCCATGACTTGCGACATCTCTTTTTGCGCGTGTTGGACAGCCTCGCCAACTTCGTCCCCGTGTTCCTTCGTGTTGGCACCTGTTCCTTCCCCCTGTTGCCCAAAAACATCACCTTCGATCCTTGCGCTAAGCTCCTCTATTCGTTCACGGAGAGTGCTAGAGTCGATGAACGCTTGGTCGACTTCCCTTCGACGCTGCTGTATTGACGTGAAGGACATCGATAGTGCGTCGTGGATTCGAGCTAGTGCTAACTTCGCCCGGACAATATTCAATGGAGCTTTTGGGTTGTCGAGTTTCTCTTTCAGCGTCTCGGTGACGGCAGACAGACGAGAACCGACGTAGTCGTATTGGAAGTTCTCAATGACCGAGAGGGTGTAAGGGTCTTCCTGGAGCGTGCAGATGGCTTTCGCGGCGCGTTTTGGGTCGGCAGCGTTAAATTGGGGTTGCTGGCTGGTGCGCTTGTCTGGCTTCTGACGCGATGGCGAGGCAGTCGCTTGTTCACGTCGTATGATTTGATCCACGTCTTCCTGCGAGGTGCTGGAAGACAATACGACAATCGCATTGGAAGGCAGTTGCGCACTGAGGATTGCGGACAGCGGTGTGACAAGGGGATTGGAAACCAGAATGGGGATGTCAGCTTCATAGAATTCGGGTCTTGCGAGAATGTCAGAGAGTACAGGTGCTGATTCATGGGATTGCAAGTGGGGAGCGCGATGTTCTATAATTTCTATAGGTGCTGTAAACCGTGATAAATAGGGCGAGGGAAATTGGAGTGAAGATTGGCCAATATTCACGTCAGTTCCGTGTCTTTCCAAAAAAAAAAAAGTTAGGCTAAGCGCGACAAGAAGAGATGAGTAGACGCACGAAATATCCAACTTCGATTGCGACGTGTCCTTCCATCTGCTGAGGAGGGTTTCGCTTTGCATCTTGTCTGATGATAGTGGATCCGCAAGGAGAGCGGTAACGAGTTCTTGTGAGCCCGACCACTCGTCGAGGCCATACACTATAGAGTACTAGTCAATAGAAATAGAAGATACACGCACTGTCGCACTAACCAGAAATTTTTATTGGTCGTTCCGCCGCTGCAGAAAGATCCTCGCGCGCGTCAGACAAGACCCGCTCCCAGGTTTCATTAGTTTCCTTCGGCCGTGCGGAACCGGAAGGGGTTCTCAAATCAAGGACCCTCGGCACAATGTTGGAAGCTTTGTGTAGGAGTGTGAGGGCTTCATGCTTTGGCGTTGGGAATTGCGGAGGGGTCTCGACGGACCCACCGCAAGAGACAGAAGAAATGGTAAATTTCCGTCGACAGTGTAGTAATAGGCATGAAGGTGACCGGCCTTTCTTAGTGACTTTTCGAGATACAGTCTTGAAGCAGGAGTTCCCCGCAGTACACGGCTTCATGTCTGTAGGAAACCTCGAATGTAGGACGGAGAGCTCATTCAACGTTCGTCGTGAATCCTATTCTGGCTTGAAAGCCACGCTAGACTCCGGTTTTGGAAAGTCTTGGCAAGCAGATGTCGGAATCAGGCACTGGCCTGCATTGGCGCAACAGATTCTTATTTGTCTGCTTCCGAGCTACTTTCCCTGTCACCCGTCATCGAGACTTGGGGCATTTCCCCAGGCAAGGGTTTAATGTCTCGAAACTGATGCAATTTTCCCCAGTTTATCACCATTGTCCACGAACTGAGCACAGCTATTAGCTCCAGATAGTTAGTTTCAATCCAACTGCGTGAAGCCTGCCTATGTTTCGGTTGTCTTTGCCGTTCTGCAGTCGCGGCAGTGTAACAAAGATCAGCCTCGTAAATCATAGCCCTATCTAGAGTAATATTGGTGCCTCACTTTCAGCTTAGTACTTACTGCTGACGAGGATCCCCCTGTCAATCAGCCAGGAGATGAACCGGGGTGCGATGTTCATTTTGATGGTCCCGAGTGTGGTCGTAGCATTCCTATTTGTGGTCAGCGGTGCTACGAGTTGAGCGGGAAGAGGACTAAAAGGCGTCAGAGCAGAAAAGGCAAATCACGCTCCCACGCAATTTCCATCAACACGCAGCAAACCAAGGAGTTACTCCCACCCATTGGAGTCACTGCCGGTTTGGTCTGTACCATGTCCTCGTCGTCCACGACTGCACACGGTTCACGCTCACCATCCCCGTTGACACCTGAACCCTCCGAGTCGCCAAAGTCAGTCGTTATCCAGAGCGACCTTGACCTCACCTCGTGGTACCTTTCAATGCATCCAACTAAATCCGTCGTACCCCAATGGTCCTCGAATCCTGCTGTATATATGACCCCCCACAAATCTGAGGAGGAGCAGATGTTGCGTCTAGACGAGCTGATTGAGCAGCATGCGTACGATGAGTGCGCTTACCACTGGGCTCCCTAACTCCGACGGTTTCCTGACATTTTCTCTAGCTCACCATCTTCAGGATTCAATTCCACTGCCAATCATTCCTCGCCTCCATCTTACTCGACAAATGCAAGCTCTCCTTTCTCACAGTCGGAATCAACCATATCAGAGTTTCGCTCCAGCGAACTTGTAGTATCAACTAGCCAGGGGCCACTATCTTTGACCAAGCCGATACCCCCTCCGGCCGCGCTTCCTCGCAAACAAGACCCTTCTGCTGCCAACCAAAGGGTGACACATCCTCCAAAGGAGTCGTGCTTCAAGTAATGTCATCATTCCTGCCTCGATAAGTCTGTCACTAATGCTTGATTAGCCTCCCCATCATGTTTCCGAGCATTCCAGAAGGCGGAACCAAGTCCCGAGTAGAGACTCAAGTTCGAGTGACAGTCGATTTGGCAGACTCGAGTTCGTCCTCAGATCCTTATAAATACGACCGCGTGGGCTCCTGGAAATGGTTGAAACTGCCCCCTGGGACCGCCACCAAGAAGAGGACCCGAAAGCAGGGTAAAATCGGTACGCTCTATTTCAATACTAACAGCTTGTCGTCACCTCACCTTTTCGAAGATCCTGATACGCAAGACATCCTCCATCTTGCAGCGACTGTAACGTGCGCATCTCCTCCTCACAATCGGGTCCTGAGTTGTTCGAGCTGCCAAACGCGAGAGGTCAGCTTAATTTCCTTTCCCTCCTGATATACTCTCATTGTGTTCAGGCAAAGCGTGTTGCAAAGAAATTGGCAGCTCGAGTACGACCTGCTCGTTCTGATACGGAATCGGATGGGGAGGGCAAGCCTTCGAAGCACAAGCAACATGAGGATACCACCAGTATAATCCAATTCAACTGTGCAGAAATCCTCGACTTCTCTACGGGCTCAGTGGTTCTACCTCTCCGAATAACTTGCTACTGCCGACATCATAGGGAAAAGGTTGGCTTCAATGTCCACTTTTCGATGATGGACCATAACGGACGTGTTGTTGGTTCGGGAATGTCGCGGCCCATCATGATAACGGACGACCACAAGACATCCAATGCCAACAAAGCACCGGAATTGATTGGTAGTTTTACTCCCATGGAACACCGCAACTGGCCTGCGGTGGGGGGTATGTTGGGCGAGCTCACATCCAGTGTGGACGTTGGTGCGCCTTCACGGCGAAAGAGGGAGCTTGCAAATGACAACAGCGTCAAGAAGCGTCCAAAGCCTTACGACGCATCTGCAAAACCGAATCGTATTTCTCGGGAAGGGAGTGTTTCGAGCATACCTTCTCCTTCAACGTCGTACTCGCCTCTACCCACAACTCGCGCGTCTACGCCGTCCTCTTCTCTGCAAAACGTCGTGACTACAGACTCGTCAGGCTTGCCTCCTCCCCTGCAATGGGGCGTGCCAGGGTCGGAGACTTCGTCCCCTGATTCTCTCGCCACGCCACTGGATAACAATTCCGATGTTCCAATGCAAGGAGCCAACTTCATTGCATCGATTGTTCCTCAAGAACTACCACTACCACCCTCCATTATGACACAGCGTGCGCCAACCTCGATCGTCGAACCTTACACAGCGCCACACCCGATGCCAGTCATGTTCTTCGACCCTCATCAGGTTGCACAACCAATGCAGGTGCAACTGCCTACAATTCATCGACTTATTCCCAACACTGGTCCTACACATGGTGGGATCGAAGTCACCGTTCTCGGTGCCAACTTCCACCCAACTGTGCAGCTGAATTGCGTGTTTGGTGGCGTTACGGCGAGCTCGACTCAGCGCTGGAGTGAGAACACTCTTGTTTGCATTCTGCCTCCGCGTGCCACATCCGGGGTCGTTGCAGTTTGGTTTGAAGGCTTCCCTAAATCTGAAGATCAACTGAATGCGCTCTCATTGTTTACATATTCCGATGAGTCCGACAGAGCTTTGTAAGTCCGATGATCCCCAATGTTTTCGATGATCCCTAACGGTCCTCTCTTTCCAGGATGGAACTCGCTCTACAGGTCGTGGGTCTGAAGATGACTGGCAAGATTGAGGACGCGAAGAACGTCGCCATGAGGATTGTAGGCAATGCCGGAAGCGATGGTTCTGACCCCAGTAACTCCAACACAAACGGGATGATGCAGATGGCGTCCTCTCCGTCGGCGCGCGACCTCCGGCCGCCACTATTTTTGCGTCCAGGAGATAACTTCGAGACCCAAATTGTGAACCTCCTGTCGATTATTGATACCCCAATGGGCAGCTCCGCCCCTGACGCAACCACCACTGTTGATGCCATTTCTTGCCCTTCGCCTGGTGGACAAACCCTCCTCCATCTTGCCGCATTCCTTGGATTCGCATCTCTGACGCGCTTCCTTGTCAAACACGACGCGGATCTCGACGCTCGTGATCGTAATGGTTTCACGCCTCTGCATCTCGCAGCTCTATCCCAATCGAGTACATGCGCTGCCATCCTTGTCGAGGCCGGCGCGGACCTCGAAATTGTTAATGCTCTGGGGAAGACACCAGCAGAAATCGGCGTCTCTGGATTCTTCGACAATATCTCGCCGCGCCAGGTGGAATTTGATAGTGACGACGATCGGTCAGACGATGAGGACGCCGACTTTGGTGACGGTGAAGAAGATGATGACGAATTTCGTCAAATCATCAGTCGACGACGTTCACGAAGGTCCTTAGGGACGAATTCCCATGCTAAAAATGCCCCACAACGATCTGCGAATGTATCACGAGCGACAACTCCACCGCCACCTCTCGAAGCAGATGACAATGCAGACAAGAAGGTCGCAAACAAGGATGAATCCAACGCGACCGACGCAAAGCAGGCGGCTTCATTCATGGAGAAAATGTTCCAGCGCACTTTGGCCCAGCTTACAACCTCCCCAGGAATAATTCCTAATATTTCTCAGCTACCCTTACCCCATCTTCCCAAGGTTGCCGACCTCCCTGCGTGGAATGCTCTTCCTCAGATCCCCATGGTCTTCCCGATATTCGTACCGATGATGCCCAACTGGCCTTCTTTCCTTGCCAGGGATAATGCGGCTGTTTCCGCGGATGGTAAAACCGAAGGCGACGAGGAGACCAGGAACATGGGAGCCGTAGCTCTGCGAGCTGCAGCAGAATGGCGCTCTACATGGGAGAAATGGGTCGCATTGGCGGTTGCGACCACTGCGGGACAGCAAATAGAGGAAATGCCTCCTCCTGTCTATACTCCTCGTGCAGGAGAAGAGGAAGGCTCTACGGGGGCTGCTGCTCCTGAGAAAGGGCTTCAGGAGCAGCAGGAACTCGCGGCTTCAACATCGACATCCTCTCGTGGACATGCGTCCGATATTCGTCCTGTGGGATACGATGACACACCAATTCCTGACCAAGTCGTTGAATCGTTTGGATACCAACCTGCGGCTAAACGCGCTCAGAAATTACAGAAGAAACGTATGCTTCTCTTGTCTTTCCTGTTGACGCTTTGTTGATATCTTTCCTTAGATGACCGCATGCTCCTATTATTCTGGCTACCTATCCTTTTTCGTAAGTTGAATCCTCTTCAATTCCTTGGTAATTTTGTTGACGTTAGTGCCTAGTATCTATGCTATGGGCCTTCCACAGCGGCGTTCACTTCGCTTTCCAAGCTCTCAAGGCAGCACTTCCGGTTAAGACAGTTCTCCGAACGTAGGCCCTCTTTAGATTTTATTGCACGAACTCTTGGTTTTCGCACTTTCATTTTTTTCCTTCCCTAACTCGTGGATTTTCCCGCTTTCCAAAAGACTGCAATCTTTACTACCTCCTGCTAATCAGATATGTATCGTAGTTCACAATGTATTCCTACAACGCTTTGACTACAGCATCTTAAACTTGTTTGTCTCTGTTGTGGGGAGAAAGTTGAACAACGCGCTCATAGTGCTAACCTCGACCTGCACACACCACAGCACGTTTCCGCCGTCTGCAACCTCCCACACCAGCAGCTCCCTGCCGGCGTAATCAAACTGTTATGAAACGTGGCGCCGAAAAACAACTCATAAAGGGCGACGAAGAGGAGGCAGAAGAGGAGGCGCGTCCTCGACCGCGTTTCTCGATCGTGAATCATGCTAACTTTCTGCTTCCGCAGGAGAACCCAGGGACTGGCATAAAATATGCTTCCAAGGAAGTTCTATCGTCTAGGCCGTGAGCCCTGTCCGGTTGGTATTCTTCGCATCAATCTAATGCCTTTGAGTAGGATGAAAGGATTGCCCAATCGTAGTAGAATTGGCGCGTTAGCGCCTGTTCCCCAGCCTGCCACAACACCTTCTATTGCAGCTTCCGTATGTTCAGTCTCATTTGTTTACCTCCCTGTATCGACTTCCTCTTAGCAGACCCCCTTCAATATTTTCTCTAATCCCACATCCACCCAGTCCTCGAATCCTGATCCTTTCGAGAACTCAACTATCACACCTGGTCCATCGTTTCCAGTGCGTTCACACAGCTGTATATGATTCTATCTACTCAGCTCGTGATGTTATCTAGCCTACAAACTCGCCGTTCTCCGTCAAACCGGCTCGACCGACGGAAGCGAAGCCTGATGCCGCGCCGCCTTCCGTGAGTGTGCACGCCTTTTCAGGGCATATTCAAGTCCCAACTCTTGTCCATTTAGTTGTCCTCTTCGAATGCCTTTACACCGGCGAACGTTTCTTCAGCACCCTCAACTTTTATCTCTTCCTCACCATCACCATTTCCGATTCCTTCGACCGCCTTCACTCCCACGAACACATCGAAAGCATTCGCATCTTTGCTTAGTACCTCTTCGTCACCCACTTCTACTTCTTCCTCCAATGGTTCTTCAGACGATTCTGCTCTCCTCAAGCTTTACATGAATCTGCGTGGTTTGAACGCGTCTCTATTATCTGCAGTGTCAAAAGCCGTTGACGACGACGCATTGTGGATCTCTCCTCCGCTAGAGAAGTACAAAGAGGTGCGGTCGACGATACAGAAGGGTCAGTACCAATTCCTCCACGACAAGTGGCTTCAACCATGCTGGTCTTCTGAAGACAAGCCCGCAATGCTGCACCCCCCATCTTCGCTTTACTGGCTTCGGTGGAATTCAACTTAGCCACCTCAACTTCCTCTTCGACCTCTGACTGCACCACCCACTTTTGCCTTGGTTCACGTCAACACCGCTTTTGTTCGTCGTCAAACACCGCTTTGGTTCTGTCCAACCGGCTTGGTTCTCCACTCTGTCCAGCCCCTTCGTGCCACGTCAGCGTTCAACCCCTCCACACTGCAACAGTGCCTAAAGCAATACTTTTGGCACAGCATCTGTTCCGTCCCTCCTTCAAGCTTCGCTTCAACAGTCGAGCTACGACGTCTCCCCTTTTGAAGCTCGACCCAACTTCTCCGTCGACGACGACTCCACCTGTTGGTCGCTTTCTGCTCTAGCAGTGCCGAGAAGCCCAAGGAGGATCCTAAAGCAAATATGTCCAGCACGGAAAAAAAGACTCTTCCATTCAGTTTTGGGACATCTCCGACACCTACCTCCTCGGCCGGCACCTCCTTGTTTGGTACACCGCCGCCCGTCGCAAGCCCTTCCTCAACCCCCAAAGCTTCTACACCGGCAGTGGAGGACGGAAATGCGAGAGAGGGCGATGAAGCAGGCACGGAAGGAGGCGAGTCAAAGGGGTCCACTCCAGGTTTGCTAGCACCCAACCCCCACGATGAGGAGGGTGAAGGAGAGGAAAATGAAGAAACTATTCATGCAGTCAAGTCGAAGGCGTACCGGCTGAAAAAGGATGATCAGACGGGTGCCTCGTCCTGGGCGGAACTCGGAGTTGGTTAGTCATATTTCACTGCACCCGTCTATTGTCGTTGAATATGCTGTCGTGCGTAGGTATCCTTCGAGTAAAGAAAGACAAAACCACAGCGTCACGTAGGATGCTCCTACGGAATAGTACCAATGGAAAGATTCACATCGTGCGTCCCTAAGCTTCGACCACGTCCATTGATCCTCACCGGCACCCCTCTATAGAACTTCAAGATCTACGTTGGTATGAACCCTTCAGTAAACAAGAAGGCTGTATCGTTTGTCGGGCATGACAACGGAGTGGTGCAGTCTTACACTCTTCGTGTCGCAACCGAGGCTCAGGCGAAGGAGCTGAAAGAAGCGGTTGAAAAAGAAATCGAAGCTATAAAGGCTCAATAATCGGCCGTATTGTCTGAAGTGCATGTATCTCGATCTAAATTGAACGCCGCCTTGAATAGCAGCAATTCGGATGCTTTTGCTGACCCTTTGATCGTTATTCAGTGATCAGAGTCTCAACAAAGAGTACATGGATGTTGCGGTTCCGTTTTACAGTAGATAATACCCGAAAAAGTACACGTCTGAGGGCATCACTTGGCGTTGAAATGGCTTTGGGCGTTGTGCCATACTTGGTTGAGCACGAATGCTTCGCTGAGGAGCATTTCAATTTCGTGGTCGCCCCAGTCCTGTGTTGGTAGAGATTGTAGGAACATGATGATGCCCTGAAGCAAATCATCAGCTTCGCCATGTAGAGAGTGCAGAGGGGGGTTAAACCTGAAAGTCCATTTTTCGAAGCTTGTCGCTCCAGCGTACGAGGAATGCCGAGCAAACATACAGATGGAACTGTGAAAACGCGTCTGGACCCTCGGCCTGTGAGAAACCAACCAACCAACCAAAAGTCGATTAGTCCCATGACATAGGGAAACAAGGTGCAACAAAGCTACGCACAAGATACGTATCCCACATCCGGATGGTGTTCTGCACACTTATTTCCCGCATAAGCAAACAGTTCATCCATCGGAATGCGAACTGCATAAATTCAACATTTTGCGACTCTAGGTGGGCTGAAAGTGGGGCTGAAGGACAAATGTGCAATGAATGACGAACGAAAGTAGCAGGAAGGAAATGTATACCATCTATACGTGCAACAAGCTCGGCCATCCTCCGAACACTCCGCTGGATACCAGGTTGGGCGAAAATATAGTTGTCCTGTATACCGTCCAGTAGCCGGGATAGACACCAAAAGGAGTCGGCTTCGACAGCAGCGAGGATATTGGGAAGAAGTAGGGAGGGATCGAAGTCTTCAGGATCGGAATCTACAACTCATGCTCGACGAAATGCATATGAGGGATTTATTTTTCTTGTGCTTACCGATATAGGCTGACAGGAAAACTTGAAAGAAAGGCGTCACAAGATCATTGATGCCCTGGACGTAACCACTGGCAGGGTGTCTTATTGCCCAAACGTATAGTATCCGCTCCAGACTCTTACCCACCAAGGCGGGTCAGCACAGACCAAGGATGAACATACACAGTGGCGATCTCACCCTCTGTGTCGCAGCATGCATCCATAGTTCCACTCCAGGACGCGTTCTGGGGACGTCAATCTCTATTTGATGCCATATTTGCTGGTCGAGTCCTTCCTTTCCTCGTGCAAAAGCGAGGTCGACCATGTTTTGATATTCGCCGCGTTTTCGAGTAAGTGTGGATGAGCGGAGGGGGGTTGGTAGTGGGAGGTACCCCTGACTCAAATTGTTATTGAAATGAGAATGGAAGAGATGGAGGCAAGGACATACGAGAAGGAGTTGCCAGGCCATTGGACGAAGGTCTGAAGGAATGCCAGCCCAGCCGAGTTTCCTTAACTCTCCTACGCAGAAACGATGTGTCGCAAGATCGGAGGGGTATGAGGGCGATACATACCAATGTTGACATCTTGCGCGGATAGACATTCGATAAATTTATGCTTGCGATTCGTCTTTATCGACCTTTCCCGCATGAGTTTCTCAGCTTTATCAGGTCGCGACTTCGTGTCCTTCACATTTTCAGAAGGGACCGGGGAAGGCCCTCTTTGCCGACTGCGATTCAGGATGCCATTGAGTGGATCTATTTGACGAAACTGAAATATGAGAGATCGCAGAGAGGCCAGAGTGGTAATAAAGACACTTACCGGTAACAATAGCCTCGACATCCGGACGAATAGAGCTGGAGGTCGATAACGTAGATCTTGTATGAGAATACGAGGCGACAGACGCAGTTGATGCTTTTGCGTCAGACGTGGTTTCCGGCTCGAGATCGCCCAAGATCATATCACCCTCAACATCTACATCTCCAGCACCAGCATCTTGATTAAACTCGGCATCATGTTTTGCAGGTTGCTTGTCGAGCTTTACTTCACTGTTTTTCCGACTGTGAGTTGTTCGAACTATTGTCCAACCGGCACCATTTTTGGGCGCTGCCTCTGCCGGAAGCACTTCTGGTTTAGGTGGATACGAGCTTGCATTAGGCGCAGATATATGAGTGTAGGAGAAAGCAAGCGAAGATGAGTTGGAGGAAGCCCTGGTATTCTTCTTCGGCGCCGCTATTGCTTGAGAAGTGGTTGACCGACCCCAGGTGCTGGTTATAGTCGATTGACGGGGAGACTCTGAGTCTGATGCACTGTCCCAAGCATCGTCTTCACCCCAATCACCCGCTGTTGGAAAATAAGACGAGTGTATGCCAATGTGAGGGCGGGCTGGAGGAGAGCGGGGGTTCATGGCAAGCTACTCAGTGATCATTGTACGGAAGGAATGCTGCTAATTATCACAGCTCACGTGTGCGTAGCCTCATCTTATCTTATCTTATGCAATATCGGAGCAAGACGCGACTTGCCCTCTTCCTTCATGAATCGCTCCATTGCTAGGCTACGGCCAATAGTGAACGCTATGTCGAAGGCACCGTCCCCTTCGTCTCTTCTCGCTCAGTTCTCTACTTGCGAAATCTCGGACGCCCTTATCAAGCTCTCGGTCCCCCATGGCGGCCTTATCCCAGACATTCATATGATATCACCCACAACCTCCAACTCGGACGTCAGGCTCTGCAGTCCAGCATACACTGTGCAAATGGTCCTTGCATCGAACAAGGAAGCACCCACACTCTCTGAGCATTTCGTCGACACTGCTGTCGCGGGTTCAGTCGTGGTCATCGACGCGCCTCCCGGTTTGTCTGGCCTGTGTCTCCCGATCAATATCCGCTAATGAGAGATCGGTCTCAGAGGCAAAAAGTGCAGTGTGGGGAGGACTCATGACTGCTGGCGCCCATGCGCGAGGGGCCACTGGTGTTATAATTTCCGGTCGCTGCAGGGACGTCGGAGAGCACCGAACTCTCGGCTTTCCCGTTTTCTCGCGGGGGCACTCCACTCTTGGACAGTCCCCTTTCACGCGTCCTTCAGCGATCAATGTGCCTTTGACAATCCGGCCACAAGGTCCTGAGGCGGATGCCTTTCCTCCCGTCACTATCCAGTCAGGCGACTGGATGGTAGCAGATGAAGACGGCGTCGTTTGCGTGCCCCGCGAACTGGAGTCCAAGGTCATCGACCTTGCCACGAAAGGCAGAGAAATAGACGCCCGCTGCATGGAAGATATTAAGGCAGGGAAAGGTGTAAAGAATTCCTTCAAGCTGCATAGAGGAAAGTAGATAAAGACAGACCATCCAATAAATCCAAAGAAAGATCACGGCAACTAGAAATACAAAATCCTCCATGCTATCGTCCACGTTTCGAAGGTTGTCGGCCTCGAGAGGACGGGGGTTTCGTGTCCACCTTCCTGCTGAATTCTTGCCTTGGCCATCCAACATATGGCTTCTTGACCAGTTTGTTCGTCTCAACCTGGGCTTCCATGATGGCACTTCGACTGAGGCAGAAGTCGATATGTGCATTCAGACTATCGTTGTCTATCTCCAAGACTTTACTACAGATCGGGCACTCTTGTGTCGACGCCTTGATTGAAGTTAAGATTGATTTGCCTTTGTCCCCTCTTAGGCGAGGGGCAGCACTAGTGCTGCGAGCGCGTGCAGGTACAGATTCGAGCTTGCTTGATGACGCCTGTGCATTGCTTGTCGAGTGTGGAGGGCGACTGCGGGTGACATCCTTGTCCATGTTGGTGATTTCGACGATGTCGTCTCCGTCGTTATCGTCCACTTGGTAATCAGTTTCGTCATGTTCATGGAAGCCAGGCATCGCATCCTCCATAACATCATGCAGATCAGCATCGTCTTCTAGCTTGGCCTTCTTTCGTGGTTCGTTCTCCTTCGAGGATTGGAAAAACTGCATTGAGACATTGTTGGCAACGACGCTATAGCTCAACGATGATAAACAATCACCCTCTTTATTCCATTCGTTGGATCATCTTTTGCTCTGAGATCTTTCAATTTAGTTACCCTCAGACCGATCAATCTGATTTTAAGAGGAAATTCAGGAAGGAGCAACTCCTTTCCAATCTACAGAAACGTTTAGTAAACGACTCCAACCAATGGAAAAAGGGAACGCACGGCGAACAGTTCTTCCTTCTTCGAGACCCAGTGATCGATGGATTTGGCACGCGTGAAGACTAATCGCACGTTCACAAGAAGCCCAGTTTTAGATAAGGAGAGGCTCCTACCTTGGTACGTGTCCAGCTTGAACTTTAATGTAACAGTGCGGCCAACCCACCCCGTCTCTTCCATGTCTTTCTCCAGCTCAACTGAAACCTCCGTTAGCTTCTCGAATATCTTCTCCTTGCTGTCCAACGTTGAAAACGTCCTAAATAAAGACCTCAGCGCAGTGTCCAGATACAAGGCGAAACGACAACCTTTCTGCCCCAATGCTCTTCCGCTCCTCGCGTTCATGGGGCTGCACAACGTTGGAAGCGATCCCGAGATAAGTCCGGCAAAGGAACACCAGGCCAAAGCGCTTGTCCATTAATGAAACGACTGCTCGCTGCTGGTAAATGTCACCACACGTCTACAACGATGCGTTCAGTCAGCGAAACAGGCTTTTAATCGCCAACGGGATGGAAATCGCCTCACTCACCTTGATACCAATGGCGTCTAACATCCTTTCATTTACCCGGCCGATGCCTGGGACCTTGCGAATGGAGAGGTCATGCATGAAAGCTTTGATGGCTTCAGGTTTGAATTCAAGCTGGAACTGGCCATTGGGCTTGTTCTGCACGACAGACGTTTCGATGTTTCAATATGACGGAAGATGAAAAAAAATGAAGGCCAACCTTATCAGAGCATATCTAGAAGAGTTAGTTGGCTTTACTCTTGTACTTGCAAATCCCATAGAGGGAGAAGTCTTACCTTTGCGAGCATCTGATCGAGGAAATCACATCAGACACACACCTACCGAAAGCCGAGGCATGAGGGACGTCCCTACCTTGTTCGGTGCTATACCCGCACTGACAGTCAACTGAGTCTCACGAAACACCGTTTCCCGCATCTCTCTCACGCAATCTTCGGCGGCCATAGAGTGCTCTTCACAGTAAGGCGTAATGCTACTCAGGGGTTTCAGCAAGCAAACCCACACCCGTCTGGAGGCCACACATACTTGAGATACCCTTCATCACATCCCGCAGGGCACATATCCGGATCGTATCGGTGGAAGATGTCCATAATCTTCTTTGACATCTCCAAGTAGCGCGAAAAGCGATTCGGGAGGAATATGAGGTCCGGGCAGAGCTTCTTCGCGATGAAACCTGGTGGGTAGTCGTGAGGCGTTTTCATTATTGCTCCGCAAAAGGTGAGCATACCTGCCATCCCCGACCGCACACCGTACTTACGGGCTTCATACGAAGCAGTACTCAGCACGCCTTTCCCGACCTGCAAGAAGTTAATGGGGCTTCAACGGAGGATAAAATCAACGCACAGCGAACGGTTTTCCATGTAGCTTTGGGTTGTCCAGGAGCTCTACATTCTGCGCCAATGTTATGAAGGCGTTTCTAGGGCTCGGAAAGACATGAACATACAGCGTAGAAGGCGTCCATGTCGACGTGAACTATAATTTGCGTCAGATCCCGTTGTACTTCGAGTTCAGCTATCTAGTTCCGGCACATCATGAACAATGTCGATAAGCATTCAGCCGATGTCTTGCCCACCAATTGGTCAACGCTGGACTCGATCTTTCCTGTTGGACGTTTTGCGTTTCGCAAGTCATTAAGGCATATGTTCAAGTAAAAGCGTACGGATATCCGCAGTCTTGAGTGATTCATCCCGCTCCTTCAGTATCTTCTCTATCCTCACAGTTACCTCCTTGTCCTTCTTCTTTTCGTTCTGTCGTAATTTCTGAATCAGAAAGTGCGATGTGGCCGAGCAAGGTCAAAGCCAACCCACATCGTAAAACTTGGACCCTTTAGAGGCTTCGGTGATAATACGATTGATTTCCGACTGGTCTTTGGCAAGACTAAATTAAAGGGACATTAGTAGAAATTAGGATATGTAAAGAGGAACGCAATTTACCCTGCTTTCCCAGAGGATGGACCCGCAAGGCGTTTCACCAAACTCTCCGTCTCTTGTGAGCGTTTCAGACCATCTTCTGCAGGCATGTCCGCTTCTAAAATTCTTTAGATATCTGTCTTGCTTGCTGGGAAATTCGATTGTAGACGATTTCGACCAAGTCGATCAACGTCTTCGAGTGGTTTCAGGTATGAAGCCGCAGTACGTTGAGACTAATATCAGTTCATCAGAATCGCATAAGTGTTGGTAAGTCGCAGCTTTTCTTCCGTTAGCAGGCGGCAGAATATTGAAGCAAGTGGAACGTCATGTCACATTCAACTGAGTAGACGCGTGACATCACCCCACGTGTTCAAAGTGGGGTTCTCGCGACGCGACAACTTCAAGATGAGAACCCAACACTGAGTAATCCTCATTTCTTGCACGTTTCAGCCCATTTCATTTATCTACTCACAAAAATAACATCATAGAATACATAGCTACATTAGATCCATAGATCCACTACTCGTAACTAGATAGGTTAGTATGAATATGGTCGTCAATTGGTCGGATGAGCTCGTAGTCCGCATGTCCAGAGTCGGCAGCCAGTATCATTAGGAATCCCCGTCGGGATGATTAATAAGCTCGATAGATGCCAATTCCGTGTCCCATATAGGTATCATTGAGAAAGAAGACGTAATGCCGTCGGAATCGAGCTCAGTGGACCAACGAGGCAAAGGATCGTGTTCAAGCGTGTTCATGTTGGTGGGGGTAGACGAAAGGAACAGCTTCAAGTAGCCCACCTGAATGTGCTTATGCTCGCTAATAGTGAATGACAAAGCCTCGGATCCTTGTTTGCCGGCACCGATTTCCAGAAATCCTTGACTTGGAAGAGGAGGTATTTGATCACTCGAATCAGGGCAATAGAGCATGGTAATACTGTACTTCGTCGGATCCATGTAGGCGAGATATGCCCAAAGATCAACCTTGGACCTGTTTCTGAGTAGGACTTGGTAGATAGCTCCGGCCTCGTATGGGATCGTTGCGATGCCGCCACGTAGGTAGTTCACTCCGGACTTCGACCAAGAAAGAGGGTCGAGGCGGTACAGTTCCATTTGAACGAGGTTACGAAGGGGGCTCTTGAGATTCTTGCGAACAAGGTGCATGTTGAAGCGGGCGGCATCATCGATCACTTCAGGCCCAGTCTTCCCTTCGATCTTCACAGTCCACTTCTCGTCATCTGAAAGGACAGGCTTGTGCTGTACGACCGTCACGTATTGCCGACCAATGTTTAGAGAGATATCCGCGAGATCAGGCTGCTTGACTTTCAAAATATTGAGGCCGTTGAGCGACGACTGAGAATGGCCGGCCTTTGCGGGGAGGGTATGCCCTAACTTCCACATCCGAAGGAAGGAAGACAAAGTTGCCTTCAGGTGAACGCGGAAAGGCCGACAATTGTTCCACCGTCGGACCTTGGCCCAGCACGTCTCGGGTACTCGAGCCTCTTGTGGTTTGACACGAGCAAAACACCAAGTGGCATGCACCTCCGAGACGACGGCAAATGCGATAGAAGAATTATGAGAGTTGCGGCGGTTGTGGAAATGGAGAGAGAATTCGGTGCCCTCCACTATTCCATGAATGTCACCTACATCGATTTTCAGGAGTCGCGTAGCAGTACTCAAAGTAGCAGAAGAAAGACGTCTGTCGATATCGAAGGGAACGCCGTTAAAGAGATTACGATGTTTGTATTTTCCATTGCACACAGCTTGCTGATGGCCTGCTAGAGTTTCGCGAAGGCACTCCATGAGTTGAGGGTACGGTGTGTTGTGCAGCGGCAATTGTGACACGATGTGGAGGAAACTGTTCGTAAATTTGCCGCCTTCCTTTCCTTCGATGGCCTTGCCATCTGCGGGGCAGGCTGCAAGAAGTACATGGGATGTTAAATCCTCAGTAAAAAACCCAGATCTTGGCGAATGCTTGCCACGGGCCCCGCTCCACAAATCGCGATAGAGATCGTCTGGAGTAGCCTTCCCTGTAGAAGTCCAGCGAGTAACCCGGCGGTTAAGACCGTCAGACTTCATCCGGGATGGGGTGAAGCAGCAGTCGAGGAAAACAGTGATGTTATTTCCTTTGGAAGAGGCGAGGTCGTCTAAGAGGGCATGGAAGGAACGATCGGAGATCCCTGAAACTCTGCCTTGGGCAGATTTGGTGTCGTGATCGTAGGTGCATAGAACTTGAACATTTGCGTTATGAGTTGCGTTACTTTGGAACCAATCGGGAGGAGCTGGCAAGGAGCTGCCGTGGCCGGCGAAATAGATGAGGATTCCGTCACCTTCCTCGATGGCGGGATTGTTTACAAGATGTTCCATGAATGCGTCTTCAATCTTTTCCTTTGTGGCATGACTGTCGAGGAGAACGCGTATTTGATCCTTGGGAACGCTCAGAGCGTCGACCAGCCAACGTTTCATTCTCTTCGCATCATCGACGCAGGAGTGGAGGTTCCATATCTCCCCCGATCTGTAGTTATCGATGCCAATAATGAGAGAAAAGACACGTGTAGACATCTAGTGACATGGGCTGAATTGAAGTCGAAGATGCATATGGAAGAGATACTCACGCGGGTGGACTGTAGATATTATCTCGTTGTCAGAAATTGCTGCCAAGAGCAAGGGGTGTTCTGGGTGAGCATCGGATGAAAGGTTGAATATAAATATTCCTCGTAGTGTCCGCTATCCATGCATGCAGGAAGCACCTCACCTCACCGCGCCGGCTGGCAGGCGGCAGGATCCCCACTGGATGAAAGGCAACAACTTTGCACGTTCTACGAGTTGCGGATAGGGCGATCGCTGTGGGGCCGAAGCCTCAATACCCATCGTCTGAATTGCGATGCATTGATCGTCACTGAGGCGCGTCGTCAGACGTCCAACTCGCTGCTAACCTCCAACTGGCCTGTCGCGATTGTGCCGCACAGATTTGTTGCGCGCAACTTCTAAAATGTGAACGCAGGAAAACGGAGACAGCTTGACGCGACAGTGAAATGGCCCTTATGCCAACAAGACAAAGAAGCGGCGAGAATTCCGCCCATTCTTCATATCACATTCCCTGAGGGGTTTCCGAAACGAGGAATCAGGAATTGTAGCAGGTCTGAACCTTTGAGGTTAGTCATAAGTAGTCAGAGTCTAAAATGGCACGGTCCTCAGCACCGGTAACCCCTGCGGTCCGGAATTAAAACACCTGTAAACAACCTTCTCCACTAACCACCAAGGAGACTCCGCAATGAGTTTTGGGCCCATCTGCCAGCAATGTAAGGAGCCCCTTCAGGTATATTGTTGCAATCAATGTTTATTTCATGTCTTGACCAGTTTCGGTCAGATAGATGCATCCCTCGTCGATTTGGCCCCGTCTGCCTATGATATGATTGTGGCGACCCTGCCCTCTTCTCCTTCCGCTTCTGCACAAACATATACCGAAAGGGTTTCGCCTGAGGTCTCTTCAACCTCAAAGGCTGCGTGGCAGCGTGCAAAGCTAGCCAGTCTATCGAGCAATCCAGGATCTTCCCTGTCTTCCCGGGCTCAAGGCAAGCAAGTACAGCGTGCCCCGCCACTCCCGAATGAATCCTTCGTGCTTTTGCAAGACAGCGTAATTAGAAGCATTCCTTCTACGACGGCCCAATCAACTCGCGTCAAAAAGGGTGCCTCCAAGTCTCAGAGCAATCCACCAAAGGATGACTCGGTTGAACGATCCCAGTCTCATAATCCGGAGCAGGATCACGTCAACCCCTCGCCACTGTCCCATCACTTGCGTTCGACAGCTCGACTGTTCAATCTCCTTTCTACACGGACCGATATCGATCATCCTTTGTGTGCAGAGTGTGCTCAGACGCTCTTAATCAGCCTACAAAGGCAGCTCGATGAAACAAAGAAAGAACGCGACGGCTATATCGCGTTTGAAAAGGAAATTAGAAAGGAGAGAGACCGAGAGTCTCAAGGGCCATCGAAAGAAGAGGCAGAGAAGAAGATCGAGAAGCTGAAACAAGAGGAGGAGCATGCAATTAAACAACTTAAACTCGCCGAACGGGAAAGAGAACAGCTTGACGGAGAGCTCAGACAACTCGAGGCGGATGAGAAGGCCCTGGAACTTGAAGAAACCGAGTATGTTGCCTTTCTCCCTGCCGTAGCAAACTGTTTACTTGAGGATAGATTTTGGCGGGCATACAATGTCCATGTCCTAGCGGCAGAGCAACAAAGTTCACAGCTAGCTACATTGAGAACGGCATATACAGCCGGACTCGCCACCCTTGAGAAACTTGAGAGGACTAATGTCTACAACGACGCGTTTTGTATCGGCCACGATGGCGTTTTTGGCACCATCAATGGACTTCGATTGGGCCGTGTTCCTGGTGTTCCTGTACGTATCTGTTCGCCTAGGTGGCAACTGGTCCTCATGCACAATCTCAGGTCGAGTGGGCGGAAATTAACGCCGCTTGGGGCCAAACATTGCTCCTTCTGTATACAATAGCGCGAAAACTTGACTATACATTCGAGAAGTACGTTGTCCCTTGCCAATGGTAACGAAAGCTTACACGATGTCACAGCTATCGTTTGGTGCCAATGGGCTCTTTTTCAAGGATTGAAAAGACCACTGGAGATAAGGCCAACTACGAGCTGTATGGATCCGGTGACCTACATTTTGGACGTTTGTTACACAATCGCCGCTTCGATATTGCGATGGTCGCGTTCCTCGACTGCTTGAAGCACCTAATGGACAACATTAAACTACAAGACGCCACCGTGGATTTTCCACATCAGTACGTGTTGATCATTGGCGTTGAACAGTATTGTGGCTGACCTTCCTCAGAATCTCAAAGGACAGGATTGGGGATGTTTCTATCAAGTTGCAATTCAACCAGGAAGAGGCGTGGACACGGTCGTTGCGGCATGTGCTCTTGGCCCTTAAGATCTGCCTCAAGTGGGCAACTAATGGTGCGAATGGTTGAAACCCATGACTGATGTAGGGTGTGGTTGTGGATAGTAATCTCTACTCTAGAATCGTAGATAAGATAAAGATACACCTCTTTAAGTAATTTCATCGATGACGTGATTTCATAGCTGGATGACACGAGAGCTCTTCCCATTTACTTCACTAGGTTCACGTCCTCTGCTTTTCGGTCGAAGAGACAGTCGTGCTCCGGCGGAATCGAGGAACGCGGCTGTCCTAGAGGATCAGTCGGGCCGAATTAATTTTCCACATGGGCGGCAGCTCGGTCTACAATTGCGAATCTGTATTAGCAATGCTCTTACAAAGACTGCCTTTTAGCCAGTCAACCACTCTTCATCTACGAATTTGACGATCCCGGAAAACTTACTCCACCGCCGATCTTTCTTCATTGCATTTGCCCCTTCGCCGACTTTTGTATGGGTCTCTTATACCTCGGGACTCCCCTCGTCTGGGATGAAGCCAAGGCGTACGCCGACCATGTCAGAGATCACGGAATCACACAGTTCCTCCACATATGGGATCGTTTGAAGGATAGGCATGGTGATGAATTGCTGTGGGGAGATGAAGTGCGTCAAGGAATTCCTCTGTCATGGATAATTTCTCATCCTATTGTCTCCCAGGTCGAGTACATGGTCGTCTCATTTGACGATAAGGAAAAGAACGCGAAACTATCTCTGCGGCAGACAGAGATTCTGGCAAAGCTAAATGCTATTGTCGGCGATATCTGTGCCGATTGTCCCAAAGAGTATGCTGCCATTCATTTCCTCTTAACGGGTTAATCATCATAGGACAGCATCGCAGTGCCAACTTTCCATCCAGAATATGGGCGGTATATGCTGGAAGCGACTCCGGGCGCACCCTACACTGGTTCAATACACGACCTGTTGTCAGTTGAAGCTAACATGCGGTACAGGTATGCTCCGTTGCACAGTACACGATCCGAAGTTCACAACAGTATAGGCGAACCCTTGCTCGCCAACACCTCAGGCCAAACGAAATCCCTCTCACTTTCACCTCATTTCCACGATTGGGTGTCCCAGGCCAGTTTACGGAGCCATACTTTGATCCTAAGGATGCTATATCAAGCCATAGTCTATTCTTGCCTGAAGAGATCACAAATCCTCATGCACGCTTTCCGTGAGCCAAACGCCGCCCTCACCATTCATTCTATCTGCTGACCAAATCTCATAGCACATTGACCGCTAACATCAGGCGAAGAAGGGGATCTAAAGTCGCCATAAACCTCCCCGTCTTCTTTGATGAAAAGACGCCTCGTCCCTTTATTGACCCCACCATACCATGGGATCGCGCTGTATACCCGGAGGATTCAGGTTTGACACCGAACATTGTGGCTTCTACATGCCTTCTGATCAAAATTTAGAGGCAAGACTCGGTGCAGCATTACCGGATCACATCTACCTGGACGCAATGGGCTTCGGCATGGGCTGCTGCTGCCTACAGTTGACGTTCCAGTCCTGCAATGTATCCGACGCAAGGAGGATGTACGATGGATTAATCCCTATTGGACCCATCCTGGTACAGTTACACAGTTTTATTCTATTACTGAGTTACCTACATGGAAACTAGTTGGCATTGACTGCAGCAAGTCCCGTTTGGCGTGGATACCTGGCGGATGTCGACTGTCGGTGGAACGTAATCGCAGGAAGCGTAGACGACCGCACAGAAGAAGAACGCGGCCATAAGGTGTGTCCTGTTCTGCAGTGCTCGATTTTCTGAGTCTCAGATCCACGCATTGCATTAGCCGCTGAAGACCAATAAGCACCGCATCCCAAAGTCTCGTTACGACAGCGTCGATCTTTACATATCAAATGATTGGATTAATCGGCCTGAATACAACGATACCTATCTTCCAATTGACGAGAAGATATACGAACGTCTACGCAGTCATGGTTGATATTTTGTCGCTATTCTTAATATCGGGGCTCAATCTTTGTTCTAGGGCTTGACGACCTATTGGCCAAGCATATCTCTCACCTTTTCATTCGAGATCCTTTAGTCGTCTTCTCTGAGACGGTCGACCAAGACGATACCTCAAGTAGCGATCACTTCGAAGTATGTCTCTCGCGATTCCGCTGCTTCAATAAATCTCAAATAGGCTTAGAATATCCAATCGACAAACTGGCAGACCCTGCGGTTCAAACCCCCGCCACCAAACTCACCCATCGGCTGGAGAGTGGAGTTCCGCAGCATGGAAGTCCAAATGACCGACTTCGAGAACGCCGCTTACGCCGTGTTTGTCGTACTCTTATCTCGAGCGATCATGGCCTTCAATCTTAATTTTTATATACCAATCTCGAAGGTGAGTTCATGAATAAGTGTGTTTGGTTGTCATGACCCGAACCCCCACAGGTAGATGAGAACATGCAGCGAGCTCAACAGAGGGATGCCTCGGCTTCTAAGACGTTCTATTTCAGAAAGGATGTGTACTCAACAAATAGGAGCGCAGCTTCCAGTGTTTGGTCTTCGTCAGGCAGCAGTTCGCCTACAACAGATGGTGCACCCAGGAAAAAGACCAGGAAGATGGAGAACTGTTTCACTCCACCACCCCACCCGGAAAACGGTTTCGTTCATCGTACGCCGGTGGAGGCAGAGTACGAAGAGATGACGATGAAGGAGATCATGAACGGAAAGGTAGTTGCTGCTGAATATGGCTGGTTGCTCGACGCTCATCACACCTTTAATCAAGGACGAGAATTTCCCTGGTCTGCTACCACTCGTTGATGCTTATCTCGAGACGTTGGAAGTTGAGAGCCAGGACATGGTCAGAATACGACGGTACTTGGACCTTGTTCGACGACGTTCCGACGGTATGTGACTTTCTCTGCCATCATTGCCCCGAGTTAATGTTAATTTCCCTCTTCCAGGGCGACTCTTGACCCCAGCGACATGGATTCGTAACTTCGTCAGGTCACATCCCGACTACAGGCAGGATTCGGTCGTTTCCCAGACAATTAATTACGATTTACTCCAAGCTGTCGATGAAATGTGAGTTTTGAAACCGGTTGCATGCCCCAAATTGTCTGATGATATAAATGCAGTGAACGTGGTGTACGAAAAGCGCCTGACCTGCTCCCGGCGGACTACACTGGAGGGGACGCTGACCAGGGCTCCATAGGACTGTAGTAGATTTATCGCACTATTTATTCATTGCAAACACTCATAGAACACGTAAATCTGCTACATACATATGTTATGCTACGTATTTGACGGAATTTGACGATTGAAGCTGGAGGCGCATTACAATCGCCCATCGCTGTCGCCTCATCGCTCCCCCTCAACAAGGGCATGGGTGTAGCCTTCCCCCCTTCGTCCCCACACCCGCCTGCCGACGCTCGCCGCCTCCCTCTCAACTTACATCCCTCCTCGGAGCCACGGCATCTAATGTGGGAACGAATCCGGATGTTGCCGGACAGTGTATGTCCGTAAACACACGGAGAGCGTTGCTCACACAAAATCATGTCCTCCCTCCGGCTCCTCTCCTCTGCAGCGCGACGGGCAACCTCACTCTCGCTCGCACGTCGTGGATATGCTGATGTCAGTGACAAGCTGACCCTTTCTTTGGTTCTTCCCCATAAGGTCTGAAGAATCTGTCGCGGCACACGAAATACCCATCTCATTCGAATTATAGAGCATCTTCAGCTCGCAGGAGGTTGTGCAGGTCAACATTCCCGCCGAGTCAGGAGACATGGGCATTTTGTCAAACCATGTCCCCTCTATTGAGCCCATACGTCCTGGCCTTGTTGAGGTCATCGAGGCCAGCGCCACACACAAATTTTTTGGTATGTCGTTCTTTCCGAACCTCTGCCGTTTTTACTCAAGCCTGGCCACAGTTTCCAGCGGTTTTGCAACTGTTCACCCTAACAACAAGCTCACCATCAACGTCGTAGAGGGTGCTTCGTTGGAGAGTTTCTCCCCTGAGGTGTGCACGCTTTACCTGTGCCCCATGTGCAATTCTTAACCTCATTCGAACCAGGCTGTCCGCTCGAACCTACAAGAGGCTCTGAAGGTTGCAGCCGGTAATGGTTCAGAGGCAGAGAAAATGGAAGCCAGAGTGGAAGCCGACGTATACGAGGCACTCCAGCAAGCTCTTTCAAAGTAAAGGATTAAGGAGCTGGGATTGCGCGTGCCTTCACAGTATTATCATTGCAATAGAAGATGAGGCTGTGTGTGGTTCAGAACACGGATGTTCGGGGAGTTAGCACGGAAAAGTTGGAGCAATGCCGCTTCAATGCATTACGGATGATCTGATCACGTGACAATGTGTGGGGTGCTCTAGCCTCTCAAGTTTAATTGAATCAATACACGATCGTATAAACGTTTATAGTCCTCCTGTGTTCTCTCTTGGTTCTCTCCATGCAACCCCCGCGGTCATGGAACGATCCATCCATTTTGCAGCAGGAACCGTTTCGAACTGAATTTAAACGCCGGCGAGCGCATCCTAGCCCAAATGAGCCTGGCAAGCAGAACGTAGGACTAGTGAAGGCCATGGAAAAGGCCCCTCTCGTGAGACTTGGAATTCTTCTTCGTATTTGATTATGATTATCCTCATCACAGCGTTCGTACAGAAAACCGCTGCAATAATTTGGCTTGACCATGCGTTCCGTTCGACTACCACTAGTGGCAAAAGAGTTGTTCTTGACTTCAGGACCAAGCATATATTCGCCCACTTCTATTGGCTACTGTCGCAGGACGAGCAGGAAGCTCTGGATTTTCTCAATAAAGAGCGTGAAGATCGTGGTTATAACCCTCTCGGCCTCGACAGTCTGACGTCGAAGAAAAACCCTTACAGCGGTCTCAAGTTCAAGAAAAAACCTGAAGTAGACACGAGTAAGACTCAGACGATGGTGGCAACGCTGTCAAAAGGTCGGGTCCATTTTTGAGTGGTGACCCTTTTCTCACTGGGAGCTTCCAGGTAACCCCAATAGAAACCAAACTTCGAAGCGTAAAACGGCGTCTCCATTACAGGACGGAAGAGAGTCAAAGCGGCGTGTCATTATCACTCCAATGCTTGGTCCAACGGAGCATTGCACTCCAGCGCAACCCGAAACCCTCAACACGTCCGTGGTTGAATGTGGATCTCGACCTCACAATGAAAGGTTGAAGGTCAAGCACGAGGACAATATGGGCTTAAGTGGCGCTGGAAATCAGAGCACTGTTATGGAGGAGCCAATAGAATGCTTGATACCACCCTCAAGAACAACTCCTGCGATGCACCTCCCCTTTTCCTCGGAAGACTTTATTAAACCGGAACCTTCATCAGAACTCATGTTTTACCCTTGCGAGTATGATGTCAAACAGCCATATGCTTCTGAAAATATCGGCATATCGCAATCAATATCCAGCAATCTACCTCACCAGACCACGGAGAGTCCCCGCAAACCACCTCTCCCTCGGCTTCCTCTGATATGGGCGCAGGTTGGTAATTTCCCTCTGAAACCCACACATGGTGAAACCTGATATCTGTTTAGTCCCGACAAGAAGTTTGTGAAGCCTTCGATTGGTTTCGCAGTTATCAAGGTGGTGTCTATCATGCTCACGGTGTCGCGAAGGGATACCTACTGAGCGCCTTTTCGTCAAGGTCAGAAAGCGTTTCAGCATGTTTCATCGCATTGATTAATTCTGCTTCAGACGGGACAGATTTGAACACGGAGGAAAGTTGATAATCTCACATGGGTTGGTCATTTGTCTCGATAGAGGTGAAAGCCATTCGAATTTTTGTTTGAGCAGGGGTGGCAAGTCCGAAAGTGTTCACTGCTCCAATGGACATAGCTCGACCCAGCCAGCAAGTGATCAGCTTGCGCAGGATCAGTCTGTGCGAGCACTCCTAAATAGCTATCGGAATCACCGGCCTGTGGCTCTCGTGATGGACGATAGATATGCTCTCTTTCCGTACGAACTCGCCTCAAAAGGCGTTGTATACGCTGTATTAGGGTTTTACACGATCACATATGCGTGGGGTTTGTGAACATCTTTTCATTCTATTCGCAATGCTGCTGACATCCAAGGATTCGGATAAGCTGAATACCAGGAGGCAAAAAATGAACCTGGCCGTGTGGTCCGATATAAGTTCGCTTTTCGTTGGTGTGAAGATCAGGTATTTGATTTTCCAGTCTACATTTTTCACAAACCATAACTGAAGACAGGATTAGGGCATACCATGGTGGCACGATAATTATACACCTCGTTCGTCATGACTTGCATTCGACCAACAGTACCTAACTCAAATCCAAGCCGTCGCAACGTCAAATGAGAGCCAATCTATGGCCCAACTTGAGTATGAATCTTCCTCGCCGAGTACGAGTAAGGAATCTCTTCCCATCGAGCACTTCGAACTAAACCGACACATAGAGAAACTTATGGAAGAACCATTCGATGATAGGTTTGGGCGGCTTCCATTACATGTCATTGTTCTGACTGTTCCCCTTCAGCGTTCCCGACATGCCAAGCCAAGCGCTTTCAAGTTCTTGTGAAGTATGCAGGATAAAATCTCCCATGGTTTATTCCATATGGGCGTGTCTCAACCCAGAGTGTAATGGATTTTATAAAGATCGCGTCGAAGGGGCATATTTACCGCAAACTCTCAGCTACAATCCGGAATTCCTGGAGTTACCGCCCTCCGATTCGCTTCCGCCCGACATGGTTCTTGCGCCTCCCGATCCGGTGTCGTATAGCTCCAACGAAATTGTAACGAGCTACGCGTTCACGAGAGGCCTGCACTGTTCCAGATGCGGTCGCTTGTCTTGCAAGTAAGATACTTCTTCCCTCATTCTACTTACCCGTGTAACCCGTCTCATTTCTGGCTGTCATAGATTTAGATGGGATCGATTAGAGTGTATGGCTTGTGCAGTATGTGGATTGGTATGATTTGAGATCTGTGTAACGAGGAGTACAGTATGCGATTGCAATGCGCTTCGATATTTTCCCTGCCCGGCATCTTGAATGTGTCGTCCTCCCACTGAGCTTCAGTGATTTCTTCCTGAACCCCATCTCTGGTTAGTCTACGCGCCTTTCTCAATTAGGTCAGAATTTAACGTCGAGTTTCTTTCAGAGATCCTACCGAGATCACCATTTTCCTTTATGGACTTTGGGGCCAGAGGAATAGTGCGCACATTTACTCTACCCCATTCTAGGTGAGCAGTGTTTCTGTGATTTTCCAGCAATTCACCTTTCAAGCCCAGAGGTAAACTCCATCATATCCAATCACGAACGGAAGTTGGTATGAAGGAAGCGGATGAAATATTTGAGCAGTATCAAGCGGAGGCGTATTCAGGCCACCTCCTCTTCCGCCGATGGCCCATGAGAGCGGTACGAGTCCCCTTCCTTCCTAAATGCCGGGCTTTCCTAATCGTGATTGTTTAGCATAAATGTCGTATCGGTTTCCTGCAGCGTTTGTTTTTGTCCTGACCCCCACTACCAACAGGTCGCGGCGCGTTGTTGACCAACTACTTCTCTCACAACGGTATGGCATGTGAGCTTTGTCAAAAATTTCAACCCCTCACGTGCAGAGAATTACAGCAGGAGAACCGTATCAGGTAGACACCTCTCCTGCTCCTGCAATGAAATGAAAGATTAATCCATGCCCAGTACGTCGGGGGTGATGCAAACACCGTGCCTTTTGACATGGCGCCGGTCGCAGTGAAAAAGGCCAGAGACCTGATCCACCGCCGCATCTACGACGCCCTGGGAGAAATAGCGGAGTTCAACGAGGTCTTGAGGTGCCTTTTATTTGTTCCATATGGCGCAGAAAGAGCTATCTGATGAATGCCATGAATCAGTGCAGCCTACATGGAGAGACAGAGAATGGCTGTAAGTATTTGCATCTGCTACCTCCCTAATTTTAATTCTCAACGCCGCGAAGTTTCACAGTGACAACGAAATGGGCCTTGGACCTATAGTTGCTGGATTATCCCTCGGTTCTCCTGCCTTAATGCACTTCAGGTTGCATGCTAAGCACGACCCCCTGCAAGAACAGAGAGGAATACTACTGAGCGTCATTCTACGACACGTAAGAATCTCCCGCTTTTCTACGCGGAGCGAGGCTTACGGGTAAATCCAGGGCGACATCTTGGTCATGGATGGGTATGGCGTGCAGGAGTATTACGAGTTCGTGTTATCCTCGTCGCACACATGCTGCTGGCTGATTTTTTGGATTTTCTAGACACACTGTCGTGCCGAACAATTTTCGCATTGCGGCCACGGCCCGCCAGATCTGCCCAGACCATATAAAACCTTTTATAAAGAGAGAGCAGATGGATTAGGCTGGCTACTGTTGACGGGGGTAGGGCAAAGGACGGTGGTTCGAGGAACGTGGTATATTTGCCCGAGATCTTTCGGGTCTGTTAGGGGTAACGCTATTGGACTGTGGACCATGCGTGGGCTGGGATATACCGATGTTAGCTTTGCATACGCTTAATTTACATACCGGCTATTTACCATTTCTTTCTGCCTGTGCTTTGAATAAAAGGCAAATAGATCGGAAATTTGATTTTCGATGTGCAGTTTTTCCTGATGCAGACGGCCGACTTCTTGCGTCATCCCCATAACTTCTTTACTAAGTTCTTGCTTGAATTGTTCGACGTGGACTACATAGGAACGAAAAGTTTATCATAAGTCATCGCATGAATAAGAAAATGAAGGGCTTATTGTACTTTGAACGTTGATCGCTGTTGCTTCCTTCATTGCTTCAACAAATCTCAATCTTTCTCCTTTGATTTCACCAGAGATTTCTACGGGATTGGTAATGTTCAGGGGCAGCTTTAGAACCGTGGCGAGAGCACGAACCATTTGTGAATGTTCTGAAGAGCATTTCCTGGTCCCGACGTTGTTGGTCGATCATGCCAGCAATTGCTCTTGAGTCTGCCGCCACAGAAGGATCAGATTAGGAGGCTGCGATAGGATGTTGCGACATACCGGCCCCCATCTGGTCCTGCGACGCAGACAAGACTTCAAGCAAACTGTGGACTGCGGCTTGCAGAGCAGCAAAATTCTGGTCTCTCGCTTTCATGCCGAACACGAGTTGACGGATGTCATTCAACAAGCTTGGAGCTTGATCTTCTTGACCGTTTGGACCGTCAACTGTCAGTGGGTCGCATCCTAAGTTTCTACACAGCTGCTCAATATTCGTAGAAAGTCCTTGAATCTGTGACACTCCGTTGTTGACAAACGACTCCAGCCACTGAAGATGATCATAAGTCAAATCCGAGAAGGGCTGGAACCCCCACATACCACGTTGAGCTCGTTGAGATAGCGCACGCTCTCTGCTTGCTGCTGGGACAAGAGCACTTGTTTATTCCCATCTGCTTGGATTAAAGCCAATATTTTCTCCATATGCTGGAATTCGTCAGTTTAACAGTCCACAAGAAGGGAAAGGAACCTACCTCTGTCTGCATATTATCTGGCTCTTGCGGTCCAGCCTTCGCAGGGCACAACTTTCGCAGTTCTTCGAGCCTATCCAGAACAGGCTGAAGATCTACGTTTTTACTACCGTTGTTGTCCGAGGGCCTGGATGCGCCAATACTGCTGTACACGACCTCCTTTTCCTGAGCCACCTTCCTGACCTCATCTTGTATATCTCTGACCTCTTTTATCTTACTCGCCAAAGCAGGAAAGTCGACGGCCAGCCGAGCTTTGACTTCTTCCATCGCCCGCACAAGTTTCTGATTGCTTTCGGCGAGTGCTTGTTGGGCTCCACTCTCAAAGCCAACGTTGGAGGCAGCAGTCGCAGCAGCAGCAGACGCCGACGAGGTGATGGCACTGGCAACACGGTCTCCTAACAAGTCCAACTTGTCTTGAACGGCCTTCAGGGCCTGCTTATCGTCTCGCGTCCGATGATCAAGACCAAGGACGACCTGGTGGATGGTTGGATATCCAGACTCTCCTCCCAGTACGCTCTTGATTTCTGACAACCCTTTCGAAAGTTCCAGTATCTCCTCTCTTGGAGTTGGTGTCTTCTCTTTCTTTTTCTTTTCTCGATGCTTTGTTTGCTCAGGTGGCACGCTCTGGTCCTTTTTCTCGTCTGACTTACGTCGTTGGCTTGTCCTCGTCCTCGTCCTCGTAACAGGTACAGGCAGCTCTCCGCGCTCCTTACTCATAACTCGGCTGAGCGTGACAGGAGGAGGCAGCTGAGGGGACGCCTTTGGTGTCGTCGCACTCGAGAAGTACTCCTTCCTCGCCGACCGCGCCGAAGGAGACACCGGCGGACTCCTCACGGTCATGGGCGTTGACGGCCTCGAAGTAACTCTTGGGCTGAACGAGCTCTGGGCGGAGAGCTGCGAATGATTCCGCTCGATTTGTGCTAGACGCTGCCGGACAACGGAAAGCTGGCTGAGGTTGGCAATGGACGGGCTAGTAGGGCACGAAGACCTCGTTGGCGAGGAAAGGAAGAGAGAACCTGGACGAGAAGTAGATGGGTAGGTACTTGCGGACAAGGGTAACGGTATGCTAGCACTGGTGGGCGATAAAAGTCTATTGCTGGTGTCGATCTGGAGGTGGAGATGTTTCTTGGGGGTTTCTAGGGGCGATGCCGCAGGAGAGGCACCAGGAGTCGACGCATGAGATGATAGCGGATACAGGCTTGGGGAAATTGGCCCGCTTATTCCAGAGAGATCAATATGTAGATTTGGAGGCTTCGTTCTCGTCGGTTTGTCTGGTATTGAAAGAGGAGCTACCAAGGTTGGCGGTGGATCTATGGGCAGAGCAGGAAGAGACCGTTCTGAATGCGAAGGATGGAGCAGAGTGCTCATTTCTGGGATATGCCTCGGCACAGGAGATTCTATTGGTTTGGGTTGTTGAAGTTGAGTCGTTTCTTTGGACACTGGAGCAGGAGAAACCTCCTGCTCAACCGGATACCTCTTCGGGTCCTTGTCTGGCAGAATAGTATCCCTAAACCACGCATACACTCAGTACCTGCACCAAAAAAAAATATCCAAATCCACGTACCAGATTGCACTAATCCATCCCGCTCGCTCCCTAACCGACTTGGCCGCGAACTTCTCCTTCGCCCGTCCCTCAAAAATCAGTTCGAAAACCTTCAAGCCGCCCTTCCCGCACTCCAGCCTCGCGCTGGCCTCCTCAAGCAGCTCTGCTTCGCCCGCACTCAGCTGGTCTGCGCCAACCGACCGAATGTCTGCACAGCGCGAGAGCGAAATCTCGTGGACGTGCAAATCCATGTTGCCGGTGAAGGATGAGAGGACGAGCTTGTGCGCGTCGAGGGTCACGCCGCAGGAGGTCCATTCTGGCTGGCCTGGGTCTTCATCAGCGTTGGAGTTCGCGTTTGGCGGGAAGGAGCGCGTGAGGTAGAGCAGCGAGCCCGTCATCTTCTTGTGCGAGCGCGGAGGTGGCTTTGCTTCCTCTCCATTGTTTGCCCTTACTTCCTCCGCCTCTATTCGTGCAGGTGGAGCGCTGCCCACCGCCCCATACACATACGGAGCCCCCGCGAAGTCTTTATCCTCCGACTTCCTTTTCGCGAGCCCGCCAGCACCCTTCTTGAACACCGACAGCAGGCTCCTCAGGCTCTGGCGGATCGGCGAGCGGTCTTTCTGCGTATCCTTCCTCCCTGCTCCAGTGGCACCACCAAGTCCGTATTTTTGTTTGAACTTGCTGTCCGAGCCCAAACCCCGCTCAGGCATGGCGAGGTAGTTCGAGTGCCCTGCCGCCGCGCGGTAATCGTACACGTACTGGTAGCTTCTCGTCGACTTCTGTCGAAGTGGTGCATTCGGACCAGTGCCAGTCCTGGGCGGAGGCGTGGAGAGGCGCTCGTATCTGTCGATGAGACGTTTCGCTGACGTCCTGTGGTGCAAGTCCGCTCCTCCTCCATACTCTCCTCCGCCACCCCCTCCCCCATCAGCCCAAACACCTCCCCCATCTCCACCTCCGCCGACTCCATTTCCAATCATACCTTGGGTCCCACCGCCCCCCTCACCTCCACCATCCCATTCCGTCTCATAGCCTCCTGGACCCGCGGAGCCTAAATTTGAGGAATACCCCTGGGTGCCAGCACCCGTGTCCATGTGCCCCGTACCCATGCTGCGCGGTCCTAACATGCTCGAAGAACGCAAGGGCGGCAGTGCTCAGGAGGAAGCTAGTCATTCAACCCAGTCAAATTCGCGTCGAGGCGCTGCAGAGTCGTCGAGAGTTTCAAAGCGGAGGAGTATCCATAGACCACGACGTAGAGTGTGTGTCTCAGCGCGATTCGCAACATGACCGTTAGGCTGCGATGTATGCAAGACGCGTATTTCGCCGGGGGTGAACGCGTCTATTGCTCGAATAGGTCGAGACGATGCCGTTAGACATCGTCGCAGGTCAAGTAGTAGCACGATAGGGAGACGACGTCGAACAGTCTGGCCGGGTGTTCACTACACATTGCAGAAAAAGCAGAAAATCCTTCGAACTGGAGTGAAGGTGGAAGGCAAACCTGTATATTCGGCAAATACCGAGCCCCTTTCGGCGCCTGATGACGTAGTTACCAAACTTACACCACGACGACTCCACTTTGCTCAAACTGCGCCAGTTCTATCGGTTCAATGCTCGTACGGGCGCCTGAAGATTTTCAACATTCTACCATTGTTATGTACGCCGGCGCTAAGTGCTGAAATGCGGCCCACGTCCTGCAAGTACTTACCAGGTGCTCTTCGTCGTCAAAATCGCTGACTTTCAAACGAAACTCTTTTTTTCCTTCTTTTCTTTCGAAAGAAAAAAAATCACGTCTTCGCCGATCGTCCAAACTGGCCGCGCCCTCCAACCCCATCCAGTCTTCGCTTACGCTACCTACCTATGGGCCGTCGACTCACCATCTCACCCCAGAAAACTTTTAAAACCCTAAAATCTACACTCTTCTTCGTCAGAACTCGCGTCGACGACGGATCACCGGGCACCGGTATACGGTACTGCCAACAACGAGCAACAATGACAACAACATTCGATCGCTCGATCGTAATCAAATCACGCTTCGATTCGATACACAATGACGCATGCTGATACAGTACATACCGCACGACTCAGCCAGACGTCATAGGCCGCGTGGCTCGTTCGTCGCTGCAGGGTCTGACACTGGACACCGACATTCAATAGCAACTCAGATTGGCAGAGACACGACGACATTTCGCGGGAGCCTGTATATTGTGCCGTAGCGCGTTGAATAAATGTCTCTCTGCAGGACTGGCAGGCAACAACTGGTGTACTCTACATGTGCGCAGTGGATCAACAACAACAGGAAATCAGCTCGAAGCAGGTGTGGAGCGTCTCCATGCTGCTGTTGCGCAGAGGCGAGTCGCATGCGTGTGGGCGCAAGGGGTGGACTCAGAGTCATTAGGCTTAGCGATTCGGCTCGGTCGACGTTGCGGTTCGGTAGAAGGCCTTCCAATTGGACGCTTGTCCTGGAGCTGCTCTAGTACGCTGACGAATTCGAACCAGTTTCCCCCAGCCGCAGCTCCTACGCTGTCAAGTCAAGAAAACGTCTATTATAAATTACTTACTTGGTGCTAGCCGGGACTCCCGACTCCGGGCTCCCCGACTCCCCGACTCCCGACTCGCGGACTCCACCAACAATCCACTGTTCGAGGAAAGCTGTCAAAGTCAAACAAATTTACTTCCATGGTCAACCGGTCAAAATGTAGTACGGAGTCCTAAAGTGGTGTTCTGTCCACGCTAAGTCTCAAGACTCCACCTCAATGCGCATGCCCACTCCAGTCTCGTTTTCTGGTTGCTTGACAGGCGGACTTGGAAAATCAAAGGAAAAAAGGAAAAGCAAACAAACCGAAAAAAAAAACAGCTACGAAAAACAGAGAAACGGACGGAAATTAAAATAAGAGAAATGAATGAATGGGGGAACGGGAGCTCTCCTCCTTGTACTTTAAGCACTTAAGATCTATAGGCAACCACGTCCCACCACACAGGAGCCTCCGTGACTACACTGTCAGCCAAGTGTCAGAGTGATTATTAAAAGAAGGAGGAGTGCGTGCTTTCGTTAATGCTCCTTACTTTTCGTTGACAGCAACTTGAATGGAGCTATCTAGGACGCAAATGAGTTTGGGTAAGTGAGGGTGGGGTGATCTGCGCTCGCTCGCAGCTGGGTATGGGTATGGAGCGGTCCGGATAGCCTTCTTTCATTGAATGGGTACCAGGTAAATTATGGATTTGAGAGGAAGGGTGGTACGATTTCGATTGGAGAAAAGCACTAGCTGAGAATTTTAAAAGGAAGATATTTGTTGCGAGAGCGCAGAGGACGAGAAGACCAGATTGAATAATATTGAACTCGGGTTTCGTTGGATGATGACGTCGACGAGTTCGAGTCCCTCGCGAGCTCGACAGAAAAGGCCAAATAACAAAAGGATTCCCGACCTTTCCTGAGGACACCAGATGAGCCTGGAGAACCGTACAAGCAAAAGGGCCCGAGCCTGAGGGCGAGGCACACCAGGAGGAGGAGAGGGGACACGTGAAGATGGCTGCAGCACAAAGAGCGCAAAAAAGGAGACATCCCGATCATGAAAGCACATGGCGGACTAGAGTGCTCCGACAATTCAGTTGTGTCCACTGTGTCCGTAGAGATAGGCACTGCGAGCAATTGCTTGGAATCTGGAATTGAGGGAGGCGGATACGAGTAAAGAGCGACCCATGCAGAGCAATTGGCGATGAACTGAAGAGTGAAGAGCTCCAAGGTGGAAGGCGTGATTGTGAACTTGCATAATAGGCATGCGACTGCACGGTTACGGGTGTGCAAAAGTGTGCAATGGACAGCCGACACAAGAGATATGATACAAGGGAGTCGACAAACGATCGGTATCAGGGCTCGTTCGTCATCGCACGAAACGGGGAAAGATCTAACCTCAGTTGTTTGAATCTTTGAATATACGGCTTATAGAGTCGGTGGAGCCAATCGGGCGAGGGACAACGAGAACGCACTGCGTCGCAAGCGGACATACATATCAATCTCACCAGCCGCGGGCGGGAAGGGGCTGGAGAAGGAGAGGCGGATGCAGAGTCGGGGCGGGCCAAATATAGGGCACAAGGGAGCGGGCGAAAAGTGACGAAATATCCGCAAATGGAATGGAATTGGGTGGCGCGCTGTTCCTTGGAGGTGTTCGTATCAGAAGGAGTGGAGTGGGGAAGTGTGTACGAGTGTATTGGCGCTGTGGCAACCATCTGCGACACACGAAAATTCGAGCTCAGATTTTTTGGAGTGGGGAAATGAGTTGGTTGGTTGGTGATGGATAATCAGTTGCGTCAGCGGGGATTGTTGCGATGATATCGATAGTTTTGATAACTCTGACGCTGGTGTTTGGGCGGAGAGTGCGATGGTGCAATGGGGTCAGACTGGCAGTGCGCTGGTGCCGGGGATGGTGCTACCGGGGACGCATATATCGGATGAAGTAAGAGAAGCGGTGACTCCAAGTTACGGGAGGTGGTGGGATGAATGTGTCAGACGCCCGTGGGTGAGTCGGAGGGCGATGATCCTCTGCCGAAAGAGGCAAGTGATCGAGGAGGCCGGTGACGTCGATGGGCGCGAAGAGGGCGGGGCTTTGAGAGCGGGGGAACGGGGGCGGAGGGGACAGGCCCAGGCAGCTCGCTCTGGTCATGGGCGGTGGGAGAGGGAAGGGAATCGAGGGAGTGCGAAGGGGCGGAGGGAATATGACGTCATTTGATGGGTGATTGTCGGCTCGGAGCAGTTTGCAGAGAGTGGAGCGGAGGGCAAAGCAAGCCAACTCGGCTCCTCCCCGCCTACTAATCCCTCTTCCCTTTCAACTACCATGCCAAATTCTCAGCTGCCCGCCCCCGACACCTCTCTCCGCCATCCAGACCCCTCCTGTGAGTGCACCCCTGCCCCTGTTGCCACCCGCCCGACCATGTCCTCACCGCCGCTCTCCGTGGCTGCAGCCCAGGCGCACGAGTCGAGCCGCCCACGCAATCTGCCCCGCTATCCCTCCTACTCAAAACGGCACGCCTCATTCAACTCTCCCAGAGAGGTTCCGCTGCCCTCACCCACTCTCTGGCAGGCAGAGGCCCCCAACCCCTTCCTGGCAACCGCCAGCGACCAACCACAACCATCGTCCTCCAGGGCTCAGGAAGTTTTCGACCTCAGCCCAACATCCCCGCCCTCACCCACACGCCCGAGAGGCTTTCACTCGCAGCAGGAGAGCGAGCCCCAGCCAATTGCCAGCTCGTCCCGGCCACAGAGCCCCGTCTCCCCCACCCGCCACACCCACACCCACGATGACTTGAACCCGACCTGGCGGCATAGACACCACCACATGTCCTCTTCCAGCTCGGCTGCCCCCGCCTCGCCCCCTCATTCACCTGTATCCGCTGCCACAAACCGGGATATCATGGCTCCTGCTCCCCGAATTCCCTCGGGTTCAAATGACCTACCAAATAACCTATCAAAGGAAAATCAACCAGCGCCTCTGGCTCCCCAACCCTCTGATTTCCCCCCGATTTATCTCTCTTCCCGGCCCTTCTCCCTGCCAGACGCACAATCCTCTTCTTATTCAAATACTTTATCCTCCTATCTTCGCCAATCGCCTTCCGCCAGCCCTTCCATGTCCGACAGGTCCTCCCCCGCATGGATCGACAGATTCTCATCAGCGAGCCTGCCCCCGCCCTCACAAATCCCCTTCTACGCTCTCCCCAAGGTCAATCCCCACCCGCCATCAAGTATACCCTCTACAGATTTAGACGTCAGGGCTTCCTCCTTATCCTTGACGTCGTCAACACAAGTGGCCTCATCAGGTTCAGGCACCTCAGACGCATCTTCCGATCGGTCCGGCCTCCGCTGTCCACCACTCGACAACGAAAGCAGCTCTTCGTCTTCTGGCTCCTCGATCAGCGGCTCCGTGTCAACAACCAGCTCGAGTCCCAACACCGAGAGCTCCTTCCACGCCCACGTAAACGACAACAAGGCCTCGCCGTTTCCGCACCCACCCAGGCCTACCCTCGATGACGCTCCACCCGCGCCTCGTGCCACCAACGCTCACCCTGCGGCGCCACTACCACCCGCCCGCGCGTTCTCGCCACCCCCGTTCCGTGCCCCGCAGCCGCCCGCACACGCACAAGTGCACAATTCGCCGGCCCTCGCGGAGCACACTGCGATCAGGCGGTACGTGTCCCAGCGCGAGCCGTCTGCCTACCCGCCCCCGGAGCCGCCTGTGATATTACCTGCGGACACGCTGTCCGAGAGCGGGCATATGGGTGCGAGTGGGCGCGCGACGGCGCCGTACATCCCGTTCCTTAGCCACGCACCCCCGCCGCCGGACAGCTGGATCGAGGTGGAGACGACTGCGGGTGAGTACCGCCTGCATGTGCGCTTGCCGGGCTTTAGTCGGGAAGGGATCACGCTCGCGACGAAGAGGAGGAGGATTCTGCATGTTGTTGCTGATCGGTGGGATAACGGTGGTGGTGAGTATCTTTTTTTTCTGTTTCCTTTCCATTCATTTTCTCGCTGTGTGTTTCGTCATCCCTTCCCCATGCCGTCACCCACCTTCGCCTCCGCCTTTGCCTTCTCTGACCCACGAACCGACTCGCCTTCACCTCTCCGTCCTTCTTCCTTCCGCTGTCATGTCACATCCCCCTACTCGCTTCCTTCTCCTTGCCTTCTTTCTTCTCGATGACCACTCTCCATGCTCATACTTACGTCACCCTTCCTTCATTCTAGGCCACTTCGAAAGACGGATATCGTTCGGGTACGACGCGGACCTCGTGCAGGTGCGCGCCGAGTTTGACGGGGTCATGTTGAGGATCACGATCCCAAGGCGGGCGTCGCCGGTTATGGTCACGTCGTCGGGGAGGCCGGGACCTATCGGACGGGCGTGAACAACCAAGAATGAAGAATGGGATGAAGTGAAGTGACGTTCGCCCCCCTCCCCCCTTCTCGGACTGGCTCTCGACAGCGCAACGGTGCATGTGGCTGGCGTCAGTCAGCGACTCGCCTCGATTTCGATTTCTCGAATATTCACGCCTTGTGCGAGTGGGGTGACGTCCGGCCTTGCGTGGAATATGCTCCGTTGGAGACTTTCCTACGCAATGACCTGCCTCGGCACTTCCGCTTGTCACACCCCACCACCGCCTACGACCCTCTCCACGTCCGTACCCACGTACACTCAGTGCACGCCCCCCAGCACACCCCGCCACCTCGCCACCTTACCCACCCATCGGATAGTCGCCACCACGTTACGTTTGGCTCCAGCACCACCATGGCATTACCTTATTCGCGGCTCTTACGGACCCAACTAGGCTTCAGCTTGTATCTCATACCCCAGCAATGGAATATGCACCCCGACTCTCTCTTGGACAGTTCACGCACTCTTGTTTCCTTGCCCTTGCTTGCCATATTTCCGAGTTCCCGAGTTCTGCTTTGTTTATCGTTTGGTTTGGCTCCGACCTCCACTCATCATCCTTCATCCTTATCATCACCTTCACCCTCACCCTCGTTTTGTGTGTCCCATGCCCATATGGAATCGCTTTCTTCGGTCCATCCTATAGGACCCTGCTATCGCCAACCCAAATAGCTGAATGGCGTAATGTATTATGGTGCGGCTCTCTCTGCACACCCACTTGGTGATCCTCGATCTACTCTAGGATTAGCGATTAGTGGCCTGCAGCACTCGGAAGGAGCCATGCCGACACTCGTAGTCTCGTACTCGTGTATGATATCGCTTACGCATACGTCTTGTTTACTTACTAGCTTACTTATTCTTTTGCCTTTTTCCTTGCATCCGGATTCCGTTCATGTCCGTCCCTCATCCCCGTCCTCACCATCCGCATCCATGGCATCCGCATCCCACATCCCACATCCCTCATGTACCACGGAACCATCCTCCCACTCAAACACGAACAACCCCACGCATCCACATCGTCATCCACGCTCATTCACCCACTCCAGCATCCAGTATCCAACATCCAACCCGGCACACCACACTGCATTGCATTACCACACATCTCGATATCACATAACACGTAACATAACTACTTATTTTCTCCTACTTTTCTAGTTCTTCATCTCCGTCTCCGTCTTCATCTCCTCTATTATCGTCCGTCTCCTCTATTATCGTCCCGATTCTCCATCCTCTTCGACTTGACTTGGCTCGGCTCGGCACATCCATCCATTACTCTACTACTCTACTGCATCCCAACTTACATCGTACATCCCATCCCATCCCACCATCCATGGCTTTAGGCTTCAGGCTCATTGTTCCTTATTACCACGCGTCCATTTCCATTTTGTCTGCTTACTTATTCGTTTGTCTGTAGGTCTGTACCACGAGTTCAAAGAGTTCATGATCAATTATTGGAATTTACTCTATGGCCCGTCGCAGAATAACCTCGGGTTCGCTCATGCTCAAGCGCCCGTCAACTTCGACACACGCTCTAGGCTATCCTCATATCTGTTCTTCTCTCTTAGGTTACCTGTAATTAATTACGTCCACCGGCTCGCCCGAGCCCGCAGTGGCCGTTTCACGTTATTTTCGTATCGACCCCCATGCATCTCTCGCCTCGCCTCGCCTATTGGTATTTACATGCCATGTCCTGCTCCGACTGCGTACCCTACCCCAGACTACCCCAGTCTATTGTACTTCTACCTGACATGTTTACTACGAAATCACAAAAATAATGTACTCCAGAGTACTTTAACTGCTTACGCGCACCATACCCGACCTATATCATAACCCCCAACCTACACACCCCACGGAATATATGTACAAAGTTCTGGCAAGTTCTGCGCCTGGACCCACATATGCGCCGGTACGTCATTGTATTCTACCCGCGTACCCAAGCCCATACGTGCGAAATTCAAAATTCCCCAAAACGATCCTGCTCGAGCTTTGTGCTTGAGGCGCTTGGAGCTCGCCAAGTCCAAGTCCCCATCTTCTCCCCCAGATAAATACATTACGCACAATCGCACAATCGCATTGGCAAGGAAATCGCTGCTCCACAGGCCCGCGCAGTCAGGCAGGCAGAGAGAGGGAGAGCTCCCCTCTGAGTTCGAAAACATTCGAATTCTCCGAGTCTTCTTCGGTGAGGGCTCTCCACACAATATGTAGATCTGAACTCAGCCGCCTTCGAATTCTCTTCGACACGCAGGGCTGCTGCCAGTGCTCACACGAAGGCAAAAACCTTCTGAGCTACGATTCGCGAGGGTTCTGAATCATTGGGAATGAGAGAGTATACCCCACTTGCATTGTAGGGTTCACCGTGCGCTCGGAGTGTGGCGTCATCATCATCGGGACTGAGGACTGAGTGGAAGCGGCAAGCGGGCCACCTCTACCTCGATCGCCCGCTTGTTCGTACGTGCAGGTGAGGTCGGTATGTAGCACCGCAGCTGTTCGAATTCATGTAGGTCGGTCCGAGGCTCCATCCTTCAATGATAAATTCACAAACTCCAACGCATAGGGCACGCACCTGCGCAAACCCTGTGCACCGGCACGGTGCGTGGGATAAGCCCTTTTTTCTATTTAATCCTCAACACCCAAGTTCGACGTCCAACGTGCATCTTGCTATCGCCCGCTCCACAGCCAGGCAGCCAGGAATATAGACCCATCCAGCATCCTCGAGAGCCTTTCGGCCTGCTTTTGGCTGGGCAGCGTGCCTCAGCGAGCATTTCGCGCAGCGCTCGGGCATCCGACGCGTCATGGCAAGGTCAGGCGCCATGTCCATATTAACCGGAGGACGCCTCCACCACCGCCAGGTCCGGATCTTCTAACTCCGCCACCTCGTGAAATATGTGTACGGGTAGTGAATGGTGGCGAATGGTGGTGGTATGTTTTCTTACGTTTCTTTGGGGAATGCGAGGTTGTAAAATCAAGCTCCTCCGGGACCTCCGCCTCTTCCTCGGTGGACCAGGTGAGTGTGGTGTCCGTCACAGGCCTATTGGCAAACATTTGAATTTTTTCCTCCGTTCTTCAAAATTTCTAGTCGTTCTGACCGCAGTCGGCAATGCAGTCATCGATGGCTGTGCGCTACATCGTCAGAGTCCACAGCTCAATTCCTCGGATGATCGTCGACGCACCGTATAAGTCTATATGAAATAAAGAATCCGTCCTATGTTTTTCTCTTGCGCAAAAGTTTCCGTTTCGCCAGCAGTCCTGCGGTGTGTACTCTGGTGGAGCCGATGTGGTACCCCAGACCGTGGCGCATCACTTGTGTTTCCTAAAATAGAACTCAGCTGCCACATAACCTTCTGCTCAATGGGGTGACGTTATAAGCGTCCACGGACCACAAGCGACTGTTCCTCGCCCGTCACACCCTGGTAATCCCTCCTTCTGTGACGAGGAAGCGTTTCGCCTCTTTGCACAATATGTCAGTCATGGCGCTTCCTCCAGCCAAGCCTCGAATAAGAATGCTCATCACAGCGGGACGTCCTGGACTTGGAAGGAAAGCGGATTTAACCTCTCCAAAGATATACTTACATTCGTCATAAGAGCCCAGGCTAGGCCCTTCATTCTGTTACCCCGCATAGAAGGCGGGGGATCGTCTGTCCAATGAGAAGAGTGCGTCATTGCCAATTGGAAGGAGAGAATTCAGGCAGGTATGCAGATGCGACCGGAGGATCTTGTCAGTGGATGGGAGTGGTACGATATTTCGCTAAGGGGGTGACCTTGCTTGAGAATTATGAAGAGGCAGACAAACAGGTGGTCCGGCCTCGCTGAGCCGGACCCGCACGAGTGTCGTGAACGGGGTTGCAGAGCAATGAGGTGATCTCGGACTACCGTAACACAGTTGAGGGAAAAAGGAACGGGAAGAATCGCTTCGCTTCCGAACACGCGGTGTGTGGTTATAACCCCCGACGGTGCTGGAAGGAATTACTTTTCTGGGTGAATCCTGATAGGCAACTGGGCAGGAATACCAGGTCAGATGAATTAAAATCAGAAGCAATCCCTCCTGGACGTGCGATAAGCAAGTAAACTAGGACTAGTGAAGGAAAAGACCCCACCTGGCATGTTTAATAGGACCCTTCGCCCATGTGTGGTCAGGCCAGACCGTCGACTAAGGTTTGGAAAACACTATTCTTCAAGCTCGTCGATTGAAATTCCCATGAGTAGTTTCATCTGATCATGATTTCTTCGCAGTGTCAGGTTTCAAACCCGTTTCCGCCGTGGTTTCAGCGTCGCGGCTGTATACTTTAGTTCCTTTCCCCCATTCTTTCGCCTTTTGTCCCCAGTCCTCCCTCACCCCCCAAACGTGGTCCGAACTAATGCTCGGAGCGTGCGGCCGTCTGAAAGGTGTGTTAACCGCCCCATACGACACCTCCTCTGCAAAGTCTTCTGCGAGAGCTCTAGGACGGAGCGCCGCTGGACTCGAATCCTTCAAAGGCTCCTGATTATTGGTGCTGATTTTACTTCTTGAGAGGTCGTAAACGTCTGATACGGCGGACGCGGTGAAACCCTTCCGTGTTTCCCACTGACGCGCACTTGACGGAAGGGGTGTCCAGTTGTCAGTGCGGTTGTATGCGGCACTTGTCATCTCCACGAGGCGCGACAGGGCACGCTTGAACGCGAATTGTTCTTCTTCGCCTGATTGAAAGAAGAAAAGAAGATCAGCCATGGTTTGAAAGTCAGCGGCAGCGGATGAGAAACCCCTCGGCCAGCGATAGGTCAGATGGACATACCGGAGAAGATGGATAATGTATCCAATGATAGAGCGACCTTGGGAGCGGCTGGTGCTTCACGCATCTGCGGAGCATCGTACGAAGAGACGTTCGGCCTATAGACGTCCTGCGTCTCCGCCACGGATTCCGCCATCATCACATCCACATCATCAACTCGTGTCTCCTCGTCCTGCGCAACCACCGCGTCTGGGAAGAAGAGTTTGTCCGGTGTTGTCTCCGCGAGGCATATAATCCTACACTTCGACTCATACAACGCATCAATAAGGGAGATAAATCGTCGCGCTTGATTTTTTGACGACAAAGGGAGAACCGGGATATCGGAAATCACGACGACTGGGAAAGTAGAGGCGATAGTCAGGTAATCGGCAGGACCGAGCGACTAAAGGAGTTGTGGGTGTCAGCGGAAGGCACCGGATTCCCAGCGCAGCTTGAAGCTTACCTGGTCACATAGGTCCGTAAAGGACAACTTGCACACCGAGCCTGATGCCCAGGGAATGCTGACAGTCCGTCCAAAGATATGAAGGTCTCGACTTTGAGGTTCTGTGACGAGAAGACAAAAATAAGCCGACAGAGAAGAACATCTGAAGTAGACCAACCTGGCTCTGAAGAGGACAGTGCGTAGACAGCCTCATTGAACTTGCTATGGTTGTCATACGTGAACCATGTGCGTTCCAGAGGTTGGGACATGCTCAGGACCTCTCTCCAATCCTTCTTCACATCCAGTATCGTGACCGGGCATCTAAGCTTGAGTGCCTCGACAAACGGCTCTAAGCGCTCTCTCTGGACGCCATTACGATAAAGTTCGTCTGGAACCTTGTTCGACGTGCCGACAATAACCCCTCCCATCCGCCAATACCACGACAAAACATCCGCAAGAAGGTTCGCACTCGATACATCCAGCAGCTGAATTTCGTCGAATACGAGCAGCCAGTGTCGTAGCAGGAGCCGTTTGGCGACCATGAACGCTATAGATGGATCTGCATATGCCGCGGATATGGTGCTCGATCGGGCCCATCGTATGGGGAGTGAACCTGATTTGACGAGTGTCTGGATATGCTGGCGGATGGATTTATTCCAAGGGCCTCGCTCGGAGGAGGGTGTGTCGGGTTTCGGTTTCGCGTAGATGGCGGCCATCCGACGCTGGGTCTCTTCCCAAACGCCGCGATATATTTCGAGCACGAGCTGGTTGTAATGCTTCCGTGCTTTATACACTGTCGGCACTGATTGGTACCATAGGTCGACGAGGAAGCTCTTCCCAGAGCCAGGGGGCCCCGTTAGTAAGAGTCCCTGTGTAGAATCGCAAGCATTAGCAGGTGGAGTTGTGCATGAAACGCCAACCTTCCTCACCTTCGGAGTATCTAGAGCCCCTAGTTCCTCCGCATGCCCGCGAACTGTGACCAGTGCTCTTCCAGTATCATCGAGTGCATGCTCTCGTTCTGAGAATATCCACCACGGTTCTTGTTGGCTTTCATCAGGAGTAGGTTCGAGAAGGCGAGCAGTCAAAGCTGGAGGGGCATATTCTGTCAACTCCCGTTGTAATCGCCTCAACTGTGGAAAAATTAGATGCTTTCGGATACGGGTACAGGCTGACAAGCACCTTCATCACCACCCGTATCTGCTCTTCATCGTAATTTATGCGTCCGAGGGTAACTAACGACCGGTATTTCTCCAGTAGGTCGACTTGGATGGGCAGGTTGGCTGTGTCGTCTCCACGACGCTGGACACTCGAAGACACATCGTGGAAAACGCGTGCATGATTGGTTTTCCAGGTAGCACCCTGTCGAGCATAAGGCTGGAAACCTTGTCGATTTCTGCTTGATGAAAATGGCCAAGATAGCCTTAGCAGAAGCTGCCTATTTCTGGGGGTCATATCGTCCTAAAAGTTGTTCAAGAGCAGGGGATTCCGAATCATAACGTTTTCCGAGGACTCCAAAATAGAGCGGTACCGTAGAATGCGTGTGCGGAGCATGAATGAGACGCAGGAGCTGGTCAGAGTTCAAGATTGTGGACGGAGACGGAACAGCCGACCAGTTATACCGGGCCGGAATAAACATCTATGTTCTTGGCAATGGGACTATAGTACAGATGGGATGATATCGGGATGAGAAATATCCAGGAAGTGGGACAAAATGAAGTGCTCGTCAAGGCGTACGTGGTGGGCGTGGGTCTGAAAAGGGTAGATGAGGAGAGTGGGTATCAAAGTGGGTACAAGGTCTGGGTCATTGGATGTGTCTATGGGGATGCTGTACGTATAGCCATTTCTGCTGGGCAAGAAGTAGAATAGCAATTTAGTTATGTACTTGGGCGAGATGCGGTGTCGAGGTCTTGACATGGAATGAGGCTTGATTTCTTGACAAGGACTGGGTCCTTGATTTCGGCGACAGAACGCCTCTTCTCGACCTTGACATGAACACCCGCCTCCCAAAGTGCACGAATCGCCGACGCAGATCCGATTGTTTTGCAGTTGAAGGGGGATATATACCTCTTGCGAGGATTTTAACGCGGCTGATCGCATGGTGTGGAATGCAATGAGGATTTGACACCACTGTCCAATATCGACTCCAGCATCCGGCGGCCGCCCACCAGAAGGCGTGCCGTATCAGGACGACCGTCCTATAGGTGCATAGCGCGCTGGCTGCAGAGCGATGACCGGTGACAGGCGCCGGGGGACAGTAATCCGTAGCAGATCGCTGTGGAATTCGGCTTTTACTTGACTCAGGTCCGCATCGACACCGAAGGCTACGCGACGTTCAAAGTGTCCTATGGTCCAGGCAAAAAGATCAGACATGCTATTCGAATGGGGTCAAGGCACGAATCAAGCTGGGAATGACGCCCGAGTGACATCACAAACGCCGCCCGACGAATGATTGGGGAAGAAGACAGAGATTCGTGGTGCGAGCGGAGGTAGACGAACAGTGTCGAAACCGGCCTCGTTTCATCGGGAAGAACCGCGATCGAGAGAAGTCAAAAGCTTAACAGAAGTTAGACGCTCACCCCCACCGTTGTCCCATCGGTCCGCCACGACGTGCAGGACCCGCCTCCGCTTTGTCGCGAGCGTGATCCCGTCCCAGGTGAAGCCCGGGAGGCGCACGTGCAGCTGGTACTCGTGCTGCAGGGTGTGCACCTCTATCGTGCTGTCTCGTGCGGGGGTGCTGTTCAGGAACGCGCGACTGCACGACGGCCTTCCGGTGTCCTCATCGTCTTCGGGGAGAATGACGGGTGGCTCCAAGGGGAACGAGACGTTTGAGGAGGCTGTGGAGGACGAGGACGCGATGCTCGGGGTGGGCATCTGTGAGGTGAGAGCAGTGGAGATGGGAGACGGAGGAAAGAGGGGCGGATTTGGGCGGGCCAGAGCGCAGAGTTACTGTCGTGGGCAGAACTGATTCTGATCGAGTCTGCCATTCTGCCGGCAATTGCGGCAATTGCCACCGCGGCAGAATTCGGCAAAATAGAATTTGGGTAGAATTGAGTATGAACTCGTAACTAGGCTCTACATTAACTAATTCCCTGCTCTGCGAGGAGTTCGTTGAACGCAGTGGATGCCCCAGCGCTTGCGTGAGCATGTATACCCACGTTATCCTCAAAGGCGGACGGTGCAACACCCTTATCCATTCTCTCTAACTCAGCCATGTCGTAGACCAAGCCAATATCTGTGAGGTCAATCACCTCGATACAGTCATCCACCATCATTTGATACACTGAAATTTAAAATTGCTCCCAGAACTCAAGCAGCCCATGAATTCACGTAAAACCACTTGTAACCACTGTAGTAGGGCCACTCAAATAATTGTATACCAGTTATATTCCATGAAGTCCAGCATATGTGAGCAGAAACAGCCAGAGATGGTGTATCAGTGGGTGGTGTGACGAAATTGGCCAAAATGAATATTTTGACTATTTTATTACCAGACATCGACTGCTCCAAAACACACCAATTTTTATGAACAGTGTGCAAAAGGCTTGTAGAGGGTGAGTTTATTTTTTCAAAGCAAACGGTTAAGTCCTTCATGGTGTTCCACGGTGTATCATTGGCCGGTGGTGTCTCATTGGCCGGTGGATGACTGTACCGATTTCGATACTGATTGCTTTGACACACTCCTCAACCACCGCCCTCTCGAGGCGGTGTTTGCAGTGCAACAGGCCTAAACCCTCCTGCTTTTGTACAACTAAAATAGTGTGACCAAAATTTCCCCTTTTTCTTATTCCTTTGGTAGTTTCATCCAAGGAACAAATCTACCAAACCGATTTTGATTTGGTCAACTGGCGGACTTATTTATTTTTTGCTGACTGGAGTTTGGCTACATTTCCATATATAGGAGGCACCTTTGATATCGGGGTACAAGGGCCGAGCCAGGATGGGCCATCGCCAACCCCTAGGGAAAGCCAAAAACATAAAAAATCACCACAGACAAATTTTCAAGGCGAAACTCCAAAACAACTTTCGCTAGGTCAAGTTCAAGTTGGCCACTGTCCAAAAGTGGTGGTGCTTAGGCCTGTGGCACCATAGTTATGCCAATATCTGCCATCGACCCTATACATCCTGCCGGCAAATGCCAGTTTGGCAGAACTCATCGGCAGAACGGCAGCCATCTGCCAACAACAGTAGCGCCGCAGAGTCAGATGGGTGCAGGGGTGGGGGCAGCTCCTCATGTCAAGCAATTTGTAAGAATAGATAAGAGGAGGTAACTGGGCATCACGCGCCGGCTTATCCTCAGAAACACCACCAAATAGCTGATCGATTCCGCCCGAGCAATTCGCAGAATTCAATTCCCTCCATGGCCACAATGAACTGCTGTGCTGTCTTCCAAGCCCCCTTGTTCAACTCCGGTCTACAGAAGCCCTCACCGTCGCCCGCATCCCAGCGGACATGCCCAATCAACGGAACACCTTCATCCGGGGCATGGTCCCGGCCGGATGTGTCCCATCCTCATCGGCACCTATCCCAACTATGTTGAAAACTTACGTGTCCTCGCTCTGCTTTTGGCAAACATCCTTGACCTGGATCTTCCCTCCTGCTTCGTGTTGATGAGACTGCCATGCCTTGATCGGGGCTGGCATTTCGGCCGCGACACACGTTCTGGGATCCCGGGGCACATATTCTTCCTGCGGGTATTGCCAGAAGCCAAAGCCGACCATTCGCTTTCGCTTTACCCCATGGTCAAAGTTGCGATCGACTGGAATACCGACGTGGCCGGCCAACTCGGCCACAGTCTGAAAATGTGCGCCACAGGATTGGTCTGGACCGACTCTCTGGCGCCCAAATACTGTCCCATACTTATTGACGAAGGTAGAAAGCTCTGGGCTATCTCTCCTACACCTGCTAGTCTCTCGTCTGCACATTTCCTGGCGGCCTAGCGCCCAACAACGATGACGGGGTTTGTGGAGCTCGATCTCAAAAACGACCAGTCAGCCATCCCGCTCGACGCTCAGCCGCCAGCCACGCTCGTATAAAAATGCGTCCACTGAGATAAGGGATCGTCAACCGCTCGTCTTTCTATCCATCGAGCGATCTTCTCGTATACCCACATCGCCCTATACCCACATACCATACCTCAGCCTATCATGCGCACCTTCTCTTACATCATCGTCCCCGCCCTCGCCCTCCTCAACATGGGCGTGAACGGCGCGGCCATCGCCAACGTCCTGACCGCCCGGCATCCCGCCCAGCTCCAGGGTGCCTCTGCCTTCCGGCGTGGCCTCGCTCTCGACCTTCGTCAGGTCCACAACGCCGACTTCAGCTCGAGCCCCGCATCCACACCAGCTGCTGCTGCCCCTGCCAGCGATCCTGCTCCCGCTGCTGAGCCTGCTGGTGCTGCCGCCGCGGCGAGGCGCGCTGATGATGATGATGTCACTTCCACTGCCACAAACGCTGCCAGCAGTGTCACCGATAGTGTCCCCAAGACAGTCCTGGTGTGTAGTCGTTCGTCAGCCACCTAAAACAAGTTATTCTGATTGCTTTTCTTGCAAGCAGGTTAATTCTGCGACTCGCGAGGTTCACACCCGTCAGGATGTCCCCGCCGTCGACTCAGCGGACGCAGACGACGACGAAACCACCGCTGAAGCCGATCCCGATGTTGAGGACGCAGCTGCAGACTCAGAGGACATCACAGCGGCAGACACAGCGGACACCGCAGCTGTGACTCGCGCGGTTCACGCTCGTCAAGATGAAGATGACGCCGTCGACCCAACCGTCGAGGCCGATTCAGCGGACGCGAGCGAAGATCCCGCTGACGTCGACGCCGCTTCAGACGTCGAGGACGCCGCTGCAGACACCGCAGCTGTGACTCGCGCGATTCACGCACGTCAAGATGAGGAAGATGACACCGTCGACCCAACCACCGCCAATGATTCAGCGGACGCTGACGAAGATGACACCGCCGAAGACGAGGATGCAGCTGCAGAGCCGACAGAGACCCCAGACAGCCTTGCCACTGCTCAGGATCTAACGACTCAAGTCCCCGACGAGGAATCACTCGACGCTCGCGCTGTTGCTCCTACTATCGGCAAACGTCAGGTCGCCCAGAGCCCCAGCGGGAACACAAACGTCATCGCCTCGGATCTGCAGGGCAAGGTCGCTGTCCCTGGCTCCTCTGGCTCGTCGGATACCTTTCCGGGTTCCATCGATGTATCTCTCCCTGGCAGCAGGCGCTCGATTATGAAGCAACTTGGTCGCCGCGCGCCTCAGCAAGGCGCTGCTGCTGCTGGTGCTATTGCTGGCGCCGTCGGTCTTGGGAACTCGGGTAGCAATTAGTTGGCGTGTTGGAGAGCATTTGCTGTCTGTCTTCGGGCGGGTTTATTCTGGCTCCTCGTCACATTTTTCTTCATTTTCTCCTTCGCGCGACTCCTTTATTTATTTGGCGGTGAAGTGTATCTTAGAGTCTTTCCCGTTTGCAATTTGTGAGGCGATTTAGGTTTCGAGTAGAAGTGTTTCCATATCGGGAAGGCCACTTTGTGCTCAGCACTGGCAGGACGGTTGACCCCTTTCTTTGGGTGCATTGAGCGCCTTCAAGACACTGCACACTACACACCTCCGCTATTGGCCCAGTGACTCCATTCTACTGTCCACCTGCCGTTCATCGTCTCGCCACGGGCCAATTCCCTCCCGTTCCCGTGTCACTCTGTAGCTTTGTGTCCGCAGCGGGTTGATCCCCGGTGTTGGCATCTTGCCCTTGACCATCGTATAAAGTTGGCCAGAGAGACGTCCTGCACTCTCCCAACCACATAAAGCTCCCTGTATTCCCTCTGCGCCAACGCACTCAACTATGTTCGACAAAGTAAAGTTACGTCCTGCTTCCAGCCCAAAGGACACTCCGAAGCCAGACGACGCGTCCACGGTCCCCGAATCCTCAAAGGCTTCCAATCCACAGGACACAGACTCACTGCCGGAAGGATGGGAGCGTGCCACCGACCCGCAAGGTCGCACGTACTACCTCGATCATCGCAGGAAGGTCACTTCATGGGAGCGTCCCACCAAAGCCTCCCCACTCGACGAGTCCAGTGACCCTCTGCCTTCTGGGTGGGAGTTGCGAACGGACCACAAGGGCCGCACGTACTATATCGACCACAACACGCGTACGACGACGTGGATCCGCCCAACCGAGGACGACGACAAGACGCCCTTGCCTCCCGGCTGGGAGGTGCGCTGGTCCCAGGCCACCCAGTGCGTATACTTTGTCGACCATAATACGAAGACGACGTCGTGGGCGGACCCTCGGAAGGATAAGAAATACTTGGACGACCCACACGCTCAGTTTCTTAGGAAGATACAATATATGCATCGGATGCGGAGGAGCGAGATCTTGCCTGGTAATTTTGAGATTAGGGTGAGAAGAGGCCAAGTGTTTGAGGATAGCTTTGCGGTCATTGGGAAGGCTATGCCTGATGAGCTGAAGCGCCATCTGTTGGTTATCTTTGAAGGGGAGACGCTGTCCAAGGCAGTTGCTCTGAGGTCCGTTTAGTTCGTTTCTTTGGGGATTAATCATTCTGACGTTACATTTGGTCAGACAATGGTCTGAACTAGTACTACAGAAGGTCTTCGGTCCTGAATTTGGTCTTTTTGTCGAAGCCAACGGCAGCCTAAAGATCAGCCCCACATCGAGCAAACTTGCTAATCATCTCGAATACCTCAAATTCCTCGGACAAATCTACGTGCTGGCCATACTCCATGGGTTCCTTATCGACTCAAGAATGGTGCCAATGTTCTACCCTCTCGTCGGGCCCAAGTCAGACATCTCCGACGTTCCCCAGTTCATATCAGACGCCATTGCAGACAAGATAGCGAGACGGTACGTTGTTTGCCTGCTGTCAGCGCAGCTTATGCTTGGCTCTGACTCGGCCTCATGTTGACAGCACACTCGAGGGTAAAGGAAAGCACGTATTGAAGACCTCCACTGTACTGGATCGACGGAGTGGGAAGCCCTTCGCCGTGGAGCTGAAACTCGAGGGCAATAAATACAACTTCGTTCGGCAGGAAGACCAAGACGAATTCTTGGACGCGGCCATGGCACATCGGGCTTCTGGTGGATATGGTTCGCAGCTAAGGGCATTTATGGATGGCGTATGGGGTCTTCTCCGACGGAGGGACGCCTTCCTCGCATATTCCCAAGCCGAGCTCGAGAAATTCATTGGCGGGGTGTCTGAAATCGACTTGTGAGCATTCAATTGCCCCTCCTCCCTTCCTCGTTGAACCCATGCTCAATTTCCAATTCCCTCGCTTCCGCTCCATCCTCGTTTTAGGGACCAATGCCAGAAACAAAGCGAACTAGACGAGCCGGAGGGGAGCAGACCAGACAAGCACCTTGAGTGGTTCTGGAAGATCGTCCGCTCCTGGCCCGACGAGCACCGACACGCCCTGCTCGTCTACGTGACTGGGCTCAAGCGCGTGCCTGCCACGGACCAGTTCAAGGTCCTCAAGGCCTCGGACGGGACCTTCCGCCGCCTCACCGTCCTGGGCAACAAGGAACGCACTGTGCCCGACAAGGACGAGGACACCCCGGAGCATATTCTCTTCATTCCAGAGTTTGACACGTACGAGGCCATGGAGGAGAACTTGCGGTTTATTATCTACAATAGCGACTGGGTGAGATCCGTTTTTTTGGGGCAGAGTGTGATTGTGGCTGATGCATTGCGTACTTGTTTTGGGGCCATAATAGCAGGACTCCACGTTGATTTCGGACTTCGAGCTCCTTACGGTGACCAAATTGCCGCGGTACAAGCCTGGGGCATGGAAGACGAAGGCTACGACTACAGCTGCAGAATGAAAGGTCATGCTAGGATCACTGGTTACGGGTATCACGAATTTACTGCTAACAAGTTATAGAATGGTCCAACTATTGCACTTACGATTACACTTTACTTACGTCTCTATCATCACGACTCTCAATTGCTATCTAACCGTTGTCATTTCTTGTATGTATTGTCTTGTCGCGCTGGAATGGAAGTCTGACTTTAACTAACTTTGTCTATTCATTTGCGCTAAGTTTTCATTTCTGTGGCTCACTATTATATTATCGACAGGTTTTCAAAAGGAATGCTACAGATCGTCTCGATGCCCAGATGAGTACGAAAATCGGTATGGGGCGAAGTCTGAAATCTACATAAAAATACAGTGAGGGTGGGGGTGTTTGCAGAAGATACAGCAAGTGCCATTAGATGAAGAGCAGTATGTGAATGTGCAGTTGGTTCGTGATATGTGACATGGATGGATGGGATGGAGAACGGATTAATATAATCGTCATGCTGTCGTGAAGAGCATAGCAATCAGTGCAGACCGAAGCGAGGGGAAGAAAGAAAAAGGGAGGTCATGAAGGGTCAAAACATCAGATGGCATATGCAGTGAACGGGTTCGTCTGCACGCTCTTCCGCAAACCCGCCTCGCTCGGCATGTCAATGCGCACCCGGTGCTCGTCATCGAACGGCGTGATGAAGGGGTTGAGCGCACCACAGCTCCTCCGTGCATGCGTCGTCGTTAGCAGCCGTGTCACGGGCGTTATCGTCTGGCTGGAGTTGGTTGGGGGCACCAACGACGTTGCGCTGGAGGAGTATGCTGAATCGCCTGGGACGGCGTTCGTCACTCTCCACTGCTGAGCGCCCATCGACGATGCACGTCGGTGTCGGTCGCGCCGGTCATCACGAGGCGGAGGGGCAAGGGCAGTACCGTACTGGAGGGTGCTTGGAGACTTAGGTGGAGGCGGAGGTGAAGAAGATTCGTGTCTTCTTCTCTGGCCCTGCGAGTGGATGTTCTGGAGCTCTGGATGTCTTGGCGGTGAAGGAAGTTGCCTCTGCCGCTGCTGGCTCTCAAAGCCATTATACAGCGGCATGGGCAGGACGGTGTGTTCTGGCTTTGTGGGCGACATGAAGGGGTCGTCATACATTGGTCCTACGTCAAGCGGGACGTCCGAAGTCTGTTGCTTGCGGATGGGAAGGCCAATGGGCGGGTGTGGATATGCGGGGGGATACGACGGCGTCTCCGGCTCCTGCGAGATGACGACCGTCGGGGGTGTTGACGTCGTAGCGGTAGTCTTCTTCGTCGGCGACATGATGTTTATCCAGTTCGGTTGGCGCGCCTCTCGAGGTGACGCTGACCAGCGTGATCTGGTGGTCTGTTGCTCCTGCATCTTCTGCATCTGGCTCTGGCGTGGAGGTGGGCCGTACTTGTCGATGCCGCGTTGAGTGTAGACGTGCAGCTTTGGCTTTGGCTTTGGATCCTCCTGCATCGCGGTTCGGTCCCAGAAGTCGACGGAATCGTTGTCTGAAGAATGCTTGCTGTCGTCCTTGTCATGGCTCTTGCGACCAAGGAGAGCACTGATCTTGCCTGTCCATGCGGTATTGCGGTGTTCCTTGTTCTCAAAAGGCTGCACAGTTGGCGCAGAAGGGGAAAGAGGCGCAGAGAGCTCCGCGTTGATGCGATCGCGCATCAACTTGGGCTCTCTAGCCATCGCCTTGCGTCCAATGGCAAGCAATTTGCCGGGCTTCTTCTCCGGAGGTGGTGGAGGAGCCTCCCAGGTAGGCTGAGCAACGTTCTCGACAGACGCCTGAGGAGACGAGCTATTATTACCCGCTGGCGAGTTCGCCCTCGAGCCCCAGAAAGGCTTGAACACGCTCCTGCGGGGAGAAGGAAGAGGCGAGAACGACCTGAACTCCCTCTGCTTCTCGTCGCTTGCACGAAGGGCACCAGCCGAACCAACACTGCCAACACCAAAAGGCGAAATGCCACCGATGCCTGAGCGTTGCTCAGCCTCGTACTTCCGCCTGCCTCTCTTCTCGAGGTACGGGCGGCCGTACGAGTGCCACAGGACAACACCGAGGCCCATGAGGATGACCACGCCCCAGAGAGCGAGGAAGATCGCGAACATGACGCGCTCTTTCTTGAGCGCCTCAGCATACTTGAGCACCAGCTTGCCGATGAGGCCTTCGTCGTTGCCCTCACCACCACCCAGGGCAGCTGCCGCAATAGGCTGCGAGGCCTCATCGACTGACTCGGGCGAGAGAACAAGTACGGTCTGGTTCACGCGGGGCATATCAACGTGAAGGTTATCATGCAAGAACGTGAGCGCGCTCTCAATGGCGTCGACCTTGCTTCCAATGAAGCAGCGGAGAAACTCGTTGGCGGGGCTCTCGAGGATTGTGCCATTGAAAACGGTGGCGACGGCATTCTGGATGTCCGAGTAGAACTCGTTAATGGTAGTGTTGAGTGTGGTCGTAGTGCCATTGACCCAGCCGAAAACGCCTTCATTGATCGAGGTCTGGATGCCGTCGACGCGCCCATTGACTTCGTTGGCGTAGAGCGCCGACTGGTTGTACATGCTCGAGTTGATGCTCTCAGCAATGGTGCCGGAGAAATCGTCCACAGCTGACGCTGCGCGGCCCTTGTACTTGGCCACCAAGGGACCCATGGCGAGTAGCTGGATCTGGACGCACATCAGACCGAAGAAACCGATCAAGAAACAGGCAAGGGCGGGCCCGTGGAAGATGTAGTTAAAAAACCATTGCATGTGGGTGTGTTGGGAAGGAGACAGGCGTAGGCGCGCTGAGATCTGGTTCGTTATTCTCGTGATCAAGGGGTGTTCGGAGTTGGCATTGAGCACCATCAGGTTATGGTCGCTGAGCGTAATTTGAGGGGCGGAGGAAGTAGACTTGGTGTGGACCATTGTAGGATCGGTCGACCAGGCTTGACGAGTGTACTCGAGATGATTCTTCAGGCATCGCCACTTGTACCAGGTGAGGAGGCAGTTGAGACCGATGAGAAGGAGGGCAATAAGGATGAGAATGACAACTCCAATTTTCGCGGCCTTGATGAAGTCACGGCCGATATCATCAATAACAGACATGTCGAGCTGATTGCAGAAGGTGAGGCGGTTTCTCTGGGGAACCGGCATAAGCTCTGGCTGGAATGAAATTCCCGCGAAAGTGTCATTGATGTCTTTCTTCACCAGCTCAAACGGAGTGCTGAGTCTGTAGGACATGTGAGCCGAAGATATGCGGAGAGCGGTTGCCAACTTACACATCCTGAACCTTGTCCTTCAGTTGAGCGACAGAAGGGAGTGAAGCATTAAGGTTCGTAAGTGCCTGCTCGAAGGACGTTGGAAGGGAAACATTCTGGAGACCGTCCAGATTTGGAACAGGAATTTGAGGAGGTGTGATGTCGTCAAAGGGATTAACTCTGTTAATGGCATCAATGGCGCTCCTGATGACATTATTGGCAGATGCAATGTCGTTCTGAATGCTTGTTCGCAGGGCAGTTGTCACGGTTTGGACAAGTTGGTTGACCTGAAGGCAGAGTTAACGACGACGTTGTGAAGAGATGGACAATACACACACCTCTTGGACAGCCGCGATGATAAGAGCAAGTCCACCTCGCACCACCAATTCCAGGAAGCACAGAAGTGTTGACCGATATAGATCGATGATGAAGTTAATGATCGCTTCCATTACAGTGAGGGATAGGACAAGTGCAGCACGAGCGGCATTCATGGAACCATTGACGGCGTCCGCGAACTGCCTGTTGGTGGCGAGGGCGAGATAGCGTGGCATGCTGGCAGCGGAAGTGGCAGCCTCCTCCGCGGCCTTGCAGCTTGCAATAAGGTCGTCCTTTGCGCTGGCCACCGCGTCCTGGGCATCGGCGAGCGAGATCTGGAGTCGGAAGGCGACGAAGATAAGGGAAAGGATGGGGTACGCGAGCCATGTGAGCGAGAGGAGATGTGGCAATTGAAGGTAGGGCGTGAGGGTGGTGGTCATGAACGATGTGGTGAGTGTCGAGCGAGCGTCGTAAGTTGGGGGAGGGATGTTCCAGTTTGTGGCGGCAGCCATGGAGGTCGACCGGCGACGACGCGGAGGAGGTATAAGAGAAGAAGGGGGCGAAACAGGCGGCCATAGAGCCTCTTTTGAGCACAGTGCTCTCGGCGTATTGTCCTTCCATTGGCGCGACACAATACAGAGCTTTGTTTTTCAAATCTGGACAATGGCCTGTCCTTATTGTGACAGCGCGTAACAAGTGTCACTGGTAACACGCGATCGTCAGGGTCACTACTCCTTTTCCGGCGGGTGCGCCACCGTCCTCCGTGCACACAAAGTCAATTTCCCCTCTATGCCCCTCAAGATGTCGAGAAAAAATAAGCTCTAGAGGTATGACACGCTATTACTATCCAATATACCTTCCAGCTGCACAGCTACCTTGATAAACGCGTCTGAATACATATCTATTCTAACCCACGTGAAGCAGCTCCAACGATTCCCACATTCTCCGGCTGCACAGGCTTTGTCTTTCGGGACTTGATGTCATGTCGACGGAGCACAAACGCCTTTCCTCTTTTTGTGCACAACTACATTCATCGGGCGAGAATATGTCAGTGAATGGGTCATGAATTGGATTCCATCCATAATAATGTCATCAAGTAAATAAAATATCCAGAATGCGAAGTGGTATGCGATGTCGTTTTACTTCTATGCGGTGTGTTGCTAGGATTGAAACCAAACGTTGTGGCGCAATAGAGCTCAAACTGTATGCAGACCAGACTGTTCTAGTCAACCCAGAGGGTATTCGTATTTTTGTTCGACGTCTCTATGACGCCGGACTCGTCCCCCGTCTCCTCAACTCGTGCCTGACTTCATCGTCAGTATCCTCCATGTACGACCCTGCGCGAGAGACAGCAGGGCTAGTGGTATTAGCTCGAACGGGCTGTGCCAGCGCAGGCTCCGCAAATGCTTCGCGTAGACGAGCAGTCGCCTGTCGTTGGACCTGCAAACATAACAAAAGATGCCCATCAGTCCACAGGACACAGGTAACAAAGTACAAGGATGGCGATACTTACCTCAGCACCCACCGACCTTAACACCTGGAACAGCGGTCCGACGAGGCCTAGCTGAATCGTGATGTACCTAAACCCGCCCGATGGCAAACGGAAAGGACAACCATATTAGCTCCGGCCCACACAATAAAACCTGTCAAAAATCCGAAGCGAGGGGAAGCGAACTTACGCAGCAGCCAACGCGAACAACAAGAACATGAAGTACATGGGGTTGAAGAGCACCGCCATCGCCTCATTCCAGCCTAGGACCACGAGAACACCGTACATCCAGTACGGGATCTGCGCCACGCTGGAGACGGTGCTCCGTTTCGCCTCGACGTAGTACGCGTCAGCGTCTTTCCGGAACTTGTTCGTGAGTTCTAGCGACTTCGTTTCGGAGAACACGACCAAGGTAGAGGCGAAGTCGAACTCGTCTGTACCGGCAAGGACATCCGATGACTCCGAAGGAAGCTCGAACTCTAGTGAGGGGTCGGTGGGGGCAATCTTGGAGTACAAGGGGACGAGTTCGAGAGTCTGATGAAATACAAGGGGGATTAGTGTCTTCCCAATAGAAAGACTAACAACGGCCTACCTGATCCTTCGCCTTCTTGAACGCGCCATCAATATCGTCATCAGGTTTCCACACCCGCGGAACGCCCTGCTCATCATACCGGAACCGTTCCTCAAAGTGATTGCGCAGCCTGCCGAGGAACACTGGCTCTGCGGTCTGCTCGTCAATCTTCGCTCGAAGCACAAGCCAGGCGCGTTTCCTGAGAGCAGCCAATGACGACGTGTTTTCTTCCTCTGTGCAGTCGAAGCCTGAACAAAGTCAGTATGACCGAAATAGAACGTCAAGAGAGGCCGACTCACTCTTGGCCTTGGTCGAGTACGCTGACTCGGCCTTCCCAAGCACCTCTCGGAACGAACGCAGAATCTCGTCCCACATATCCTTCGAGGCCTTATTCAGATGCAGCTCAACGGGCTCTGAGAGGTGTTTCTTGATATTTCTCTGCAAAGGAAACCAGCCCATCAAGACCTCTCCCAGACAACCACAGTAGACACCAGCGCACCTCAATCTGGTTCAACATCTTCTTCGTCTCGTCCTTCCTACACTGATCCGCCACGACCCCAATCTCCTCCTTCAACAGTGCATGCTCATCCTCCCAGCCCCATTTCGCCGTATCCTCCTCAACCATTGCCTCTTTCGCGCCGTCCGCGAAAGTTCCCTCGCACTTTCTGCGCGCCTTGCCCACGACGTCTGCGAACGAGTACTCCTCCCCGCGCAGGCCATCGAGCATCTCCTTCTTGAATGTGACGAGGCATGATTTGTGCAGGTTCTTGAGCTGCCCGAGGAAGAGCGGTATGAGGGTCGCGTCGAGAGCAGAGATGAGGTCCCCGCGTTTGCGGGTGTAGACGCCTTTGTGGTAGCGAGAGGCATCGCGGTCATAACGGGCTAAATAACAACACGCGAGTGTTTGTCAGTAAATGTCTCTGGAACGAGAGGATCGAAACTCACTAAGAGCAGTCATCTTCCAGTCCTTCATCATAGCACCGAGCCCCTCCACAACCTTTCCGGCCTCAACAGGTCGCTTTTGCGACTTGGCCTGCTCGTTGAACTCTGACAACGCCACAGCTGAGATCTCATCACAGCGGAACTGGGCGAGCAGCTCCTGTTGTGTAGGCAAATCAAGGTCCTTGTTTGTCTGCACCTGCTCCCAAATGCCCTCCATATAAAACGGCACTCCATCCGCCGGTATCCGCTTATGATACACTGGTTTAAACAGATAGTCGGGGTTGCTCTTATCCGCGAAGCGTTTCCTCAGTTCTGCCACCTCCGACTCGAATTTGTCCGCAGAGAGGATCTTGTGAGGTAGGGCAGTGAAGGCGAGATCGAAGTAATCGGAAAGTTGGCGGTCTTTGAGCTCGGAGGGCTTGCTGAGACTATCCCAGATACGGCTAAGGTCGGCGGTGAGTGTCGCTTGGAGGTTGGCGAGCGGGGTTTGCCCGATGTGGTCCCGAATGACGAAGAGGAGGAGGGTGCGGCCACTTGTTCTGTGGGAAGAATTGAGGACAGGGCAAGCGTGAAGTGAGGAAGACGAACCCGTCAGTGGCCTTCTTGCCGAAGAGGCCCAGGTTGACCTCGAATACGGTCTTGAGCAGACCCATGTTTGCACCTTGGTAGAGACCGACTTGGTGCTCCCAAAGATTGACTATGAGGATTTCTGACGACGCGAGCGAGAAGAGGGCGGATTTGCGTTCGAAGTCCTAATAAACACATAATTAGTGGGCAAGAAAACTTAATATTTGATTGACAGTAATACACACCTGGTCTTCTCCACGCTCTCGTCCGTCTGTACCCTCCACGTCCATAACCATGACGCTCATGTCTTTGCCGCGACACATCCAGATACCTGCATACCCTTGTTATTCTACGCTGAAACAAGTCCCGCTAGACTCGCCTTTGGTGGTCTGTTGCCGCTTCGTTTCATCCATGACGTCGAAGGTGGTTCCAAAGAGTCTGTTCAACAGTGTACCTACAACACGTTGGATAAACTCGCCCCTACACATTATAGCTGCAACCCGAGAACTCACTCTTTCCTGTAGACTGCGAACCAAACACAGAGACGATGTTGTATCCGAACCCAGAATCTAGCAGGCCCCACTTCTCTATTTGCTCCTTCAGGTCAGGTCTGTCAACATAGAACACGATCGGGTCAGCACAACGACAGGATAACCAACAACGCGAGGGATACTGACGTGAACTTCTTCTCCTCATCTACAATCTGTATGCGCTCCGTGCTCGCACTGAGCGAGGCAGGGCCACCGTGGCCGTTCACGGTGACGGTAGTGCCATTTGGCTGGGGTGATGACATAGGGGAATTTGCGGCGTTCGTGGGTCAAGAGGAAGGTTGGTATCTCGAGGTTAATGTATGTACAGCTGAAGTCGTTAAGAAAGGCTCCGGAGATGGAATGAGCAGCCTGAGGAGACAAAACCTGCAGTTGGAGCGTTGGTGGTGGCGGGAGGCAGACCTGACCGGAAATGGTCTCCAACTTTTGACACGTGGTTTCCCGCACCTTACACCGTTCCCCAACGCTCGTCGTTCATGAATCATGATACTCTGCTCTGTCGAGTCTCGATTCAGTATCAAAAGAGATACGTGGCGTATCGTACATGTTTCATGCTCGGTCCGCGGTAATGTGCCCCAACGATAACGCGTTTGCGTGCCCTTGAACGTGTGTAGACGGTACGGACACGCAGTCTCGAACTGTCATCCGAACCCCTTGTTGGCATGATTTCACGGTCTGTCTCTTAGTCCCGTTTGTCGGAGAAGACAGACGCGTCGAGACTACGGATCAGTACGTTTTCCAGCCCTTTGCAGCTTTTCCCGTACTCACTTAGAGAATCCTTCATTTTGTCGGCCCACGCTTTAATCAACTTCTGGTTTCTCCACGCTTTCACTCTGACCGATTTACTCCCTCTTCAGTCTGAATTCGACATACCCGAACCCTGTTTCTTGCAATTGCTGTCTCTTGGCCAATATCCTTCGTGTTTGCTAGTCAGTTCCCAGTGCACACTCTCTGTGCCACCTGTTCCCAACGGAGCAGGCACCGTTCCCCGCTCTTGATAACTGAATTTGGCATTGGATGGCTTGTCGGCCAGTCATTTAAGCCTTTTTTCCCCCTTCTCAGCCCAAACCCCCAACCAGAAGCCTCGAGGTGCGCTTTCTTTGAGTGTACGTACTCCGGTCCGCGAACACATCTATACATTATGTATTCTTGCTCATCGTCAGAATTTGACAGATTCATTTTGGTCCTCCGTGTCAACTCTACACGAGCCCTTTGGCAATCAATCGACGGACCTGTCTGGCACTGTATTCACATACCAGTCAAATAGTCTTCAAGCTAATTATAAATATACTACGTCAGGTGGACGCTAGCAAGAATTCTCAATTACATTAAAGCTCTCGAATGCCTTCCAAGGAATCCATTCCTCCTTCCTCTGCGCATCTCTTGTCACTTGGATTCAGACTAGAAAAGCATGGATAAAGGTTACTTCACGCAGTCCAAGCTGCTCTGGACGCCCAAGGAACCGCGGAACACTGCCGTGGACATCTTTCGACGAAGTATCAACAGAAAGCACAACTTGAACCTCAGTACGCCCTGTCTCGTTGTGATAGCTTTCTAGGTTTGATGTCTTCGATACAGAGGACTACCATGATTTACATAAATACTCTGTTGAGGATTTCACGTTCTGGCTCGACCTCTGGGAGTTCCTCGGCATCGTGTCGTCTGTACCTCCCAATAAGGTCAGCTCGCGCAGGATCATACCACACTTGAACAATGAACATGACATGACTGGACATGCTTCCATTCACAGGACAAGATCCTGAAACCCGGAAAACTGCTTCCAGAAGTCCCTTCTTGGTTCCCTGGGGCGCGGCTGAACTACGCCGAGAACCTGCTTTTTCGAAAGGATGATGGCATTGCACTCACAGAAGCTGGAGAAACAGGGATTGTGAAGCACGTCACGTACCGGCAGCTAGACGAACGCGTCCGCGCGATGGCTGCTGCGCTGCGTGTCAATGGGTTGAAGCCGGGTGATCGCGTCGCAGGTCAGTCGCGTCTGCCAGTAAGTTATCCTCGACCTCATTCAAGGTGTCTGGGACAGCAATCGTGACCAACACGAGCACTGCGGTCGTGGTAGCTATTGCAACTACCAGCGTTGGAGGCATTTTCTCAAGCACGGCCACTGACATGGGAACCCAAGTAAGCCGAAAAATCAAAAGGAGCATTAGATGAAGCCTCGCTGACTCTGCCGCGCTTCTGTAGGGCGTGCTAGATAGATATCGTCACATTCAACCCAAGTTCATCTTCGCAGAAACAGAGGTTCAATATACTGGAAAGCGCATCGACCTCCTCCCGAAGGTTACTGAGGTCGTCAAAGATCTTTCCAATCAAGGGCTTGAAAGAGCCATCCTCCTGCCTAGCAGGCTCTCTGGATGTGAGCTCCTTATTCCAGACATGTCGAAGAGGTGTGCAGATGTCGCTTGCCACTCCTTTCATCCTGACGTTCAAATTAATCGTAGTTCAACTCTGGCGGAGTTCCTTCAATCTGACGATGGCCGCAGCCTTGAATTCGAGCAATTGCCCTTCGGTCATCCTTTGTACATCCTCTACAGCTCAGGTACCTCCGGGAAGCCGAAATGCATGGTACACTGCGCCGGGGTATGTCTCCCTATATCCTCCAAGTCTGTTTATTCTCATTTGAATTCAACCAGGGCGTACTCATGAACACGAAAAAGAACTTTAAGTTTGGATTCGGTGGTTCGTTTGACGACGTTTACTTCCAATATACGACTGTGACTTCCATTCCTCCTTCGTGGCTTCCTCTGAAATCTAACGCGAAAATAGACTGGCTGGATGTTGTGGAACTTCATGCTTATTGGTCTTTCATGCGGCTGCCGCCTGGTGCTTTACGACGGATCACCCTTCTACCCAAACATCAAGACTTACCTCAAGTTCGTCAGTGATCAAGGGTACACCCTCGCAGTCACCACTGTTCCGTATGCAATATCCGCTAATTACTCTGTGCATATCACTCTAGGGTGACGAGATGGGGAACGAGCCCGCGCTTCCTAGCTGAGGTCCAAGGATGCGGAATCAAGCCGTGTGCGTTTCATGTGCACTCGGAGCCTCCGCCCTGAGTATTGACACCATGAAGTGGAAATCGCCTCTTTTGAGGGTTTGGCCAATATAACAGTCACTGGCGCCATTACGACCGTTCCAATGTTCCAGTGGGCTCTAGAGGCGTTCGGAAACCACGTCCATTTCGTATCGACCTGCGGCGCGACGGATATCTTTGGAGCGTGTATGGCGTGTTCTTCCTTCTTCAGATCCTGTAACTGATCATTCCGTTGTTTCTCCAGTCGTGACCGGTACAGCCAGCTTGCCTGTTTACGCTGGGGGTAAGATAGCATTTGGACGCTTGTTTCCGTTCTTGACGATCTTACTCTATGTGCAGAAATTCAAGTTAAGGACCTTGGAATGAAAATCGAAGCCTGGGATCCATTTGGGAAGAACATTGAGCAGACAGGCCAGCCTGGCGAGCTTGTCTGCACGCGTCCCCATCCCTCCTTACCCATCAAGTTTTAGGGAGACGAGAAGGGTGAAAGGCTAATGAACGCATATTTCAGTACCTATCCAGGTAAATGCCACCTCACTCGTCTTATTGATGGTCGATTTTCATGAATATCACTAGGCGTCTGGAGGCAAGGCGACTTCATGGTAATCAACCCTGTCACCAAAGGAATGCAGGTGCTTGGACGGAGGTGTGCAGCGTTTGATCTTTCGCGCAGACCATTTCTTATTTCAATATCATTCAAGCGATGGTGTCCTGAACCCCAGCGGCGTCCGCTTCGGGTCTGGGGAAATATACACCATCATGGAGCAGTTCTCGGACATCATCGACGATGCTCTTTGTGTCGGACAACGCCGCTCTTGTGATAACGACGAGCGCGTCCTCCTCTTCCTGAAAATGCGCTCTGGAAGCAAATTCAGTCCTAAGCTCATTGGGACAATCAAAGACGCCATCAGGAAAGGGCTCAGCGCACGACATGTGCCATCTTATATTTTTGAAGTGGCCGATATTCCGGTTTGTGCACTTCAATAACTCGTTCTGACCTAGGTTGAGCTTCTAATGGTTATGTGCAGTATACTGTCAACGGCAAGAAAATCGAAATAGCCGTCAAGCAAATCGTCTCTGGATCTAATCTGCAGCCGAGCGGCACGGTTGCGAACCCGGAGTCGTTTCAGCTATACTACAAGTATAAAGATATCGAGAGGATTGTTGGATACAGCTCAAAGTTGTAGGTCGTGTAATTGACCGAGTTTGTTGGAGGCGGGCCTGCAATGGCAGAGAATTTGGATACCTTTTTTGGAACATATCGCTATTTTTGGTTTCTTGTGATTCTCGCAGCATGCAATCCCGAGTCTGATAACGAACCGCACACGAATTATTTGAGTTTCTTTTCAAAGCACTGTACACTCCACGAGTCGATATCGAGAGATTTACCCTGCGACGGTTCCGAACTCTGGAGAAGAGCGGCCCGCATCCGGACTGCTATTACAGGGTTTTGCATAAAACTTTGGACAGTCGCCTTTCGCGAACAAGTGTTTGATTATATTTGCTTGCATGATGGCCGGGGCCGCCTGGACCGTCTGGACTGGACGGCGATTGTGGCCGAGGGCTGATGGCGTTGGAGGACGGCTAGTGGAAGGTGTCTGCTCACTGTCTTTGACAATGAGCACACAAATTTCACCATTTCTTTACAAGTTTCTAATATCTTCTTCTAAAATCTTTTATGTACACACTTGTGGGCATTAGCGACATGTGTAGGCAATACTTTGGGCTTCATAAAGGCTGCGTACATCACAATAGGGGATTAGAAAACATGGAGAAGATGTGAGTTTGTACACTTTTATGAATAGATACTGGGGCAAGGGATGCACAAATAGCAAGTCAAAGGTAACAACATATTGTCCATAAAATTATTCGGGAAAGTTCTCTCAGAAGTGGCGAGGTGTCTGTGCTCATCGTCGAGGACAGCGAGCAGATACCTTCCGCTAGCCGTCCTCCAACGCCATCAGCCCTCGGCCACAATCGCCGTCCAGTCCAGACGGTCCAGGCGGCCCCGGCCATCATGCAAGCAAATATAATCAAACACTTGTTCGCGAAAGGCGACTGTCCAAAGTTTTATGCAAAACCCTGTATANCCATCTTATATTTTTGAAGTGGCCGATATTCCGGTTTGTGCACTTCAATAACTCGTTCTGACCTAGGTTGAGCTTCTAATGGTTATGTGCAGTATACTGTCAACGGCAAGAAAATCGAAATAGCCGTCAAGCAAATCGTCTCTGGATCTAATCTGCAGCCGAGCGGCACGGTTGCGAACCCGGAGTCGTTTCAGCTATACTACAAGTATAAAGATATCGAGAGGATTGTTGGATACAGCTCAAAGTTGTAGGTCGTGTAATTGACCGAGTTTGTTGGAGGCGGGCCTGCAATGGCAGAGAATTTGGATACCTTTTTTGGAACATATCGCTATTTTTGGTTTCTTGTGATTCTCGCAGCATGCAATCCCGAGTCTGATAACGAACCGCACACGAATTATTTGAGTTTCTTTTCAAAGCACTGTACACTCCACAAGTCGATATCGAGAGATTTACCCTGCGACGGTTCCGAACTCTGGAGCGGCCCGCATCCGGACTGCTATTATACACCCAACCTAAATTTGATGACACATCATGATTCTCCACGCCTTCCTCTCCTTCAACGTTTCATGGCTTCATTCGTCACCATCCGCGCCAACGTCAGTCTTCTAGATATCGGCAAGCTCGTGTGTCTATCAATCTGTCCACCAAATTTCACACAGATGCTATTTCGAGCTTGAGGAAGTGATACATTGAATAGTGGGAATGGCCCGTAAACTGGTCATGCTCGAGCTACGAACCAGACCAGCGTGAGCGGGTTTCAACTTCAAGCATCCCGTTGAGGTTGTGGAGGTCTTGGGCTATCAACCTCGAGGCTCGAGCTGTAGCCGCTTGTCCTTGAATGCCATTCCATCTGAGCATGATTGCTGTGACGAACGAAACGTTTGGGTATTCTTAGCACTTGATGCGGGTTACTCGAGTCCCGATGTGGCACAATCTAAGCCACCTTCGCGCAGAGATCGATATAGCTAAAGGTCCAAGCTTGAGTCAGGTGAGCATCCTTTCTCCTTATAATCACCATTCAACGACCCGCCACCACCGCCATCCTTGTTGACGCTATCACGTCTCGCTATTCTCCTCAAAAGATGGACAACAACTACTTCGCGCAATCAAGACTTCTTTGGACGCCCGTTCAGCCTCGTAGAAGCGCTGTTGAGGTTTTGCGAAGAGAGATCAATAGAAAGTATGGATTGCATTTGAGTGAGCTTCTCTAAATCGGACATCCGAACGTCGTGCTCATGCAGACTGATAGAAGATTACCATGATTTGCACAAGTACTCTGTTGAGAATTATACATTCTGGGTCGATCTCTGGGAGTTCCTTGGTATCATATCGTCCGTTCCTCCTCGTAAGGTCAGCAATGCAGTGATGGCACGATTTTGGATGGTTGGGCTCAAAGAGAACTTCCACAGGATCAGATTTTGGAACCTGGACCAATACTATCGGAAATTCCGTCCTGGTTTCCTGGCGTCCGTCTGAACTACGCCGAGAACCTGCTCTACCGAAGGGACGATGGGATCGCTCTCGTTGAAACAGGGGAGTCTGGCGTCGTCTCTCACGTCACCTTCAGGGAGCTTCATGAACGTGTACGCGTCATGACGGCCGCCCTACGAGTGAATGGGTTGAAAGTCGGCGATCGCGTGGCAGGTTCGTGACATCTTTTCTGAAGTCAAATGCTATGTTCTAAATTGCGCAGCTATCGTAACAAATACTAGCAATGCCGTCATCATAGCGCTTGCGACCGCCAGTATTGGCGGTATATTCTCAAGCACGGCGACTGACATGGGAACTCAAGTACGTCACCAAAGAACAGTCGGCGAGCCTTCTTTATGAACCAAGTATATGCAGGGAGTTCTTGACAGGTACCGCCAAATCCGACCCAAATTCGTGTTCGCCGAGACGGAGGTCTTGTATGCTGGGAAGCGAGTCGACCTCCTCCCCAAAATTCAAGAAGTTGTTATGAATCTTTCGATGCAAGGAATGAAACGTGCTATTCTTCTGCCAAGTCGTATCTCTGGACGCCAGCTGCTTATTCCAGACATGTCAAAGAGGTGAGCAAAACTGAACTAGAGGCAAAAGCGTCATCAGACCAGGGTTAACACGACATGACAGCTCAACTCTGGCTGACTTTCTGAAGGCTGACGATAATCGTGCGCTCTCCTTTGAGCAGCTACCTTTCGGTCAGCCTTTGTACATTCTCTACAGTTCTGGTACCTCGGGAAAGCCAAAATGTATCGTGCATTCTGCTGGAGTGAGTCTCGTATCATTCCTTTATAACTTTAACCAACTTCTCCCTAATCGAATCTAGGGACTCCTTCTGAATACCAAGAAGAACGTTCGACTCGGTTTTAATGCCTCCCCCGATGAGATTTACTTCCAATACACAACGGTAGGCTTTATCCTAAGTTCCTGTCAAAGTCCGACCATCGCGCCTTATATCCCGTCTTCAGACAGGTTGGATGATGTGGACTTTCATGCTTACGGCACTTTCCTGTGGGACGCGTCTAATTCTTTATGACGGCTCGCCATTCCACCCAGACGTAAGGACCTATCTCAAATTTATTAGTGATCAAGGGTGAGCATTCCTCAGCGACTTCCTGGCCCATCGATTCTCATCGGATGGCGTTAGCGTGACTGCATGGGGAACGAGTCCGCGCTTCATGGCTGAAGTTCAAGGACGTGGAATCAAACCATGTGCGTGGTTCCCGGATTTTTGTTTTGGAAAAAAACATGGAAGAGGCCTTTGCAGTGGAATTAGCTCCCTTTGAGGCGTTGTCCAGTCTAACAGTTACCGGCGCGGTTGTTACTCCTCCAATGTTCGAATGGATTCAAAAAGCATTCGGAAAGCATGTCCATATTGCTTCGACTAGCGGAGGGACAGATATCTGTTCTGCATGTGCGTTTGAAGCTATATTCCCGATTGAATTTGATATTGAAACAGAACGACATGCTACAGTCGTGACTGGTTCCTGCAGCTTATCGGTTTATGCCGGTGGTAAGATCCCCTTCGGCCTTTCGAGCACGACATTTTAACAGACGCATGCACGCAGAAATACAAGTGAAGGAGCTTGGGATGAAAGTGGAGGTCTGGGATCCTGCCGGACACAACATTGAGCTTACCGGCCAACCTGGCGAGCTCGTCTGCACCCGACCCCACCCTTCTCTCCCAGTCAAGTTCTGGGAAGACGAAAACGGTGCCAAGCTCAAGGACGCCTACTTCAGTACCTATCCCGGTAAGAACCAGCGAGTTTACCTATTCAGCGCATGGTAAACGCCTAACTTGCTGTCTTCCCAAGGTGTTTGGAGGCAAGGCGATTTCATGGTCGTCAACCCGGTTACCAAGGGAATTCAAATCCTTGGGCGAAGGTAGGTATTCATGTGGTCAACATGTATTTGCCATCATGACGGGTACTCACCGCGATTTTATCCCTTATCAAGTGACGGCGTCCTCAACCCTAGCGGCGTTCGCTTTGGTTCCGGAGAAATATATGCGGTCTTGGAACAGTTTTCGGAAAGTCTTGACGATTCACTTTGCATCGGCCAACGCCGACCCCAAGATAAGGATGAGCGTGTCCTCCTTTTCCTGAAGATGCGCGCGGGCCACAAGTTCACGCCTGAACTTGTTGCGAAGATCAAGGATGCGATCAGGAAAGGACTGAGCGCCCGACATGTACCGGCGTATATTTTCGAAGTCATGGATATTCCGGTTAGCACGCACTCTTATTCTGATCGTAATTCTAGCTGACGACTTCCCTTCAGTATACCGTGAACGGCAAAAAGATCGAAATAGCCGTCAAGCAGATCGTTTCTGGGTCCAATATGCAACCCAGTGGCACGGTAGCGAACCCGGAGTCCCTCCAGCTTTACTATAAGTACAGATATTTGGAGAGTGTGGTTGCAGGTGCGAAGGCGAAGCTGTAGGCTTGGTTGGGGAGGGCGTGACGTTGTGTATGGTGTTCAAGACAGTTGTGACCCGCGATTATGCCGTAGATCAAAATTCCATTTTTGGAAGAATTTCCCTTACTCGGAATAGGGGCAAATTGGCAGCGTTCCATGAGATTTTCAAGAAGAGTCGTGTATTCAACGAAAGGCGACAACACTAGTCCACAAAATAGTTAAATATTTTTACATGTCCTTCGATCCCGACCGCCATCATTGAAGAAGGCACCCAAATGCGATGCCCGGCCAGGGTTGTGACTTCAAGGTCCATACACACCCCCACCAGAAAGGAGAAAACGCAATTCAGTCGGCAATGAGGTTATATGTGAGCAAGGGAAAAAAGGCACTTCGTCACTTGGTGGTCGTTGTAATCAGAAGACTACATAGATCAAGGGTATCCAGAGTCTTCTAAAGACCGCTGTCTACCGCTGTACGTTATATTTTACCGTCGATCGCTCTCCCTTGTAGGTCACAATCAGACAGAACAAAAACTCTCGGCCAATTTATATACATCAAATCTCCTGGTCTCCAAAGTAAGCGTCTCTCCCAAAAATAACCAGCCGGGCTTGGGTATGCAGCAATCCCTCCCACTGGGAACTCAAGGGGGCGTGGCACGCCACTGAGAACACCTTGACCACCAGCGGCGTATCGATTACAATCACCGTGGGTCTCATGGGTACATGTCTCTGCGTCCGCGGCGGCGATTGGTCGCCACTCGAAGAGGCAGGTGCGCCAAAACGGGATTAGCGTGCGAGCGGAGAGGAGCAGATCGAGGGAAGGATGGCAGTTGGAGTTTGGGCGTCGCAGGCAGAAACTCGGGAGTCGATAGACAGACAGGAAGCATCAGGACGTTTACGCGCTGGCAGGTGCGGGGGTGGCTGTTCCAGAGTGACGGTTCGATGAGATAAGGAACAGGGATCTCGGTCCATGTATTTGTCAGTTCTTTGTTGAGTAAGTAATTCTTGTGTGCAGAGAGGGGGAGGTAGAAGGGCACCGGAGACTGGGTAAACCTTGGGGTGGTTCTCTCGGTCATAAGAGGACTTGAAGAGGACCCTCTGAAGAAAGATCAAGCATATGAGGAAGCAGGAAGCAGCAGAGACCATGGGGGAGAGAAGGCGGATAGAGGGCTGCAGAAGTAGTTTATAGATGAATTCTCTCACCCGCCGCTCGACGACGCAGCAGACAGGGGGGTTGTCGGGCTGGTTGGTAAGGTGCGGAAGCTGGCCAACGTCACGGTGATGACAACACCGAGCAAGGAAGAGACCCCGACTCGGAGAGGGAGCTTTCGTTCGGGGCAGTCAGCACGTTGGCTTCCGCCGAAGGGTTCAGAGGGTCGGACGACCATAGGTAAGCATAAAATGAATGGGCGCACTTGGGAAACTTGCGACGCCGAGTAAACCCAAGCTGCGAAGCACTGCACCGCACGGGCCTACCTTTGGAAGGCATATATCCTCGGGCATACGAGTTATGTAGGCTTGCCAATTTTTAGGCTCGTTGAATTTGGGCAACAGGGTCCGCCATTGTCGCGTATGTTGTTTGTGCGGGTGCTTCTCGTCTGTATGGTGATAGATCCGAATTCGTTCTTCCGGTTTTTATCTGCAGGAAGCTGGGACTTGCTAACGAGATGTCGGTCTGTAAGGATGGCCTTCCACACTGGATTAATACGTTGTTTTGCATCACAAGTCCCATTTTGTCACCTGGAACGCGGCGGTAGAAAAACACGTACGGCGCAATACCTACGTTGACAACTATTCCGGGACCTCCATTGAAAGACGTACACAAGACGAACCTGCAAATTCTGATCTGGAAGACCGTTGCGGCCTCAGGCTTCGATCTTCATGTTTCGGCTCAGGTGAAAAAGACAAGGATGACAGACCGATCCGTGTGAAGAAGACTGGTGGCGACATCATGTTTAGGAGTGCTGCCTAGGAAAGAAACATAAAACCTGGATGATCTAAAGGACGAATGAATTATGCGGTCGGAAGGAGTCGGCGGCGAACCCGAGAGGGCAACTGGTGCTGCGCGACGCACAGGCGCCGAAGGGTGGTCTTCATCTCCCAAGATCTTGGTGAAATGAAAGCAAGGTTCGACACGAGCTGCAGTTGGCTTCGATCAGAATGCGAACGTGGCCGACGATGAACGCAGAGGACAGGGGTCCCTCTACATTGTAGGGAATCGGCTTGTCAAACTTGGCCAGGTAAAAGATCCGAGACGAGAATGAGCGTTGGCCTATTTTCTGCGCACTAAAAGTCCCTACAGTCCTGGCCACGCGAATGACGCATGAAAGTCTGGGCCGATCGCGGAGACAGGGAAAAAGCAGGCCGGGAGGTGAGAGAGCGCGGGCCGAGGGGGCAGTTTAGAGTGGCCTGGGTGGGGTGTGCCCGATAAAGCCCTGCAGCAACAGGAAGGGCGACGAGGGAGTGCAGAGGAAGGCCGGCGTGGGTTCCGGGGTGGGCGATCTGTGTTGGGGCGGAGGTGATTGCCGTAGCCACATGGCGGAGCACGTGGGGAAGCTGACACGTGGGCGGGCGGTATTTTGATTGTGGTTCCTTGTTCCCCAGTTGGCCAAACTTTGGTCCCACAGAGACAGGCCCGCCTTGTTCTCCCAAACCACCACCATGCACATCTTCAGACGCTCGAAATCGACGTCTACGAAGCAGCAGCTGCGACAGCCCGAGTCTTCGCCGCCGCCACCGTCCGCCCCACCGTCGTCGTCGCGGCCCCCACTCGTCGCCCAGACCAATATCGACCTCCAGACCTCTCTCTCAGCCTTTTCTTCAGTCGACAGCGACTCGTCTTCCAGTCTCTCGCCATACGAAACCTCTCCTTCAAAACAAGTTATCGGGAGAAAAATAACCCCCCGCAATGTAGGAGTGGAGTTCAGCAGACCTGGGGCTTCCCAGTACGTCCCATTCTATCACGTTTCATGCGAGCAGCATTGTCTAAATCGTGCAGATCATCAAATTCTCGAGCAGCAGATCCTATTGCCTGGGGAACCGTCCTCCCCCCTCCTCGGCCATCATCTCGCTCGGCCAAGATGACTTATGCCAGCCTCCCTGAACTCTACACCCAAAACGACCTCAATACCTTCTCATTTGGTGCTCCCCATCCAACGTCGCCTGCTTCCTTATCGCCCTCCGTCGATCCCTTGTCGCGGAATCGCGACGAAGCAGACTCTGATGAAGTCGTCCTCATCTCCGATACCACCCCTCGTCCGTCTGTTGTGGGGCAGCACCCACGCAGTCATCAATCGCACCCTTCGTTGCCCGAAGACGGGCTGCATTCTCTTCCTCCACCCCGAAGGAAACAGTCCAACAGGGCGCCCAGGACGAAGGAGAAATCCCATGATCGGGATTCAGACGCTGCCTCCGTCCACACCTTCGGCACCTCGTCAGCTTCAGCCTCAGTTTCTTCGCTCTCAAGACCAAGTAGATCAAATTCTAGGGCAAGGTCCAGGAAAGGTGGATATTCGAGCACTACCCCACAAACTTCAGCCACCGATATGACCTCGGATGAGGATGATATGGACCGTCGCCATCCTCTTCCTCCTGAACCCCTCGACCCTTCTGATGTTCCGCCACGAATTCTCCTTCGAGAGCAAGAATCAACACTTTATCTCTCGGAGGAAGACTTTGATGGTTATGCAGACGACGATGATAACGACAACGATGGGATTGAAATCGAATCTGCTGTCCACGACGCCAGCGACCGGGGAACCTTTCTCGATTACCGAAGCTCCAGTCGGGAGAGCATAGCGGGAAGCTACAGCCAGAGAAGAGGGAGCATTCCAGTTCCCATTCCTCACACACCCTCCGATAGATATTTAGTAGAGCACCGTGCCCGGGAGAACAGCCTAGCAACCCTCAGACGACCAAGCAGAAGTTTAGAGGATCTGCACTCTTTCTCTTTTGCACAGGCGTCTGGCTCACCCTCCTCAGCCGTAGGCAGGGGCGACGACAGACCCCTACCTCCCGCACCAACCTCGGTGCCGGAGAGCGAGGGCGACTGGCGAGACCTTCGCAAGAGATCCATCCAGCGAGATAAGGATCTTCCCCCTATAACCATCCAACACAGCGCATCCGCTACAACGCCAGCAGGCGCCTCCAGCTCGAAAACAATCACTGCGAATTGTTTGCAATCATCGAATGGCTTTTCGGTCAGCGAACTCGACACATCTTGGATGCAGTACGGCGTCAACGGCCTTGTTGGGTTCAATATGGATGAAGTGGCCGACATTGTCGGTGAAGGTGGTTTGAACGGACGACGGCCATCTGCTTACTCCTTCCGCAAAGGAAGTGCCGCAAGCACTTTCAGGCGTCACAGTACAATCTCCAATACGAACGTCGATATCATGCACAGGAACATCCTTGTCTGGGGCAATCAGCGCTTCCTCGACCAACGCCATATGTGGACGTTCAAACGAGAAGTCGACCGTGTAGACAACGAGCACGACAGGCGGCAGAATGCCCACCCCGATAGGGAGCGGCCGAGCATATCGACACTCTTCAACTCTCGGCCGAGTACAGCAACCGTGACTGAAGGCGCCATTCCTTCCTTCTTGATGGATGGTCCACCTCCGGAGAAGGAGAAGAAGCCTTCGAGCAAGGACAAGTCTCAGAAGGAGCCTTGGAGAGGGATGGCTTTGGATTCTGAGGAGATATGGCATAATGGCGCCAGTGGCAAGTTTAGAATCACTCGGAAGAACGCGACTTGTGCGTCTTTTTATCTCTTGTTCTCCGGGGCTGTGCTAATCAACCCTCTGCCAGCATTGGAAGCGGGAAAGCCCCCTCAGCAGCGTCTCAACGTCTCTTACATCCGCAGCCCATACATTAGCAATGCCACCAACCGCGACACGGCTGACGGGCCTGCTGTCACGATTCACAAGCACTCAAAGGCTGGGGCATTCTCAATCAGCCGACATTATCGTACGAGGAGTACTGCGACCAATGACACCACGACCTCTCTCCGCAATGCATCTTCTCGCATCTCATCGAAGGATTCTCAGGACGGGAACAGGAAGAAGGCCAACAACATGATTCTGTTGGCCCCTCGTCGTGTGCAGAAGGCTTACACAAGCACCAACACGACCAGGAAGCTCGAGTCGCACGGGCTGTTGGATGACTCTGGCCGACCAAGTCCGAAGGACGCTGACCGGATGAAACGGGAACGCGACCATGAGCGACGGCAACCCGCACCGAAGGACAAGGAGAGGGAGCAGCGAAGGGAGACAGAGAGGCGCCGTCCATCTGAGAAGGACCGGCCCGGGAGTTCGTCGGGCAAGGCGAAAGAGAATGCGACGGCTGTTGCATCCTCCAGCAAGATGGTGCCTACATCTCCGCCTGTGACCAAGCCGAAGGATATCCCCCCTCCTAAAAAGCCCATGCCCGACAACTCTGAGGGTAGCAGCGCCGTCTCAAGCCTCGAAAGCCGTGGGAACGTGAAGAGCTCAACTGCAGCCACAACCCCGGACCAAAGTGAAGATAATCGTTCATTCGGGTCCGTCGAGCAGCAGTCCGTCGTCACTCATAATACAACGTCTTCTGATCGTACCATCTCGCAAGACACTTTCTACAGCAGTTACAGAAGGCGGGGCTCTATGATGGACGGTATAGAAGACGACAGCGACGACGAGCGGCCGCGGTATCCCACTCGCACCCCCTATCGTGAAACTTACGCCGCCCTTCCTCCAGAGGTCTTCGAAATGGCCCATCAAGAGCACCCGTCGCATGGATTATTCAGCTGGGGCAAGACAAAGAGCGGAGAGCATGGCGGCCCTCGTGCGTATCTTGAAGCCTCATATAAACCCCCTTGGGCGGTCACCGCGCCTCGCTTCAACTCGGAAACCCGCAAGGGCATCGTTGACGACTTGAACATGTCCTTCCAAGACGTCGGCCTACTGCCTGCTATCGGCGAGATCAAGGGCTCCAGCCACAGCGGCCAGAACAAGCGCAAGCATGAGCAACAGCAAGCCAAGCCTGTCCGTCGGAACCCCGACAAGCAGGACATTTTTGAGGACATTCCGCCCGATGCGCTTTACATGCTTCTTCCTCTCTGGCCAGGCGAGACGGACGCGGGGTCAAACAGAAAGTATCCTTTCATTGCGCCTTCTCTTCCAACACATACGAGGCAGTACCTGCTTATTTACTACATGACGCCACCCACAGCAGTTCCTCGCGATGACTGCAAGACGAAGTCGGGCGAGAAGAAGCGTTCGCGTAATTCTCCGACTTCCTCACACGATTCTATCAACAGGCGCGACGACCGGTCTGTCTTCTTGAGCACCTTCCACATTAGTGCCCGGGTAGTATCGTATCGCGACATGCAAGGCTCTGGTGTACGAATACCCGACGTCGGTCTCGCTGTTTCTGGCCCACTGCAGGACGCATATGAAAGCATGCCACATCCCTCTGTCATTGGTAGCGACTACGTTATCGGGGTGTGCCACTCCCGTGAGGCAGGCATCGAGTTCGTCCCTGAAGGGTTTGAGAAGATGGGGCTGTCCCATGCCATCCTAAACCCCCGAACGATGGAAGAGAACGAGGACGACGACACTGGCTCTATGGACACGATCTCGGTTCTGACGCCTATAGGACGAGCAGTTATGGAGATGGCTTGGCTTGGAAGTCTGGCTGTGACGAGCTTCAATCCCAATCCTTAATTTAATATCATCATAAGTAAACCATGGATCTTTTCTATATTTCTATATGTTGCTTGCCCGGATGTAGCTCTTGTTCTATTGCTCTGATTCCCTGTCCACACATACATTTTATTTCGGGGCTTTTTCACTCCTAGTCTCGCATTTTCATTTACCATATTTTTTCCCCTCCGCTCGCTGATGTATCATAATGCTCTCAGCAATCTTTCCTCCCTCTCGACTTTACACTGGCCGATGTATTCTCTACAATATGTTACACGGGTCGGTTTGACTCTTCTTCTGTATTCTTGCCCAGAACTCTTGTCGCTATCCGAGAGGCGTTGGGGTGAATAACGCAGCAAATCTGAAGGGCTGAAAAGTCCTAATGTGGTGGCATTGGCCGCAAGTTTCGTCCAGGTACAGGGACTTCAGGAAAGGGAGAACCACTTATGCCGATGCCGGAGAACGCAAGTGCCAGCAAGCCTTTTGGATGGTGGAATTGATCCGACACAAGGCGATTATAAGTGTCTCTCACGGAAGAGTGTTATAGATTTGGCGCTCGTAGTAGAGCGGAGGCAGAAGTAGGTTGTTTGCTAGGGTCGTGGTGGAACCACATCCCAATGGTCAGAGCTCCAGCAGGCTCTAAATTAGATGCATACCACCATGGCCAGAATATGGAGGTATCTCAAGGTGAATATGTACTGCCTTTAGAAGTTGCCCAAATTTTGCTGGCGATTACGTTACTCTTTGAACCAATACGACAAGCTGTTCAACACGGTCGACGCGGACGTCCTCGCACAGGAGTGGAAGCCTAATATTGCACCACCCCTTCTGATTCCTTCAGTGATAAAATATTACTCCAGGGAGTGTTCGGCTGTCCATCCCTAATGGCAGGATCAAAGAGGATAAGGGGCATAGCACGATGGAAGATCTGTTCGACGATTTCAGCGAGTACAGTGAGGGCAGAGACATCCTGCGTAAAAATATTCACGGAAACCCTTCAAAGGATAAACTAACGAGTTACAAGTGCGAATCGATTTAGTGTTGATATGTTGCCACTTTGATCTTGCCTGGTCTCCTGCTCGGTAGGGGAATGTCCCTTTCCGGTTTTTTGGTTTGGCGAGGTGTTGCGCGTCGTTCTATCCTCTTAGCTGGAGTATACAGCCTGGCTCGTTGGCGATGGAAAGAATGTGAGTGTCTAGAGTAGGGTGTGACCGCTGTGGGTGCAACATGTTGTAGATCGGTCATCTATACTCCATGCACAAGCTGATTCGGAAACGAGTCGATTGCGAAGGTCTGATCAGTCCTTTTCACGGCATCCGGAGGAAAAGTTTCGAGCCATTCAAACAAGCCACGGGGGAACTCTGAGAGTATTCGTGCACTCTCCGATGCCGGAAGGTTGCATGAAACAGGCGTTCGTGAACGCCAATATCTCAAACTTCGGCCCCGCTCGCCTTCCGGGTCTTGCCAGAAGTCAATCCATTTTAGGGTAGGATGCACGAAAATTGGTGGACGTAGTTCGGGGTTGGTGAAGACACGGGGCGGTATGATGAGATGTTTCGAGATGGGGACAGTGTTTTGGTAGCAGTGATGGTCGCACAGAAGGGAGAATTTTTTCGGGAGAATTTTCGTACAGAGAAGGATGTAAGCGCAGAAATCTGAGGGTTTTCCCATGCTTTGAGAGGAACAACGCAACGGCGTTCGACAGTCTACGTTCACTTCTACTTCCCGTTACTTGGTGGGAGAACGTGCATCTTGATAGACACGGAAGTACCCAGTGTCGCGTTACGACGTTGAATTCATGCTCGGCGTCGTCGTTGCTGTCGGCCACGGTATCGGGTTCCAAAAGCAAAGAGCGGAGAGGTGGAAGAGTCACTCTCTGGTCTAAGCGGGGATCTATACGAGGCACACGAAGCCAGAGCGAATGCAAGCTTGTGGTCGATCGACACAAAATTTCTAAGAGTTGCGCATATGAGATTCCTTCTAGGTGCAGTCGGGAAACAGATTCTGGCAGTATAGGGATTGTCGCGGACATCGGGAGGGTAGTTTGTGACGTGTCTGCAAAGGTGGATAGACGAGGAAGAAGAGGGAACAAAGACTAGAGAACTCTGATGAATTTATTGTCGAAAATCTGCGGGATATAACAATGGATGTTTAAAGTCTTTACGGGTTTCCGCAACCTGCGCCGGAGTTCGCGATGGTTCGAAAAAGAACCACCAACTGATGGACATGACGAATGCAAATATCGTCGTAGAGGAAGGATAGTGCAGCAGCATACCACGACCTGCAGACTAGGAGGGTTTTTTTCTGTCGCAAAGTGATACACCGTGACGCGTGAAGACTCATCTCCTGGCGACAGAACATGATTGAGCAACCAGTCAGGTAGAATGACGCGTTGAATAATCAACTGCAAGAGTTCAGGAGGAAACGGAGACGTATCTAGAATTCGAGGAGAGAGGGTGAATGGCCTGCGGAGTTCTAGCACAAATACATTAGTTGTGGAAAGCCAGAAAAAGTCATGAATGGGAAGCCACCTGAGCGGCGTCGTATGCCAAGTCTTCCTCCGCGGAATTCAGTGTACCGAAAATTCTGTTCAAGGTTTGCCAGTCCATTTCCCCTCGCAGAGAAATTTGAACAAGGTTCTCTTCATCAGATACGCGTCCAGAGGATTGAGAATTAGAACTCGGTATTTCCATTGAGGCGGACTTAACAATAAACTCGGAGGTCAGTGCTGTCAGCGCACTGGTGCCACAAAGCAGCTGACAAAGCATCTGTTCCATATTCGGCGGGCCGTCATCAAACATGATTTCTGACCTCCACCTTTCACATATTCCTTCGGAATGAGCTGGGCAGGGTAAGCGAATCCAACATTTGGTCATTTTACCCTCTTATGACGTCTCTCAGCTTCAAAAAGACCGTCAACAGAGCCGGAACCACTGTAAGGCGGTTGCGGGAGTCGAATGTTTTGCAGACCTCCATAACGCGGTTCTTCTACAGCTTCTTCAGAAGACTGGCCAGATCGAGCGAACGGTCGACAGAGAGTTTGCGGATGAAGAAGCGAAATACCGAATGTACGCGATGTCGTTATTTTTCTCTCACTGGCCGTTGATACCGGTGTAGTTTCGAGAAGGAATGTCAAGCTCTGCAGAAGGATGCGAAAGCATACTGGGATGCCATGCGGGGTCAGTGGCGACATTTTATTTCAGCCATTCTTCTCTTACACAGTGGCGTTCTAGCAATGACCTCCGCTCAGAGCCGCATTGCGGAAACAGTGGAGACTTTCTATGGTGCAGCTGATCAGTCCTCAGAGGGAGCCATGGCAGGACATGCGTACAAGCGATCCGTCGACGATTTGGACACCAGCTTCAACAGGGAACTCGTGCGTCATTCATTTCTGCTTCCAAGCTGATCATTAATTTCGCGCCCACAGGATGGACCTTACCGAACCACCGTCTCAGAACCACTGGGCAAGATGTGCGCCTACTTCCCCGTGGTGAATGAACATATTACTAAACGGAATAAGAAGGTACGATCGTTCGATATACGCAATTATCATCTCTGAATGTGTCTAGCTCCTTGATTATGACTCGGCGAGGAGTAAGCTCAGAAAGCTCATTGACAAACCAAGCGAAGATCCCACTAAATTGCCAAGAGTATGTCTGAGCACAGCCCTTTCCCGTCGCTTCTCTAATTCTTATACCTTATACAGGCACAACAAGAACACGACGAATGTAAAGAGATGTTCGATATGCTCAACGATCAACTCATCGCTGAGCTTCCTCAACTTTTGGATCTTCGCGTACCGTACTTCGATCCGAGCTTCGAAGCTATGATTCGAATGCAGGCCAAATTCGCTGAGGAGGGCTACGAGAAGCTGAGTGGCGTGCAGCGGTGTGTTACCACTTGTCTCCTTTATCATTGTGGCCGACTTATTCTGTTCTGACAGGTATTTCGCCGACAATGTGCGCGATGATTATGCAGCCGGCCAGCTGGACGCACAGGTAGAAGGAATTCTCCAAGAAATGCGGGAGCTGTCGATTTGTGGAGGCAACTAGGACACAACATGTATATTACCTTTGGATAAGTTGGACAGGGTTGAACACGGACAGACGGATCTCTCTATTTATTGCCGCTACAACAGGGCATTACGTTCCAGACATCAAAACGATATGGTATGTACACCTTGATTATTGAATAAGAAGTAGTGTACGATTATCCCCAGTACCGATAGGTGGATTACGATTTCTTCTGCTTTGACAAAATAAACTGCAATGGGGAAAGTTTTGAGTTTACGGAAGATATAACAAATAGAGACCTACACGGTTTGCTTCGTTACTGGCTTCAGATGTCATCAACTTTCATGCGGTCGATTAAAGCTTGCCCTCTATTCGAAATACGATTGCTCGGGCTATAATTACTTCCACCTCTTCCGGTGGGCCGTGGAACGCGAGGACGGGGACGATTGTTCTGGGAACCCTTGTCCGAATCAGTGAAGCGAGTGAGTAACTCCGGGGGAGTGCGATAGTTTGGCCTGTAGTTATCAAAGCGATAAGAATCCCCCTCGAAATGAGCAGGGGGAGAGTAGCATTGGTTACGTGCATGGGGCCAATAGTCGTTGCCGTGTGAGGGCCTGTATAAATTGTGACGTTCCTTGCCAGTGTTGACCGGCTCTGGACCCATGCGAAGGGCGAGAGGCGTCGCGCGAGTTTCAGGACTTGGAGAACGTCCATAAACAGCAGATCGACTCCAGTTCAGGTCACTGTTGGATGGTCCACCAAAAGTGTTGGAATCATTGTAACTTGTGCATTCGCCGTAACGAGATCGATGAGGCGGCGGAGCATTGTTGTACTCCTCGTCGCGGAACCTCTTGCGGCCTGCAACAGTTGACGGTCTAGGGCCAACGTCTTGAGAAAGAGAGCGGCGATCGTCTCGAGGAGTGGGCGACCGTGCTAGGTTGGGGGAAATTTCTCGTGAATTACTAGCACTTCCCTGGCCTCGTCTCATAGGCGGCGAACGACGCCGATAATCGTCACGAGATGGAGGTAGAGGCTCTGGGCCACGACGCGGTGGGGAGTAGTGGTCTCCTCTCGATGGAACCCGAGGACGAAGGTCTCCGCCATTGCGTATATTGACTGGAGAAGGAGAAGGAGAGTAATGGTCAATGGATGTCCGTCGGGAACGAGAGCGTTGCCTTGCTTCAAACGGTTCGTCTTGCGTAGCATTCTGCTGCGACCAGCCACCCGATATTGCAGCGGCGGGTCCCATCAGAGAAGCTTCGTCTGGATTGATGCCTGTCGGCGTCAGGCTTGCAGGGCTGGTTTTAGTACAGGGGGGAACGGAAGGCGAGCCTATGGGTATAGATAACGGAGTAGGGCGCTTGGGCAGTGACGGCGGAATCTGCATTCTTAAGGTCTGCGCCGGTGCGTTACCTATGTTAACACCTTCGTGTCCCGCTTTCGCACGAATTGGAGCCTTCTGTAGAGCCCAAGATGACGCATTGACGGAAGTGTGAAGCTTCACAACTTTTTCTGACCCATTCAGTTCAACAGGCTTGACGTTTAGAGGTGCCACCTTAACATCATTCGGAGCTCTAGGTGCATTCGACTTAAGCTGGGTTGGTGCTGGCGCAGCGTGCGATTTGACTGAGGCAGGTGGAGATGGCAACGACAGGCGAGGAATGTCATTTGAGGGCTGTCGAGCTTGGACCTTTGAACGTCCAATCTTGATTTCGGGCCTCGGAGGAACCTTGGTCTGAGGGTTGACGTTCGTTTGACTGAGAGGCGGTGGAGAAGACCTTTCCAATTTTACTGTAGGTTTGACTTCATCTGGATCGGGTTTGATAGACTGAACGGTGACTATAGCATGAGCGTGCATGAATGGGCGCAGATTCGCTTTCCGGGTTTCAGGTGAGAGAAGAGGAAGCTGAGAGCGAGGAATGACCAGTACGTTGCCGATATCAGAACCTACACTGTCGACTGCTATGTCAGAGAGACCCGCTGATGGCGGGGGCGGTGTTGAGAACTGGACGTTCGTGTCTTTGAATGAGTCGATGGGGGGCAGACTGAGTCGTTTGGGAACTTGAGGTTGCGCGGTAGAGGGCAAAGAGATAACACGAGGCGGTTGAAAGGCTACAGGGAGATCAGTAGTTGAAGGCAGAGTTTGGCTAAGTTGAGTAGGGGCCAAATCCAGAACTGGCATAGAAAACGCGGCGCTGGGCGTTGCTTTGACAGCAACAGACTGTACGGCGGACGCCAGAGAGAGGGGCGGAGCCGATCCCGGAGGTTGACCATGGACCGCTGGGGCTGACGAGGGAGAGGACATGGGTTTGAGCGTCGAGGAAGGATGCACCGTTTTGTTTGCATTAGTAACAGTCTTCTTCGACACGACGTTTCCGATCTCTGTGCTTAACGGCGGGGGTATATTGTTTTGGGAGGGCATCGCTGGAAGGAGTTGCATCTGGTTCGAAGGTGAAGCGCTGTTCTTGGGATCATAGGCCCTGGTTTGCTTGTTTGCTCTCTCCGTTTGAATCCTGGCAGCAGCTTCTTCGTTGGCGCGTTGCTTGCGGACTTGGATTTCTCGTCGCCGAGCTTCTTGTTCCTCACGAAGTTGTTGTTGTCGCTGTTCCTCAGCCCTTCGCCTTTCAACCTGAAGCCGCTTCGCAAGCTCGTCCCGCTCTTGTATTTCTCGTCGCTTCTGGTCTTGCTCGGTCAGGAGACGAGCCTCGAGCTTCATCTCAGCCTGCCGTGTCTTATCCTTCTCTTCCGCTTCCTTCCGCGCAGTCTCCTCTTGCTGACACTGCTGAAGGAGACGAAATTGTGAAGTCTCTTGCCGGATCCTCTCTAGCTCTTGTTGTCGCTCCAATTCCTGGGTCTCCTTCTGCTGCCGCACAAGCTCTTCTTCCTCAGCCTCGATACGCTCCTTTCGAACGCGAGCGAGCTCAGCTTCCTGGGACTCAGCTTGTGCCCGAATCCTCTTGTTCTCTAGCTCAAGTCGCTCTTCAACCTCGCGGCGGTTGCGTATTTCTTCTTCAGCACGCCTCTTGCGTTCAACGTTTTGTTTGCGTATCTTCTCAATCTCTGACTTGACATCACTGGCTTGCTCAAGGGTCATGGCACTAGGGTCGGATACCGCAGAAGAGGGGGGTAAAGGTTGGTCGGTAACGGACTTGGGATTAGACGCGACTCGTGAACCAGCAGCTTGGCTGTTTGCCTGTTGTCGGTGCTCAGCCTCCTGCTTAAGTTCGTGTTGCCTCCTTGCATCAAGGGTTTCCTTGTCCTTTGCCCACTTGTCAAGTGAGGATATGCCATCTCTCAGGATTTGGATGGTGTTGTTCCATACGTGTCCTTGTTCAGTGGTGCTCTGAACAGTATCGACGGCCTCGTCGACACGATTCTGGATGGACTGAACGGCAATTAGACACTCTTGCGCAACATTCATCGATTCTTGAGCAGATGTCACGGCTTGTTGGGCGAGTGTATGCGCGCGTTTGGCCGTTGATAGAGCTGCCGTGCATTGCTCCTTGGCTGACTGGGCAATACCAAGAGCGTTCGACAAATTGACCGGAGCTAGAGTTGCCAGAGTCTTGGAGAGTTTGATTTGAAGGGAGCGAAGAGTAGCTAGAGTAGGTTCATCTTTCTGGGGTTCAGGCGAACAGACGGTCTTCGAAAGTCGTGCTGATGTCTCGTTGACCGTAGAAAGTGCTTTTGAATACAAGCCCCCTTGATCCATAGAGGGCTGGACGGTGCGTTGAGACATCAACGAGATCGGGCTTGTATGCCGTGAAACCGATAAGCTGCGCTGGCGACGGGCAGAATTCGGATTCATAGGGGGCTGAGTAGACAAAGACGTTGGTACAGCTGGATGGGCGCCAATAGAAAAACTGTCAGATGGGGCTGTGAGGCGGGAAAGTGATGGAGTCGAATGTGATTCTGAAGCCAGACCAGAGGCCAAAGGTGTGTTCATCGCATGTCCGTGACTTGATGCATTCGATGGAACATTCGGAACATTGAAAGGGTCTATATTCGGCGGGTCTTGCATCTTGACGACTTCCTCACTTGCAAGGGCTTGGAAAAGAGAAAGCCTCAAACGTAAGGGTTGGTTGTGGTTTCCAGAGTATTCCCCAGGCTGAGGCTGGGTGGACGGCGAGGGAGATCGTGACGGGTGCTGGTGTTCTTGGTGACCAGGGTTTTTCTCAGATAAGCGCTTCAGCAATTCTGGTTCTTGACCTATCGTTTGAAATTGGAAATTGGACAAAGAGGGAGGAGGAGGCATGGAAGGCGTGCTTGTATAGGTAAAAACAGATGTCGATGGACTATTGTCAAACTGAAGGACTAGAACAACGATTGAACTTCAGGTTGTGCAGACCTATGACTCGATTGTTCAGAGAACGTCGCCACGTCCACAATGACCGGGTAAGATTTTTCAGAAAATACGGCAGAAGTGCTGGGGTCAAGTAGGATGGGAAGAGAAAGAAATAAAGATGGAATGAAAAGGAGTGTTGAGCGTCTTTGTCAGAGTCTTTTCGACTGATTTGGTAGTGCAGCGGCACGGCTGACAAATCATGGCCAAAAACGTCTACAAACTTTCTTCAATCCTCACTGCTCGACCCACCAACGCTCGACATCGAAGCAACTTTTTCTCATGGAACAAGATAGGAAACGAAACGACTGAAAATCGACTAGGACGTCGAACCACATAGGTGCCTTCTGGCTTACATCCAATTTTCAAAGGCGAGTAGTGTCTTCCAGAGTGTACGTTATCAGGATGAACGGATGTGGCAACACAACGAAAGGCAATCCAGGTCTTATGGCAATGATATAAGTGGCAAGGAGGGAACTTTACAGCTAGTTCCCGTCCTCTCTCGGTCGATGTTTGTCTACTGGCGCGTCAGCCTCTTCCTCCTCCGCCGTTTCCTC